>CANSGD010000225.1:730702-1461405 GCA_947645195.1 Patellifolia procumbens
GTTTTCCGAGCTTTGTTCTGATATAAAAGCTCTATGTTTGTATGTAATGTTTGCGGATGCTACACTGACAGTTTTGGTAAGTTAATAAAATGAAGATTTACATTATAACAGGAGTCAAGTTATAGTAACTGAAGGTTACTTGACTTTTTCTTGGTTTTGTAGATGAATTGGCTCTAGGAAATAGCCTTTGTCGTTAATCGACTGACCCTGCCTTACCGTCTTTGTAATACTTTTTCCATTTAGAATTACTTGCGACACTTTCCTTTTCAAGAATTGTCATATTACTTGCAACCAAGTCATTTCAGGAAAGTTTTAATATGTAAAGTTACCACTCTGCATTAATTTAGTTACCCATCTCATCTAATCGAAAAACAAATCTACAAATTAACCTACTCATTTACCGTACCAATTAACCCACCCCCACTCTCTCTCCTCAATCTACCCTTCCCTTTGAATCAACTACCCACGGCCCACCACACTATCTCACCTCCTCTTCCCCATCAACGAAAACCAGTCAAATCACCCTCTCCACCCCCACTCTCTCTCCTCACCTTCCGTTGAACCACCATCCCAGCACCCCCTCTCTCGTTACCTCCCCCTTTAATGGGTGGGGCTGTGGGGGTAGTGGTGTTTTTCTATTTTGGTTTTGGTGGTGGTGGTAGCAGCACCCGCATCGGTGGTGGCTAGGTGTGTTTGGTGTTGATTTTGTTTTGGTGGTGGCCGAGGTGATGTTTGGTGTTGGCCGTGGCTTTATTTCCTGATGATGGATCACTTAGTTTTGTAGGGATGATATTAGGGATTGTGGTTGACTTATCCCTTTTATTTTCTCCCTTTCCTCAAAAATGTGCAATCCTCTTGATTGCAATTTGCAAGTAATTTGCAACGGAGAAAGTGTAATTCTTCATTACTTGTCAAAAATAATGAAACAAAGAATTACATTACAAAGACACTACCCTATGGGGGTTTCACCGATGTAAATAAGAGGGCTAAGGACAAAAAGGGTTTAATTACAAAATCAAGGAAAGTAAAGTGATGCTGAGCCACTAAAACTCAATACTCAATATTAACTGTAGAAAACCTTGAACTTTGAAACTTGAAACCTTTGGTACGTACTTCTCTTTCGTAGTTCACGACGAAAGTTAATCGACATAGGATTCTAACAAGTTTTGTTGCAAACTTCACTATTATTGTGAGACTCGCTCATGCAGTTTTTGAACAGCATCTCTAGTCTAATATTAATTCACCTATCATTTATAGATCCTCACATGCTTTTTAACCACCCCATCTTACCTTTCCTTGCTTGGAACAACCTTCTTCACAGTTTTTTGGGTACAAGAGAAATTGTTAGACTCTAATAGTGAGGTCCAAAATGGACCATTGCCACATTAATACAATTATTTTTCAAAAAAAACTTACTCCCTTGCTTCTCTAATACTTCTACCATTTCTAGATTGCACAGGTTATGAACCCATGTATTTAAAGTAAGAGAAAAAATGGTATATATATTCATAAAAGTAAGAGATAAGTCGTAAAAGTATTGATAAAAGTAAGAGAGAAGTCGGAAATGTATTGATAATGCGGTGCATTAGTGATGCCTTAACTTACCAAAAATTGAAACGATAGAAGGATTTCTGACAATCCTAAAGGAATTGGTAGAAGTATCTAAGAAGGAGGGAGTATCATTTGATTTTTTTTTTTTTGGAAGGATTTTTCTAAAATGTTGGAAAGAATTGTTTTCATGTAGAAAAGTTGTTTGGGTGGCATCACTTTTTGAACCATTTTGGTTCTCCATGTGCATCAATAGTATTACAAAGGGGCTTGGTGGTACTAAAAAGTATTTTTGCGATATTAATAAAATGTTCTGGTGGCACTAGCTACTAAAAGATGCTATTGTGTTATTAAGAGAAGTTACCATTCCTTTGGCTTCAGGTGGTACTCAAAAGGTCCACAATGGTACTAAGAGATGGATGTGATACTAAGAGATGTTGTATTGATGCCACAATTCTGCTTCTGCTTTTACTAAAAAAGTTTTGGTGGTAACATTTTTGCATCTAATGGTGCCAAAATATATCCTGGTGGTACCCCTTACCCATGTGTCAATCCAAGTTGTACCCTCCCTGAGATTTAAAACCCATCATGGGTAGTGGATACCTATGATCTCTTTAGAACTTGCGAATCTCCAAGTGGTTACTTGGTTGTTTATGATAAACGCTCTATTTTCTGCATGTGAATTTATTTTCCAAGCCTCACTTCTAGATTTCTTATCAAAAGCTTCTTTTATGCAGGCTGTTTCATCTCCCTATTTTGCTCCTGATAGTAATGCTCCTAAAGATCCCATGTGAGCATTTTCTTCTGCCCATCTGACCTGTTTCCTCATGAGTGCTCTTCTGGCTGTAGTTATGATTCATGTTTTGACTTGTACAGAGACAGAGATTTAGATGATAAGTTGGTCACCCTCAGAGATCGAAAGGTTAGACTTTTCTCTTGCAAATCATGTGTAAGCGTACTCCTACAGTTCCGGCAAGATGCTATATTTTGTTATGCATATGCACAAACAACAATAATAATGGGAAGTCCAGACAATTTTTCTGGGTAGTCTACCCTAAATATTGCCATCTTATGGGGTTGGAAGAAATAATTCTTGCTGAATTGAAAATTCATTGTTTCGGTAGAACTGAACCTCAGTGCACCAACTGAATCCAAGGCTCATAACACCTATAGAGACTTGACATATTTATCCTTTTGAGCCGATGCATAAAATTGTTGAAGGTGCACACGTCTGTCACTAAGTACCTGTGCACGGTTATTTGCGTGCAGTTTCAGCTTGTGCTCCTGGTACCTTTTTGCCCGACTCGGTTGCATTATCTAATCAGTTGGGATACATATAAATATAGTTAGGCTTCTGATCTCTGGTATACTGTATCTTGCTCTGCTGATTAACTTTGATTTGCCTTGTTGTTTGCGTGAATAATCCATGTGCTTAAGGAAGGTCTGTTCTTTTGAAATTCATAATCAACGAAATGTAGCTATTATGCTCTCACGATCTAAACCTAATACTAATGTTTTGTAACTCTTTAGTCACCCACAATGGCTTTAGAGAATTGTTGACAAAGAACTCATAGTTGGACATCATTTTATTGAGGAAAGATGGACCAAGCTTTGACACGGTTGTATATTTTGAATTAAGTACTTCACTATTGTCTTGCTTATTTTTCTTTGATTTTCTCGATAAGATCATGAATGATTCTATTTCTTGAGGGCTTTTCTATCTCATCTATGCTGCGAGATTGTTCCTTTTTTTTGCCTAGCTCTCCTTCTCTGAGTGGTATATTACCATTGAAGAGCTCTCCTTCTCTGAGTGGTATATTACCATTGAAGAGCTCTCCTAAAACAAGTTCCTAGTTTCCATTTGTTTAGTAAATTATGTCATAAAATAAAACGAACCGGATACTTATTTTTAAGTCATTATATTTCCCTGGTCATTTATAGATACACCTTTTGGAATTTCTTATATAGAACTTTGAGCCGTGTGACTATCCTTTCTGGCCCATTACAAACCTAAATATCACATTCAAGCTGATGTTTAGTCTAGATGTGGGGCCTCAATCATGGCCTATGACATGTATGATATTTATCTAGCTCTCCTTTGTACATTCCTCCCTCCATTAGTGTTTTTCTAATAAACTTCATGTTAAGTTGTTGAGAAAGGAACCAAGTTCTCGTCATTCAGTAACATATGGGTGCATTTTTTCTTCAATCTCTCAAGCCTCATTTCGTTTCACAAAGGCAAGCTTTTAGTATCTTTTTTTTATTTGTTATCGGATGCTCCATTTATGATTTGGGTGGTAATGGACTGACAAGCTAAGGCAGATCAAGAGGATGGTTAAGAAATGAAACTGATCTGGTAATTGATGACCTGGAAATTACAAGAACTGAAGATAGACAATATTTTTTTCAGGAGAAGAACCTAATCCAGGGAAGAAAACTAAAGGAAACACAATTTTTTTCAAGTTAATTTCTCTTTCTCCGAACTTCTCTATTCATAGCATATTTCTTGTAACTATCTGTCTGCTTTTTTGCTCAAGTGAACCCCTAAGAGAATTATAATGTAATTCCTACAGTGCCCCTCACTCAAGGGCCAGTACATTAGAAACTCTTATTTAAATATTGTGTCAACTCATGAAAACATAGTTTTTTTGTGAGTTGTTGGTACCCATTCCAGCTAAAGTCCTTCTATGGCTCTATCTCTTTTATTCGATAGCTTTTGCGAAGGAATTGATCTGGGCAACGATTACAAATTTACAACCTTCAGAGGAGGGAGGAATGATCTCGGTACATGTACATCTTAAAGATGGATACGAGAAGCTACACACATACAGACACACCTATATATGTATATGTTTCTATTTAAATGAGCGCAACCCGTTCGGTTAGAGCTGACGTGTGGGCTTTGGTCTTAGGTTGAGTTTACACTAATGATGTGCAAAGAACAAGGATGGCCATCTAACAGGGTATGTTCATTCACTGGCGAGTTAATCGTGTTCACATGTCATTCTTCACCGTGAGGTGGTGCGTCATCTTTGGAACAGACTATTTGTCGTATAAGGGGTACCTGGGTCTTCCCATTTGATTTTATCATGTTATGGGAGCCTCTTTACAAGTGATTTTCTGTGGGATAGGGTTACTTATCTAGCATCTTGTGAGCTAAGCCTGCTGGGGCTTTAGACTTGTTTAGTCTCTTTAGGAGGAATTTTCTGTGGGATAATGATACTTATTTTCTGCTGCTGAGAGTCAAAGTAACTGGGTCATAATGGAAACTGTGTATTCTGTTCAGAAAAATCTTCCTCTTATGTAGTACCTTTGGTTTCATATTTCAAGAAATCTGTATAAGTTAAAGTGTCTGGCAAATTTTCGTCCCTATGAAAATTTCTCCTCCAGCATTGGTTTAGTAAGCTATGGGCTTAACTTTTAATACACTGAGTTAGAAATCTTTTAACATGTTGCCTGGTTAAGTTTATAAACTGCTGCAGACTCTACTTTTTAGATTCTGAATTGTGGTTGAGTTTGCTTTCGTATCCAATGACTATAGCTTGTAACTAGCTTGTAACACCATTGGTCTTTCATCAGCCTTTATTATCCTAAGCGTTAGTTGTCTTTGTCTTCGGTTGCTTTTTGTAGGTCAAGGTAACAGATGGGGCTTCCTTCTATGCTCTCTGTCGTTCGTGGTTGAGGAATGGTTATGTAGAAGAAAATCAAGTACGTGACACTTGTCAATCTGCTTTTCTTTTATCAATTGTGAAATACAGTTCATCAATGGCCCTGTCTAAATTCATACCAGAATATGAAGGCGATGTTTAAGGATATTTGTCTTAAAGATGTTGTTTGTTCCAGGAATTTATATGTAGGGATGCTGGTTTCAAAAATAGCAAGCTGCATGGTGAATGTAGCAGCTTATTTGCTATATACTCACACGCGCATGTGTAGTTTGTTGACTTTCCGATTTGACCAGAAATAGGATGATTTTAGTTGGAATACTGTTTAGAACTATTACTCTCTTTTTTTTTAAGTCTGTCTATTAAAATAGAGAGAGAATAACAAAATGGAACTTATAAAATAAGAATTTACAGAAACTAATAGTGTATCATACTATCATATCCATAACTAAACTCTTTTTGGATCCTTTGCTGTGTGAAGATCATAGTTGACGGATCATGTCTTCACTGATTCCATATCTGTCAAGTAGCTTATAAATTTATAAACTCTATACAATACTTGGTGATAGAGAATTTATGTTATTGGATAAATAAGTAACATTGGAACTACATTTTATGTTGCATTCTTGTTCACAGTTTGTTTCTACCTTTTTTCTCTTGTTTCCTCAATTGTTCAAAAACTTGCAGCTACAGTTCGGTGATGTATTTAAGTCTCTTCCTGAACCCTTGCCTCCACCTGAATCTTTCTCGCCTAAGAGAAAGGAGAGTGATGATGAAGTGGAAGTTGACGAGGTTGGTTCTTGTGGAACTTCTATTACCAGTGCTTTTGCCTACCTGTTATCTTATTCGTTCGAAACTGCTGTTCTCTACATCTTTTTTTTGGTTCAGTTTCAGCTTCAACATTATACTTTTACTCTCACATTTCACTATTCCATTCAGTTTAATAAAGTTCACTTCACTTATTTTTAGTTATGTTTAGTTCAGTTCAACTAATTTCGACCCAAGAGAACATGCCCTCAG
This sequence comes from Patellifolia procumbens, assembly GCA_947645195.1. Taxonomy (NCBI): domain Eukaryota; kingdom Viridiplantae; phylum Streptophyta; class Magnoliopsida; order Caryophyllales; family Amaranthaceae; genus Patellifolia; species Patellifolia procumbens. The sequence continues at coordinate 736,936 of CANSGD010000225.1, forward strand.
TTTTGCATTTTATATCTTGCGAGAATGTTTCTATAATTTTCCCGGCATAATAGTAACTTAATCATTTTGTTTTGCGTTGGTTAAGTGAGTTAGATAATCCTTGGCCAATTTTGGATGGTGTTAGAGAGTATCGTGAAAATTACCTAATTGGTGGTATCTTTTCTACTCTTAGAATGCTTAATTTCATTTTATATAAGGAGTGAAAATTTCAAGTGTGATACTATGAGGTTTGATGGAATTAAATTGAGATACATCTATATTTTAATAACTTATAAGATCATATGCATTGTAATGCTCAACTCGAAAAGAACTAAGGGGAAATGGGGCCTTGATAAGCGATAGTTTGATACCATGTGCTCCTACTAGGAGATACACTCCTTGTGGTTGTTGACTAATCTCCTTTCTTATGTTAATCTAGTATGGAGGTGGAAGAAATAGTTTTTAGAAAGCGGGAGTAAATTTAGAGAGAAAAAGAACTTCGTACAATATGAAGAACTTGGGTATCCGTGTGGTGACATCAAAATGATGGGGCATTGATAGGTTTCCTGAGAAAGGAGGCTCTTAAGTTACCCTAATAATTCATGTCCAAATGTTTGACTAAGGAGTAAGAGTGGACATTTTTATTCCATAACTATAGTGGAAAATGTTGATAATCACCTTTCACCACCTTTCTAGGTCGGGTCCCTAATTTCGTCACCTGTATAAACCGAGGGCTGGGTATGCAATCTATGTTAAATATCGAAGTTGCCCTTGATCACGTGAGCTAAGTCAACAAGGAAAACATGGGGGAGATCACCTATTTACAACTTCGCCAATCTTTCTAGAGGAATAACACTCTCTCAATGAAACTTACTGACTACTTCTCCACAATATTCCACATAAACCTCTCTCCTCTGTTTATAGGAGTTTCCTCTTATCTCACTCTCTAACTTATTCCTCAAGCTAATTTATAAACTAATGCCTAAATAACCTCCCTTCAATTACCACTGTTCAATAGTTGTCTCTTTTTTCCCTAGGGATGCTGATACATTTTCTTTTTACCCTCTCCTTTGTGTTGTCTGTCACTCTGTGTGGTAGTAGACTTGAGATTAATCTGCTCGGAGATTCTCTTGGGCTTTGAGTTGTGCTTACACCAACTGGCAGGTACATAAAACTACTAGTGATTTGGGCTGGTATTGATTTTTTGAACTGGGTATGGAATAATAAGATTAGTGGTTTGGAGCTGGCAGCTTAAGACACACACATAAATTAAGGTAGATGGATAATTTAAATGGAGAGAAGTGTGTGTGTGTGGTGTTTGGGGGGGTGGGGGGTTGTGTAGGGGTTCCTGTGTCCAGAGCCAACACAGGCTACAATGGGATGAGAGAAATGTAATTGTGTGTCACATTTTTAACAAGTGTTCATTCCGCGTCCTTTTTTCCTGCTTGCAGGCTGAGGAACCCATGACTGCTAAAGAGCTGCTAACAATGCATGTCAAGCGAGCCAAGAGAGTTCGAGCAAGGTATGTCAATGTTTCTCCGTTTCTCCTTGTGCGCCCCCCCCCCGGCTGACATTGTTTATTAAATGGACTTTTACAAATGATATCTCTACATCACCTGCATGGGCCCATTGATGCATCTTAATAGTGGTACGCCCTCCGCCCCCAAAAGGATTTCCCATTTCTTTTGGGCACAAAGCTTAAGGAGGGAGGTTGGTGTGGGACCAGAATTTCATTTTATAATTGAAACGTAAGGTAGTAGTTAACTTTAAGAATTGTTTAGTAGGAGAAAGAGAGTGGGGTCAAGTACTTTTTATAAGGAAAATAATATTAAAATTGGTGACCATATTCAAATAAGGAAATGGGAAAAGTAATTGGGACAAACAAAAATGGAAAAATGGGAAATCCTTTGTGGGACGGAAGGAGTATTAGATAAGGAGGAAGAAGAGAGATGAAGCAGCTTCACAACATAGGCCTTGTTTAAACCTCTTCAAAAAATAATATTCATGTAAAAATGGATTCGGTTGTAATAAGCTAAAATCAATAATTAGTATTGCATGAGAAAAAGCACGTTCAGCAAAAATCAGTTATAGGAAGAATTAGTTTCAATGATAAGAATCAGTTTTAATAACTTTCCAGATTTGTAAAATCCAAGTGAAGCGAACAAATAACTATTTTATTTCCATTTTTGTCCGTTTAGCTCACCGGTCTATTTAGAGTCTAATATACCTTCGAGATTAGCCTTTGGATAGAAGATCTAAGGGCCTCTGATCCTTCTTACTATTCTCACCTCATCCGTGCATCTATACTATGCACCTTTTTCCGTAGAAAAGTCCAAAAAGAAAAGCTTAAACCACAATGTATCCCTCTCCCTCCCTCTCTCTCTCCTAGCACTTACTTTCTCTTCCGGCATTCTTTGTCGAGTGGTCTCGCCAGAAAACATTTTCCCAATGATAAGTTTTCTGCTGATCGCAAGTTCCAGGATTGTCTCTAGTGGCTCTCTCTGTTGTCTCTTTCTATCCTCAAGCCATGTGTCTAGCATGTCTTCTACAATAAAGAAATCATAGGGATAAACATGAGTTAACCTTAAAGAAAGAGGTAGGAGCATTAAATGAGACAATGTATTACGTTTTCATCTATAGTCTCTAAAGTAAAAAGCATTCTGTAAAGAGGTTTGTCCCATATCCCTTTCTTTTGGTACTAAAATGAAAATCGTAATTCTGTGAAGGGTTTTCTTTATAGAGCGACTTATAGTAGTCCATCGCAATAAGTCACTCCAGAAATTTGTTTAAAACCCATGTGGTGCGCATTGTGTGAATGTGTCTACGGTTTAAGAGGAGTAACATCTTTAGTGTACCTGAGAGAAGGCGGAGAAGAGTAGGAGACAGAAAGAATTGTGATGGTTTTGTTGTGCTTTGTATCCTCCTTATACGGGCCTAATTATATATGGAGAGTGAGGTAAGAAGGGGGGTGGGGTGGTGGTTTAGGTGAGAAGGATCCTTGTTCAAGTAATTTCATGTTTCTATAAAGTAAACTTTGCACTTACATCTAGGAAATGTTTTAGGTACGTCAAGAAAATAATTGCAAATACTTCGAAAGATTATTGAGGATTTGTCAAGGAACTATGGCAAATAAAATGACCATTACATAGATATTGTCAAACTATGGCAATATAATATTCTAGTATTAAACTACATTGACTAAACAATAAGCCATTGTCAAACTAATATAGACACGCACTTCCAAAACATCAACTAAACATTACAAGTACATCAAGAAAACATTGCATTCGATGCTACTTCAAGTAAACATTGTAAGCGCATCATGAAAATAATGTTAAACAAGTAAATCTCATCCTTTTTCTTTTTATATCAATAGGTCATTTCTACTATATCTGCCCCACCAGCCGACTCATAAGCAACTAAATCCCTGAAAGAACAGAATGCATCTTCGGTGACTTAGTTGGGGGCCATTCTCATAATGTTGGATATTCTCTTAAAATTAGAAGGGTGAAAAGTTGTTTTCATTGCTTTAGCGAGTTAAGCTCACACTAAGGACTCAAAGAAACTTTTCACCCTTAAGGACCTGTAACTTTTTTCCTTCACCCTTTAGGACTTGGACTTGTGGTTAGATTCTAGGCAAGTTGACTCACCTTTAATTCTCCTCCCTCATTTGACCACTAAATATTTTAAATTATATTTCCAAAAGTAACCAAAGTGGAGTAATATTGTATGAATGTTGTTAAAAAAAGTATGTTCAACATTAAAAAATAAAAAATTAAAAAATTATGGAACTTAAATTACTTCATTTCAGCTTCATTCAACCAACAAATCTTCATCAATTTCCAAAAAAACCCATCTTTCTTTCCACAATATTTTTCTTTTTCGATCCAATGACAAGCCAACAACCGATGGTTGGATGAGGTTAATTAAATTCATAAATGTAATCTCAAAAGTGAACACTCACCTCCATCTTTCTCCTTTAAACTCAATCTCAAATCAAACACACTTTAATCACTAGCCTTTCATCCACAATTTGTCTATCCTCACCCAACTCATCTTTATGAGATGAACCCAATTTGCCGTCACTTTTATCGGCCGTTGCAGATGTTCTTTGCTTCTTTTCTTTTTTTCCGTTAACTCTTACTAGATTTATTATGTTAGGTTTTTGGGTTTGTTTTTGGTTCCAGTGATTTTGTGTTTTTCTTTTGGGTTGTTGAGGGGTAATCTGATGGGGTGTTTAGAGTTGTTTATGGAGTACTCTAAGTTTACGTGATGATTTGGGTGTTCAGTAGCCGTCTAGGTTGTTTACATGGGGTAGGTAGTTGTTCATGGCGGTGGCTTTGAAGGGGTTTGAAGTGCTGAGATTTAAAAGAAGATGAAATTAGTTATTTTATCTTATTTTTGTTTTCTTAAGTATAATAATTTATTCAATTTCTTTTTTCAATAAAGAAAAAGACTGAAGGACCCACCCTCTTAAGTCTTAACCTCACATTAGATAAAGTTTACCTACAAAGAGAGATGAGGTCCCAAACGGTGATAAAAAAGTAGTCGGTCCTCAACGGTGAAAAAGTACGGTTTGGGTCTTTCTTGCTTGCTTAACTCTTGTTTTAGCCGGATAAGATAGTGTAGCTTCATTGTTTGAAGGAACACCCCTTTCGTATTAGTTACAGTTGAATCTATATCCCTTTTATTTCCTTTGAGATGGGGTGGATTGCTACTTCTTACACCCAAAAGAAAGTTCAGTTTTATTTTCTATCTCCCCCAAATTTTTTTAAAAAAGAGGAGATTTTCATAGAAACTTACTTCCAGTGTGAAGAAATGGTAGTAATTGTTAGTCTTCCCATCCATCTTAGCTTTTGTTTATCGTTTTTGAGCTTATGTACTTTGAACAGCTAATCGTGTTAGAGCTTCCAGCTGTCCAATGGTTACAACAACTTTGGAGATTTGCATGTGAAGTAGGGAAGATCATTTCTAAGTTTTACGCAACAAAGCTGTGTTTGTGGCTATGTGCAGGTTGAGAGAAGAAAGGTTGCAACGAATTGAAAGATACAAAAGCAGGCTTGCCCTTCTTCTTCCTCATAATGGAACAATGCAGGAATAATAGAAGCATGGGTCCTATGATTCTAATGTCTATCATGCGATCCATTTTTTTTAAAGTGTCATGTGTTTGATGCAGCGGAGGACTTTTTTTTGGATCGGAAAAGCGGAGGACTTAAGCGCAATGTGTTTGATGAAGCAGAGAACTTAAAAGCCATCAATCTCCTTTTAAACGCAGATGTTTCATACGAAGTATAAATATATGGTCTAGTTGGTTCCTTGCATTGCCAATTGATTTCCAAGTTTCACTTGCTTATGATTTTCTAGTATATCTTTGTGAATAAAGCATTTGCAAACAAAAATTAATGTTCATACTCCAAAGAGGATATGGATTTGTTTTTTCCTTAGTTTGTTTTTTAAAACTCTCCGAATGATGCTTAATCGTTTCCGTGGGTTCACATACTAGAGGGCTTTTGAAAAAGATGTTAGATTTGTAGAAAGTGATACCGTGAAGAACTTTTGTTCCATTGGCTTATAATAGTGAAATTCAAATTCTGCTGACTTTGCTTGTGCCTTGATTGGTTTTAAGAAATCACCTAAGATGCCTCGTGTTATGTGGGTCACGGAACATAGAGGATTTAGAGATTAATTGAAATCTCTTGGAAAGTGTCGTCAAAATGAACTTTGGTCTTAATTAAATTAATGTAGAGGAACTCTAAGTTTACTTGGTGACTTGAAGAGGATCCTTTATTCTGCTTTTAAGGGCATGCGTGAGATGAGGATAATGTATTAAGGGGGTAATAAAAGTCAAACATAGGAAAACTAAGGCATTTAAATGTGATGATAAAATGATAGAGTGGTGATGGAGAGGATAAAATGGTGGTGGAAGGAAGGAAATGGAAGAAAGAGGGGAACTATTACCCTTAGTTACCTAGGGGTGGTGGTGGGTAATTATTACCCCCATAATGAGGGTAGTAGTTCACCTCTTTCTTCCGTTTCCTTCCTACCAACCCTACTCTATCCTCTCCACCACCATTCTATCCCCTCTATCATCCCCTCAAAATGCCTTAATTTTTCTATGTTTGACTTTTATGATCCCTTTATTACATTACCCTCATCCCAAGCGTACCCTAAGAAGTCTTAAAATAACGCTTAATCCTGTACTTGCGGAACTTGCCTACTCGGATTGGTAGGCTATTTTGAAAGATGTTAGATTTATGAGAAAATGGCATCGTAAAGAACTTTTGTCTCCAACAGGTCATAATATTCAAATTTTGCAACGGTTTGCTTGTGCCCTGTTTGGATGAATTGAAAAAATCACTTAAGATGCTTCGCAGAAACGTAGAGTTCTTATAGATTGTTAAAATCTCTTAAAATGTGGGGTCACATTAAACATCGATCTTGAGATATAAATGCAACGCACTTTTAAGCCTACTTGGGGACCACAAAAAGCATCCTTAGTTTAATTTTAATCAATCTTCAAAATCATTGTCAATGTGTCATGGTTCTAAAGATAAAGTACGAGAAGATGAATTTAACATGACTTTTAAGAAATTTGACAAAGATTGTCTTGAAATAATTCATTAATTTTTCTTTTGGTAGTACATTTGTCTGCTTTGTGCTATGGTCTATGTTCAAATTCTACAAAAATGATACACTAAGGAACATTTGACCCTAAGGGCCCCCAATAGTGAATCTCAAAGTCCGTTTTTCCACTGCTCTTCTTCTCACGAAAACCCGATTCGCTGGGGTAATAACTCCTTGATAGAAATAATTCGGGGTTGATTCCTTCTCAAAAGTCTACTTAATTATTCATTCTTCATTGATTCGTGCATTCATCTCGGTCGGATCAAGAAGTTCATATTTCACGAGATGCACGCCTTCTCACTAAAGCTGATTTGCCGCGACAATAACTCCTTGATCGAAAATTATTTGGGGTTGATTCATTCACATGATGCTCGGTCATTTGGGATTGATTCCTTCACAAATGTCTCATTATTTTTTCATTCCTTATTGGTCCTTGCATTTGGATTGGTCTAATTGCAAAGTTCAATTTATCCAACGAAATGCACCCCTTCTCACGAAAACTCGATTTATCACGGCAGTAACTAATTAACTATATGATCGGAGATGATTTGGGGTTGATTCCTGCACAAACTTCCCATCATTGTTTCTTCCCTATTGATTTGTGCTATCGGATTGGTCGAATTGCAAAGTTCATTATGCCACGAATTGCACGCCTTCTCACGAAAACCGAATTTATCAGGGCAATAACTATGTGATCGAAGTTGATTTGGGGTTGATTCTTTCACAAACGTCCCATTATTTTTTCATTCCTTATTGATCCGTCCATTCATATTAGTTGAATTGTAAAGTTCATTTTCCAACGAGATGCACGCCTTCTCACGAAAACCCAATTTATCAGTACAATAACTCCATGATCGAAAATGATTTGGGGTTGACTTAACAAACTTTCCATTATTTTTTTCTTCTCTATTTTTTGGTGTTAGACAGGAGTATCCCGCACTGATAGTAGGGGCAATCTCCCTCGGGGTACTGAAGTCAACTTAATGGGTAGACCCCTCCCAACTTTGGTTACTCCATTCGTAAGAGTAAAGAATCAAACCCCGACCATTTGTTTAAGGGATGAGAGTACTTACCACTCACACCAACCAACTTTGGTTCCTATTAATCCATGCTATCTGATTGATTGAATTGCAAAGTTCATTATGCCATGAATTGCAAGCCTTCTCATGAAAACCGGATTTATCAGGGCAATAACTATATGATCGGAGTTCATTTGGGGGTTGATTCTTTCAAAAACATCCCATTATTCATTCACTCCCTATTGATCCGTGCATTTAGATTGGTGAAATTGCAAAGTTCATTTTCCCAGGAATAGCACGCCTATCGTGAAAACCCGATTTATCACGACAATAACTCCTTGATCAAAGAATTGGGGTTCATTCCTTCACAAACTTCCAAGTATTGGTTCATTCCCTATTGATCAGTGCATTCAGATTGGTTGAATTGCAAAGTTCATTTTCCCAAGAATTGCACGCCTTCTCATGAAAACCCAAATTATCAGCGCAATAACTCCATGATCGCAGATGATGTGGGGTTGATTACTTCACAAACGTCCAATTCTTTTTTCATTTCCTATTGGTCCTTGCATTTGGATTGGTCTAATTACAAAATTCAATTTTCCAACGAAATGCACGCCCCGAGTGAGGAAGATGGCCACGAATAATAGTTGCCCTGCCCGAAAATGTTCTGATTTATCCGTTCTCGTGGCCTATTATTCACACTCCGGCCACGTCTTGGGGCCTGGAAACGAAACTTGCTTGAAATTTTTAAAGGGACTCATAGGGTCATATAAGACCCCTTGGAAGCTTAACTCGCCTTCTCGAGCCATCTTGGTAATTCCGACCAGAATCGAGAAAGGGCTCGAGAGGCCATTTCGAGGCAATACAGGGGCCATAAACCCTCCAAATTTTGCATCAATCCTATGGGACCCCTCGGGAGGCTACCGCAAAAAAATCACCCTGCTCGAAAATGTATCGATTTACCCATTTTCAAAGCCTATTATTCACGCCCCGACCACGACCCGGGGCTCAAAAATGAAACTTGCCCGTAATTTTATTACGGACTCCTAGGGTCATATGAAACCCTTTGGAATCTTAACTTGAGAAATTCCTCAAGTCTATGAAAGAACTTCCCAAAAGGGTTCATTTTCAAATTGAGGAAAAGAAGTGCTTGCCATTTTCTTTGTTTTTTTTGGTTTATAAAAAATTTAAAAAGTAAAATAAAAAAATATGCACAATGACCTAGTGATAAGAGGTTTTTAGTGCGTCGTTAAGGCACTAAGTACTGCTTTCCAAACAATATTTATAAACCTAATTAGCAACTACTATGAACGTAACAACGACAAGTCAAGGGTCGAACCACAGGGAAAAAGGGATTGACTAAGGTTTATTAAGTATACTACCTAAGTGAAGGGTTATTGGGGTGTGTGAAAGATTGATTCAACTAGCTAAGGAATAACAACTAACAATCAAGTAAGAGATTTAGATATAATAACGCAAACACTAGAGTTCGGGTTACTAGCATGAATCCGGGATAGGCAACAATGACACGGTCGTTGCACATGCCAAATTATAAACCTAACTTAGCCAATATAAGGTAAGAAAGGGTCGATTCCACGAGGAAGCAAGGATTAGCAAGGTTTGAAAGTAATTAAGCGAGCTAAGCCTATTTTTAGTGATTTTTGAGATTAATTGATCAACTAAGAAACCAAGAACTAGTTAGCTAACAATTAAACTAAATGATTGGGTTTAACAATAATAAGAAGACACTAGGGATGGGGGAATCACTAGTTAACCAATTGCTAACCTATTTGTCAAGCCAAGGGGATTCATTAGGATCAACTAAGGGACTAAGTCACTCATATGTTTCCTAATTACTCTCTCGAGATAATTAAGAGGACTTAATCAACCAATTTTACCTATTCTCATGGTAAAATCAATCGATCAAGTATTTCCACAACTCGTAGCGATTCGATTAAGGTCCTAGGAAGCCTAACACCTATTCTCATGGTGAAGTCAACCTATTGACTAACCTAAGGTCCATCAAAAGCTTCATCTCTCAATCCTTCACTTTTGATCCCCAAACCAAGTTCAATTGATGATCAAGCAATTAAGCTAGCAATTAAATAGGTTAGACAACCTAATTTCACCTATATCTAACCCCCTAGCTTGAATTTTGAGGTCAACTCATGATCAACCTAGGTCATCCCCTTCCCCTAGCTAAGAAATTACTCTAAAGCCATGAAAGAAGCAAAATAACAAGCTTGAGATATCAAGGGAAGATCAATAATGGTGGAAAACATCATAAATGAGCTAAACATTAACTAATCAACACTAATTAAAGGCTAAAACAAAATAAGCAAGTAATAAAGCAAAATAAAGAAAAGAGATAGAAGAAATACTCTAAATAGATGAACATCAATGGAAAAACTCCATGAAAATACCTTCAAAAAGCTTCAATTTGGTTGCAAGATCTACTTTATCTCTCTAAAAACTACTTTCCTTTCTAAAGTTCTTTCTCTAATTAAGCTAAAAATGATCCAAAAATTAAACATCCCATTATTATTACAAAAATGGGTTTTTATACCCCAAAGTACTAAGGGCAAAACCATAAAACACAAAACCGAAACCGTAAAAAAAAACTGATACAAAACCGAAATCAACCGATACAAAACCGAAATCGACCGATACAAAACCGAAACCGAAATACTAAAATCTGGGCATGGAGCACCCGCTCCTATGCTCCAGGCTTGGAGCGCCCGCTCCTTGCACGCTCCTGGGTCTCTCCAAGTTCCTGTTTCCTTCTCTTCACTTCTTGACCCATGGAGCGCCCGCTCCCTCTCCTATAGAGCGTCCGCTCCTCTGTTATGAGCCTCTTTCTTGCTTGTAAATCTTCAAAACACTCAAGGCAAACATTAGATGGGGGGAGGGGGGTATGCATATGCAAATGCAATAACCTATATGCACCCTAACTATATGCAAATGAACTAAACTAAATACTAAACATGAGATTATAAGAAATGATGAAAAAGGGAAGGAAAAGGAAATTAAATGACCTAAAATGCATCTAAATTCCCTAAAACTACATGCAAATAAGTGAACCTAAAGTCCACTTATCAAACAACAACCGACCAATGAAATTACAGTTCAAAGGAGAATATCATGCAAAGTTACTGTCCTCTAAATTACTCGAGTCCTCTCTCGAATGGCCCTCAAGAGTAACCAATTAAGCCATCAACTAGATCATCTCTCGAATGGTCTCCAGTCAATTGATTAATGGATTCAATAAGCATGGAAAACCCCTAATACAAGGATCCTCATAATTTCTACCCAATCTCTTGGTCTAGAAATTAAGTTGATTTAAGGGAATGACAAAGAAATTAATATTCAATTAAGAGGAATTGAAATCAAAGGCCCTAGTATAAACATGATCAAGATCGACCCTAGGGTGTCAAAACACCAAGATCAATGCATAATAACCAGTAGAAAACACAATTACATGAACATCATAATTAAGCCCTTAATTCATACTTTCGCCCAAACCCTAGATAATGAACTACTCACTAATCATGGATTCTAAGCAATAGAGATTAACAAAATTCAATATGATTAACAAAGGTAATGAAAATAGAGAGCAGAGATTAAAAGAAATATACTTGGATTAAGATAGCAATCGAATCTTCAATGAAAGTAGCAATGTAAGAGAACAAGAGTTTGAGAGTGTTTAGAGAAAAAAAAACTAAGTGTTTTGAATGCTAAAGAGTCGAATGAATCAAAACAAAAACGCAAAGCCTATTTATAATATTCCAAAGATTAAGACGGAAAATCTGGAAAAACCCAAACTAGAGGTCTACACGGGCGTGTCCAAAACGACAAGGGCGTGTAGACCTGATTCTCTGAAATCAACGTCTTCATAAAGCAGTTGTTGTTTCCATAAAATTCAGCCAACATGGGCGTGTCAAATGGACACGGGCGTGTTGGCCTGACTTTATCAAGTCAGTGGGCAAGCAACAGTGAGGCAGAACAGGACTGTCTTCGTGGAAAAAGCCTAACACGGGCGTGTTGACTTGTGGACAGCAAACAACTCAACTTCAAATGATCATATCTCTCGTCTTTTATCCAAATTGGGCTTATGACCAGTCGTTGGAAAGCTATCGAAACGAGCTAACACCTCCAACTGAAGGTACCAATCGCGTGAGTTCTTTGATAGTGACTTCTTTCCTTACTTATTCAAGTAAGTGAATAGGAATTACCTTTGGTAAGGCGACGAAAGGCTACTTCAATCTAGGAAACTGTCGGAAACTCGAGAGGGTCACCTTTGAAAGCGTTCGCAGGTAAGCGTCACTCCTTCCTTTATGTCGTGACCTGACTGAATCCAATACATAAACTCATAAATGAAACAAAGTTCGTTCCCTTTCGTCAAGTTGGTAAAGTAGGCATACAAACCACTTTAGCTTTGCCTTAGACTCTTTTGGAACAAAGCAAAGAAGAAGGCAGAATGGAAAAAGGTAGGACCAGGGGCCTCCGCAAGTTTGGTTGGGGTATAGAGCCGTAAGCGCGGTGGGGGTGACAGAGGACGTGTTCGTACGATTCATAGAAGGATATAATCAACTCGTTGATTTTCCTTATTTCTTCACCGCGGGTTCTCGCGTCATGTTCTTGAAAAGATAGTACTTCCTCAGTTTCTAAATAAGTGGAACATAGAGAAAGTGGGGGAAAACCAAGTAGGTTAGAGAGAGAAAGTTGGGGACCACAATTAAAAATAGATAGGGTACTTTAACTAAATAAACAATTGGATATATATTGTTTGAGAAAGGGTAATCATGTAATTCTATCATTTAAAATGTCCTATTTTGAGCTTGGTGTCACTTATTGTGATATTTCCATATTAGGAAAGTGTGTCATTTATTTAGAAAAGGAGGAAGTATATCACTGTGGAAAACTTTAAAATGACTAATGTATACTGTTCCATTATTCACACACACTTTTCGATGACTTATCGGCTGCCTTGCTTGAGGAATAGTTTCACAAAAATGTAGACGAACCATAATGACGTCCAATCTTGTTTATGGATTGATTAGAAAGGGGATATATGAAGTTCGTTTTGTTATTCTGTGCATCTTTTTGATGGGTAAATTCCCATGAAAAAGGGACATTACCTTACTCCGATTTGTGGATCAAAAGTTATGTCCATTTGAAGTTCAAAATCCACAACTAGTCTTCCAATGATCAAATGACTTCAAAAACCTGCTAGTTAGCCTGGAAATCATCCAAAAATAACTAAACAGATAATAAAGCGACAATATAACTCAAAGGTGACGAAAACCATGCAATGCTAGGCTTAAATGCTCTAAACTACATGCAAGGACACTAAAAATGATCTACAATTAAGCACAATAAAGTTCTTATCAAACTCCCCCAAGCTAGTCCAATTGCTTGTCCTCAAGCAATGAAAAATCACAAGGGCAAGAGTTCAATGACTCCTCACAATAATACGCAAGCTAAGATAGAGAATAAAGACCTTTCAAACATTTTAATCAATAAATGCAAAACACTATCAAGTCTCAAGGTTTATAGCTCAAGTAAAGCAACCAATCTTACCACAAGTTCTCCCCCAAGCTTGCCTCCGTCATATGGATGGTAGCTCTCACTTTGGTCGTGCTCAAAGTCTCTCGTGTGTTTATATGGTTACAATGATCGCTCAAGGCTCAATTTTGTTGACTAAATCCTACTATAGGCTTGCATATCTTCTCACTCTCCTTTGCGTGAGACTTTAGTTCTTTTCAAGAATCATGAGGACTTAATCAAGGTTGTATTGAAGGCTAAAGGTAAGGGTGTGGAGACGTTTGGAATTTTGGTGCTAAATAGGGGAAATTGAAGCTTCCTATTCAACACCATCTAAATAAACTACAATGGTACTTCAGACAATTCATCCAAACTACAGTGGTACCATGTAGAATATTTGAATAATTTGTGGTACCAAATGGAAAATCAAATGTACAATGGTAACATATAAAATTTCTCTTTTTTATATTGTGTATAATTGTTTTCTTAGATTATATATGTACAAAGTTATAAAGTTATAGTAGACTTGCGTAAATAATATTGCATACATAATACAATTAAACTTATGGAACCCTTTTTGCATCCAAAAAATGTATGAGGCTCCTAGTATTATTCCACCCTTAGACTCTTAGGATGTTAAAAAGGGTTGGTGTAAATTTTTCGTATGATGTACATAATATGTCTATTGTCGTTTAAAGTAACTATAATCTCACTTGTTGCAAATATTGTACTTCCTCCGTTTCGCAATACTCGCAACGCTTCTTGTTTGCACATTATCCAATGCAATACTTTGAACCTTAATATCTCTAATTATTGATAAGTAAAAATTATAAAAAGTTGATATTATGATAGCATGCATTAAGACGAATCAAATAAGATCCCACTTGACTATATTTTTTCTTATACATTTGTGAAAAAATATAACATAAAATTGATAAATGAATAGTGGTTACTATTCTAATGTTGCGAGTATTGCGAAACGGAGGAAGTATTACGGAAAAAGTTATATAAAAGAAGAGCAATTGAAAAGAAATATAGTATTTTTTTACCAGTTAGTACTCTACATTAGACAAACAATAAAAAGCAAATATGGAGTATTTTTAGAGTATCTTTTAAAGAGTGATAGAAACTAAATAAAATAAACTACTAGTACATAACAAAAGCTGAAGAGTGGGTTTTAGAGAGAGGGGTTAAATCCCCAGCCCCAGTTCTGTCTTTACACCGCTTTACCTTCTGAGATCTGACCACCACTGCCTCTCTCCTTTCTAATATCGATGCTCGCTGCTCGGGGCTAACCCCTCGTTGTTGTTCGCTGCTTGTACCCAGAGTTTCGCTTGAACCGTCGCTTTTTTTTTCATTGTTCGTCATCGTGATACCTCCTCAAACAGAGCACGACGAGCGATTTCAAGGCGGCCGACTGATGATGTTATTCCGACTTCGGAATATGTTTATAATTATATGTGTCGTTAGATTTGAAGAAATCTTTACATGGAGGAACTTTGATTTCCTTGATTATTAAGGGAATTAAGGAGGCAGAGGCTGTAGAACTAGATCTGAATCCATCGCCGTCCTTTGAAGGAGTTGCATGTGGTCGACTGAAGGAGAACGGTCAAGTTGGAAGTCTCTTATCAAAAGGCCACAAATTGAAAAAGGTTCAAGATTGTGCGTTTTGCCGCCGGAATCCTTGCCAACGTATTGCTTCTTCGGGAAGCTAAGCTTCCACCACCTAAAGCTTCTCTTTGGTGAAGAACTGACCAACTTCTCTAGGAAGCATGTTTTTAGTTTTTTTTTAGCTTTATTGTTCTTTTTAGTTTAATTTTCTCATTTTAAGTTTTTAGTTTTAGTATAGTTTAGTTTTATGTTTCATGTACTTATGACTGTGGTTAATTCCTGAGAGTCATTTCCTTATACCTCTTTTTTTTTTAGAAAAAAAAAGCTGAAGAGTGATAGAGTGAATGAAATAGACTTAAACAAGACATTTGTTTTTTTTCTTCAACAAGTAAGCCAAATGACATCAACTTATTCTCAGCAGCAAGTAAGCCAAATGACATCTCCTTTTTCTCATGTCCGTTATCCCTAGAAACTTGGGTCTAAAATATAAGCACTTCAAGTATTTGGAAGTGCAAAGAGAGATAGAAGAAGAGAAAGTACTTTAAAAACCAAAAATGCAAAGTCAAAGGTGCTGCCTTTTTTCTGCCCGTAAAAGTACACCATTGTTAATTTCGTTACCCACTTTGGCTTTGTTGTTTTCAACATATTTTTGCTTATCTAAATTTTTCTTAACTTATTTGAACTTATCTGAACGTATTAGACCTTATTAGAACTTATTCGACATTATTAAACTTTAGTCGACTTTATTAGACCTTGTTCGACCGTATTAGACTTTATTCAACCTTATTATTACTCTCTTCGTTTTTTTTGATATGGACATTTTACCATTTTGGGATGTTCTTTTTAATATATACCTTTCTACCTTTTTCCATAAATAGAAGGTTAGCCCACCTAATTATTACACTTCTCTCTTACTTTTTCTTTCCTTCTCTCTACCTTTTGCACTTTTTCCTTACTTTTACTTACCTTCTTTACTTTTGCACTTTTTCCTTGGTCCAGGCGCAAAAGCAAACATACAGATAAAAAAACGAAGGTAGTATTATATATTATTTATTATTATTTATACTATTGCCATTTTAATTATATTCATTCTTATCTTTACTATAATAATAATTATTATTACTATTTTTTTATTATCCTTTTCATCTTTATTATCATCTATAATAATACTATTATAATATTATTATTATTCAAATTATTATATTATTACTATTATATTACTAAAATTATTTATTATTATCTAATATTATTACCCTAAACTTTATTATTATTAGCTAATATTTTATGAACTCTAAGCCCTATTAGACCTTATTAAACTTTACTAGACCTTATAAGGTTTAGGGTTTAGGGTTTAGGGTTTCGGGTTTCGGGTTTGTACTTTGAATTGGAAAAATATTAATTCATTTTTGTTACAGTATTTTCTTAATTTCATATTAATTTGAACACTATTTTTTTTATTTTTTCAAATTAATTCGCATACTTTTATTTTATAAATGCTTCTATTAATATTTTTATAATTCTCTTATATTTTTTGAACCACCGATAGGCTTAAGTTGTATCACCTAATCAAAGATAAACCTACAGTCCTCTAACTATGGTAGTCAATGAAAGCAGGGTCGAATCCACAGGGAGACAGAGTTTCTAAATTAATATTCAATCAACTAGCTACTTCAGATGAAATCAGGAAAGATTAACTGAACTAATAATTAAGTTAAGGACAACGAATTAAACCGAGGATTTAACTATGGACTAAAAACCTAGGGTATTAGGTCGGTCCACCATGCTTACACCAATCAAATAAGGTCAACTACTATCAAAACCTAAGTCATGAGTCAAGTGATTAGAGCATGAGTTGAGCTATGGTTAAGACTTAACGCTCATAGTTCAACATACGCCGCATGTTCACTAACGTAATCAGAACTATTGATGTGTCCTAGGCCTCTAATCGTAAGACGGATCTGTGCAAACAACTATTAACCACAAGCAATCAATGAAATTGACTAACATCAATCACTAATTAAGAACAAATCACACCACAATCACTCTAATCAAGCCCTAGAAATCGATAGGAATCTAAATAACAATCATGGTACAAATATGGCTTCCCTATCTAACGCCCTAGAAAGAAAACTACTCACTCATAATTGAATTGTGACAGGTTCTAGTCGTATCACCTAATCAAAAATAAACCTACAGACCTCTAACTAAGGTAGTCAGTGGAAGCAGGGTCGAATCCACAGGGAGACAGAAGTTCTAAATTAATATTCAACCAATTCAGCTACTTCAGATGAAATCAGAGATGAATTAACTGAACTAATGATTAAACTAAAGAAGACGAAATTAAATCGAGTAATTGACTATGGACTAAAAACCTAGGGTATTAGGTCGGTCCACCATGCTTATACCAATCAAATAGGGTCAACTATTACCAAAACCTAAGTCAAGAGTTGGGGGATTAGAGCACGAGTTGAGCTATGGTTAAGATCAACGCTCATAGTTCAACATACGCCGCATGGTCACTAACGTAATCAGAACTACTGATGTGTCTTAGGCCTCTAGTCGTAAGACGGATCTGTGCAAACAACTATTAACCACAAGCAACCAATGAAATTGCGCAATAACGTTAATTACTCAATAAAGAACAAACCACATCACAATCACCCTAATCAAGCCCTAGAAATCAATAGGAGTCTAAATCACATTCATGGTATAAACATGGCTTTCCTATCTAACACCCTAGAAAGAGACTACTCACTCATAATCGAATTAACAACAACAAAACTAACATAAAACCCTAACAATTGCATCATGAACGATTAAATAAATAAACTAAGCAATCAAGAATAACAAAAGAGATTAGGGTAGGAAAGAGTACCAATTGACGGAAAGCAGGAACTTTTATTGAAATCCAAAAAGGTTTGATCACCTCTCAATTAATCTAAAGTGCTAGAATTAAACTAAGAACAATGAGGAATAAAACTAGTCTAAAGCTAATGAAAAGATAATAAAAGGTGTCCCTAAATAATGAGGAAAACGGTATTTATAATACCCCTCAAGTCTAATTAAAAATAGGAAGCAAAAGACGAAATTCGCGAAAAATGGCACCAGACCCGATCGGGCCCGAGCACAGTACCCGATCGGGTGCCCAGCAGCTTTAGCATTTTTTGGTCTTGGGCTTTGATAAATCAGCAGCGCAACAGCAACAAGTGAACTGGGCCTCCACCCGATCGGGTCGTGGATCTATACACTCTCCAATTTGCACTAAACCCCCATCCCTATGAATGAAAGGCCTTTGAGCCACCCTTTGCAAACTATACACTCTCCAATTTGCACTAAACCCCCATCCCCTTATCTGTTCCTTATAAAAAACGAAATGCCAAAATCAAACAGACCAACATCAGACTGAGAAAAAACACCACAATCTGGCAAAAGAAAACAAGGTCTGAACCAGAATAAGGGCTGAAGAAGCCCATCAGATCCAAAAACTATATATAAAGAAAGGGAGCTAGCCGAGAGGTCAACTCTGTCCAGAGCCCATGAGGACCACAGAGTGATCGGATGCCAGCTCGACTTAGCGATGTCATAGACCTCTACCTCTAAACCTGCAGGGCCAAAGCCCCGGAAAGCAGTAAGGATAAGTCATAGACACCTAAGGTTAATGGGGACGCCATAGTTCTCAAGAACCAAGCGTACCCCGACACGAAAACAATGGCAGAAGGAGTTAAAGGGCAAACCCCAAAACTCCCAAGACCATCAGGACTAAGGGCGTCAAAATATCTCCTTTGCTCTGCTTATTGTTAGACCATTGTCACACATAAGGCAGAGCAGAAGAATAAAAGGCCCCTAAAGTCGTGCCAAACAAACAAAGACACCCAGATGTGCTACGCTGCTACACAGCAAACTCAGCATCAGAATAAAGGAAGCAGAATGCCCTTGGATCTGCAAGATAAGCCAGGTTAAAGAGCAGCAGAGCACAAACACTTAGCAAAAATAAGAAGATTTGACACGCACAAGATAAGGGAGACAAAATCAATACCAGAATACAAATTACATTTATGAGAAATCATTGTATCTTACATGAAAGATCTGGCTATATGCCAGATCAGAATGCTACAGAATACTACAACAACGGCGGCTACCTAACCAAAAGAAGAAAGCAAATACAAATGAAAAGGAAATGTATGACTATTTAATTACAAATATTACAAGAGAAGTCAATTAGGGATATCATCGGAGGGCAAAAACGGAGGACTGCAGTCAGTTCAGCACAGGATCCCAGCTCATCCACCTCAGCAGCTCAGACAGGAGTCACAAGAGGACTGAGGCGAAGCGTGAGATAGCCGCCCGAGTTCCTATTGTTTAGGAACAGAGCCGCCACCTCCCGCAGAGCTCCCATCAGCTTGTTGTTCTGAGCTCTCTCCCTCTGGAGGCAGAGAGTAGAGCAGCTCCAGGTCTCTGAGCTCCTGGGTAGCAGGAGGTTGCATGTGCACCTCACTGGCGTAGGCCTCCTCGAAAGCATCCCAGTTGAAAGAGGGATGCAAATGCCAGAGGACTCTACGGACCGCAACTTAGCAATCCTCCTAGTACTTGTTCCCGAACGCCTCCTCCATCTGTGCAGCCCGGGCCGTCTCTTCAGCACGCAGCTGGGCCTCCTTCTGCCTCAGAGCTTCCTCAGCCTCCTTAGCCTGCTGAGCCTCCCTCTCAGAAAGCAGCTTGGAGAACTCTGCCCCAAGCTCCTCCTCCCTCAATCTCAGAGCCTCCTCAGCCTCCTTGGCCTGCTGAGCCAACTTAGCAGAGCAGCCTTCATGGTCAGCCTGCACAGTAGAGAGCTGACCCTTGAGCTGCTCTTGCTCCTTCAACACTCCCTGCAACTTGGCCTCGGATGCCTTCAGCTTGGTCTCCGCCAACGAAGCGCGAGACGACGCCTCACTCAGCTGGGAAGAGAGCTTGGAGTGTTCGGCCGCGATAGCCTCTGCTTGCATCGCCATACCCTCCATGCGTTGGTTGGCATTTCGCAGGGTGTCGCGCTCCACAATCAGAGCATCCCTCTCCTCCTCAGTCTCACGGCATGTAGACACAACCAGAGAATTGTGAGCCTTCAGTTTGGCGTATTCCTGGTTCTGCCGCACCACTTGAGCTCTGAGCTGGGGCAATTCAGGGATATCTGCCTCCTGTCTGCCCAACCCTAGAGCATGGCAGAACTCCCCGATGAAAGTACCGGCCCGTGCAACCTATAATCAAGGAAAAAGCATATCATAAGGAATTCAAAATGTCAGAAGCAGATAACTATAAAAAGGACAGCCAACTCACTAAAGGGACATCCTGGACAGCATAGTCCGGTGAGAAGCGACTAGCCAGAAGCTTCAACCACTCACTGGGGTCAGGGAAGGCCACGGACATCTGCTCCTGCCCCTGAGCCTCATGCTGGTCATCCGCCGATCCCCTCTGCAGAGAACCTGAGCCAAAAGAAAGACTAGTAAGTTCCACAGAAGGGAAAGGGCCGGAATTGAGGCTGGGTAGAGGATACGCACCTTTGGTGATGACGTCATCCTTGACATCAATGATCCGAGGGGAGTCAGCAGGGAGACGAGTCTTCTTCTGAGGGGGAGCTCCTTCCTCACTATGCCTCTCTGCTGGTCTCTTCTGGGAATGTGAAGAGACCTCAGACTCCACCGTGACCTTTTGAGCAGTCTCAATAGGAACTTCAGTCTGACCTGCAACTGGAACAGGGATTTGAGGAACCTCAGCAGACTGCGCCTTCTTAGCTCGCAACTGCTGCTGAAAAAGACAAGAGATAACAACGTTATCAGCAAAGCAGAACGCACATCAAATTGAAAGTGTGAAGATAAAAGAAAAGAGAAGAAAACACTAACCAGGCGCGCCAGCTGCTCAGGGGTTGGAGCAAGGGTCTGCTTGAAACCTCTGGGAGGAGGAGCAACCTTCCTCCCAGGAGGATTAGGCTACTGAGCAGGAGGAGTAGACTTCTGAACAGGGGGAGACACGATGGTCTCCACCACTGGGACAGAAGCAGAACTCTGCTGCTCCACCGTCTCGTGTTGAAGAGGCTCAAACACCTCCTCCTGGTTGGCCTACCCAGCGGGACCTATCAAATCAAAAACAAAGCAGAAAAATCAAGAACTTTCAAATGAAGAGAAATCTGTAAGAAAGAGTGGTCTGGGTTTGAAGAAGACACATACCTGATGCAACCTGGCCCTCACTCTGGCCCTCGGCAATCTGAGTCGTGACAGTCTGCACAGTCTCTACCTCAGTCCTGTCAAACTCCGTCATCGCTTGGTGAGACTCCTGACCAGCTTCATCAGACTGGGCAGAACCATCCATTGGAGTGAGTTCTTTCTCAGTCCTGTCCAACTCGGTCATTGCTTGGTCAGGCTCTCCCATGGGTACGTCCTCCACCACGGGTGGATCTGAAAATGAACAGAACAGATGAGGAGCCTACAACAGAATACATACAAAAAGAAAGAGCAGAGTGATAACTGTAAATAGTACCTATCTGCACAGGAGGAAGCTGTTGCAGAGGTTCAACAACCAGAACCGTCCCTTGCAGAGTGCTGGCTCCCTCTGCACCACCATCATCATCATCATCATCGTCCCCCGGTAAACTCACAGCACGCCGGGAACGGCGAGTCTGTAAAGGCTCGGCCGCCGCCTCCTCCTCATCACCAGAGTCAATCTCAGTGATAGTGGCAGAAGGGCCAGACTGAGGCCGAGACACCCCTGTGAGCCTATCCACAAGCGCCGGGCGCTTGGTCACAAGGGAAGGATGGTCCAGAGGAGTGTTGTTGATCTCCTTAATAAAATTCGGGACAGTGTAGGTCCCCGGATCCAGTATCGGACGATACCGGCGACACACCGAAGACTCACTCAGACCCAGCTCCATGGGGATAGCAGACCCCTAGAGTCTCTGAAAAATCAGAAAATCCATCAGCAACTATAAATTAGCTAACATGCAGAGAATAAGGGAAAGGGGCAGAGCGTATTTATGAGCTCAGAACACACCCATAATTAGAGCGCGAGCTATCGTTCTGCAGGGAGCTGCAGAACAGCACAAAAAATGAGTGCCATGGGGCACAGCAGAACGGAAAATAAAAATTGAATGGACAAAAGGTTGGCAGAACGCTTACCGGTAGTGTAGTCCGGTGAAAGTTTGCCTATCCTCAGGAAGGCATCACATAGTGATGCGGCAACCAATACTTGGGAAGAAACTGCTTCCCATCAGCAGCCTTGGATTTGGACTTGAAGTAGTAGTAGGCTACCCTCTCGTCCCAGTTCAGAACGTGGGGGTCCTTCTGCTTCTGAAAGTCAGGCACCACAGGGCGCAGAGGAGCAATAAATTGATAATGGTGCCCCGCTTCTGTCGGTACTCTAACAAAGACGAAACTATCCCGCCAATCCTTCAGAGTGAGATCAACAGGATAGACCGTCAGATGGTTGGTTCGTACCGAACCTGTGAAGTAGCCATACTCCCCCTGCCTCTTAAAGAAAAACAGACACTTGAAAAGGTTCATGGTCAGGGGGAAGTCCAGAGCTTCACAGACCCAAATGAACCCCAGAATCTTCTTCAAAGACTGGGGATTAACCTGGCAGAGCGCCATCTTATACTCGCAGAGAACCCACTCCAGAAACCAATGGATTGGGAACCTAAGCCCAAACTCCAACTGCTTGAGATAAACGGCAGTGTACCCCTCTGGTACATCTGCCAAGCTCTGACCCTCCTTGGGAACTACCACCCAAGACCCACGAAGCGGCTTGATCTCCGCAGCAATCTAAAGGTAATAAGCAGCATGCGCCCGCTTGAACGCATCTGCAGACTTCTTAGCAAAATAAGGCTTGCCCTTGCTGTCATATAGGGCAGTGAGTTGCATCTCATGATCACTGTAGGACCACTTTATTCTGGGCAGAGTAGGCTTGAACTTATAGTTGGGAGGGAACCTGTTGGTCTCAGGACCCAACAGCTCCCGGCGTAAGCCGTCCAGGGGTCAAATATCTCCCATTCCTCTGGAACCACCTCGTCCTCACAACGAGGAAGATTCAACTTCAAAAATGGAGACTGGGTATCCATCGGGTAAGGCTCATCCGGTTCAGATGAAGAAGTAGACACCACGCCTTTTCCACGGGAGGCAGCAGATTGAGAAGTAGACATTCTGCACAACACAAGAGGCAGAAGACAAAACAATCAGACCTAAAGCCACAATACAAAACAGTCTGGCGCCTCAGACCTACAGACTGAGCCACCAGACTGGGGGCAAGGATATGTATGGTAGGTGAAGACCAGAGATAGCCAAGAAATAGGATATTTTCTTGCTTTTCTTGCAAAAAGATACATGCAAAGTAGTCTGGAGCCTCAAACCTACAGACTAAGCCACCAGACTGGGGGGCAAGGATATGTATGGTAGGTGAAGACCAGAGATAGCCAAGAAATAGGATATTTTCTTGCAAATGACACAAACAAAACAATGAAGGCACATCACAGATCTACAACCCAGCAAATAAAGAGGATAACAGGGTAAACAAAGCAAACCCTAAAAATCCCGCAGACAACAACCAAGCAGATAGGCAGAGCAGAGCTCAGCTGAAGAAGCAGAGCAGAGCCTACCACCCAGAACAACAGAATGGAAATGAAACAACACCAAACAGATCTAAGAAGCAAGGAAATAAATAATCGCACATGAAGGTCAAAGAAAGGCAAACCCTAATTCCCAAAACACAGACAAAGAAATGCGCACAGAGGAAAAAGGGGAAAATCCATAGACAGAGAAAACCACACCCAAACCATCCAAGAGGAACGAATCAAAAGTAGATCTCGAAGTAGAGCTTACCTGTGTGAAGAACGGAAGGTGCTGAGAAACGAGAAAATGAAGACAGCAGATGCGAAATACCAGTGCTCCAAATTGATGACCAAACACAGACAAATTCTAGGAAAATCGAGAGAAATCACTTGAAAATGGCTAGGGCAAAAGGAGATTCTTGGAGAACAACAGGAAAAATCGAGAGCAAAGAGTTCGAATAAGAAGAGAATGAAAAGTTTCACCAGGGGTCGATTCAACCTTTAAATAGGCAAAAGTCATCCACTCAGCATTAATTTCCCATCATTACATTCCTTGGGAACCCAAAGAGTCACATTAATTCAATGCAATTCAAAATGAATTAATGATCCTTGCTCAACACCCCAACCAAATGGGCGAGAAAAACGAAAGCACTCTGAAGTCTATGAAGAGCAACTATTAGAGAGTCACTTATCGGTCTGCGAAGAGCAGAACGCCAGGTCAGAAACAATCGTACCCAGCATATTGCAATCTGCAAATACTGGGTCCGGGGGGCAAATTGTATGGGGTCTGCCTAGCAGACCTCCAGCTGGCAGCAGACCACTGGTCCTGCCACTCCACGTCAGAGCGCCAGGAGCAGAGCAGACCTCCTCAGGCAGACTGCTCCGGATATAACCTCTAGGCAGGAGTTTAATGAAGGCCTTGTTCCACCTTGGCCCACTTCTAAAGAGGCCCACTTACTTTGCTAGGTCAGTTACAAGTCCATGTCTCATATAAATACCCATGCCCATGCATGGGTAAGGTACGTTCAATCAAACTCACAAAATACTTGCACTTGATACTCGTTTTCTCTCTATTAGAGTTCTTGTGCTCAACGTGGACTGACTTAGGCATCGGAGAGGCGATCCTCGGTATCACCCCCGAGGTTTCTCCTTGTTTTGCAGGTAACCACCACCACGAAGGACGTTTGGGAGCCACGTTCCACCAAGTACCCACCACCACATACACTGTAGCTGTATTGGACAAAAACAACTAGTTATGCTATCTTGGAGTTTCAGTCTCTATACCGTGTTGCTGTGGAAATTAAAGGACTCCTGAGGGTGATTACATGTTGCCCTAGTCACATGCAGAGGTATAATCAGGGCCGTCTTGTACATTTTGAAGGCCCTGTACAATTACTGAAATTTAGGCCCTATATATATAAGCCAACACACTTATAAACTTACGGTAACGTGGGACATCATAAATACTTTTGAAATGTAATTTTTAATACACAACATTTTATTAGAGTATCACTATATTAGTAAAAACGACACCTAAATTATGTCTTTTGACATTATAAATTAATCTTTTTAGATCTGTCACTATGCATAAAGAGAAAATAATGATTAAATAGTTGGACAAAAATTTCCTAGGGTATGGACGCAAAACAAGTTATGGGATTTTAATATATTGCATGCTTATAATGTGATAACGTTTTAGTCACAAACAAATGTGAGTAAATAGAAAACCAAACTACCCTAATATACACAATGAAGAAAAATAGGTGAAAAGATAAAATAGAATGAATACAAAAACCAAATCATGTAGTAGCTAGTTGCTACAAATAAATGTCACTGAGCTGGAGAATGTCGTAAAAGAAAGAATTAAAAGCAATACAATAAAAAGTTGAAATTGCTAACGTGAGTCTCTCAAACTGCATGCTATGACTATACCAACTGAGCTGGACGTTTCATATGCTCATAAAAGATACAAAATATATACTCTTATATTTCACATACCTTAATCCTCGTATAAAAAAAAGTAGAATCAAGAACTATATTCTGAGACGGAAATAATATAGGGAAATTCCATATGGTACCATCGTAATTTTGGCTTTTCCATGTGGTACCACTAATTTTTGAGAATTCTACATGGTATCACTGTACTTTAGTCTTATTTTCTGTTGTAACATTCCATTAATTAAAATGTTAATTAGGGGTTAAGTAGGATTATGATTTTGTCTCGATTTGTATATTATGATATGTGTACGGGTAAATTAGCTGGATTAAAGTTTTTAAGGGTCATTTTGGTCTAATTTGAGGTCAAAATTAACAAAAATCATCATAGTCAATTTTGACCATAAATTTGACCCTTAAGGGGACAAAGTAACCCCCCAAGACCTTATTGGAGCATTTTTATAGCACGTAAAATGAGATGAACCCTTAACCCTATTTGACTCCTAAATTAACATTTTACTTAAATGAATGCTATGATATAGAGCAAGATCACATTACAATGGTACCATGTAGAATCTATAAAAAATAGTGGTATCACATAGAAAAGCCAAAAGTAAAGTGGTACCATATGAAATATCCCAATAATATATGATAACATTATGGAAGCAAGAAAGCTTATGCACATCCTCTAGGTTAGGTTGTATTCGAGATCCTTGTTGATTACCAAATCTGATTTTTGAATATTCTACCTATTTACTAGAGATCGAATGGTTCAATTTCACTAAACTTTTAAGACTTTGTTTAGCCTCAATTTAAATTATCAACATATCTAACTTATGCCAAAAGTAATATGATTATAAAGCATCTTCTAACAATAAATTAGTATTGAGTCCCACGCAATGCCCCGAGATTTCTTGCTATAATTTAGTAATAATTGAATAAGCCATCTAATACCGTTAAAAAATAAATTTTAAAAATAAGCCATCCTAACCTCCATTTTTTTGTCCATTTTATCAAATCAAAACCATTTCAACACAAATATTAAAGTATTTTTAAAAAGTCATGTCATTCATAATATGGACCTGTTCTCTTCGGCTAATTCTAGCTGAACTTAACTGAACTGAACTGAACTTATTGGAGCTGAACTGAACTGAACTGAACTTATTGGAGCTGAACTGAACTGAACTGAACTTATTGGAGCTGAACTGAACTGAACTGAATTTATTGGAGCTGAATTGAACTGAACTGAACTGAACTGAACTGAATTGAATTAAATTATAATAAGTATATGAATGATAAGTAAATAATACTTATTATGAATATTAAATAATAAATAATAATAATTCTAAGTAATAATAATTAAATTAATAATTTAGAATAATATCAAATGAATAATGATAATATTATTTTGATGTTATTATATAGTTATAAATAAATATATAATGATAATAATAAATTAATTTTAAAAATAATAATTACTGATAATAATAATTTATAATAATGAGTAATTACAATTATTAGTATTAATATATTAATACTTGATGATGATGATATAATATAATGTCTAAGAAGTAAATTAATAGTATTACCATTATAATAATAATTAGCTTAAAACATGGGTTGATGTGTGCTTTAACTAAACCACGATTTGTGGTGGGTTGGTCTATGATAGAAATACACCAAACCGCCAAAGTATATTTAATATACAACGTAACGACAATGTTGTATTTTAAATAGTACTGCAGTATTATTTGCAACTTTGTAATTTTTTCATATCTTCTAGCTTTTTGTAGCTTATTTGTACGATGTAATAGTGAATTTTATTCAGTAAAATAAAGCAACAATTGCAAATTAGAATACTCGTATTGACATGAAATTTGGTTAAACCGTGCACCAACCCAAACTTTGCTGAGCCATAATAATAATAATAGTAATAATAATGAGTAAAGATATAATAAAAAAAAATAATATATATAAATAATAATTATTATTGTTATATAATAACACTAATAATAAGTAGAATAAATTAGACCAACAATAATAATATTAAAAAAAATGGTTAAATAATGAATGAAGCTGAACTGAACTGAACTGAATTTATTGGAGCTGAACTGAACTGAACTTATTGGAGCTGAACTGAACTGAACTGAACTTATTAGAGCTGAACTTATTAGAGCTGAACTGAACTGAACTGAACTGAATTTATAGGAGTTGAACTGAACTGAACTTATTAGAGCTGAACTGAACTGAACTTATTAGAGCTGAACTGAACTGAACTGAAAATAAGCTGAACAGAATAGGCCCTATGGCTTTCAAATGTTTTTCATTCGTATATCATTTTTTTTTGAATAAGTAATAATAGTGTGGTGGAGTGATGGTTAGATATCTATCTTTCTTTCATAATTGAGGTTTCGGGTTCGAAGCTGCACATTCACAATGTTAGATTTAAATAGTTATAGTGGCTACAATATGATAGTAGCCATTGTAGAATTATCCGAACATGTTACATCTAATAAAAAATGGAGGGATTATTAAATTTATAACGTTTAATCTTCAACAACTTAAAATTTCATAATTTTTATCCATATGCCTCTTTTTTTTTTTGAGGGGTATCCATATGCTTCTTAATGTACCGTCTAACATAGGTTTTTGTAATATATATTTACAAAAACAAAAAAATAATGTACATATCAATTTTTAGTGTAGTTCTTATTACATGATCTGTTTTAGTGGTTGTACTAGTCAGATTTGTTTTTTATTTAGAGGAGTAAATTTTGTTTAAATCCAACAAACTTTGCCAAAACATATGTTCACTTGGCTGACTTGTTCTGGCCTCTCTCCTACACAAAATAAAAAACCCTGGTTGTGTCACTAATAGCTTACGTAAAATTCGTGAAGGCTGGTATCAATGATGAAGATGATGATCATCTCATCACCAGCAACGTCAGTGCTTGAAAGAATTCTTACGATTTTAATGTTAATCTCAGCAATGGGTGTTGCATTCTCTGTTCTGTCGATTCTTACTCCTTACAACTATAATCGGCGCCTCGCCTTCACTTCTATATGTGGCTTCAATACAACTTCTTCAGAAGATCAACCGGTGGGTTTTCTCACATTTTCTTTTTGGTTCTTGCGCCACACATGAATCTTTTTTTTTTTACTATATTGATAACTCTAGTGTACTATATATATATATATATATCTAGCTAATCATCATCATCATAGATTCATAGTTACTTTTAGGGATGTCAGTGATGCAGATTCTGTTGAGATCTGCCTTGTATGTATATTTGCCAATTAAATAGAGATGTAT
Source organism: Patellifolia procumbens (assembly GCA_947645195.1). Taxonomy (NCBI): domain Eukaryota; kingdom Viridiplantae; phylum Streptophyta; class Magnoliopsida; order Caryophyllales; family Amaranthaceae; genus Patellifolia; species Patellifolia procumbens. The sequence goes on from CANSGD010000225.1 coordinate 765,527, forward strand.
GAAAATTTGGTGGATGATGGGGGTATGGATAGGGATAATTGTACCCGTCATGAGTGATAGGGCAGATTTGATTTTAGATTGCATCGAACGCGCCCCATATCCCTAACTCGCCCGATCCCCGACATGCCCCCTCCATGCCCACCCGCCCTACCAAGGCACATATAATATTGCCTCACGAACACTACACCCATTTCAGATACTTTTACTCTTCTCCAAAAATGTAAGATTCAAACTAACTTTTAAAAAATTCCAAAACGTATTGAACACTTTTATGTGTATTATTGAACTTATGTTGATATTTCTTAGTATTTTTATGGGTCAGGCATGTATGTGGGTATGGATACCAAGTGGGTGAATAGATGATGGGACGTGGATGGTTTTTATTTGTACTATGAAAGGGGAAGTATAGGGGTTTAGTATCGGCCATAAGTAATAGAGTGGGATGACAATGAAAATTTTAGGAGATGAGGGTGGAGGACCATCCTCCGCATCCGTCCCACTCACCAAGTCACCACATCCCATTGACATCCATAGCTACCTAACAGTTTAGTCCTTATCACTTGTACCGAGGAGCTGGTAGCTAACCATCATCAAACCATAAAACCAAATCTATTGCTCATCCCCTCTGTCTCTCTTACTTACCTGATCCTATATATACATATAAATTTAAATCTCAATCATTCAATGTTATCATTTTTCATTATTACCATATGTAACAGTCCGGTAACTTAACAAGTTTGATTCCATTTTCTGACTTGGCTTGAGAAAAGGGATCATATTTAGAAGACAACTCAGTAAGGCAGTAATTCACACTTCCTTGAATAATATATTAATATTAATAATATATGTATATTGAAGGTACATGATGAACATTATGAACTAAGAAAGAGTTTAAAGGCAGCTGCATCAAGGAAGAAGACAGTGATATTGACATTTCTAAACGAGGCGTGGGCAGCACCAAACTCCATATTCGATATCTTCCTTGACAGCATCAGAACCGGGGACAATACTGCTAGACTTCTCAAACATTTGTTGGTCGTAGCACTCGATGATAATGCCTATGTTCATTGTCAAGCTTCCGTAGCCCATTGTTATCTTCTTAAAACCAATCAATCCTCTCAAATGTCTCAGCAAGCCGAATTCATGACTCCCCTGTATTTGGACCTAGTATGGGGAAAGGTTGCCTTCATGCAAGCCATTCTGACACTGGGATACAACTTCCTTCTAACTGTGAGTAGATACACTACTTGACATTTCAAACTCCAAAATCCCTCATCCACTTTACTTTATGATAACTAATGGATAAGTTGTAAATGTTTTTTTTTGGTTTCAGGACAACGACATTGTGTGGTTTCGAGATCCATTCCAACATTTTACTTCAGATGCAGACTTCCAAGTATCATGTGATCGGTTTAATTACACAGAATATGACTTACGCAATCAGCCTAATGTCGGGTTCACTTTTGTCAAGTCTAACAATCGCACAATCGAGTTTTTCAAATATTGGCTTTCCTCTAGGCAATTATATCCTAATGAAGCTACCCAATATTCTTTTAACAAGATAAAGTTTGATCCATTCACCAAAGAAATTGGTATCAAAATAAGGTTCTTGTCAACAGATTACTTTGGTGGGTTTTGTGAACCAAGCAGAGATTTTAACAAGGTATGTACGATGCATGCTAATTGTTGTATAGGATTGCGTGATAAAATTGCTGGATTAAAGGCTACGCTCGAGGATTGGATGAACTACATATCTCCAGGTAACCAAACGCCATCAATGCCTCCTAGGTGGAGGATCACAGACGAATGTCAGATTATGTGATTGAATTTTGGATGAGGATCTAGACATTTGTATTGATTATATGTAGGTTTTCCATTATTGTTTGAGTCAGGAAAATTACAATCTTTTTGTAGAAAGCAAAATATATTCCTAACTAGATTTCTATGCACGCGACAACAATTTTATTATGAAATTTCATAATTTACAGTAGATAATTTTATGGATAGTCGTATCTTACTACCTAAACTTTTCATGTTTTTAGAATCTCCCATCTTAATGATTTTTTTTTTAAAATTCCACTTACCATTTACAATTTTATTAAAAACTCCCACCACTTAACGGTTTTTGTCAAATTTCATTAACAAAACCGTTAAGTGGGTCCCACATATACATTTTGTTAACAAAATGGAACTTGAAATAGTTGCAATTCTTTCCAAATAGTAATTCGTTCCCAATTTGCTCTAAATTTGTTGAGGATTTGCCCTTAAATTGATGAAATTGACTTCAATTTCAGCGTAAATGGTAAGTGAAATTGACTTTATATGTGGGGTCCACTTAACTATTTTGTTAACGAAAAATTGCACAAATCATTAAGCTGTGGGAGTTTCTAATAAAATTGGCAATGATAGGTGAAAATTTAAAATTTAAGGTGAGAGTTTTTTAAAGCGTGAAAAATTTAGGTGGTTTTGAACAAAAAATCCTAATTTTATTTGCATACGATGTGTGTTTTGGCTACTGTAACATGATAAAATGTGAAGGTACACAACATATTTTGTTTTCAAGCTAAATTCATTTTGGCTCATATTTCTTTGAAAACATCCCTTACTCCCCACCATCAACTACAATTTTTGTTATATAGTACCCGATAAGATATTTTTTGCTCATTGTCCAAATGAGAAAAAATTCAAAAGTATTTGAAAATACTTTATCATGTTTCTCACTGATGCTAAAATACTTTATCATGAACAATCAATTACTCATGTATTTGATCAAATGTGCTTTTAGTATAAACAATCAATTACCCATGTATTTCAAAATAAAAAAATTCAAAAGTATATAAAAATATAGCAAAGTGGGTGTCTATCTATAGATCTCAAGAAAAAATAATCGTTGATATTTATTTTAATTGTTTTTACTTTGTAGATTTTTAGATATTTTATTTAGAAGTTTTGAACATCTTTTATTAAAAATCTGATGGCTAAATTTGGAAATAAAACTTAATTACTTAATAAGCTCATTGATTTATTTTATTTATTTTTCCTTTTTTTTCTTTTTGGTGTCCACCCCACCTCTTCACTTATATGATAGAGATACGATTGTGTGTGCTTGCATATCAACATTGGGAAAATTTGTAAAATAAAAAAGTTTCTAAATAGAATTGGATTTTCTCACAAATACTCTTAAGTCTTAAGTCTTAAGTAACTTTTTCTTGCTTGTTTTGTTGACATGAAAATACATGGAAAGTAGAGATTCACGAAAAGTAGAAAACTTATACCATTGCTTGTTTAGAAAAAAACATGAGAGGTTCCATTCATTAGGAAAATCTACATTCTATATATGAGAATTTCAAGAAACAATTAAGAGTAAGTATTGAGATATCCTAATTTCTGTGCTTTCCACTTCTGCCACTAACGAACAATTAACAACGTTTGATTGTTTCCATCTCTACTAACAACTGGCCTCCATATTGACCATTTAGGAAACACCCACCTAAAGAAATCATCGAATCAAGGGTCTAAAATCTGCCAAAAAAAATCCTTCCTCGGAAAACAAGTGTGCATTCTATTAAAATAGTTTTTGAAACTTTGTGAGTTTACACTGTTGAGGACCTTTTTTTTAACCGTTTGGGACCTCCTCTCTCTTTTCAGGTAAACTTTAATTAATGTGAGGTTAAGATGGTTTTTGAATTTTTTTCAAGAAAATATTTGAATAAATTATTTTACTTACAAAATAAAAATAAAAGACCGATTTCATCTTTTTTTCATTCATCCCCATTTCCCAGAATCTCAGCACTTCGAACCCCTTCAAAGCCACCGCATAAACAACTTCCTGACCCCGAAAACCACCAATATCATTGCGCAAACTTAGAGTACCCCCAAAAGCAACACTAGACACCCCATTAGACTACCCTCAACAAGGCAAAACCCAAAAAAATCCAAAACAACACAAAATCACCGCAACCCGATAACAAACGGAAAAACCTATAACACAACGTATCTAATGAGAGTGAACGGAAAAAGGAAAAAGTAAAGAGTGTCCACGACGACAAAGTACAATAACGACAAATTGGGTTCATCTCATCATCTAGATGAGTTGGGTGAGGAGAGTGAAAATGTGGATGAAAGTGTTTGGAAGGTTAGTGATTAAGGTGTGTTTGATGTGAGGTTGATTTTGAAGGGGGAAGAAGGTGGATGTTCACTTTCAGGATTGATAAATGAATTTGATTATAATCATTTAACCATCAGTTCTTGGCTTGTCATTGGATCGGAAGAGAAAAAGATTGTGGAAAGAAAGATCGGATATTTGAAATTAATGAATATTTGTTGGTTGAATGAAGCTGAAATGAAGTATTTTAAGTTCCTTAATTTGTTTTGTTTTTTAATGTTGAGTATACTTTTTTTAACAACATGCATACAATATTGCCCCACTTTGATTACATTTGGAGATATAATTTTAAAAATTTAATCATTACATGAGGGAGGTGAGTTTAGAATTCTTGCTCACGTTGTTTAAAAATTATACTAGTATTTATGCCCGGGAGACGCTCCGAGGTTTTTATGTGTTACAATTTAGTAGTCAAAGATAATTAATGATCTATAGCGTAAAAAGTAGGTGTGTAAACGAGACGAGATTAGTTGAACATTGTTTATGTTCAAGCTCGTTTAATTTAAACCAGCTTGACTCCAAAGCTTAAAAATCTCTTCAAGCTCAATTCGTTTAAGAAATTTCATGCTCATTATAGATTCTTTCATTAATTAAGCTGAGCTCATAAACAAGCTTTTGATCATTTATGAGCTTTTGTCATAAGCATCTGTTTATATGAGCTATTTCAAGTAGCGAGTTTGCCCTAGAACTCGCTACTTGAAGTAACGAGTTTGAGCTGTTGTGTTTTAATATTTATTTTAGCCGAGACAATGCCATAAACTGGAATGGAAGGGGAAATTAGGATAGGGAAAACTCACTACTTCAAGTGGCGACTTTCCTTAGAGACAACGAGAAAAATCCGCATATGTCCCAATCCTACGTGGACGTTATTATGGCATATTTTGAAAACGACACAAACATGGAATATTAGCTTCTTTTAGCATTATTGGAGAAAAAATTCATCAGCTAATGGCAGGTTGATGTTTGTGTATTGCCATACGCAAATCTGAATCTGACCTACACCACTTTACAAACCCCTTTTGCATTTCATACCGAAATTCGTAACAATTTAGTTATTAATTTTCTAATAATTTTCTAATTCCCCCCAACATTTTAGCCTCTTATACCTCATTTACAATTATTATCACAAATTACGACAAATGAGAATAACAGTTAAACCGCTAAACCGCGAACATTTACAAGTATGTCAAACCATCTTTGTGACTTGGTTTCAAAGTCATACTTTACTCGGAAACATCTGTTATGGTTCACGCTTTACTCGGGAACATCTGTTATGGCTCACACTTGTACACTCTACACTGACCGGGAATCTAGAATATTTTAGCATTATTCAAGAAAAAAGTTCTTAGTTGATTGCAATTAAGCTTTGAAATTTTTGTTTTTTATTTTGAGGTGAAATTAAGCTTTGGTTAATGGAGACAGGAGACCTGCCCAGTTCCTATCTGATAGATAGGGGGCTGAGCATCTATCAAGTTATATGCAGTATATTTATAGGTATATGTAGTATAATTTATGAAAAATGTTGTATATTTTTATAAAATTTAAGGTAGGGTATGTTCTCCCCAACTTATTTTCAGTTCAGTTCAGTTTAATTCAGTTCAGTTCAATTCAGTTCAATTCAGTTCAGTTCAGCTCTACATATCACTATTCATTTCAGTTCAGTTCAACTGTTTTATTACGAAGAGAACAGGCCCGTAGTATATTTTCTTCATAAATTTAGAATTTACTAAAATTATAGTAATATATTTATAAAAATCATAATATATGTTTAGAAATTGTAGTATATTCCTATTTGATAGATGTAACGTTCACATGTATCATATAGAAACTAAGCATTTCCATCCATGGGACAGATTGTCAAAAATCTCCAAAAGTGGCCCCTACATGTAAACTTTTTCTGCCCTAAAAGCATGGGAGTTCATGTTACTAAAGGACCCACTTTACCAGTTTTCCATTCTCATCTACCTCATCATTTTTTCCACAACCAAACAAGTCAAAAAAATCAATTCGACCTCATTTTTTCAGTTGCTCAACCAAGCTCCTCAAACCCTAACCATTTTTTGTATCTCAAAAAATGGCACACAACCCCAATAGGCGCAAGTTAACAGCTCCAGAGCCACCTTCTAATATCTCAAAAACAACCGGAAAAAGACAGCTAAAGTCTTCAACCACTTCTACTTCCACCATATACAACCTCACAAATCACTTCTCACGGACAAGGTTACAACCCAACCCAAAATGGTTAACTTACCAAAACCAAAACCAAAACCAAAACCCGCATCCCAAAAAACACATAAATGCTAATTTACAAGTAAAGGCACTATCAAAATCAGGCACTATAATAGAGTCCTCAAGTCCCAGTTTTGGTTTTGGGAAACAAGAGGAAAATGTAGTTTTGGATAGTGGCAAGAACCAGTCATTGGTTGTTGTTAAGGAGATTGAATCTAATAAACATGTACCATCAATAGCAGCAGTTAATAATGGGATGGGAAAAAGGAGGTCTTTTTGTGATGCACGACTGGAATTGGCTAATTTCTTGCTTACGAAATGTGCCAAAGTTGTTTCTGCAGATATGCCTCCATTTATGCAAATTCATGCTGTTGGCTTTGCTAGAAAGATTAAAGATACCCTTGAGAACTTTACTTCTAAAAATCTTGCCTTCTCACTTAAAAAGGTACTGGAACTAGAACTAATCTTCATTTCGTTGTTTCTTTTTTTTTTTTCCCTTGTTCTTGTGTTGTGCTGAATTGAACTGTTGCAGATCAAAAGTTGGCAGAGTGTTCCCATCAATTTGAATTCAAATTTGTAACTTACTTCTATTTGAAATTTATATACTAGCAAATATGCTAACCTGAAAACTTCCAATTTGATAAGGATTTGATTTTGAATAGAAATGGCTATTTAGAAGATAACTCGAGGATGAATTTAAGTTGTACAAGGAGGGGAGGATTCGATCCCAAATGAGGTTTACAATTTTGTATTTGTTTCTTCTAATACCCTTTAAGACTATGTCAATATTATTTAGAGTTTTTTCTTTCTAATGTAGCCATGTAGGTAGCAACAATGATACAACCTGCCTAGACCAAACCGTGACATTTAGATTAGTGGTTTTGGGTTAAGGTTTTGAACCTATTCAAATAAGTGAACTGTCCACTGTGAAGACATTCAAAAAACTGCTCTACCATAGTTTTTAGCGGATAACCCCAATCTAGTTTTCATAGTGCATCCTAGGGGATGGTCGCCACTTGTTCAATGTCATTCTCAACTTATAACACGATACAATTATCAAACGGTAAGTTTAAACTATCTAACCAGAAACTTTTACTATAAACTCATTTAATTGCAAGACCATCATCAATATTAGAAGTGTGCTGCCTGTAAAGTTCTTTGGTGGTTGTAACGAAACGGGGCCAAAATTGAATTGACTGAACTGTTTGATTTGTCTACTTTCTGCTCAGAGAAATGATCTGACAACAGGTGCTAGGTCAGGGTCTGCCCTTTATTCTTTTGTAGTTCTCTATAAGAAAAGAAAACTAGGCCGAATCTAAATCATTCTCACGAGGGAGTCTGGGGATGAAAACAGCTTAGCCCTAGTCCCAACAATACAATGCTACAAATGAAAGCTCCCCAATTCAAAACAAGACCCCTAAATTTTAGATTAGTGATCTAGAAATAGATATTAAACTTCAAAAAGAAAAACCAAACCTATATTTATGAGGAATAAGTAGCGATTTTCCTGATTAGACTTTTGCATAATCTTGAAAGAACAATATAAAAACACTTTTTAAGATTATAGTTGAAAAAGAAGATGATATTAAAATAAATGTAGGTGGTAGGAACTAGGAACCCATGTTTATTGTTGTTCCTCATAAGATGTGCTGATATAACCCAATTGTAATGCTCATCAACCTTCAAACAATGCTTCAGTCAACTTTGGTCTTCTGATCCTATTGCAAGCATTTCAATCAGATAGACAAATGAAGCTTTGTGAGACTTGCGCCAACTTCTACGTGATAGTGTTTGGTTAGGAAGAAAATATGCGGAGGAGACGTGTTTTCCTTTTATGCTTGATTTGTAGAGGTTGAATAATTAAAATAAGTTTTCTTTAATAATCTATGCAAACCTAAAGGAGTCGGTCTCATAGGTTTTACTGTCGACGTGGCATTAGTCATGGTTTTCATATCAATAGTTCTACTATTCTGATTAGGTTTTCAAACCAATAGTTGTATGGGATCAATAGTTTTGATTTTCTCAGTAATACTTATGCTCGTACTATATCTAATCATCTCCGACCGAACACCCCTAAAATCCATATCACCCTTCCAGAACCCCTTGAAAATCCAACCATGTAAAATTATGCTTCCTTGGTCATTAGTTATGGGTTTGTATGTTTAGCTAACTCCGGTCTCCGGTCTCCAACCAAAGACAACCTCACCCCTCAAAGCATTGGTGTTTGATTTGTTACGTTGATAGTTCTGAGATCCGTTTGTACTCGATAAGCAGTATCGTAGATGTGTTAAGAAAGAAGGTTTAGGTATGGAACATTATTTTCGTTCTTTCCAAATTATGCATGCATCAATATGGAATTACAGTATATTTTGCTTCACAATAAGATGCAAATAATCTATTGAGCAATATTAATTTGCTCCATTGTATAAGAAATAAAAAATGATACTACATATATATTTCATCCAGTGGGTTCCATTTTACATTGTAGTTGGTCCTATCATGTTATCATGTAGTATACATTGTTGTATCATTTAGGGATGTGGTTGGTGAAATGCGTAGATAATATATTTGGTTCGAATGCAGGAATTTGATGGAGTTTATGGACCTGCTTGGCATTGTATTGCAGGGACCAGTTTTGGCTCATTTGTGACCCACTCCGTTGGGGGATTTCTGTATTTTTCATTGGATCAAAAGTTGTATGTCTTACTATTTAAAACAGTTGTACAGAGAGCTGATGCCTATTGAAATTTAGAATAAGAGATGCTTCGATGTTCACGATGTAGAAAAAAGACGGGAGAAAAAGGCCTTCTTTTGGCGGTGAAGCGAACAAATTTTGTACTCTATACTAACGTTTGCCCCTTCTGTTTTTTTTGGGGTGGACAACTTGTACATCTTTACCGCCAAAAAAAATTGCACATCTTTCTTGCTACTTTCAAATGTTAGACCAATTTACACACCATTACGTCGAGTCTCCAAAAATAAAAACCTCACAAAGGTCCTTCTACTTGGGTAATTAGGCAAGGGTTGATACCATAAGAACTACATTAAGCACAGTTAGACGTCAATTATGATAAGCTTCTTTGGATCCTTAATACAAGATCTTAGTAACCACAAACTAATCCTAATTAAGACTATCGAATTAGACTATGTAAGCTAAACCTAGGGCATAGGTCATAACTACAACACACCAATCATGAGATAAAACAAATAGACAAGGAAGATCATTTGAAATGAACTAAGAGACATTAACTATTAATCCCTTAACTATTCTTTAGAGCTAAAAAGAAAGGACCTAATTAATTAATTAAACACTTACGCTCATGGGATTAATCAAATAATAAGGGTTGTGCTATTTGCCCCTGTATTTTCTGGGTAACGCCCTGTATTTAGTACTTTACAACTACCAACTATTTGTATTTGTTACAAAATGTTACCACCACACCCACTCTTTAAAACCACCCCTCCACCACCCCACTGCCGGCACCACCACCCCTCCACCCCTCCACCACTGGCGCCACCACCCCACTGCAACCACCACTATTCCGCCACCACTCCATATTGGTGACCACCGTTCGTTATGGCAGTAAGTTATTCTGGAAAAAAAACGTTCATAAAGTAAGTCTTGTGCTACACAAGGCTGACCACGTGGTGAGCCTTGTGTAGCACGAGGCTGACCACGTGGTGAGCCTTGTGTAGCACGAGGCTGACCTCGTGGTGAGCCTTGTGTCAGCCTTGTGCTACACAAGGCTCGTCTTTTTATGGGATTTTTTTTCTAATATTATCAATAAATTGATATTTAATTTTATTAAACATTAAAAATTAACATATAATTTTTTTAATGGCGGAAGAAAAAGGCCCATATTACGAGCCTTTTGCTACACAAGGCCCACCGTTATACAAGGCCTACCTCATAGTGAGCCTTGTGTTATACAAGGCTGACCTCGTGGTGAGCATTGTGCTACACAAGGCTCACCATGAGGTGGGCATTGTGCTATGCAAGGCTCGTTAATGGTGAGCCTTGTGTTATATAAGACCGATAGTTTTTTAAAAAAATTAAAGTACCTACAGTTTTCGATGAGGCGATCCACAATTTTTCGGCGAGAACTTTTCCCGAAAAATTCGCGGCGAGATGCTTGCACCTTTCCCGACGAGTACTTTGCCAGAATTTCCGGCGAGATCCGTGGCCTAGAAAATTCCGGCGACTTTCCGGCTAAATGCCGCCGGCGGTACCACAACCTTTTCCGACGACTTTCCGGCTAATGCAACCGGAATAAACTCCGGCGAGGAGAGGTGAGGGTGAGATGGTGAGGAGAGAGAATGAGGAGGGTATGAAGAGGGAAAAGAGAATGTATAAATATTTAAATTTAATATGTATTTACGGCGTTACCCAAAGCATTTAGGGCGTCGTTTAGTCGTCCACAATAATTAAGGCATTTCTAACTTATGTTAGCTTAATAAGAGCCCCATAATTGGTAAATCCTATTCTCACGAATTTTCGAGTAAGTTAAGTGCTACGAATAAACTTCTTAACTTCATCTTTTTGATCCTTCAATAAGTAAGCAATAAATCATGCAATTTACGATGCACAACATAAATAACAAACATGAAACACCCATAGTATTTACTCAACAATCATCCAAACAAAAATCCTAATTAATTTACAAACCCATAAATCAATGTTAGGTTTTCACCCAAATCTTAGTACAAATTTACTCACCAAACATGATGAATATCAAGGCAAAAGTCAAATTAAGCATAATTATCATTAGCATCAACAATTTATGAAAACCTAACTAAGATGATGAAAATAGAGACTAATCTAAGCAAGAAACAAGTGAACAAAGTAAAAAGGACAATTAAAATAAATAAAAAAGGATGAAATGCTCTTTGGGTGAAGCTTTGAAGTCCTTAAATCTTCATGTTTTCATTAGATACTTTGATCTTTGAAATCCAAACAGAAATATCATTTTTCTTGCTTTCTCTTTCTAAAAACCTAGTTTCTCTCACTAAAACTTAAAAATAAACTAAGTTGGGGTTAATCCTTCCGTCCCCCTCAAAAATTAGGGGTGCATACTATTTATAGGTCTAGTTATTACATCATTCAATGAAGTCAAAAAAATAGAGTTGTCCATACAAAGCATAGGAGTGACCGAGTGAGCGCTTCTTGTTAACGAGCATGGTACACCTAAGGCTATTTCTTTGCTCATTGCTCAGTTAAACTTCTCAAGGCTAGACGTCCAAATGAGCATTGAGCAAAGAGATAGTCTTGAGTGTTCCATGGTCGTATTTATATAATAAAAGTTGTATTGTTAAATGAAGCGACTGCTCCTTAGTCGCCCCCAACCCACTCAAAGTTCTTGTTCCGCCTTAGATTAATCTCAAAAAAGCTCATCGTAAGGAGTATTTTGAGCGAGATGGCTATACTTGGGATTATTGATGTCAATTTTCTGCTTTTCTATTTTGTTTTTAACTACATGTATGTGGTTAGATCAAATACGTTTATGTGTTACTAAGAATCTAAAAAAAGGTTCTTTCGTAAGGTTCTTCAGGGGCTACTATGTAGCCATTATTAAAATTTGAAGAGTAATATTATCCATCCATTTAAATCATAAAAAAATTAGATTAAGAAATAAACCTGAAAACCGCATTATACCCTGAATAACAAACAAGATCATTATCTCAAAAAACATTAATAGCGCAAATATTTACTTTCATCTCCCTTCTCAAGTTGATTTTGTTATTTCAACGACATTCAATATTTGGGTACCACAAATCGAAAAATCATGTAAAAAAAATCTTATTTTTCTGCCAACTATATACAAGTATAACTCTTGGTAAAGGAAATTGGTTTTACGCTTCCATGGGAAAAACTTGCAGTGGAAATAGAGGAATACGGTGGTCAAAGTATTACACTTTTCTTTGGTTTGTACATATCAAAGATTCAAGTATCCTGTAAATTCTGCAGCACAAAGATACACACAAAGTTTGGCCTGTGTGACAGAACCAATCGTAAGAAGTAAGAGCACTACCCTACAGGGAAAAGGGGGCAAAAGAATGCAAATTTCAGTAGTTGGCATGTGAGACAGAACCAATCCTATGACCGCTTCACAAAGAATACACATCTCCCTGTTGCTGTTTTAGTTTTAGGTGCTCAAGTGTAAAAAAAGAAAACGCACCCACTGTGAGAATAAGATCTAAAAGCATTTACAGAAACTATACTTAGCTTACAAGAAGTTTGGTATCAGTCACCTTCTATAAATTCAGGCGAGAGTATGGTTTCTAAGAGCTCCTTCAGATTAGCCAATACATGGCGAGGCCCTAAGCTGTTAGTCCCAACATAATTCAACAGTTGTTCTATGTCCTGCAATATTCAAAACAAGGGGAAGAAAGCTAAGCATATTGAGTAAGGCCATGTGACTTACGAACAATCCAAGTCACTCCAATACTAGGAAAAAACATCAAATGGAAGCAGAAAGCAGCAACTTTGTCTTGCCATGCAGGCAACTCAAAGCAAGAGAAGACTCAATTGTTACTAGCTTGAGACATTTATCAAAAGAGATCAATATTTAAGATCGACGATCAACTATGATCCGAAAGCAAAAATGCAAGAAAAAAGCAGAGCTGCAAATTTATTTACGATGCCCATAAGGTACTACCAGTTCTCAGTAAGTATCTATATAGATAATTAAAGCAGCTAACCTTGTTTAAAAGAAATATAGCATATGCTGTTCTGGTTGCATCTTGCCCATCTAAAAAAAGTGGAAATTTCAAACACTTCCTATTTGCAGAGGCCAAGGCAGTTGAGGTAGATCCTGATGATACTGGATTACTAGATAGTGCACAGTCTTTAATATATGAATGAGAGCCACCCAAACGCAAAGGATAACGCAAAGGGACATGTAGATATGAGGCTATGAGTGCGATGACCTGCAAAAGACCCACCCATAGTATTAATATCATCCAGTAACTGTTGTCGCTCTTTTCCTGGCGATTGACAGGGAAGACAGGAGAGACAGGTAGCTGTGCTCATGTGGATTCTGTTGCAACAAAAAAATTATGACCGACGAGATGAAGTTCGTGTTATAAACGTAAGCTTGAGGAGAATAGGAGATCATAGCAAATTGCAAGAAGAAAAATCTGTATATGGGCAAAAACAAACACAGGCTGAACAACTAAACAAACTCACGAAACATGTATGTATTACCATAAGATAACAATTATTGACTCAAGGGAAGATAAAGCACATACATGGGCTACGTATCCTAGAGCAGTTGTCGACCTCTGAATCTGCTTCTTATCAGTGAAGAATGTCATCTGCGTAAAAGGAAGCATATTCAACTGTACCCCAGAAATGGTCAAGACTCCTTGGTTTCTTGATCTGTTCTCATCTATAGTTCCCCCAGGAGTCCCTGCAATTAGTTAAAAGAAGAGAACTTGTTAGTTGTAGCCTACAATTAGTTATCGAAACCTAAACATAAAATTCCTGGAAGCAGTGAAATAGTACCTGATGTAGTCCCATTAGGAAATGAATAAAGTTCAAGGTGTTGAGTTGGAGCAATGAAGGTGTTAAGTGGATAAAGAAATGCAAGTTGAGAAATCATATGTTGTTGTCTGAGTCTAAGCATCTTCTGAAGACTAGTTAGTCGGGCAAGACCTTTTTCACCAGCAAGTAATCTACCAGATTCCTGGAAAGTAAGAAATAAAAATGAAGATAAAACACCTTAATTTGAGTGGCTTAAGATAGAAGAAGAAATGAGAAAGATAGAGAAAGAAAGAAAGAAAGAAAGGTACCTGCAGAAATTGGCGAGCAACAGAAAGAGAAGTGCCAGAAACAAGTAGAGACTTAATTTCAGTGGCAAGGTGGTCGTGTTTGGTTTTAAGATGTTCTTCAACCACCTTAGCTTGCATCAACATGTTACCCATAACAAGCTTCCTATCTTCCACTCTTTCTGAAATCTCATCAAGTTCATTCTTACGAATCAACGACTCAGTTTGTACCTGTTATATTATATTTATATTTATATTCTATATAGAAATTGAAAACCACAAAGAAAAAGAAAAAGAAAAAGAAAAGGCATACCTGAGTTAGGGTTTGGAGTTTAGTGTGAAGAGCTAGTTTCTTGTGTTGGGATTGATGGAGGGCAGAAGAAAGACTAAGTAGCCTAGCAAGTTCTTGTTCAAAATCTTCCCAGCGAATGACTTTAAGCTTAGGATCCTTAGTAGCGCTTAGCAGGTCCATCAAAATTCAAAGTAAAATCAATTGGGCTTGGGCAACAAAAGTAGTTAAAAGAAGAGAATTGGGAATTGAGAATGAGAACGAGGGGAGATTTCAGATTTAAGGAATTCGTCATCGTCCGGAACAAAGATCTGTCAGCGATTCGGAGTGTGTCTCAATCTCATTTGAAGATTAGGAGATTGGGAGAAGGATCTCTTATTTGAAGATATATAGAGAGATATCTGAAGGAAGTTGAAGATGAAGATAAACAAAGACTTGATATTGCAATTGAGATTCAACGGTGGCGTCGCATAATCCCACTTTTATCAAAAACCCGCTTTCCAATCAATGAGTCTACAACGAATGTCGAACACTTAGTATTGTAATTTTTTTATTTTTTTAATTATACCATAAATCACTCTCTTACACAACTCCCCTTCTTCAAGCTTCTCTCCTTCACCATCATTGTCCAGACCTTCTAAATTGAAATTCTATTATTGCGAGTTTGACTCGTTCAACTCGGCGGAGGCTCTTATCAACGGCGATGTAATCGGTGCAAAACTAATCGACAGTCGCTCTGGCATCGCTCCCCTTACTGCCGATGAAGAAAGGGAATTTGATAATGAAGAACTAGAGAAGTTGATGGACGTCGTTTTCCTGGTTTTGTTGAGAAAATGGATTGATAAATTAATATTTTTTTTTTAAAAAAACAAACTTAAGGTCCATCGTTAATGGAGTTTTTGATCGGCATTCCCATTATTCAGCATCATAAGGTGATTAGCGCCGAGATTTATTCTACAACTGCCACTGTTAATGGCGTCGAGTTGACTCGGCCGTTTTGTGGAGGAGTGTTATCGTGTGTGAAGGCGCAGGGAGTGAAAAATGCATCTTTCAATTATCGTTGATGATGGAGGCGAGGAAGACAAAGGTATGGAACATGAAGATGGAGGTTTGTTTTCATGAAGGTGGGAGGAAAGAGGTCACGAGAGTAAATAAGGAATGGTGGTGATAATTTGTGGGAAGAAAGTCATTTTTAATCTTATTTTTAATTTGGGTGATGATAATAAGAGGAAGGTATAATAGTAATTTGGTATTTATTTTGATTATTTAAAGATATATTATATAATTAAAATATTAAAAAATTAAAATATTAAAAAATTTAATGTTAGTGGTGTGTAGCAGTGTTTGACATTCACTTTAGAATTTTCGCTTTCCAATAACTTACGTTCCTTAATTACCACCTTTAACTTCCTTCACTTATTTAATTGGAAAAATTAATAAAATTAGATTTAATTAAAAAAAAACTTCAAAAAATAAAAGAAAACCCCACCCCTCCCCTCCCCTCCCCTTCCCCCACTACTGCCACCCAACCTCTCCACCTCCACCGCCAGTGGCGGAGTTACAGCTAGCCACCCTGGTGCACGTGCACCGGGAAATTTTTTTTTTAAAAAAAGTTAAAAGTTCAAAAAATCAAAAAAAAAAAATCACGCGCCTGACTCCCTCTCTCCCTTTTCGCCCTAATTGTCAAACTCTTTCACTCTTGAACGCTCCTTCCCTTCTCCCTTCAATCCGCAGTCACCTTCCGACCTCCGACGGAAGACCGGCGACGGCTCTTCGTTTACTACCGTCGACCTTAGACTGCGGCAGTACGGCTCGTCATTGAGGCTTTGGAGTTGGCGAAGTGCATCTGCGACTGCAATTTCCTGAGGCCCTCTAAACATTCTCTTAAACTACCTACTCACTCTCTTGCTAAGGCCATTGCTGCTGAGTGGGATTTCCAGGTTACTTTCTCTCTTTCCTTTCGTTTTTGTTTTGATTTTTTTTACTTCTTACTTTTATGTTGTTATTATGGAGTTTTTATTATAAATGATTGCCCCTAATTTGTGAGTATTGATCGTGTTTGTAATTCCTTTTTCATTTACTTGACTGTGAACTAGGTGTTCGAAAATTGGTGTTAAGAAAAATTAAATCTCATATGACCATTCCAATCGAATCGAGTGTAAACATAAGTTGAAATCAGGCGGTGATCACTGATCGGGTCCAATTAGTTTATAAAATAAGTTTAGATGAAGAGAACACATCTTCGGTGTGGTTGGACGTAAATCATTTTATGTGGAAAACGATTTTCCATGAAAAAAATCAAATGTAGATTAACTTTTTACTTTTGGAATGAAATTTGTTTGAGAGTTTGTTTGAGAGAAAAATTTGATTTCGATATGTGAACGGCGATTGATAGTGGTGCACCACCATCCGGAAAATCCTGGATCCGCCACTGCCCACCGCAAGCCTTTTTATTATATAAATCTCATGTATTAGTACTAAGACTACTACTTAATCAATTTACTAAAAAGAGAAAGAAAGGTTAAAAGAGGGAGTGAAAGTTAAAGTTCACTTCCCTCCTACATGTTTGTAACACACTCTCCAAAAAAAGAGGGAAATCGAGGGTCAACAGCCGGAAAATTGACTTTATTGGCCGGAGTTTTTAATTAAGGTACTGATTTTAAGGATTTTCAAAAACTTAAGATACTATTTCACAAAAAAAAAACATATAAAGTACTAGTTCACAAAATCACCTACATAAAAGGTACTACTTCACAATTTGTCCTTAGAAAAATAGTGTACATTTTCAAAGTTCCAGTCGGGCAGTCCCAGTCCGATCTAAAGCTCTGATCTGATCCTCCTACAAAATGAATAACAAAGTCATCCTCTTTCTCGTACTCACCTTAACGTGCGCAGTGGGTAGTGTACATTTACCCTTCTCAATAGTTGATAGTTCTCATCATCGCATTTACATTTCCATTTGCATTTCCTTCCCAGCAAAACAAAACCCCAAGCCAAGCAGATCTCTCGTCTCCTGGTGCTATTCTTAATTGCAATTGCAATTCCAATTGCGTGTTTCTACGTACATATTGTCTCTTTCTTTCTTTGAATGAATTGAATACGGGCGTAGTAGTGAATAATAGATGGATCCTCCTTTGATTAATGATGTTTCATTGTCTGAGATTTGGCCGTTTCGTAGTAATAGTGTTGTTGTTGTTGGAGACTCTGATGCTGATGCTGCTGCTGCTGCTAGTAATGCTGGAATGTTGCTGGGCCTTCAAATGGCAACTCCAACCGTTGGTGCTACTTTAATTGATGGTTTATTCACTACTACTACTAGTAGTAATCACATTGTTGCCTCAATCAATAATAGTTTTAATGGTTCACTTGATGAATCTACTCTCACTCAACAACATACTGCAACCAAGACTCTCAGGAGAGATTATGTCTCTCAACATCACTCCTCCAAGCTTCTTTCAGCTACTACTAGTGCCCATGCCGATGCCAATTCCAATTCCAACTCCAATTCCAATTATTTGGTAATTTTCCTTTTCCTTATTTGAAACTTCAACCTTATTTTTGTAATTCCAGTTTCCTTTCTAAACTTTGTTGTTTGCTTATTTATCTGACTTGTACCTGTATGAGCTTCACCCGTCACAACCTTTAAACTAACAATCCCTCAGCCCGTGGATTTTGTCGAGTTGCTACTAGCATCTGTTACTCCAACTCTTCTAATTTTCTTATGTACCTGTGTCCGAATAGTGTCGTATTTGACACTACACTTGGATTCTCCATTTTAAACCAAAAAAGTATCAAGTGGCCGAGTCGAACACCTCGACACCCGTATCTAAGGGGACATTAGTAGCTGACTTTCAGTTACATATATAGTAGCTAACCCTGTCTCAAGTTCGACTATGAGGAACAAATGAAATTCATTTAATCGTCTCGATTTTTTATGTAGGTAAGGATCTAGCTCTCACTTTAGGCGCTCAAATATTGTAGAATTGAGAGTATAATATGTGGAAAACGATAACAAGAAATAATAAGAATAAGCAATAAAGGACGCTCAAGAAATCAGCTAGCAAAACCGAGATCCAAGCGATAAACACTTGCTTTTCACTAGGACTTTAAAAAAGTATGAGATGACTTTTATTAAGAAATTTTCAATCTCAATATACTCTTAAACCTCTCTGTAGACCTCTCTAAATTAGAATCTCTCTTTTGTGTAATCTCTAATGACAAATATATGCATATATTTATATATTTTAAGGGGGAGAAGATAAACCTAAACCGACTAAAACAAGGAAACCAAAGCAAACCGTAATAAGTCGAAGATGACCACGGTGTGGAGTACACTCTATCCCCCACTACAAACTCTTCATCCCTCGTATGCAAGTTTGCGGCCTATTTCATTCGTTGCTCAGCCTTGACGAGATTCAAATGGAGATCATCCTTAATTGCCTCTCGCTCATGCATCATGGTCTCCAAACTATCCACGAGGAAATGACCCCGGCCCGATCTGAGAATATGGGGTGGGTCTCTACCATAAAGAGCAAGGAAGGGAGTCATCTTCATGAAAAGATGAAGAGTTGAATTGTACTTGAATTTTCAGGCCAATATTAAACACCTTTGACATTTGTTGACAATCTCAGATTGACCGGCAAGTTGTGTGTGATAGGATGTGCTTCACTTCAGATTGGTGCCTTCTAAACGAAAGACTCGGTAAAAAGTTGCTCATGAACTTCGATCTCCATCTGAAATGAAAAAGGAAAGCTATGTAGCTGGACATCTCCTTGATAAACAACAAGGCTACTCAGTACTACGCTGTGGATGGGTGTTTTAAACTTAAAAAATGGGTGTATTAAGTGAGGTGATCAACCACGACTAGTGTGGTGTCATAATAACGAGGTGAGCGAAATCCATAGTGATATCGTCCCAAACCAAAGCGGTTAGGTTGGGTTAATTGTGAAGTCTTGTGATGTTGACACACTACATTATTGCACGTACGAGGACACATCCTTGCGCATCCCATGCCAAAACCAATATGCGGCCATAAGTTATTAGGTTTCTCGAATGGCCCGGTCATGATACTCCTTAAGGAGTTTTTAGGTCTCTCGAATGCCCCAATTATGATACTCATTAAGGAGTTTCTAGGTCTCCTGAATGCCCCAATCATGATAAGGAGTATGGGAACAAAAACCGAAAATTGTGGAATCACATACCGCCCTTTTTTATAGCAGTCTCCCATCCACCACTGTATACCCCATGTATACATGGCGGTATCAACAACGAATCATATTGGATCTCTAAGTGAAGGGCCCCCTAATCTACACTTGTTGTTGTAGCCAAGGCCCCCAAATTTGACTCTTCCATTTTTTTTGCCGCACGATTTGATGTACCTACTTTTAGTGATCGCACGTGCAAATCACAAGCTTGTTGATAATTTCTTATTACAAAGTGGCGCCCCGAGAGATAATGCTTCCATTTTTGCACGCTAGAGAGATGGCCATCATTTCCTTCTCATAGATGGACTTGAGTTAGGCTCTTGGATCCAAAATTCTACTGAAAAATGCAACGGGTCGCTGCACAGGCATCGGTTTCAACTTTCAACTATAAAGGGCTCTTGAAAATTCGGCATAGCAAGAATCGGGGATTTGGTCATAACCTCCTTCAAATTGTCAAAGGCCCGGGAAAAACTTCAAATTTTTCAATTGGGTAGTGAGGGGGTGGGCTATGTGGGCGTATGTGAACTTGCAGGTGATACGTGTTAAGCCAAGAACCCCCCCGGTAACTGAGTCCACTCAACCATGGCTTTGATTTTGTCCCCAGTAACTGAGTCCACTCAACCATGGCTTTGATTTTGTCATACTTGCTTCTGAAATTTTATGGCCCAAGTAAGCCACTTCTCGCGCATTCAGAGTTTTTAAGATTCACATAGAGCTTGTAATCTACCAAAGTTTGCACTACCATGGTGAGGTGCGTTTAGTGGTCATGAGATAAAAACTTCGTTCATTAAAGACTGAAACGCGGGGGGGGGGGGGCGTTGATGATATCCGGACTTGGTATCCAATTTAGTGAAAATTTTGGACTCCCATAATTCATCCAACAACTCTTATATCACTGGTATAGGGTATTTGTCAGGCACGGCGATAGTCCACGTAAAACGCCACGACCCGTCCTTCTTAGGAACTAATAACACAAGAGTTCTTGAGAAAGGGCCATTCGAGGGCCTTATAATTCTTACCTTTAGCATTTCTATTATTAGTTGTGGGTAGCAGTATGGTCGAACTCCCACTGGGTTACTTCCTTGCGTCAAGATAATGGTGCGTTCATGCCCACAATTTGGTGGTAATCCATGTAACATATTTAATACCTCGTGAAACTGATTTAAAATAGACTTAAGAAGTACCTTAGTCTCCGGCGTAACTAGCTAATGAGTTAGAGGAAAACTGATTTTCTTCTCAACCAGTATTCCCCCTCCCTCTTTTAATTTGAATTGTGTGTAACATAACTTTGAGAGATATCTTGGAATAAGACGGGGAAGGATCACTTCGTAATGTTACCATGGAGCCATTTACTTGGGATTTCATCCAGCTTCCAATTATTCACCACGGGCTCTGATTTTTCCCCGCTGCACCCCAGGATTACGTCGGAGTTTTTGAGTTGTAAGGGCAGAAAATCTTCCCATGAATTAGCACCCTTTGCATTCTCCCGTTCCTCTCACCGTTTCTCCCTTGCCTAATGATACACCAAACCCCTTTCAACTGGATACCGGAATCCCGTGCTTTTGAAGTGTCTTAGGAAATGAAATTATGTGTTGTCACTCGATCTATCATGATGACCATCTCTTTGTTGCCAATTTTTCGAGAGGATTTATGGCGTTTGGGTTAGTTAACTTAACCACTTAGAGAAACCTCCGTTAGGTTCTTCTTCCTTGTCCCTATCCTCTTCCTCAGCCAAGAGAATGCTTAGTTCCCGTCGCCGACAACGTTGGCCGATGACCCACTTCTCCTTGCAGCGAAAGATAGCCCCTTCTCACTTCTCCAATGGGCTTTGCAATAGAACTCCTTTGGCTAGTCACTCATTGTTGTGGTAAGGGGCTTCTATTGCTTGGTGCCCTTGCCCCTATCCCTTTTTGAGATCGTACCTAGATCTTCTCCTCGACCCGTATTGCCATCATCACAACCTTTCCGAATTAATTGGATCCAACATTCTCACTTCAACCCTAATTTTTTCATTCAGCGCATTCATAAATTCCTCTAAAACGACAACCATTTTATGAAATTTTCACGTACTCCAACACACTTTACCCATACAAAGTGCCTGCTCATACAAAGAGCCTATACGGTGCTCTGACCAAGCCTTGATAGGTGGCCTTCAATGCTCCCACAGATACCAAGCCAACGTCCCTCTCCCCACTCGGAACACTGCCACCTTCTCCTCCTCGTTGAGGCAGTAAAAATGGAAATACCTCTCTACCTTTGTCACCTTCTCCTCCGTTGCCCTCCACGAGATCCTACATCATCTGGATTCTGCTTGGCGTCAATCCCACCACGATTGCCAGAAATCCTGCTTCAAAATTTCCCCTCCTTTCCACTTGCGAATCCTCCCGCCAAATTTTGCAATCTGAGATACTAGATCTTACCTCGGTTTGAAACTTGGCCCAATCTTCACACATTGATCATCACACATTTTACAGATAATTCTTTCGTGAACGAATAATCCATCCTTCTTTATTGCCGTTCACAGCCGCCGCAATCTCTTCAACCGTAGAGCTGTATCTCTTCAGCCATGGAGCTTTGCAAGTTGGCAATCTCTTCAACCATGGAGCTTTGCAAGTTGGCAATCTCTTCAACCATGTACCTTTGCAAGTTGTCCATATTTTCTTCAAGTTTTTCCATACTTTGAGCATCGTTAACTCGCTCCATGGAACTTATTGGCTTTGATACCAAGCTGTAATGGTTTCTCAACCCAGCTTCACTAATACCAACAATGCAATACAAGAATCAAGCAATAAGAATGCTTGAGGAAGCTTTTGTGTATTGTAATTTTAGGGAAACCGTGAAGATAGTTCAAGGCTTTCGAGAGATCGAGATCTCTCCCAAACACAAATGAAAACAATTCAAATTTCTCCACACCCTCTGTTTTGACATTCCTCTCCTTTTTATACTAACCAACATCCCGACATAATATTCCTTTTGCATAATATTCTTTTTGCTTAGCTGAATTATTGATGATGTGCCCATAGGACCCTCATGTTGTTGTACCCTTCTTATTTCTTCTTAGGTGGCTTTGGTTGGTTGGTTCATTAGAGTCAGCAATGTCAGCAAAGTAGGTGGCTTTGGTTGGTTCATTAGAGTCACCCCTTTCTTGCGATTGATCGTTTATTGTCCTACCCAAGGCTGTCATAATCGCAATTCTACTTTGGATCGGACGGGCCTCTTAAAATCATATCGTAGAATCGGATTGTAAAATTGTACGACTCTACGAACACGCATAATCAAGATACTGCACTCGTATAATAAATTTAAAAAGCCAAAAAAATAATAATATATGTTTAACCCTTAAATAGCTGATAATTGATAATTGATAATTTACGTTATTAGTAGCTTTGTTGGTATGACTAAATCTAATATAAATTTGTAATGTTTTCGCTAGGTGAAATAAATTATAGAATCATATAGAAATGTAAGTAGAATCGTATTGCATATTTGAATTGTAATCGTACCGATTCTGACAACCTTGCCCCTATCATGCTGGTCATACTTGGTTACTTTCATCGGGCACAGGTAGTATGTATGGCCGTCAGACTTGGCTAATTATGATTTTATGTGCAAGTTTTGGGTCCATAAAGAAGTGTTAAGCATCCATATTCATTTACCCGATGTGAGATTAAAGGCCTGAGGCCGAGAGGGAGGGGCGAGCTAGATGATAGAAATTGCATCTCTTTTGTGGAGTGAGAAGAAGCCGATAGATAATGCAGTTACCTGTTTTTGTTCTCTCCTTAGGGAGACACTCTTGTTAGCTAGTCCTTGTGAGACAAGCCAAAGAAAATGGCACAACTTCTGGACATCAAATGAAAATATGTAAGGTAAAGCGTCGTGGCCAAAGCCTGATAATAATAAATATTCTGAGAGAGGATGGGTTGTTATCTCTTTGCTCTGTGATCGGCTGCTTAATCCACATTTCGTTCTTTGGGCAACATTTAAACTTATTCACAAGCTTGGCCTTTCCTTTTAAGTTACGTGCACCATGGATGGTGGAGTCTGGACTCTGAACTCTGGAGCCTAGCAATTCTCTGAAACAATTCACAGGCTTGCAATTGGTTCTCCCACTATTAGAGGTTATTGCTAAGAACTTATTCTGGCAATGTCTGTGGTGGATTGGTTTGCAACTCTCGAGTTTGGTATATTGGGAACTCGAACTTTTGATGAAATGTAAATACATCTGATAAGAACTGAAGCTTACTCAATACGGCTGTGTGCTTGTAGCTTTAGCGTCATGTACTAGAAATCTAGAATCTTGAATTTCTTGTTATGCAGAAGGAATCAAATGTTAAATGCATCAAAACATCGGGTTTCCACGATGAAAATGGCAGTTCAAAGACTGGAGGTGAATCGAGTTCAGCTGATAGTGAACAGCCAGCTGAAAAACCAGCTGAGCCACTAAAAGACTATATCCATGTCAGAGCAAGAAGAGGTCAAGCTACAGATAGCCATAGTCTGGCACAGGGAGTAATTTTCTTCTTCATTTTGGAGATATTTTTTCCCAACATTATGTTCATCTTGTTTAGCAACGTTATAAACCATGAAAAAGATGATGCTCTTATGTTCTTGCTTCATTTAATTTAGGTTATAGTCCCTTGATTTGTTGGGAAAGTTGGTCTCTATCCTGTGGCTTATATAGCAATCTTTCTTATTGTTTTTGCTGCTTGCAGGCCAGGAGAGAAAAGATAAGCTAGAGAATGAAAATTTTACAAGATCTGGTACCTGGATGCAACAAGGTTGGTATTAGCGACCAATAAGTTGGTATGAATTGGTTCTTTAGATTAATATATGCTATTGCACTCACCTTTGAGCACAACGTATGCCCCTTTGTTAATTACTAGGTTGTCAAGTTAGGTTTCCTGATATGTTATTGTCAGATCTCATTTCCTTGCTGAAATTGATTTTAACTCCTTTTGAAGCAGGTTATTGGAAAAGCACTTGTTCTTGATGAGATTATCAATTATATACAATCTTTACAACGACAGGTTGAGGTGAGTTTTGTGGATTTCTTAAAATTTTGAGGAAAAGTTAGCAATTGACTTTTAGGGGAGTTCCTATATTCATCTGTCTCTTGCTAATTCTGGAAATAGGTCGTTTGCTATCTTTTGTTGATACTTAAATTTTTCTTGTGTACCTCCCTCTGTCTCTTAATTTTTTTTCACATATGGGGTTGGTACTTGGTACGAAGACCAAGGGTAGTAAAATGAGTTTATAAATTGTTAAAATGGATAGAGAGGAAAAAATGAGGAAGAGAAAGCGCTGGATAGACTATGAAAAAAATTATTTAAATTGTCTACAAGTCAAGAGAGACGTGAAGAAATGGAGTGATTAGATCTTCTAAATTTACGACGTGAAGAAATGGAGTGATTAGATCTTTTAATTTATGATGGTTCCCATCGAATTCCAATTCTCTTCCTGTCTTATTCCTCCGGTACCTACTTGTATCGTTTACCAAGTTCTTATGACCTTATTGTGTGCTTTATCTTCTATACATTTCAGTTCTTATCCATGAAGCTTGAAGCAGTAAATTCTGGGATGATTCCTTCGATCAACATATTCCATTCAAAGGATGTAAGTTTCACATTTGATCAGTCCTTCACTTAATAGGATAACAACACAGATTTTAATACGACTATCAGAGTTACTCCACGGAATACTATACTCTTACTAGTGACCAACTCAATCATCAAAAGGAGCTGTTGAAACTAAAGTACTAAACTTTGGTTAAAGTTCTGTAATCATGTCATAAAGTTTACTTCATTTAGCTACTAATATAATGTGTA
This sequence comes from Patellifolia procumbens, assembly GCA_947645195.1. Lineage (NCBI taxonomy): Eukaryota > Viridiplantae > Streptophyta > Magnoliopsida > Caryophyllales > Amaranthaceae > Patellifolia > Patellifolia procumbens. The sequence goes on from CANSGD010000225.1 coordinate 791,006, forward strand.
CATCGGATCATATTCAGGTTAATCAGTTAGGGATGCCCTCATTTGATCAGAGTGGTATGATGTTTAGTGCCCAAACTGCGAGAGAACTCGCAGCAGCAGCAGAGGAGCACAATCTGAGTGGCTACATATGCAATTAGGTGGAAGTTTCGAACGAACAGCATAATGCTTGTAAAATATCTCGTTTGATGATAAATCTTCTAATCATTTATTTTACATAATCAGGGAACTCTGCCTAAAATAATTATGCTGTTTGGGTGGGGATGTATTTCTTATATCTCGTTTTTCCTTGATTTGTAATACAAGATTACTGTCTTTTGTAGAAAGTATTCATTGTAATTTTCAGCCTTCCTGTATGATCCTCTGACTACATTTGGGCCAAGTTCCCAAGGTTGGTGAAACCTTGAAAGTGTTGAAAATTTGTGGTATATTGAAGACTTTTATGTTTCTAAGAAATTTTAGACCTTGCACATTCTCTATTACAAAGTCTTGTTTCAAGTCTCCTAACTTGATTGCACCCAAGTTTGAGTATTTGGAACTCTACAAAACCTTGTAAATGACAGTTTGGCTGGTATAGACTTATTAAACGAGCTACAAATTTAAAGTTAAAATTTGATTGAGAAATACCATTGCTGATTTGCTATGGTTAATTATGACCACTATAGCCTTTCTACAACTGTGGTAAAGATATGGAAAGAGCTAGATAGAGCATGGCCTCGTGGAGGTAAAAGCTCTAAATTGCAAGGCAGCAAATAGTGACCCCTTTTTTGGGCTGGGCGGCCGTGGTGAGAGGAGGAAGGGGAAATTTTATTTGGGTCAGAGACCAAGTTCTTGGGATTTTTGCTCTTGTATTCCATGTACTATGTAGTAGTGTTATTATTAACTCGAGAAGATTATGTTATTATTATGCTTGGAAGAACCACCTCTATATTATGTTATTATTCATCTTCATTTTACTTTTTATTCAATTATATATACGACAGGTTCCGCTACGAGAACAATGCTTGTGGGGAGAACCTATTTATAAGTGGTTCACCACAAGCATGGTTCTCTCTTTCTCTCTATATATATAGTATATATTGTGATTATAATGTTGTTTTGGTGACTGAGGTTGCCATTAACAAATTGTCATCTGGTTTAGAAACTAGATAAAATGTTAGCTCAAAAAGCACATTATTTATTGTTTTATTCATACGATTAAAAATGCATACAATTTCAATCCTTATTAAATTAACGAAAAAATTGTAAAAATAAATAAAATTATATTTTACTACCAGTCTGTGATCAGAATCTGGATTCTATTCCTTGGATGACGCTTCGATTCACCATGAAAGTTTGGCTTAACACGTGATCTGGAATTGAAGGGTTTGTAGCAAAGAGAGTTGTGGGTAAAATCACTGCTCCAGCATTCTGACTATTAAAGGCTGTAAAAATCAGCGCCTTGCTTCCCCCTACATTCTTTTGAAAATGAACCAAACCCCTTGGGATCACAAACATTTGTCCCGGAACCAACACCTTCGAATAGTACACATTCCCGGTGGTCACAAACCCAACTAGAACTCTTCCCTGGATCACCACCCCACTCTCGCTTGCTCGGGGGTGGGAATGGGGAGGGTTCATCCCATTAGGGGCGAGATCAACACGGTTCATTGAAATTCCAAGCATATTAAGGGCTGGGAATGTGAGAACGTTCCCAGGTGTGACCCTTGATCCATAGGGAGTTGACGTGTTGCCCTCATTCATAAACCCATTGAAGAAGAAGTCTTCTGAGGTCACGTTTGAGGTTGGTTTGCAAGGGAAGTTAGCAAATGAGGGAGAGGCGTTGAGGTCTGCTACACAGAAGTCCAGCAAGGGATCAGGATCAGTAGCAAGAGAAAATAATGGAGCGAGCAAGAAAATTACAAGGTAGAGTAGGGCAGCCATGAGATCTACTTAGGAATGTTGTTTGTGTTATTCTAAGACTAGGATTAAGGTGTTTAAATAGGGCTATTAACACGTGACTTTGTCAAAGGCATCCAATATTTTTATTATGAAACAAATATAAAGATGATGTTAGCCAAGGGAAGAATTAGAGTTAATTTCAATATAGTACGTTGAAGTGGTTGAAGGAAAGACTAATTCAGATTGTTGAACATGGAAGAATCTCATGTTTTACTTAAATTTATTTGGCTTTTCACATTCTAAAATCTTTAGAGACCCTACTCACTTACCTACAACAATCATCTTGAACTCTAGAAACCAGCATAGTGCTCTTCCCTCTGAACACCACGTTGGAGCAACATTGGTAGACCTTCGAAGAGAACAAAATATAAACTTATAGGGCATGTTTTATTAACTGATTTTGACTTATCTGAAGTTGTATTTTCTGAAATAAGTCAAGATAAGCCGAACAGAACACTACATTAAAATCATTTTAGTATTAATATAAGAATGAGTACAAGCAACAGTTATAATTAAAATTTAAAGTGATGTAAAATTGTACTGACATTATAATCATGTAATATCAAAAGTCTAAAAAAAAAAAAGCACCACAACCTCGGTGATCAAGCAACTTCAACTACATTAGAGAAAGCCACAAAGAAAACAGACTGAGGCCTCAAAAAATCACACACCATTCTCCATCCTGTAACATCGGACAAAACAGTTTGCATCACTATCAGGGAGGAGGAAAAAAAAAAACAGCCAGTGGTGGTAGAGTTGTATCTAATACCTTTGAAGTGCAGCTGAGCTGATTGGAATAACACCGGCCGGAGACACTAAAGCATCCACATAAACATCATTGGGAGTGATTGGAATGACTCTGTCATCCAGTATTTGCACAGAATAGGACAGAGCAACTGCATAACAAACAGAATTGATCAATATATGAGATGATCTCTAAATCTCCAAACAGAAGGCAGCTGATATAGGAAGTGATGTAAAACATACCAAGCAGCGGTAGCTTCCAGTTTTGCTCGTTAGCAAGCTGTCGGTAGTTCCTCAGGAAAGTGTCATAGTAACTTCAAAAGTTCTCCATATATAAGATTTTGTATAATAAGTTACCCGCATGTTATGGGTCTAACATTAATGCGCGCAACCGACATACTAGAGTGAAGATGATACTCTCCCAATTCACCATAATCGTGTCTAGGCTAGTGAACCTTTTTATTTAAAAGAAAAAAACAAATGGTAATGGAACTTGATACGTGCAATGTAGAAAAGGTATGTATCTGCCTAGTTTAATCTCCGTTTTGTATTCACTGAATAGGTAATGGTAGGAGGAGGGACAGGAATGCACACTCAGATAAACAGAGGTATGGTATGGAGTATGACTGTATGACGCCTCAATTACGAAAACAGAATCATGTATCTAATAGTATAAGCAATACTAATCAAGAAATGTGAGTGTAAGCACTTAAGGTATATATGAACATACCCTCCACCACGGCCTAAGCGTCTTCCAGTTTTGTCAAATGCAAGTCCTGGAAAAGGGGGATTGAAAGAAATAAGTAAAAGGTAACTCTTTCAACTCCAGCAATGATACAATGAGAAAGTGATTAATCATATTACCAGGTAAGAGCAAAATGTCAACTGGTTCACTTGCATGCATAACTGCAACAAGAGATCATTTATATGTTAAGTTAAATTGGGATCCCATCCCATGTATGTTAGAGAAGCTAAATAATGGGTTGAAGGAGTAGAAAAAAAAAGGTACCATCTTGACGGTGATTTCCAGTAGTATCAAATGGAGCAGGTTCGAGGATTTGCATAGAGTTAGGTATAAGATCATGGATGGTAGAGATGTTAAGCATCCGCATATGACTATTCTTGTCCTCCACCCTTGGAACATACAGTGTTTTTCCATTTCCATGGAGTATGTGTGCCAAAAGTTGACTAGTATCAACTTCTCGCAAGGCACGACAACTTATATATGCACATAATCGGCGGCTAGACTTAAACCATGGAGCATCAAGAATGAATTGCTGAATCGCATCATCTGGAATAAACACAATTAAGATCTAAGATAGAGAGATATGAATTGGAATTATAGAAAATTGGATAGGATAGAGTGATAAAGAATAGAGATAGATACCTTCAAGTGCGCGCTGAGAAGGGTCCATCTCCTTAAGAGAGTTGCGTACTTTGGATCGAATGCTGCGTTTCTGCTTGAAAATGGAGTCCAATGATTCATTCACACTTACTTCGGTGGTGTTGGTGTTGGTGTTGGTGTTGGTGTTGGTGTTGGTGTTGGAGCTCATCCTAAACCTAAACCTAAACCTAAGGAAGGAGAGAGATTGATTCTGATGACTATGAGAGGATGGTGGTGATCGCTGCACCTTTACAAATAGAGATTGGGTATAACTGTAACTGAAAGGAGCTATTAGTAGTGTGCACGAATGTTGACGGGGATAAGAGTAGGAGATGTTCATCACCTTTTGTCCTAACACTCTCCCAATCCCAATTCTGTTCATTCCGATTCCCCCACCCGGAGGCCCATTTCCATTTCTATTAGCTAAATCAGACTTGTAAGTCTGTAACTAATCCCACACCCCTTGTAGATAGAGCCCCAGCCGTGCTTTAGCCATCTAGCTTCCGGGTCTAAAGTTAGAGTCAACTAGACAGGTTTATATTGAGTTCGACTCGAGATCTTAAAGGCACAAGTCGGGTTATGCAAAACTCAACTTACTCAACTCATTATTACCCTTGAACTATGTTTGTGGAGTCTGATAAGGTACGCCCAGAGGCGAAACTAGTGGAGCATGCCCACCCATTTTTTTTTAAAAAAGAAAGTAATTTTATATAAAAAAAAATTAAAGGTGATTGCACAGTGCACACTGCAGACGCGCCAAACAACTGAGTCTGAGAGAAGGCAGACAAAGTAAGAGACGTTAAGTCTCATAGGACATGGGCTTACTGACGTACTGGAGATGGGCCTAGAGTTGTTAGTTAACTCTACAAAATAGTGTTGGATTTCTTAATATAATGATAAGAGTAATTAGTTACACAAAGAACGTGTAACAATATTTTTTTTTCCTTTTTTATTGTTTTATTTATTCTCCTTTTTGTTGTAGAAGTCATCCTAACCCTTGAAAATAGTGTGTGTGGTTAAGGTTAACCAAACTCTATTTTGCAAAGTTAACTAACAACACTACGGAATCCTATCCGGACTTTACTGATTTCCAACTCCCAGAGTCTCAATTAATCTCCTCTCAAACCGCCCTCCGCTTCTCTCTCTCACTCGTATTTTTTTCCAAAGAGGTACAAGGAAATGACTAGGTTACCCTCTCTCATGGATTAACCACAGTCATGACTCAGGAGTACATGAAAAAGATGAAACTAAACTAAAACTAATAAGATAAAACTAAACTAACCCCCAGCTTATTTTCAATTCAGCTCCAATCAATTCAGTTCAGTTCAGTTCAGCTCCATTCTTTTATAACCATTTTGTTAAATATTATTATTATGTTGGTCTAATTTATTTTGCTTATTATTATTAGTATCTTTACTCATTATTATTACTATTATCATTAGGGAGGAACATGGTTTAGGTCAAAAACATAAACCAATCAAATCGTATCAAAACGGTTTATGATGCAATTTTGCACGGTCCGACCCAATTATTATTTTAATACTAAATATTATTATATTATTAAATCTAATTATTAAATAGTAATATTAATTTACTTTTTAGATATTATTGTTATTATATATAATCATCATCAAGTATTAATATATTAATACAAAGACTATGAAATAATTATTCTCAATTATCATTATAATCATTAATCATTATTATTATTAATAATAATTTATGATTATTAATATTATTTATTTATAACTATCATTTAAAAATATCCAAAATACTATTATTATTATTCATTATTAATTACTTATCATTATAATTTTTATTTAATATTCATATTATTATTGTTTAAATATTATTTATATATTTTATCTAATTCAATTTAATTTAATTCAATCCAATTCAATTCAATTCAATTTACTTTATGCTACGTTTGGGAGTCGTCATTTCATTTAAAATTCCGGAATTAGGCCAATTCAGTTATTTGGCAAAGACTTGGAATTGGAATTAGAATTGGCCCAAATTCTAGCCAATTCCCACATAGCCCAATAACTGTAATTTGGAAATTCCACCCCAACCCACGTCATTTCCAAATCCAACAATACACCCAACTCAAACTTCTCTCTCGTCGACTCACGCTGCCCTAATATCTCCACCATTGATGAAGCTTCAATCTCATCCAGCAATCAAGCGCAAGTTTTCTCTCTTTCCACAATCGATGAAACTTCTCTATTTCGTCAGTTTCGAATTTTAAGAATAGCTCAGGTATCAGGTATCGCTATTTTCAAGGTTTACTTCATCTTTTTAACAAGTTTTTTGAGCTTGTTTTAGGTTTTTTGCCATTTTTATGCTTAATCTGTTGCAAAAATTATTATCTTCATTTCATTACTTTTTGTTTGATACTTTATGCGTTTGGAATTTTTCAGTAATTTGTTGAAAAGTGTTGTTTTTGGTGTATTATCTAGTGTTTCATGTCAAAATGCTTCTTTTACTCGTAATGTCGTTCATGTTTCTAGTTCTTGCATTTGATGAATTAGTGCTGAATGGTTCTTACCTGCATTTGCTTTGCAAGGACTGATTCTTTGATAATTTGCCTGTTCTATTATTGCTTGATGAATTATATTTCTATTGAGACAGTGATGATTAGTGTTCTTAATCTGATTTCATATTTTTTTTACCATTAGTACTTTGGAGAGTGTTCAGTCTATTTGACTTATTTCAGAAAAAATAAGTTGAGACAAGTCAAAAGATTAGCAAGTTTTTTTTTATTTGTGTAATATTGATAATTATTGTTTTGTAAACAGGACAATCCTAGTGTCTCTGCTTACCAAAACAAGCAAATTGACAATTGGGATGATATATGCACGCTAGTGGCTGTAAATAGAGCGATGGGCGATGGTGAAGAGCAACATGAGGAGTCCGCATCAGCTATGGAGGCGGAAAATGAAGGGGTAGCACTTCTGAGACACCTTCAGGAGAGTCCAACAACAGACTGAAAAGGAATCGTCTGGCGGATGCGGTTAGTAGCTTTGCCGAGTCGTTCAAAGACTACCTAAAAGTAAAAGATCCCCCAAGACCTACTTCGACTGAGGTGTATGAGGTTGTTTATAATGTTCTTGGTATCACTCGACATCAAATTCTGAGGGCTGTGAAGAGGTTCCTTGGCGGTACAGTTGAAGAGTTCGACATGCTCAAGCGTCTTCCAAAAAATGAGAAGTTGGATTGGATTTTATTGTGCCTTGAATAGTTAGATAATCTGTTCTTTTGTCAAATGAAAAGTTGTACTGAACTAGAAACGTTAACTTTTGGAGTTCAAATTCCACTTGCGTGCCAAACACTTCTTAGAATTTGAAATTCCAGAATTGAAATTTCGTTGTTTCCCAAACATATTGTAGAATTTGAAATTCTAGAATTGAAATTTCGTGGTTTCCCAAACAGATAGTAGAATTTGAAATTCCGGAATTGGAATTCCGGTATTTGCCAAACAAGGAATTTGAATTTGAAATGAATAATTTAGAATTCCTAATTTCAATTCCATAATTGTAAATGAAATACATGTTCCCAAACACTACCTTAGTTTAGTTCAGCTGAATTATGCTGAAGAGAACAGGCCATAAAACTTAAAAAAAAACTAAGATAAGAAAAATAAACTTGAGCAAAAAACAATAAAGCTAAAAAAACCTAAATACAAGCTTAAAAGAGCTGGGAAATTTGCTCCACGGAGAAGTCTTTGGCGGTAAAAGCTTCTCCAAAGAGAAGCTTTTGGCTGTGGACGACGACTCCTTCAGCCTTCTCCTTCGACTGAACACATGCAATTCCTTCATAGGGTGGCGTCATATCTAAGTTCTCCCGCGGATCTCAGATTTGAACCTCTAGGTGAAATCGACGGTTGAAGATAACTTCTGGGCGTCGACGAGCGGCGAGCAGCCAACGGCAGAGGCGGATAACTGAAGGGCCTGTTCATTTCAGCTTAATTTCAGTTCAGTTCAGTTCAGCTCTAATCAGTACAGTTCAGTTCAGTTCAGTTCAGTTCAGCTCCAATCAGTTCAGTTCAGTTCAGTTCAGTTCTTCTATAACCATTTTGTTAAATATTATTATGTTGGTCTAATTTATTTACTAATTGCTCTTATTATTATTATTATTATTTATATCATTATTATTGAGTATTATTATTATTATCTGTATATTATTTTATTTATTATAGCTTTATTCATTATTATTACTATTAGTATTAGGGAGGAACATAGTCTAGGTTAAAAGCACAAATAAACCTGCGTTTTCAGCCCATAATCCAATCAAATCACTTCAAAATGGTTTATGATGTAATTTTGCACGGTCCGACCCAATAATTTATTACTAGATATTAATATATAATTAAATCTAATTAATAAAATAGTGATATTAATTTAATTCTTAGATATTATTGTTATTATATAATCATCATCAGGTATTAATATATTAATAAAAAGACTATAAATAATTGCTATTAATATTATTTATTTATAATTATCATTTAAAAATATCCAAAATAAAATTATTATTATTCATTAATAATTATTGATTATTATTACTTATCATTATAATTATTATTTAATATTCATATTATTATTGTTTAAATTAATTCAATTCAATTCAATTCAATTCCGTTCAGTTCAGTTCAGTTCAATTCAGCTGTTTTCAGTAAATCTAAACAGGTCCGAACCCAGTGATTTTTTTGAAAAAACGGAAGTTTTAATTTTTAAAGAACAAACAAAAACAAATACAAGATATGATTTATACTACGCACAAATATAACTAAAGTGCAACGGAGCTTGGCTGGTTTTGGTCCGCGTACCAAATATTTAAGATGAGGAAGCGCGGCGCGGGATCGCATCTGCTAACAACCCTTTTTTTTCCAATTTTTTTTAAATTAACTTCTCCTGCTGGGGCCAATTGACCAATATGGTAAAAAAATGGACCCTTCGCGACACTTTGGTAAACAAAATATCTCATGCGACATTTTGGTAAAAAAAAAAAAACTTCGGCGACAAAAAGGCCAAAAAATTCAGAATTTTATGTGATTAAGTTGCGTGTCTTGCACTCTCTTTTTTCTTTCTAATATTATACACGTTTTTTTTACTTTAAACGCAGTTTTTATACCAAATTAGCTTAATTTCATTATTTATCACCACTAAAAAAATCAAAACCTCACACTTTTAATGTTGAACAGTATTTAACACTATCCAGTAATCTCTATAACTGAAGCATCAAACCACAACAACGAAAACCATAACAGGCCATTGAATTCTCGAGTACTCGTCTTCTGTTAACTTCACTTGAATTGTTGCAAAACTTTTTCCTTGATTCACTGGTGTTGTTGACGAGATCTAGATTATACATCTGATTTTAATCAGATTTTTGGGCTTTTAAATTCTCAGCATTCGTCTTCTGTTTTTGGGCGAAGTAGCTTCGAAGTTTCGCCAGTTTTGAGCTGCAATTTGGGGAGCACCTTGGATTAATTTTCGGCTTTTCTTGGCTTAATTTGCTGCCTCAATTGTCCTCTGATCATACACGAGCATTACTGCAGTGAATTGATAGCAATTAGTCGAATTATGGCCTGCTAATATTTGAGAATTTCAAATCACCCTTCACAACTCACAAGTCACAAGTCACAAGTCACAAGTCACAAGTGAGTAGCACTCCATTCCTCTCCAACTTGCAAACTCTAACTCAGCCAATCACCACCACCACCACCACCGCAGCTGCAGTCGCAGGCAGCAGCAGCAGCACCGCCATTCCGGCGCTCGTTCCATTACCGACGGCCGACCACGGACTAAGGGTTGTCTTCTCAGCTGTCTGCCTCTCTAGTCTCTAGGTAAAATTCAATTTTTATTGTTTGCAATCCAAATTTTTGTTTCTCTTTTTCTTTTTGTATATTAGAAACTTAATTTCAATTCTTGCAATTTAGGTGAGCTAATTTAGTAATTTGGGTATTTATGTTAAAATTGTGGTAGTTTTTATGAATTTCAATTAAGATAATATTGAATTTTCTAATTGGTTAATTTTTTGATTGACTTCGAACCCGTAAGGTGGCCAACAGCGATGGGTAGAAAGGAGAGTCGGTGCTCGGTGGTGAAGGAGCAGTATTGGGGCTAGGGATTTCTAGAAAATTGCTTTGTGTTTCTCTCTCTCTCACTCACTCACTCGTATGTTTGTAAAAAGAAAGATGTCAAAATCTGGACAGTCAAAGCTCCCAAAGCCAAATTATCTTGGGGCAGTACTAGTACGGTAGTACCACAGCCAGGGTTTCTCTGCCTTTTAATCCATCCTCCACCCAAGAGCTTCAGTTTCGCCAAACTCCTATCTATCACTTCAGCCTCTCGTCTCTCTCTGCCTTTGATTCAGTATAGTAAAATATGGGAGCCAATAATATGATCGACATATCTGAAGAATGGTCGGATGCAGCAGACGCCATAACCAACCATTTATTATTACCTCCCGTTGTCTTCATATGCGGCCCTAAGAACTCCGGCAAAACAACTTTCTCTCGTTACCTCCTCAACACTTCTCTTACAAGGTCCATTCCCCCCTCTTTCATTCCTAATTCCATTCCACCTCTTTCATTTTTTGAGGGTTAATATAAGGTGTTTGATTATATTACTATATGATTAATTCTGGTTTTGGTTTTGGTTTTGGTTTTGGTTTGGTTGGGTTCCGCAGATACAAGAGAGTGGCTTATTTGGACACCGATGTTGGACAGCCTGAGTTTACGCCTCCAGGTTGCCTATCACTTACTATCTTTGATGAACCTACTCCAGGTATGAAATATGAATGAATCATGTCTTACTCTATTCATTTATCCCCATCTCTTACATTATTTTATATTGTTTCCTTGCTTCTCTAATAACTGTGCCATCTTCTTCTTCCAGACTTGACTATCCCTTGCCTTAAAACACCCCTAAGGTATGTATGTTTCTATCAATCTTTTTTTGTCTTTCTGCATTATCTTTTCTCAAACTATCTTTAGCTATATCCTTCTAAATTGTCGAATGCTCAATGTTTCTCCTACTGCCTCAATTATAGCCGTTGCATCCTATCTTTACACCAGCTAGTCATTTATTTTACATAATCACGGAACTCTGCCTAAAATCATTCTACTGTTTGCGTGGGGATGTTTATTTCTTATATCTTGTTTTTCTCTTGATTTGTATTACAAGAATACCTTTTTGTGTAGAAAGCATTCATTGTGATTTTGATTTTGTTTTGGTGACGGAGCTTGCCATTAACAAGTTGTAGTGGTTGAAGGAAAGACTTATTCAGCTTGTTGAACATGGAAGAATCTTATGTTTTGCTCAAAATTATCTGCTTTTCACATTTTAAAACAATAAGAGACAACTCAATTCTCTACAACAATCATCTTGAACTCTAGAAACCAGCATAGTACTCTTCCCTCTAAACACCACGTATTCCAAATATGAAGAAATCAACAAATAAATGTTCATTCATAAATTTCACCTAAATCAAACATATATATGAGGCTTACAATGGAGACAATTTTATGATCGACAAATTATGTACTCATGATTTACCGACATCATGTCGTTGAAACTAAACGAAATTTTGTAGTGAATCTGCTCCTATATTTCACATTCGTCAGGAACATGAACAAGAAGATAATGATGAACAAAGTTTTGAATATGAATGTGATATGCAGCTAAACCTCAAGCTTGAATACGTGAGTTCATGGAGGTGAATAGGTGAGTGCAGAGACAATGCTATTATGTCTCAATAGCCAGAGGCCCAGAAGGCCAGAAGTAGGAGAAAGAAAGGGGAGACAAGACAATGCAGACATAGAGTTTTGAGAGGGCAGGGAGGGAGGGAGTGCGTGAGTAGGGGTGTTCATTTTCGGGTAGTTGGTATTTCGGCCCATAACCCGACCCGGAAAAGTCGGATATCCACCTTACGGGTACCCGGGTTGGGTCATAGGGTACCCGGTTGTGCTAAGTCCAACTTTCAGTATTAAAACTATACTACTAATTGCCATTCTAATTCACTTGCTGCATTTCCATCCAAAATGAAACAATATAGTATATCCTCTCTATGTTGATAATATCATTATGCAACTATTTTTGTTTTTTTTACAAACTAAATTAATACTCTGGCGTATGATTTATGTGTTCTCGAAGCAGGCATTGTCAACAATATAGGTTTCATGCGCTGGCGTTCCATCTCAATGCTGCTTGCATTGTTAACTGATTGTTGGTTAGAAAAAAAAAATCATCATTACTTTTTTTTATTTGAAACGAAGCAGGTAGAAATAAAACCCAAAACATAATCCTTCTTTTTTATATAAAAAAACGGGTCATTGGGTACCCGTTTATTTCAAATTAGCGGCCCATTTAAAAATCATTTTCCCGGGTCGCATACCCGGCCCATTTAAAATAGGAAAATTTTTAAAATACCCGGTTTATTTATAGCAGGTCAGCGGGTTGGATAATACGGGTCGGGTTTTTTTTACACCCCTATACGTGAGTATTTGTAAATTACAGGGGTTGGGTTAGAATTTGAAATTCCCTTATACTAAATTCTATGGATTTGGCCCAATTACAAATCCAAAATCTGTAGGTTTCCCAAACAATAGAATTGGGCCAATTCTAGAATTTCATCAGTTTCCAGACAAACCATAAAGAAATTCACTTACGCATATACTACTAAATCTAAATGGAGTCTTTTATTCCTCTTATATACTACTGTATTTGTTGCATATACTACTTTGAATATATATTACTTTTTTATTGTATATTCTACAAAATTCATAAATATTCTGCTCTATTTATTGCATATACTACTTTCTTCACCTATGCCACTTTACTATATTACTCTACGTGTGGCCCCCACCCTCATTAAGTGACATTTTACCACTTTGCCCATGTTAGTTACACCGTTCATTGAACAATATATAATTGTTATAGCTTTGACATTTCCCATGTTAACTATAAAACAAGTCGGTTGAAGATAGTGCTCAACTAGCCTTTTGCATGAATATTTTGAATATTGAGGGGCGTGTATGATGGATAAGGAGATATTAGATACACTGGCAGGAAGAATTGGAAGGATATCGAGCTTGTTCACTCCCGAAAAATGTCTCGAACTCGAATTGTTTGAGCTTTGTCCTTGAATTCTTCGTGTCCATGCTCCTTTCCGTCCATCATGTCCTAACAAAGTACAAGAAAATGCTGCCTATGCAACTTTTAGCTGATTGCAAAGCAGCACGTCCCGTCCGTAGTTGCATAAAGTAATCCCTTTTTACATAAGGATCTCACTGTTGGCAGGGCTGGGGGAGGTCGTGAGCATAGCTTTATGATTGTAACACAATTAAGTAGAGGTGATTTGCAAACTCTTTAGGCAAGTTTTTCTCTTAAATGTTTAATTTTATATTGAGGACCTCATGAGTATCATTGTGTTCAATGGTACCACTCTCTACTCTCTAGGTTCTTGACTTCTTGCTGACTGATTTTAATCTGCTTGCCACTCTTCTATGCTTGTAACCATGCCTAATATGTAAGGATCACTATTGCTATAATGGTGCTGAATATATGTCCCAAGATTTTTGGTCTTGCTTAATTGCTTATCTGGAGATATGGCCGATGATGGTTGTTCTTTTTCATGGGTGCCTGCAGATGCTACTTCTTTGGAGATACTTCTTCAAAAAGGGACCCCGAGACGTACTTGAATTGTATTTTTGCATTGTACGATCACTACAAAAAGGAGCTAGACAATCGAAGTAAGATTGGTTGTCCTGGTGCAGCTGAACTGCCTCTTATTATCAACACGCCAGGCTGGGTGAAAGGTATACTTGTTTTCATATTATTCTATGTAAACCTTAATACTATTCCGTTGTTATCTAAAAAGCATTCTCTTATCTTCCTTGGGCGTATAACTGACTTGCAAATTTTACTCTTATTGTACAACAGGTATTGGTTACTACATACTGGTAAATATGTTGAAACACATTTCTGCAACACACGTGGTTAAGATAAATATATCTTCTAAGAAAATGAATTTACCTGCTGGGGCATTCTGGCTGGATGGCAGTGATGATTCTTCAGTTAACTTGGTGGAGATCACTCCTGCTCGCAAGGATTCTTATAACCGATCGTAAGTTCTTGTAGTATACTTCATGAGCCTTCTTTGTGCATATTTTCTTGGATTTAGAAATTGCTAATGATATATGGTTGCAGTTATGCAAAACAATTAAGTCATAAGCTTTCTTTATTTTATATAATATAAAAAATACATGCTGTGTTGTGAGCTTTGGACTGCTTTCACAAAAACTAAGGTATAGACGTATAGTGCTTATATGCTTGGACCAGATGACCAATATCTCTAATCACAACATTATTAGGTTTTGTATGTCCCATGACTGCTCAACTTTAATCCACCTTAATTATTTCCCTCAATAATACTCCATCTTATTCAAAACAATTTTCATTCTCACAATTCCAAGCAACAGTTGGCTTTCAACTTAACACAAATTTATAATGTCAAAAACTATATATAAGTTATACTATTAGGTTGGTAATGAAAAAAAACTCAAAAGTATATTTTCATAATTTTCGCACAAAGTATATTTTCACAAGTTTTACACTTGTATTGCAAGATATTGATGGTCCAAGTGAGTTCACAAAATAAGGAAATGCCAGTTTTGTTTACTGATCTGAGGGAGTATTATTTAATCCACAAGTGTTTTTGAACCAGGGTTAAACCTAACCAAGTTTGACACAAATTATGTCCGACTACCAGGTTAGAGTTGCATAAGAAGTGATGCCCCATAGAAATTTCAAGGGTAGTAACTTTGATCCTTACGGTGAGCATAGGACAGTGCGCACGCCCCATTACCCAAAACAGTGGGCAATGATTCGTCGACTCCTTGAGGTGGAGAGGTCTTGACTTTAGAAAGAACAATCCTTGTTTATTGTTTCTGGTCATGCAAGGATGTCTTCTCTATTCTTTGAAGCCTTCCTTTTTTTTTTATTTTTTATGATGATTTCATATTACACATATGCCTTACTGCTTTGCTTCCACAAAATTTATGAGAACTGTTTCTCTTTTATTGACTGTACCGTCTTCCAGGGTGTTGGTGGCAAAGGAAGCACGTCTTATTCGAGAGTTCCGATTGATAGCTTACTTTAGGCAGTGCTTTCCAAGTAATATGAGTATCACCACGAACAAGGAACTTGCTCACGCATTAGCCTCTCATACTCCTTACCAAGTCTCTATTTCAAGTATCAAACTTAAGCATCTCCATTGTGAGGTTTGTTGAGTAAATTGCATAACCTTTCATTGTATGCTTTTGAACTACTAATACATGATGTGATTCTTAATGAACCATTTTCATTCACTCTTCATGTATTTTTTTTAGGTACCAAGTAATGAAGCCTTCTACAGTTTGAATGCAACCATTGTTGGCTTGGCTGTTAGTTCCGCCGACTCTCGAGCTTTGCCTGTCTGTGTTGGCCTTGGTATGCCATTTATACATACTTTGAGACACGCCGCTATTAGATTTACAGTTTTTTTGTCAATAATGCTGATTTGTGCTCTGTTATTTCAATTTTGAGAAAGAGATTGTAGTCGTCTGTTTTTTTTTGTAAAAGCACTCTATTGATTGGCACATGGAGAGTTTTTTAATTGTATGGAGTCTTGACACACTTTTCTGCTGGTTATATTTTTCTGATTGCTATACGCCTATACCTATTAGCGGATAACAGTAACACTGCACCATCGCTTTGACCATTTATATTAGCTTATGAAGGTGAATGCACTTTGACAACTTCCCTTAGGCCCATCACTTACGATTGCTTTGATTCTTTGTACTTTAGAAGATTATGGGGGTGTTTGGCAAATGGTTGGTCCACTTTACTTGTTTGACCATGTGGTAGTATTGGTTGTTCTATTGGCTATTAGACCTGTTCATTACCTCGCTGTTTGGGAAGATGTTCGGTAAATTTGTTGTTGGCTGCAGGCTGTTTATTAGACATCTAGTGGTCTGACAAGCCGAAAGCCAACCAAAAAAAGTTGCTTATAGCAGTTTTTAAGATGGCTTAAGCCACTTACCAAACATAATTTTTGGTTGTTCGACAAACCAACAAGCCAAAAGCCTAAAGCCAACCGATAAGAATGCTCTAGACACTTGCTTTGACGTCTATTGCTGTTTGCTGATGTGTCGAATTTGTTTCTGTTTAGCTGAATAAATTGGAAGTGAGAGAAAGGTTGAGGCTCACCTTACATGAGTTGGGGTAGGCTGATTTGGTTTGAGGGTTATCTCTCATCCCTCTCACTGTGGCCCTTGGTTGCTGTCACTACCTCTAGTGCATCTTGGTATTAGGGTGGGTTAGGGGACCCACCAACACAATCATAAATGTAGTTAAGTGAAGCTGTTTGGTCCATGTTCGTTGTGGGTTGTTGCTTGGCTGTCATGCCAAGTATGTTATATTACTAAATCTATAGTGCATCATGCACAGGAGTATGGGTGATTTATTTACTTTCGTGTTTAATTTGAATCTTAATATCTGAGGAAGTGAATGCATGTTCTAAATCTTGCACTGTTCATGAAAAAATTACCCTTCTCCTTCATGATAGGCTAGAAACTATTGTTTAGTAGCTAAATTATATTACATGGTTGTTATGATTCCACATTGTATGAGTTGTTTGATGGATATGTTCTTTGCGTTTCTCTGAAGAGTTGGTGTCTTAACATTGCTGTGTTTCAGGCATTGTTAGAGGCATTGATTTATTGAAGAACGTGATCTATTTGATTACGCCTGTTCCCCCGAGTGCTCTAGCAAGTGTAGATCTTCTCTTACAAGGATTCATTCAAATCCCCACTGCTTTGCTGCAGGTGTGATTATGATTTCACTTATCTGATTTATTTTCTATATGGGACATGGGTGTCTTTTTCAGGTTTGTTTCTGAAAATTATCGACTTAGTTGAATCATCAAATGAAGGATTATGGGGGGCCTGGGGGCAGGAGGACATATTAGTTACTGCTGATTTATCATGTTCATGGATGGTTAGTCACTAGTTACCAAGTACTTAAGATTTTTTATATTATCAGGTAAAAGGAAACCCTATAGGCGTTCCCTATCTCTAGGCCCAGCCTAAGGCGGAAGCGAATCCTTCCCTACCGCCCCTCCAATTGCTGCCAGGATCCGATCCTTGGCCCCCATTGCCAGAGAAGGCAGCTGATACGAACAGACTACAAGGTTTTGGTGTTACGCTGGTACTCTACTTAATTGTTCGGTCAGTGTAACATTTAGGTAGAATACTCTTGACGAATGTTGATTTCTTTAGCTGAAGACTGAAGTATATTTTACTTTAGATTCAACTTCTTTGAGAACAACCTTAAAGTGAACGGAGTACTATCTTCATGAAATGCTGGATAAGCATTATGTGCTAATGTGCATATCTAGGTGTGTATGTGTGTACCCCTTTTTGTCCTATTTTTGGGGGTGCGGACTGCGGAGGGTGGGTTGGTTGATAACTTCATGAACCGAATGTATTCATAATGTTATTGTGGCTAACTGGCTCATATACTAGCATATCAAAAGTTCCATTGTTTCTTGCGTATAATTAAATTCTAATAATGGTCATTGGATAGGTCGTAATAAATGATGGTAATGACCTTAAATTTCTAGGCAATAAAACGGATTGTTAATAGCTCTTGCTACAAAATCTTGACTTTGCTTTTGCATCGTGATTTTCAGGTACAGGGCTGCATATCACCTTACATGTCTGCAAATGTCGTCCCAACAAAAAGAAACTTGAGATAAAGCTTGTCTAAGTGTGAAGAAAGCAGTGAGTGTAAGTTCTAATTCACGCACAATAGTAGTATAGATTTTAAGCTATTTAGTTCCTAAAAAACATCGACAACATTCTGTGGCGCAATTGAATTGAGATCGTTGTAGTAGCTGGAGGAGGAAAGCCTCCATCCATGAAACTAAATGTAGTTTATCAAAATATCCGTGGGCACATTTTTCTTTGTAGAAGTGGCCTTGAAAATTTGATGGTCATAGTAAGACTTTGCTTGCAATTGACATAGTTTGCAGTGTTTCTCATTGTCAATGTGTCGTGCTTTTTTTAATGCTGAAACTTGCCATCCTGTTCCATACATGTTTAGTGCATATTTGGTTCAGCTTGTGCAATGGAATCAAATAGAAAGGAAGGAACGATTACAACAAGGATCAAGGGGGCGCGTGGTTTGTGAAGTTCAAGAATCAATATATCAAGTGTTTGATTGTAATCTCAAACCCGTGAGGTATAAAATTTAGAAACCCTGGGGAAGGTGGTTATGGCTCATACCAGTCTGTTAAGTGTCAAATTAACAAAAAAGAAAAAAAGGACTACTTTCAGAAAGAACAAAAAGAGTTTGTCAGCATTCTTCTTAAGTGGTGTTGTCTTCCTGGTGCGGTCATTGAACTGTACTGAGGATACAGTTGAGTTGAGTGGCATATCAGGCATAGACCTGCAGCATATGCGTTATCTAATACGGAGCACTCCCAGGTAGTTAGGTGATATGCTCAGGCTTAGAGACATCTACAATGAACTTAAGTTATAAGGTATAGCTCAAATGATTAATAATTTTACAATCAAAGTAGTTAAAAGGCAATAAGATTCATTCAAAAGGCATACTCACATAGCATAAGTTTCAATGTGAAATGATTTTATTCGAAACTTTTCTTTTAAACTTGTATGATTTGATAAAATTCTTCTTGTACGACTTCAAAGGATTATCCTACAGTGTGGTTTTGATCTGGGTGAGTTATTATTCTTGCATACATAAATATAAGATACAGTCATAAATATAACTGTTTCAAGGAAAAAAAAAATGTTGTGTAACATGAAAGTAAATAAGATAAGGGAAATTCCCATTGGTACTCCTCTACTTTTAGGAAATCCCAATGATACTCCTCAAAAATAATTAATCCCATTGGTACTCCCCTACTTTTGTAAGTTTCCCAAATGTGATGTTATTAACAAAATTCTGTTAAATTTAACCCCAAAACCAGCCACCCACCCCCTTCGAACCCCCAGCCACCATACAAAAAATCAAACAACCAATTAAACCACCCTCTAACCACCAAAACCCACACACAATTCGACCACATCACCGATGCACCACCCTCATCACCTACGCACCATCAACTTCTACAACACCAACTTCGTCTTCATCACCATCTTCAACCACCTCCACTCACACACCACCGTATTCCACCACAACAGTACCTTATTCATCTACATCAACATCAACACCCACGAAATTAAATAACGAAGAAATTATACCCACAGAACCCGAAAATTCGACCACAATACACAACCCACAAAACCCAGAAATTCAATCCATCCATTTGCAAATCAATACCAAAAGTCCCAAAATTTGTATCTAGCCCCGTAACCCCTCCTAACCATCACAACCTAATCTACTCCCACAAACCCATTCCTCACCCTGAAAAAACCACCCCAACGCCCCCGTCGTCTTTGTGAAGTTTTGATGATGCTAAGGTGATGTCGATAATGGGTATGGTGTTTAACATGATGATGATGATGATGTTTATGACGAGATGGCTGTGGTGGTGAAGGCTGTGGTTGGGTTGGAGGTGGATGTGCTGGTTTGGTTTTAATAAATGGGTTTTAAATATTAATGAAGCTTAAGATTTTTTTTTTTTTTTTTTGAAGTATAGTGAAGCTTAAGATTAGTTAAATCATGGTTTGGGGTTAACATTAACAGAATTTTGTTAATAACATCACATTTGGGAAATTCACAAAAGTAGGGGAGTACCAATGGGATTAATTATTTTTGAGGAGTACCATTGGGATTTCCTTAAAATAGAGGAGTACCAATGGGAATATCCCATAAGATAACCATGAAAATATTGATTTGATTATTAACTCAAAAGTATTTTTAACCTAACATCTGGGAAGGGGATTATATACATTCTAATATTGAACCGACACATGGTATTAGGAATCAAATTCCAACAACATGTCGCCATGGTTTGATTTCAAATTTCAAACTCATACGACTTTGTGAACCAAACGCTCCTTAAGAGTGATCTTTGTTTGGTATTTGGTTTCACTATTGAAAGAAAATAATATGGGATCAAAGAGATTAACGTAATGTGTTACCATAAGGTTGAGGAGAGTAAATAATTCAATAAAAGATGGTTATGCTCAATAAATGAAAACCATACTCAAACTCCTCATACTAGTAATGAAATGATTTCATATTTGTTTCCGACATTTCCTTTGATCTAATGGATTATTAAGTGTTTACGTTTGCCCAAAATACATGACAAAGCTATACAACTATTCTTATATCAACTAGGAGCGTAAGACACATAACACATGATAAAAGACTTATAAACCATAAGTTCCAAATTTGATTTATTTACGAGTAATTTCAAATTTGGTGGTACCCTTCTCTTATTTCCTAATTATAATCTGTTCGAGATAGCAAGTACAAAAATTCACCTATCATGTTAGTTTCCTTCTCACAAAGATTATGATCTAGAATTTCATCCCCTTTTCATCCCCTTTTCATCCATCTCCTTGATTATGATTATACATTCAATCCCATTTCCAAGTATTACAATTTGAAAGGAATTACAAAGACATCCCAATTTGGAAAAGTTTGTGATCTTAATCCTGATATGCATGAAAGAAGATGTCTTATTCAGGGCGATCATTCAGGCATTATGTTGAACAAGAGCTAGGTAGTCTCCCCCATTTTATAATTTATGCCGTTCTCGAGTGGACCCTCATAGGATTGCTATTCCTTGATGGATTCCTTGCATTTATATCAAGTGAATTTGCGGATTTCTTTGATTTACAAGCCCCATGCGTTCTATGCACAAGAATCGATCATATCCTAACGCGTAACAAATCATGGCGTTATTCATACAATGAAACCATTTGTGATGGTCATAAGAATGATTTATCTTCTCTAGCTTATTGTCATGTTCATAGAAAACTCTCAGACATAAGAACAATGTGTGAAGGCTGCCTCCTTTCTTTTGCAACAGATAATAATAATAATAATAATAATATATCGTTTAATGGGGGGCTAAATAAGGATCTTGAAGGATTGTTCGATAATGAAATGAGGGCTAGACTTCAATTGCAACCTCTTTGGAAGGATGATGCAGGAAATGGAAATGGAAATGGTAATGGAAATGGAAATGGTAATGTGAATGGAAAATTGATTTATTGCTCATGTTGTGGGGAACCTATGAAGGTTAAGACCACAGGTTACCACCAACAGAAGGGCAGTGGAAACATAAGCAATTCGGGATTCTCAAGTTGCAATAATGTTCCTAGTAGGCTTTCACAACAAGCTCCTACTCCTTCCCCACGGGCTCCTTTCGCTTCTTGGAGACCAGATGAAGCTCGGACCACCTTGGAGTTGTCTCAGATTCGTTGTCAAGAGCTTAAGACGTCTGAAACTACCATTCCTGGTGACGATGATACAACCAATGTAGTCATTCCATCTGGTAAAATTAATGATCATGTTAAATAAGTACTTTATTGTTTTAAGGATTTGCATTACGTGACCTTATTATACTTACACTTGTTGTATATTTTAAGGTTAAGAGAACACGCTCTAATTTTACCAATAGTACTATCATAAATTCATTAGATAACCTGAAAAGGGAAAAGTAGTAACATTAAATATGTTGAATTTTGTAAATGCAGCAAGCAAAGAAGAAATGAAACCATTAACAACAACAATGGGGATAGAATGTGATGAATTTATGGAAGAATTAGGAAGGACACCAACATTTGGAAGGGGTAATAGATTTTTCGGGTTATCAGATTCAGCAGCTGCAAGTCCAAGGTTTGCGAACAGGATGCCAAGGAAATCGCTATTGGAAAAAGTAGAGTTAGGGTCGGACCCTGTAGAAGCAATAACAGGGAATGAGACAGATGGTGAGGTAATAATGAATCGTTTAAAGAGACAAGTACGTTGGGATAGAAAATCTCTGATAGCTCTATACATGGAGTTAGACGAAGAGCGAAGTGCTTCAGCTGTGGCAGCAAACAATGCAATGGCAATGATAACGAGGTTACAGGCAGAAAAGGCATCAGTACAAATGGAGGCCTTACAATATCAAAGGATGATGGAAGAACAAGCTGAATATGATAAAGAGGATATCCAAATGTTGAAAGATTTTGTTAATAAGAAAGAAGATGAAATTAGAGATTTAGAGGGTGAGTTAGATCTTTATAGAGATCGATATGGTATCCCTCAAGTCACTCGAGGTGATGTCTTGGAAAAATCTCAGTCTTTCTCGTCAATAACTGAGCACGGAAGCCCATTGTTTAGTATTATTGCTACTGATACGGAAATGGATGTTCAAGAGCATGGTACTTCTGATGATAATAAGAGTAGCAATCAAGAGCATGGTACTTCTGATGATAATAAGAGTAGCAATCAAGAGCATGGTACTTCTGATGATAATAAGAGTAGCAATGAATCGTCTTATGCAGAAGAAGGTGAAAGCAGTACTGGACACAAGAAGAATGATCATTATACACATGATGAACAACCTCTTAATATTCAAATAGGCCATGCTGATGATCATGACCATAAGGAATATGCTTCTAATGATGGCGCTGCTGATGGATCATCACATGAAGAAGGTCCAAATATTCAAATAGGCCATGATGATGATGATCATAAGGAATATGATTTTAATGATGGTGCTGCTGGTGGATCATCACATGAAGAAGGTCCAAATGTTGAAATAGGGCATGATGATGATCATCATGATGATAACCAACAGCATCACAAAGAAGATGATGTTGGTGGAGCCTCCATTGACACTGACCATGACCAAACTTTTCTCTCAACTCAATTGAAAAATGTTGAAATCGAGGACACACCATAATCAAGTTGATGTCCCTAAAATGCTTTTTGTGGTAATGTTAATGTATGCCTCCCGAGTTATGTTCCAATAAGGAAGGATGAATGATGATAACATAGAAGAACAACACATGTAAAGGTTAACATTACGGAAACGTTTAGGTTGTTCGCTTTCAATGTTGACAATATGTCCTTTTTATGTGAATATGCCTTTTTTATGTGAATATGTAGTAGAATGTGGTCATAAACTTTATCACATAATATTTTTTTTTATTGGAGCAAGTGTTGGAACATGATTAGTAATTTAGCTATGAGGTTTTACTTTATCTTTTTCCTTTTTTGTTATCTAATGGAAACAAGTTTGCATATGCACCACGCGTAATAGAAAAAGTGTAGTTGTTCCAGACGAAACTCCCAAAAGCTGAAGTATTTCTCTATCTACTTTGAGCTTAGATACACACACAAAAAAAATATGTATTCTTTTGGGTTGTTTGTCTAAGTATTCAACTAGTTAATGACTCGATCGATGACCCGATTTGTTGTGTGCAATCACTACAAGAAAAACTGGTTTGGAAAATCAAAAAGTCGTCTCACAAACCATATAGCGGAGGCGTTGCACAAAGGGTTTTGTACGACAAAATTAATTTTCGTCGTCCCGAATTGTTTGTACTACTAAAATACTACCTTTTAGTACAACAACATTTACGTCGCCCAATCATATGATGAGCAATTAAAATTGGTTCGTTGCCCAAAGCATATAAAGGATAACTAAAGGGCAATTAGATTAATGCACATGTAGAGTTTTGAGAAAGGTATGAGTGGACTACTTTACTTTAAATGAAAGAGGACAAAAGATAAAAAATTGGAATAATGCACATCTAAATTATAGGAAAGGTAAGGGCGTAGTACGTGGTCCACCGCAAATTCTATGTTACACACAGACTTAGAATGAACACTATGCGCACGGATCTCCAATGAACATCTCCCAATGAACAATGAACATCACCCAATGAACATCAGTTGAACATCAACCAATGAACATCACCCAATGAACTAGAATAAATCAATTTTAATCAAAAAAATCATATGTTATACAATAAGGTTGTACAAAATACAAGATATAAAAGATTACCAAATAGAAAGAAAAAAAAAGTTTGACTACCGTATAAAATTTTCAAAAGTTAAGTGTTACTATGTAGAATTTCCGAAATTTTTAATATGAATTCTCATTTTATAGTTGTTACTCCCATCTCATTCACACATGCGTGGTTTTACCAAAGTGTAGGATCGGGTTTGGGCGAGCAATGATTGGTATTCCACCGGTCCACCCTCTTCTTTCTCTTTTCTGTTTCAAAGCGTAAGATGTAACCCCAGCTAAGCTATCCTTGAGTTCGGGGCAGCCAGACTCCATAGTTGGGTTCAGCAAGCAACAAATTAAAAAGCATTACCATATTTGCAATTCTTGATTAAAGATGGTATCTACATCACAACACAGCAATTCCCTCCACAAAATACTAACTTCCAAATTAACTCTCACAATCCCACCTTCAAAATCCTCATCTTCAGATTTTGATTTCTGTGATGTTTTTGGAACTTCTCAAATCCAATCACCCTCTTCTTCTTCTTCTCCTTCTTGTTCTCAATCTCCCTATCCCTATCCGTATCCGGGGGACCCACAAGTTATTCACAACCGTACTCACTCTTTTCTGGGGCCTTCACCTCGTTATACTTGTCACCCATTTCATCAAAATCCTCAAGAAATCATCTCCCAAATCAAAGATGATGATGATGATGATGATGATGATGATGAAATTGATGTAAAAATGGATAGCAATGATGGAACTCGTATCGAACAGTTGGTGTGCAATTGCATTGAGGAGGAGGGTATGATTTCCAAGATGGGACCTGATGACTTTGAGATAATGAGAGTCATTGGTAAAGGCGCTTTTGGTAAGGTTTTTCAGGTTAGGAAGAAGAGAATTGTTGGTGATTATGATGATGATGATGGTGATGGTGATGGCATCTTTGCTATGAAAGTTATGAGAAAAGATAGTATTATTAAGAAGAATCATGTTGATTATATGAAGGCTGAGAGGGATATACTTACTAAAGTGGTTCACCCTTTTATTGTTCACCTTAGGTACTCTTTTCAGGTAATATTGGTTGTCTGTCGAACTGATTTCAACTTGAACTGTGTTTTCATTTCTCTGATCATCCTATTGGGTCATTTCGTTCGAGATATAGAATGGAAAGAAATAATGTAGGGGAATATTAACAACTATGATTACCTTTATTAGGTGCTTAGTTCAAGACATGTTATGGAAATGGAATGGTTATCATTACCAACAAGTAATGGATTTTGTTACTTGAGGGGGAGAGAAAGGTCACAAATTGGAGGAGTCCATTACCACCAAGTAATGGTAATGGTAATGGTAATGGTAATTGATTGATGAAGTGTTGAACCAAACAAGAAGAAAAGGACAATGAAGATAAAACATTGATTATAAATGAATGCACTGTAAATGTCTGCTCTAGGGTCTGAAAGCTTGTGTGTTGTGTCTATGTAGTTTGTTCTTCATCTTTACTTTGTAAATATAGTTGATTTCACGTAGTGACTTGTTTTAGTTAGTTGCACCATGTTCTTGTTTGTTTCTCCCCTCATTTCTTTTTTCTTTCTTTTTGCAGACTAAGTCTAAGCTTTATCTTATTTTGGATTTTATAAATGGAGGACATCTATTCTATCATCTATATAGACAAGGGATTTTCAGGTACGTCATCTTTCGAGCTGCGGTAATGCAATTGCATGTTCATTTGATTCAATTTTAGTTTTGGGATATGTGTTTGAGTAGTGAGGATCAGGCAAGACTTTATACTGCTGAAATAGTATCTGCTGTATCTCATCTCCACAAGAACGGGATTGTGCATCGGGATCTTAAACCTGAAAATATTCTTATGAAGGCTGATGGGCATGTAAGTGCTATGTTTTGCACTTTAGTCTAGACAGGATAGCGTGCTGGCTACAAAATTCCGTGCATATCTTACAAGTACTTGGCTCTTTCCTAAATGCTTGGTGCATCCTTGCTAACTACAGGTTGTATTAACTGATTTTGGACTTGCGAAAGAAATTGATGAATCAAGCAGAACAAATTCTTTGTGTGGAACCATGGAATACATGGCTCCAGAAATTATACAAGCTAAAGGTCATGACAAGAATGCTGATTGGTGGAGTATTGGGATTCTGTTATATGAAATGTTAACTGGGCAGGTAGAGTATACTAAGTGTATAACTTTTGAGCCTTGACATTGTGGAATCTTAAAATCATCTAAATATCAATAGATTACTGATCTTCTATATAGGATTTAAGAGATAAACCATATCCCTGTTTCCCCCCTTTTCTTTTAATTGATGGGAGGCTATTTCAATATTCTATAGATGTTTGATTTTTTTTGCGGAAAAATTGAACTTTCCCACCTTTTTAAAACAAGAATTTCAAAACTCCCACCTTTGTTTTTCTTTTTTTTAAACTCCCACCTTAAAACTACCAAACGTTTTAAAACTCCCACCAGTTAACGGAATCCGTCAAAAAATCCGTCCATACACCATTCCATCTCCCTCTTCTTCCTCCTTTTTCTAATCTACTCTTCAACTCCCCTCATTCTAATTTAGCACCCTTCTTTTCCTTTAACCAAAACCTAATTAAAATAAAAACAACCCATCATATTTCTACACCAAATCCAATAGAAATGTCCAAGCTAATGTACCTCTTCCCCTCCTTATGAAATCAAGAGTTACTAGTACAACACCATCCAGAAAACAACTTAGTTTCCAAACGGCAAACTAGCCCTTGATTCTTGAATTTGATCATTCTCCTAACATCATTCTGCTTCTGGCTGCTATTCACCCCCTCACATTCCAGCAAATAGTTGTATCCATTTGCAAAAGGAGAGTCCCCCCTCCTTGGTTGTTTCTGAAACCTACCTTCATCCTCTAATTACTTCATATCCTCAACCTGTTCATTATATGTCACCAGTGCAATGAAAGACTTCCTGATAGCCACATTGTCACTCTGACCTTCATGGTGTTTTGCTGATTTTGCCACTTGTTGGAACTCGTTATTCCATCTGGCCTTTTAGGCAGTTCTTACTGAATTATAACATCCTCCTCTGTCTTGTTTTGTAATCGAACCACATTAGTTTGCTGTGGTTTTGGTCTCCAAACTTTCCTAACAACACCCTCCTACATTCTGTGCACCAGGGCGACCATGGATCTACAGCCTTTGCACACCACTGGTTTCTGTTCTTAAAACACTTCAGCTCTAGTATCAATTCCTTTTTCATTGATAAAATCAACACATTCTGGCAGTTAGTGATTTGGAGCAACCTATATAAGCACCATAGCATATACCAACTTCTCTTTATCTCTCTCTTAAATGTAGCCTGGTTTACCTTCACAGGCTTCCCAATGCTAAATGCTCTCTAGTATTATTTAAATAGACTCCTCTTCCCCCTAATACTTGAAGTCTACCTTAACCTGAATCCAAGCAGGAACCATCTTTATATCATCCTTGGCAAAACCCACATCAGATCTCGAAGCTTTCATATACACAGGCGTATATCAAAGAAGGGCCTGGTTCCATTCCATTCAACAGAGTATCTCTTTTATCCACTGAGTGAAATCTAACTATATAAACTCCCTTCCTTAACAAAGCTCCCCAGCTTCTTTTCCTCCTTAAAACTATCAAAGGTGGAAATTAATAATTAAGATATCATCATCTTCATCACTTGACGAGAGAGTTGGAACACGAGAGACAAGCTATTCAATCTATACGTGAGCAATGAGCAATGAAGGAGAGTTGAAGAGTAGATTAGAAGAAGGGAGGAAGAAGAGGGAGATGGAATGGTGTATGGACGGATTTTTTGACGGATTCCGTTAACTGGTGGGAGTTTTAAAACGTTTGGTAGTTTTAAGGTGGGAGTTTAAAAAAAAAAAAAACAAAGGTGGGAGTTTTGAAATTCGTGTTTTAAAAAGGTGGGAAAGTTCAATTTTTCCTTTTTTTGCTGATGCTGTTAAAAATGACATGATGTTTGTACTTTACTGGTCTCAATTTCCAGAACAAAAGTGTATGTTGTCACAACTGAACCTGTTTGGTAGTGAGAACCTCCCCCCCCCCTCTCTTTAAAGCTCTTCCTCCGTCGTCGAGGCGTGTAAATGCCATCTTCTGATTCTGCAGCCACCATTCACGCATCCCAATAGACAGAAACTCCAGCAGAGAATTATTAATGAGAAAGTCAAGCTTCCACCAATGGTGACCACGGAAGCGCATTCTTTGCTCAAAGGAGTAAGTTTACCTTCCAATTCAAATGACATTTTCTTTGCCGATTTTCTCACCCGCTTAATGCTTACACACCCGAGGCCTATCAAAGAAGGTTTTGCCTTGGTTTTTACCTGCGTTTTTTTGTAGTTGCTGCAAAAGGATCCATCGAAGCGGCTTGGTAGTGGACCCACGGGTGCAAATGAAATTAAAAGCCACAAATGGTTCTGCCTTATCAATTGGAAGAAATTAGAAGCAAGAGAATTGCAGCCCAAATTCAAGCCCGATGTGAGTGGAAAGGAATGCACTGCTAACTTTGACAAGTGCTGGACGACAATGCCAGCAAACGACTCACCAGCTCCAACACCTACTGGCAATGAGCATTTCCATGGTTATACTTATGTTGCTCCCAACCCTTGGCTTGCATATGAATGATGCTGCGTTAGAGTGGGGATGAGCGTGAATGCCTTACGAGTTACGACATACTCTCAAGTCGGAAGTGGCTTGGACAAACATAAATCTTCGCAATTTATAGGTGATTTTAATGACGTGACACCTAACACATCATGGGCTTTGAATATCAGCAGCCTCGTGTCTCTTTCTCCCCCTCTTTGCTTCCTAGGATTTCATTTTTAAGGTTTTATTGGCTGTCAATAGCTAATTTCTTCGGAAATTTGGTTATTTCTGACCCTTTTTCTGTTTGATTTAGGGCATGAAGGATTGTCCTATCTGATGTACAATGATCATAGTTTGTTGCAGGGAAGTTTTATCTGATGTAAGCTGACTTGTGTACATCAGATTTTGATTTTGATTTCTGTTGTATATGTCTTATGACATCTAATGAATTATTAATATTAAAAAGGATGACATTTGTATATTAGAATCCACGACTCTGTACTATATAATAATTTCTTCTTCGAAGGCTCTTCGATAGCATAATAAAATTATAGTCACTGTAATTGTTTATATTCCATATTTGTAGGCTCATCTTTTTTTTTTTTGACAGCCATCCGTTAAATAGGCTCATCTTATCTTTACTTGCCTTTTAAAACCAGCTTTAGTTTCTCATCAACTTGTTTTTTTTTTTTGGGCTTTAGTTGAACTTCCTATATTTATGGACATCTTTTGTTTAAATTTTGATATTCTTCCGGCTTATTTTTAGTTCTTATCAATTCACTTTAATTTAGTTAAGTTCTACTCAAAGCTAAACTTTCACTTTTACTTTTCACTATTTCTTTCTGTTCAATTCATTTGTTTTTCATCGTGTTTCAATTGTTTTCAGTTTTTTTTTCCAATTCAAATCCTAACCTGTTGAGAGTTGATTTAAAAATGAATGCACAGTCGCTTAAACACTAGTTCTTAAAGGTTGACAGATGGGTCGGGTGGTGAGTAGGGTCGGAGATGGGTTGAGGTTGCTCCAACCCATCATCCGATCGATCTTATCCATCTACCTATCCATCCATTAAATTCATAAAAATAAACTTTTTATCCTTAGTGATATACTACTTGCATTTATAAGTTTTACCATATTGATTTGTGACATTTCATCCTCAGTTTATTCTTTATATGTTTAGAAACAAATAGTCAACTAAGGTATTGTTGGATTTATTTAATTTTCATATATAAACTTTTTATAATTTTTACGTTTATACGAATGAGTTAGGGGTGAGAATGAGCATGTCCTGTTCGCGAACAATTCGAGTTCGACACAGTCGAAGCTTGGTCAAAACTTGGCTCGTGGAAGCTCGAATCGAACTCGGGCTCAGCTAAGAAGCTTAACGAGCCGAGTTGAGTTAGGCTAGGCTAGGCTAGGCTCGGTTCAAAAGCTTGTGAATAGGTTCGAGAAACTTTTTTTTCCTAAATAATTACATTTTTTAATTTAATTATAGGAAATTTTAATTATATAGGAAATAGTTAAGATTTTAAAAAATGTAATTTTTTAGGAAAAAAAAGTTACTCGAACCTATTCACAATTTTTTTTCCTATAAAATTAAATTAAAATTAACTTACATTTTTAAAAATCAAAGTCAATAGGTTCGAGTAACTTTACTTGCACCTAAAAAACACTAAAAATTAATAAGTTTGAAACAGTGAAAACAAATTCAAAGAAAACCTAAGTCGTAAAGAGAAAGGGAGAGAGCAAGAAGTGAGGAGCAGCAGCGGCGCCCCTGTCCCTTCACTTCCGATCATCTAAGGCTAACCACGGAAATCGGCGGCAAGTCAGCCAGCGGCCACCATACGCAGCAGTAAAGCGGCCAGCGGCAAGTCACTTCAGGTATGTTTTTTTTAACCGAATTGCTTACTCGAATTGCTCGAATTTGTTAATTGGTTCTACTCGAATTCCTTAGTTTGAATGCTTCTTTGTTTGAGGAATCCATCTCGGGTGTTCGCTGCCGTAGGAAGTACGCCGTTGGGGGTCATATGACATGTTTTTAAATTCAATTAGTTTTATTATACTTCCCTTGTTTTACTAATTTGATTCATTCTTAGTTTTTTCATTCCGTTCTTAAGGTTCATACATTCAAACGCTTTAAGAAGAAGAGAGATAAATATGTCATACGACGATGTAGAGATAGAGGACATGGAATGGAACAATGAGCTCCAATCTTACACCTACCCTTGTCCATGCGGTGACCTTTTTCAAATCACAAAGGATGATCTCCGCCTTGGTGAAGAGATTGCTCGCTGCCCAAGTTGCTCTCTTTACATTACTGTCATTTACAACCTTGAAGATTTTGCTGACAACAACAACACTAATCTCCAACCTCCCAAACACCAGCCCGTCAGGGTTGCTTAAGAAACTAACATCATACTCTCATACGTCAACTTTTTTTTTTGATTTCTTCAATGGGATTTGTAATTGTCCAAATTTAAAGTATTAGCTAAAGGTTGATTTTGATGCTATAATAAATTTGAGAATCACGAGATTAATTTTGAATGCAATTTTGAGCCTTTATTTTCACATTTTGAGCTTTTATTTTCACATTTGGTGTAGTTCACAAGTTGTCTTATTGACCCTATTTGAACTCATTTCGTGGCATATTCAATTTTGATTATGTTTGTATTGAGGGATATTGGTTAGCTTGTTATTGCGTGTTTGACATATCGTTCGTCATGGATTTACATTGAATTAGTGCATTAGATTAATTTAGAATGAGATATTAAGCAAATAGTTAAGATTTATGTATTAGTTCAATCATCAATTTATTAAATCAACTTATAAGATAGTTAGGATCAGTTATTAGATGGATCAATCATCAATATATTTGATAGATCAATGTATGAGATAGTTAGGATTAGTGTATTAGATAAATCAATCATCAATATATTTTAAGTGATACACTTTATTTTTCACGCTTATCTAGGAAGCGATTTAAGGGTGTAAACGATTAAATTTGCCGATGAAATTTTAACACAAGTAATATAGAGTCTCATTCTTGCTTGTATTAAAATTTCATCGAAAAATTTACTCGTTTACACCCTTAAAACGCTTCCTTGATAAGCGTGAAAAACAAAGTGTATCCTTTATTTTAAAATCGAGAAACGACTAGAGAGGCCATTTGGAGGCAATTCGGGGGCCAGAAATCCCCCCAATTTGCAATATCCCTATTGAGACCCTAGGAAGGCCCCGTAAAAAAATCACCCTGCCTGAAAATGTTTCGCTTTACCCTTTTTCGTGGCCTATTACCCACGCTCCGCCATGTCTCGAGGTCTAGAATCAAAACTTGCCCCTTCTTTTTAGGGCCTCCTACGGTCAAATGAGACCCTTTGGAACCTTAACTTGCCCGAAACTAGGACAGTGAATGCCTTCTAATCCCATCTCAGTAATGCCAACCAACTGGGCACTGGATGCCTTCCAATCCCATCTCCGTAATTCCGACCAATACCAATAAACGACTAGAGAGGCCACTTCGAGGCAATATAGGGGCCAAAAGCCCCCCCCCCCAAATTTGCAGTATCTCTATTGGGACGGAAGGCCCTCGTCAAAATAATTCACCCAGCTCGAAATTGTCCGATTTACCCGTTTTCGTGGACTATTAGTCTATTACTCACGCCTCGGCCACGTCACGGGGCTCGTAATCGAAACTTGCCCTAAATTTTTTAAGGGCCTCCTTGAGCCGTATGACGCCCTTCGAATCCTTAACTTGCCCCAAAGCTGGGCACCGGATTTCTTCCAATCCCATCTCCGTAATTCCGATCAATACCGATAAAGGACTAGAGAGGCCATTTCGAGACAATGCAGGGGCCAAAAGCCTCTAAAATTTGCATTATCCCTATTGGGACCCCCGGGAAGGCCCTGTCAAAAAATCACCTTGCTCGAAATTGTCCAATTTACCCATTTTCATGGATTATTATTCACGCCCCAGCCACGTCCCGGGGGCCGGAATCAAAACTTGCCCTCAAATTTTTTATGGCCTTCTTGGGCTGTATGAGGCCCTTCGGAACCTTAACTTGCCCCAAATCTTGGCACCGGATGCCTTCTCATCCCATCTCCGTAATTTCGACCGATACCGATAAACGACTAAAGAGGCCATTTCGAGGCCCTTTTGGGGCTTGAAGCCCCCTAAAATTTATAGAGACCCTATTGGGATCCCAGGGAAGGCACCCGTCAAAATAAATCACCCTGCCCGAAAATGTTCCGATTTACCCGTTTTCGTGGACTATTACTCACGCCCCAGACACATCCCGAGGCCCGGAGTCGGATCTTGCCCAAAAATTTATTAGGGCCTCCTTGGGCCATATGAGGCCCTTTGAAACCTTAACATGACCCAAAATCGGGCACCGGATGCCTTCCAATCCCACCTCCGTAATTCCGACCAATACCAGTTACCGACTCGGGAGGCCATTTAGAGCCTCCTTTGGGGCTTGAAGCCCCCCAAAATTTACATAGACCCTATTGGGACGCCCGGGAAGGCACTCGTCAATAAAAATCACCCTGCCCGAAAATGTTTTGATTCACCCGTTTTCGTGGACTATTACTCACGCCTCGCCACGTCCCAGGGCCCGGACTCGGATCTTGCCCAAAAAAAATTTAGGGCCTCCTTGGGCCATATGAGGCGCTTTGGAACCTTAACATGCCCCAAAATCAGGCTCCGGATGCCTTTCAATCACACCTCCGTAATTCCGACCAATTTCGATAACAGACTCGGGAGGCCATTAAGAGGCCCTTTTGGGGCCAGAAGCCCCCCAAAGTTTACAAAGACCTTATTGGGACCCCCGGGAAATCACCCGTCAAAAAATATCACCCTGCCCGAAAAGATTCCGATTTACCCGTTTTCGTGGACTATTACTCACGCCACGACTACGTCCCGGGTCCCGTTGTCGGATCTTGCCCAAAAATTTTTTAGGGCCTCCATGGGCCATATGAGGCCCTTTGGAACCTTCACATGCCCCAAACCGGGAACCGGATGCCTTCCAATCCCACCTCCGTAATTCCGACTAATACCGATAACCGATTCGGGATGCCATTTAGAGGCCCTTTTGGGGCCAGAAGTCCCCCAAAATTTACAAAGACCCTATTGCGACCTCCGGGAAGGCACCCGTCAAAAAAAATCACCCTGCAAGAAAATGTTCTGATTTACCCTTTTTCGTGGACTATTACTCACGCCCTGGTCACGTCCCGAGGCCCGGTGTCGGTTCTTGCCCAAATTTTTTTTAGGGCCTCCTTGGGCCATATGAGGCGCTTTGGAACCTTAACATGCCCAAAAATCGGGCACCGAATGACTTTCAATCACACCTACGTAATTCCGACCAATACCGATAACCGATTTGGGAGGCCATTAAGAGGCCCTTTTAAGGCCAGAAGCCCCCCAAAGTTTACAGAGACCCTATTGGGACCCCCGGGAAATCACCCGTCAAAAAATATCACCCTGCCCGAAAATATTCCGATTTACCCCGTTTTCGTGGACTATTACTCACGCCACGACTACGTCCCGGGTCCCGGAGTCAGATCTTGCCCAAAAAAATTTTAGGGCCTCCATGGGCCATATGAGGCCTTTTGGAACCTTAACATGCCCCCAAACCGGGAATCGGATGCCTTCCAATCCCACCTCCGTAATTCCGACTAATACCGAATACCGATAAATGACTCGGGAGGCCATTTAGAGGCCCTTTTGGGTCCAGAAGTCCCCCAAAATTTATTGAGACCCCATTAGGAACTCCGAGAAGGCACCCGTCAAAAAAAATGACCCTGCAAGAAAATGTTCTGATTTACCCGTTTTCGTGGAATATTACTCACGCCCAGGCCACGTCCCGAGGCCCGGAGTCTGATCTTGCCCAAATTTTTGTAGGGCCTCCTTGGGCCATATGAGGCGCTTTGGAACCTTAACATGCCCCAAAATCGGGCACCGAATGACTTCCAATCACACCTCCGTAATTCCGACCAATACCGATAACCGACTTAGGAGGCCATTACGAGGCCCTTTTGGGGCCAGAAGCCCCCCAAAGTTTACAGAGACCCTATTGGGACCCCCGCGAAGTCACCCGTCAAAAAAAATCATCCTGGCGAAAATATTCCGATTTACCTGTCTTCGTGGACTATTACTCTCGCCCCGGCCACGTCCCAGGGCCGGAGTCGGATCTTGCCCAAAATTTTTTTAGGGCCTCCTTGGGCCATAAGAGGCCCTTTGGAACAGTAACATGCCCCAAAATCGGGCACCGGATGCCTTGCAATCCCACATCCGTAATTCCGACCAATAACGATAACCGACTCGAGATGCCATTTAGAGGCCCTTTTGGGGCCAGAAGCCCCCCAAAATTTACAGACCTTATTGGGACCCCCGGGAACGCACCTGTCAAAAAAATTTACCCTGCCCGAAAATGTTCTGATTTACCCGTTTTCGTGTACTATTACTCACGTCCCGTCCACGTCCCGAGGCCCGGAGTCGGATCATGCCCAAAAAATTTTCAGGGCTTCCTTGGCCCATAAGAGGCCCTTTGGAAACTTAACATGCCCAGAAACCAGGCATCGGATGCCTTCCAATCCCACCTCCGTAATTCCGACCAACACAAATAACCGACTCGGGAGGCCATTTAGAGGCCTTTTTGGGGGCTTCAAGCCCCCTAAAATTTATAGAGACCCTATAGGGCAGATCTTGCCCAAAAAATTTTTAGGGCTTCCTTGGGCCAAATGAGGCCCTTTGGAACCTTAACATGCCCCAAAATCGGGCACCGAAGGACATCCAATCACACCTCCCTAATTCCGACCAATACCGATAACCGACTCAGGAGGCCATTAAGATGCCCTAATGGGGGCTTGAAGCCCCCCCAAAATTTACAGAGACCCTAGAGGGACCCCCGGGAAGGCACGTGTCAAAAAAAATGACGCTGCCCGAAAATGTCCCGATTTACCCGTTTTCTTGGACTATTACACACGCCCTGGCCAGGTCCCCGGGCCCGGAGTCTGATCTTGCCCAAAAAAATTTCAGGGCCTCCTTGGCCCATATGAGGCCCTTTGGAAACTTAACATGCCCAGAAACCAGACACCGAATGCTTTTCAATCCCACCTCCGTAATTTCGACCAATACCAATAACCGACTAGAGAGGCCATTTAGAGGCCCTTTTGGGGCTTGAAGCCCCCCTAAAATTAACAGAGACCCTATTGGGATCCCAGGGAAGGCACTAGTCAAAAAAAATAACCCTGCCCGAAAATGTTCTGATTTACACGTTTTCATGGACTATTACACACGCCCCGGCCACGTCCCGGGGCCAGGAGTCGGATCATGCCCAAAAAAATTTTAGGGCCTCCTTGGGCCATATGGGGCACTTTGGAACCTTAACATGCCCCAAAATCGGGCCCCGGATGCCTTTCAATCCCACCTCCGTAATTCCGACCAATACCGATAAACGTCTCGGGAGGCCATTTAGAGGCCCTTTTGGGGCTTGAAGCCCCCCAAAATTTACAGACCCTATTAGGACCCTCGGGAAGGCACCCGTCAAAAACAACCACCCTGCCCTGATTTACGGTTTTCGTGGACTATTACTAACGCCCCGGCTACGTTCCGGGGCCTGGAGTCGGATCATGCCCAAAATTGTTTAGGGCCTCCTTAACCCATATGGGGCCCTTTGGAACCTTAACATCCCCCAAAATCGGGCACCGGATGCCTTCAAATCCCACCTCCGTAATTCCGACCAATATCGATAACCGACTCGGGAGGCCATTTAGAAGCCCTTTTGGGGCTTGAAGCCCCCCGAAATTTACCGAGACCCTATTAGGACCCCCGGCAAGGCACCCGTCAAAAAAAATCACCCTGCCCGAAAATGCTTCGATTTAACCGTTTTCGTGGACTATTACTCACGCTCCGGCCACGTCCCAGGGCCCAGGCTCATGCCCAAATTTTTTAGGGCCTCCTTGGGCCATATGGGGCCCTTTCAAACCTTAACATGCCCCAAAATCGGGCACCCGATGCCTTCCAATCCGACCTCCGAAATTCCGACCAACACCGATAACGACTCGGGAGGCCGTTAAGAGGCCCTTTTGGGGCTTGAAGCCCCCAAAAATTAACAGTGACCCTATTGGGACCCCCGGGAAGGCACCCGTCAAAAAAAACCACCCATCCCGAAAATGTTCTGATTTATCGGTTTTCGTGTACTATTACTCACACCCCGGCCACGTCCCGAGGCCCAGAGTCGGATCATGCCCAAAAAAATTTTAGGGCCTCTTTGGGCCATTTGAGGACTTTAAAACCTTAACATGCCCCAAAACTGACCACTGGATGCCTTCTAATCTCACCTCCGTAATTCTGACCAATACCGATAACCGACTTGGGAGGCCATTTAGAGGCCATTTTTGGGCTTGAAGCCCCCCAAAATTTACAGTGACCCTATTGGGACCCTCTGAAAGGCACCCATAAAAAAAAACCACCATGCTCGAAAATATTCTGATTTACCGGTTTTCAGGGACTATTACTCACGCTCCGGCCACGTCCCTGTGCCCGGAGTCAGATCATGCCCAAAATTTTTAAGGGCCTCCTTGGGCCATATGGGGCCCTTTCGAACCTTAACATGCCCCAAAATCGGGCACCCGATTCCTTCCAATCCCACCTCTGAAATTCCGACCAACACCGATAACTGACTCGGGAGGCCGTTAAGAGGCCCTTTTGGGGCTTGAAGCCCCCAAAAATTAACAGTGACCCTATTGGAACCCCCGGGAAGGCACCCGTCAAAAAAAACCACCCTGCTCGAAAATGTTCTGATTTATCGGTTTTTGGGACAAATACTCACGCCCCGGCCACGTCCCAGGGCCTGGAGTCTGATCATGCCCAAAATTTGTTTAGGGCCTCCTTGGGCCATATGGGGCCCTTTGGAACCTTAACATGCCCCAAAATCGGCCACCGGATGCCTTACAATCCCACCTCCGTAATTCCGACCAATACCGTTAACCGACTCGGGAGGCCATTTAGAGGCCCTTTTGGGGTTTCAAATCCCCCAAAATTTAAAGAGACCCTATTGGGACCCCTGGGAAGGCACCCGTCAAAAAAAACCACCCTGCCCGAAAATGTTCTGATTTAACGGTTTTCGTGTACTATTACTCACACCCCGGCCAAGTCCCGGGGCCCGGAGTCGGATCATGCCCAAAAAACTTTTAGGGCCTCTTTGGGCTATATGAGGCCCTTTGGGACCTTAACATGCCCCAAAACCGGGCACTGGATGCCTTCTAATCCCACCTCCGTAATTCTGACCAATACCGATAACCGACTTGGGAGCCCATTTAGAGGCCATTTTTGGGCTTGAAGCCCCCCAAAATTTACATTGACCCTATTGGGACCCCTGAAAGGCACCCATCAAAAAAACCACCCTGCCCGAAAATATTCTTATTTACCGGTTTTCATGGACTATTACTCACGCTCCACCCACGTCCCGGGGCCCGGAGTCAGGAACCTTAACATGCCCCAAAATCGGGCACCGAATGCCTTCTAATCCCACCTCTGAAATTCCGACCAATAACGATAACCGACTCGGGAGGCCATTAAGAGGCCCTTTTGGGGCTTGAAGCCTCCCAAAATTTACAGTGACCCTATTGGGACCCCCGGGAAAGAACCCGTCAAAAAAAACCACCCTGCCCGAAAACTTTCTGATTTAACCGGTTTTCGTGTACTATTACTCACGCCCCGGCCACGTCCCGGGGCCCGGAGTCGGATCATGCCAAAAATTTTATTAGGGCCTCTTTGGGCCATATGAGGCCCTTTGGAACCTTAACATGCCTCAAAACCGGGTACCGGATGCCTTCTAATCCCACCTCCGTAATTCCAACCAATACCGATAACTGACTCGGGAGTCTATTTAGAGACCCTTTTGAGGCTTGAAGCCCCCAAAATTTACAGTGACCCTGTTGGGACCCCCGAGAAGGCACCTGTAAAAAAAAATCACCCTGCCCGAAAATGTTCTGATTTACCCGTTTTCGTGTACTATTACTCACGCCCCAGCCACGTCACGGGCCCAGAGTCGGATCATTTCCAAAAATTTTTAAGGGCCTCCTTGGGCCATATTGAGCCCTTTCGAACCTTAACATGCCACAAAATCGGGCACCGGATGCCTTCCAATCCCACCTCCGAAATTTTGACCAACACCGATAACCGACTCGGGAGGCCATTAAGAGGCCCTTTTGGGGCTTGCAGCCCCCAAAAATTAACAGTGACCCTATTGGGACCCCCGGGAAGGCACCCGTCAAAAAAAAACACTCTGCCCGAAAATGTTCTGATTTACCGGATTTCGTGGAATATTACTCACGCCCCGGCCACGTCCCGGGGCCTGGAGTCGGATGATGCCCAAAATTTATTTAGGGCCTCCTTGGGCCATATGGGGCCGTTTGGAACCTTAACATGCCCCAAAATCGGCCACCGGATGCCTTCCAATCCCACCTCCGAAATTCCGACTAACACCGATAACCGACTCGGGAGGCCATATAGAGGCCCTTTTGGGGCTTGAAGCCCCCCTAAATTTACAGTGACCCTATTGGGACCCCCGGGAAGGCACCCGTCAAAAAAACCACCCTGCTGAAAATGTTATGATTTACCGGTTTTCGTGGACTATTACTCACGCCCCGGCCACGTCCTGGGGCCCGAAGTCGGATCATGCCTAAAAAAATTTTAGGGCTTCCTTGGGCCATATGTATAGGTGGCAATCGGGTCGTTCGGGTCGGGTCTGGGTCGGGTCAATTCGTGTCGGGTCACTTTCGGGTCAGCTTGACTTCGGGTCAATTTCGGGTCGGGTCAGGTCAACTTCGGGTCGGGTCTGCTTCGAGTCTTCCATTTCGGATCGGGTCGGGAATCTGGTATGTTAGTTTCGGGTCAGGTCGGGTTTCGGGTATGTCGCTTTCAGTTTCGGGTTAGGTCAATTTTCGGGTCGTTGCCCCAGGCCCCAAACAATTATACAAAGTTCTTGATCGTTGATCGAGGAATTGGGCGTATTAGGCTAAGGGGAGAATTGGTATCAGAGCACCACCTTTATATTCGCTTTACTTGAAAATATGTCAAGGATTTACATGAAATTTAAAATTATGAATAGATATGATTCGGGTCAGTCTCGGGTCGGGTCAATTTTCGGGTCGGGTCAATCTCGGGTCAGCATATTTCGGGTCGGGTATGGGTCGGGTCATTTCGGGTCTCTGGTTGATTTCGGGTCATCAATTTCGGGTCTCGGGTCGGGTCATTCGGGTCGGGTCGTTCGGGTCGGTCAGCTTTGCCAGGTCTAGCCATATGAGGCCCTTTGGAACCTTAACATGCCCCCAAAATCGGGCACCGGATGCCTTCCAATCCCACCTCCGAAATTCCGACCAACACCGATAACCGACTCGGGAGGCCATTTAGAATTTTGATAAATTAATATATTATTCTATTTTAATTAGAAACATTTCAATATGAATTTTATTGAATTTTCTTTGATTTATTTCGATTTATTTTAAATTATTTGAAAAACATTTATTATTTTAATGATATAATATTATTACTATTATTAATGTTACTATTTCATGTTGAGATTATTTTAAAGAAACATTTTGAAATTTAATGTTATTTTATGTACATCTTATGTACTTAGCTAATTTGATGTACAACTTTTTAAAAGCTTGATTACTACTTATCACATATCACTTATCACTTATTACTTATCACTCAACTCAAAGCTCTTATCACCCTCATCATCACCTTCCTCCTTCACCTAACAACCACTAATGGTTTCTCCAAAACCTCAAGCAAACTCATATCCACTTGCAAAATCAGATTTTTCCCACTTGCAAGAAATCAGATTTTTCACTCAAAAATCTGATTCACTTACACATTTGAGTCAAACAAGCAACCTCTCTTCAACCTCCATACCTCTCCCTCATCAATGGTGCTTGACCATTCAAACCCAAATCAGATTTTTTCCCCTCTATAAATACCCAACTCAACCCACTCAAATAATCAAGCAAACATCACTCAAGGTTTGCTTCACTCTCTTCTTTCTTCCCTCTAAATTTCTGATTTTAGTTTTGAAAAATAAAATAATAAAACCTCCATTAACACCACTTCAAGCTCCACCATTTAAACCACCACAACCAAACTCTGAACCACCCGCCACTGCAATCCGACCGCCCAGCCACCGCACCACCACCGCACCACCGCTGCTGCCTCCGCGCCCCAGCAGCAGCAGCCCAGCACAACACATCTCCCCCCCCTCTTTCGCTGCTGCCACAACGCAGCCCAGCCACCCAAAAACCGCCACCACCACCTTGCGGCTGCCAGCCACGCACGCCCAGCCAACAGACCACCGTGGCCACCAAGGTCGCCGGAATCCGGCAGCCATCCCACTCCTCTGTTTTTTTCCTCTTCTTCCTTCCACTTCTACTGCTTCTCTATTTCCTTTCATATTATTTTTGTTTTCACTTAACAAATAACCCAAAGCCTACTCCTTTTATCTTAAATAGACCCAAGCCCAATCTTACTCCCTCCCAAATCAGATTTTAATTCTAAAGTTAGCCCAACACTTTAAATAATTGACCCATCCTTCTTTGTTAGTTGTTTTGTTTAATTAAAATAAAACTTTCATTTTAAGTTCATTATTACTATTAATGTTTATATTAACTTTTCGTAACTTAAAAATATTTCTAAGTTTTTAAAATATAATAATGAATATATTGAAGTTGATTTTCTATGTTTATTTAAATTATTTATAAACGTTTAAGTTATATAAATATTAAAGTTGAAATAAAATTTAAGTACTTAAAATGATTTTTATAAATAAATTTGAGAAACTTAAACTTCGATTTATAAACTTCTTTAAATAATAAGTTTCTTTAAGTTATTTAAATTATTCAAGTTATTTATTTATAAAATCCTAAGGGGTTGTTTAGGAAACTAATTTTAGATCTCGTTTAATTATAGACTCTGTTTGCGTAGACGAGGATTTCCAAGAGTGTTGATTCGTTCGTGATTTAATTTTCAAGCACGCTTCAAGAGGTAATTACCAATGTTCATCCACAAGTAGGTTCCGTAAAATAAAAAACGATTTAACTTTGAGGTTATGTGAATTAATGATGTGATTATGTGACAATAAACTTAATATGTGGATTTTGAATATGGATTGGTTATGGATTATGATTATTAATTTAAGTATGAATTTTGAGTAATGGAATGGATGACAAGAATGGATCTTCATCATGAACCGTGAATATGAAATTTAGAGTATGGACTATGACAATGACTATTATGGCGGGATTTAAAATAGTAATTAAAATCATGTTATTATTATTATTATTATTATTATTATTATTATTAGTATTATAATTATTATTACTATTGTTATTATTGTCGTTATTGTAATCGTTATTATTAATGTGGAAGTCATAAATGGAAGTTAACATCGTGATATGGAAATGGTTGTGAGTTAATGTAACCAAGTGATGGTTGAGAATATGGATATGCTATCGGATTTAGCTATATATGAAATGAGTTATGGAATTGGAGTAACGGATTTAGCTCTCGATTAAATGAACAATGTATATGTGAATATGTGTTATGTGATAACTTGAAATAAAAATATATTAATCACTTAAAGTGGAATATCGAAAGGAAGTGATGAACAGGTTGCCCTGTATGGGAGGTTCAGCGGCCACCTACAGGTTTTCTAGTTACTATGCTGCTTTTTCTGTTATTTGTCTTCCTTCTATCTTGATGTGTTCCAAGTTAGAAGGGGTGTGCACACTAGAGACTCTGTTTTATGGCCAATGTTACTTTTTGTGGGTGGATTTACGTGGTGTATCACCGGCCCACATGTGAGTGGATTTACGTGGTGTATCACCGGCTCACATTAGCAAGTGGATTTACGTGGTGTATCACCGGCTTGCTAGCGTTCTCCTTCCCTTTCGTAAATGAATTGGAATATTATCTTGATGTGACTTTTAACTGTATATGTTTATGTGCAAAGCTTTTCAACTCGACATATATATTATTT
Organism: Patellifolia procumbens; assembly: GCA_947645195.1. Lineage (NCBI taxonomy): Eukaryota > Viridiplantae > Streptophyta > Magnoliopsida > Caryophyllales > Amaranthaceae > Patellifolia > Patellifolia procumbens. Next base: position 833,707 of record CANSGD010000225.1, read on the forward strand.
TCAATTAATTTAACTTAAGTACTTTACGGGATGGAGTTGGAATTACTCAGTTTATCTGATTTTTGGGAGCTTGTCTCTCTTGTCTTTTTCCATATTTATTTGCAGGTGGGTGATCGAGGGGAATTATGAGAGATCAACTAGAAGTTGTCATCTACCTAGTTTAATATTTTGCTTCCGCTGGAACTCTGAAACTCGTAGTATTTAGTACTTAACGAACAATTTCAATTTAGTTGTAAGGATCTTTTATTAAGTTTGGAATGAATATGTTTTAGTTACTTAGCCTTGCACTTAATTCCAAGGAGTTGAGTGCGGCGGTAACGCTCCATCCGAATCGAACCCTCGTTGATTTCCCCTCAAACGAGTTTTATTAAATATAAAAAGGATTCGGTTTGGGCGGGGTGTTACAATTTTGGGTCTTGAAGCCCCCTAAAATTTACAGTGACCCTATTGGAACCCCCGGAAAGGCACCCGTCAAAAAAAAACCACCCTGCCCGAAAATGTTCTGATTTACCGGTTTTCGTGGACTATTACTCACGCCCCGGCCATGTCCCGGGGCCCGGAGTCGGATCATGCCCAAAATTAGTTTAGGGCCTCCTTGGGCCATATGGTCTCATTGGAACCTTAACATGCCCCAAAATCGGGAACCGGATGACTTCCAATCCCACCTCCGTAATTTCGACCAATACCGATAACCGACTCAGGAGCCCATTTAGAGGCCCTTTTGGGGTTTCAAGGTCCTTAAAATTTACAGAGACCCTATTAGGACCCCCGGGAAGGCACCCGTCAAAAAAATCACCCTGCCCGAAAATGTTCCGATTTACCCGTTTTCGTGGACTATTACCCACGCCCCTGCCACGCCCCGGGGCCCGGAGTCGGATCATGCCCAAAAAAAATTTAGGGCCTCCTTTGGCCATATGGGGCCCTTTGGAACCTTAACATGCACCAAAATCGGGCACCGGATGCCTTCCAATCCCACCTCCATAATTCCGACCAATACCGATAACCGACTCGGGAGGCCATTTAGAGGCCCTTTTGGGGCTTGAAGCCCCCCAAAATTTACAGTGACCCTATTGGGACCCCCGGGAAGGCACTCATCAAAAAAACTAACCTGCCCGAAAATGTTCTGATTTTACGGTTTTCGAGGACTATTACTCACGCCCCGGCCACGTCACAGGGCTTGGAGTCGGATCACTCACAAAAAAATTTTAGGGCCTCCTTGGGCCATATGAGGCCCTTTGGAACCTTAACATGCACCAAAATCGGGCGCCGGATGCCTTCCAATCCCACCTCCGTAATTCCGACCAATACCGATAACCGACTCGGGAGCCCATTTAGAGGCCCTTTTAGGACTTGAAGCCCCCCAAAATTTACAAAGACCCTATTGGGACCCGCCAGGAAGGCACCCGTCAAAAAAAATCACCCTGCCCGAAAATGTTCCGATTTACCCGTTTTCGTGGACTATTACTCACGCCCTGGCCACGTCTTGGGCCTGGAGTCGGATCATGCCCAATATTTTTCAAGGGCCTCCTTGGGCCATATGGGGCCCTTTGGAACCTTAACATGCCCCAAAAACGGGCACCAGATGCCTTCCAATCCCACCTCCGAAATTCCGACCAACACCGATAACCGACTCGGGAGGCATATAGAGGCCCTTTTGGGGCTTGAAGCCCCCTAAAATTTACAGTGACCCTATTGGGACCCCCGGGAAGGCACCCGTCAAAAAAAACCACCCTGCCCGAAAATGTTCTGATTTACCGGTTTTCGTGGACTATTACTCACGCCCGGCCACGTCCCGGGGCCCGGAGTCGGATCTTGCCCAAAATTTTTGTAGGGCGTCCTTGGGCCATATGAGGCCCTTCAGAACCTTAACTTGCCCCAAAACTGGGCACCGGATGCCTAATACCGACCAATACCGATAAACGACTAGAGAGGCCATTTAGAGGCAATGCAGTGGCCAAAAGCCCCCCAAAATTTGCATTATCCCTATTGGGACCCCCAGGAACTTCACTGTAACATTATGGTAGAATAGCTTTAGATTAGAGTAGGTATAATTAACTTTACCTTTGTTTGTTTTCATGAATCATATACTTTGCTTTATATTTCATAGACATCTGATTTCTCCATATTACTTAGCTTGATTATTTTTTCAGAATTTACTTAGGCCAAACTCTTATTTTAATTTAGTTACTGCATATTTGAAGTATGAATCATTCTATTAGAGATATCGTTGATATCTAAATTTTAACTATATTAGGCTAATTGTTCTTAGGGTATGGAGATATATTGGGCATTGGATTTTTGATGTGAGAATGATAAAGTTTTGATTTTTATTAATTATGTGATTACGTTTATGCTTTGATTGGGTTAGTACTCTGTTTTTATTACGTTGAGTTAGTCGAATTATATTTTAGATCGGTCATCTTTAGTGTAATTGACTATTTCAATTGCTAGGATTCGACTTGTGATACTTAGCAATTAGGTGTTTAACTAGTGACTAAAACTTGTCAATTACCTATGGTTATCGACCCTTTACGTTGCACAATCCAAGCTTGTGAGATTGTGGCTTAAGTCAACTACTTCCTAATTATTAATGCTGCTAATTAATGGAGTCTAGAGAGCTTATTCTAGATTGTTAGTTAGTTAGACAATATTCCGAGAGCTTGTTTGGTTTATTTGCCACTAAGGGAAGTTTGTTAGTTGACGTTACGGTATTTACGTAAACTATAACTTATGTTTCATTAATTGTTATTTCAATGATCAATTAAAATTCCAATGCCAGTATATGTCTCCTGATCCCTATTTATTTTCTCTTGATTTCTATTACTTTAGTGAAATAGTTAGTTGGTATTTTCTCGAAAATAGGGCTACTAACTTAACACAAGAAATAGTACAATAAAACCAATTCTCTGTGGGATCGACCCTGACTTACCCTACTACATTATTATTAGGAGGTTAGCGTTAGGTTTATTTTTGGTAGGCACGCGACAGTCGTACCAAATTTTGGCGCCGTTGCCGGGGAGCAGTAAACCATCTTCCTTCCGAGACCTCGTAAACCAAAAAATCATTAGTAGTCTGTAATTTTGGCACACTGGAACTTCATCTCAATGCCATACACGATTTTTATACCATATCTCCGCAGTCGCTTCTGCACATTACATGCCCAATGTACGCCTCGAATAATGACCACGAGGGCCTCCTTTCACAATGTCCTCACCACGGGTCTCCATGACGTTATGGGTTATATGATACCCTCAATTGTCCCCTGTGGCCCCTCAAAACTTGTTGTGATCGTATTATATGACCCATGCAACCTTACCGATACCAATTTCCTTACAGGACCCCGTAAACACAAACAACATGAGTGTTGGTCTTCAATTTTGGCAGTCCAAAACGTCATTTCGACACCTGTTTTGTTTTAGCAATGTCTGCGGTTGCTTCTGAAAATTCCATGCCTAATTTTAGCCTCAATTAATGACCACGAGGATCTCGTTTCACAATTCCCTCGCTATGGGTCTCCACGACGATATGGGCCCTCTCACACCCTCAAATGTCCTCTGTGGCCCCTTATAACTTATGTGGTGCATTATATGACCCACGGGACCTTCAAAATGCTTTCCGAACAGTTTCCTTCCGGGACCTCGGAAACCGAAAAACATGAGTATTAGTCTTCAAATCTGGCAATCTGGAACGTCATATCGCACGATATTTATACCTCGTGTCTGCAGTCCTCTCTTGAGATACTATGCCTGACTTTGGCATCAAATAAAAACACGAGAGCCTCGTTTTACAATTTCCACGCTACGGGTCTCCACGACGTTATAGGTCATCTGACACCCTCAAATGTTCGTTGTGGCCCCCTAAAAGTTGTGTGGCCTCCGTATCATATGACCAACAGAACCCCCCACATATTTCCGATCATTTTCCTTTCGGGGCCCCGGAAACAAACCATGAGTATTAGTCTTCAATTTTGACAGTGTAGAACGTCATTTCGATGCCCGTTTTGTCTTTTTATGATTTTTATACCACATGTCCGCAATTGCTTCTAGACATTACATGCCTAATTTTAGCCGCAAATAAAGACCACGAGGCCCTCATTTCACAATTTTCTTGCTACGGGTGTCCACGATGTTACCCTCAAATGTCCTTTGTGACCCCTAAAAACTTATGTGGCCGCAATATTTGTCACACAACCTCCCATATAACTTTTGACCATTTTCTTCCGCGACCCCGAAAAAAACCATGAGTATTAGTCTTCAATTCTGACAGTGCAGAACATCATTTCGGTACCCGTTTCGTTTTTGCACGATTTTTGTACCACATCGATAGTTACCTATGCACAACTACTATGTGTCATAGTCTCATACATAAATCATAAAGATATTTGATTGTATAGAGTACAAATTCTACCTGTATCTTACATTCATTTTCTTATCACTTCGAATATTTCCATAACCTCTCCTACGATATTTTCAATGTGTAATCTCAAAGCTGATGTTGTTCATCGAACATTATTGCATAGTTTTAGACAACATTTTATCAAAAAAGGAGGAAAAGTAAGATATAACTACGCTAGTGAAGGAAGTCTAATTAATTTGAAGATTTGTGTATAACAATTCTGAAAATCATTATTCCATGAATGAAGTTGCTCTGTAGGGAGTTTTACTTGGCCTCTTTTTAGGAAATTAAAACTTGCTTGGACTTTGTCTTTGTTCATTGGTATTAATCAAATCAAATGCTGTGAATGAGTATGGTTGGACCACCACATCAATGTCGGTTCCTACTTCGCTCTCGAGTAAACTTGATACTGGCACCACCTAGCAATCACATTGCACATTAATTAGCAACAAAGAGACACTAGTACATTCGTTTTTCAATATTTGCAACATGTTGATTTTCACACATGCTAATCCACTACTTTAATCATTCTAATTTCTAATTAGATATTCGTATTGTGAAAAGTTGATACTTTGAAAATACATATAAGATTAATTTAACAACATATTATATGATAGCAACTGTTTTTATATGTTGGTAAGGAAATATGGTCAAAATTAGTCTATGAATAGTGCAAAATTTTAATTGCACGTACTGCAACATAGAAGCAGTGTTCAGAGCTAATCATGAACAGGATATCTGGACCTAATTTGAGAGATTTTGATCCCTATGTCCCAAAACTGAGACAAGGTAAGCTTTTTCAACCCCAATTCTTGCGTGGCCTAATTTTAAGCCCGACTTCTAGGAGGTAATCAAAGTCAGGCCTCTATGGACCTGTGTTTTTCAGTGTTTTCAACCCAGAATTTCTATTCTAGCCTTTTAAATGGAAGCCTTGTACTAATGGCAGCCTTGTACTAAGTAAACATTCTACAGCTTTGTCCTTTGTGTGTATCTCTTGGATTATGTGCATTCATTTAGCGATCATGATCATGTGACCAAGGGAATATTCCTCTATTATGCTACTAGGGTTGCTGCTAAAGCATATGAAGTATATGAATGAAAGGTTGAGAGAATGAATGAAATATTGTCGTTGAGAGAATGTGTGTGCATGCTACTGTTACATTGAGCTTATACCAATGGCAGCAATGTTATCAGTTATCACGATCCATGACCAGCTCTACGACATATAACTATGGTCAATGACGAGAAGGTGTAATGTTTAGTACCTTGGTTGGACTATCAAATGTGTTAGTTGCTTGCAAATCATCACTAGCAAGGACAGTTTTCCTCCACAACTTCATTGAATTCGAATCAACTCCGTCAATGGATATCTTCAAATATGATGGTACGTTGTTGAAATTCACAACCTACAATATTAAATCTTTAATTTATTATAGATTTAAATATAATGAGAATCTCTATCATACACTCGAATGGAGGAAGTTACATCAAAATTATTTTTATTTTGGTACACACGAGTGTAGAATAGAAACCGGAAATAAGCTTTATTAGATATTGCCAAAAGGTTAAAGTTGGAAATTTTGATAACCTTGATTGTTATATAATTCTTTTTCTCGTGCTTATCAATCCAACTTATTGCAGTAATATATGTGTTCTCAGGTTTTGAATAGTTGTGGAAATGAACATTTAAAAGAGATGCTCCACTTGATTGTTTGAAAAAGGTTTGCACCCAATAACTAGCAATTCCATAGACCTCCTTTGAATTGAAGTAAATGGCGTCCGGAGTCCATCTGTAATAAATTTTCCATGACATTAAGTATATATCAAAATCAAAACATAAAAATGCAATTACAATGTTAGAATGTTGGAGAAGGTTTTGTTCTTTTGAACTGGATTTTTAGAAGTTGAATTCGGTTTAATTCATTCCTCAGACAAACTCTATTCATTTTAATTCCATTCAGTCTGAAGAATAGAGCTTAACATTTTAATATTAATCACTAAGTTATACGTACCCTTGGTCGTGCTCATTCACGAAAAGTGGGGCATAGCTTACCATCTCAACAACATCACTGCATTACGATTACAAATATGAACATTAATTAAGAAGAACGGAAATTTTAGTTATCCAAAATAAGAGAAAGATAAATAGTACTTAAATTCTATACGTTATGAGCTTACGAAAAATGTCCCCTGTAGGCTCATGGGACAAATTTGGCTAGCTAAAATATCGCCGAAACGATACACTGCTAAGTGTTAACTAATAGAAGTAATAATCAATGTAGATTCCATGAGTGAAATGACATGCCTGTTTTGCTCTAGTGAAAGTAAGAAAGCAGCTTCAGCTAATGCACCTTCAAATGTTCCATTCACCAATTTTTCTTTGGGGGTTATCACAGCATATTCACTCACAAAAGCCTGGAGATCAAGTGTTAATTACTACTGTGTCAGTATATTCTCATTATTATTATGCTTTACCTCTTTTGTGAAAGTTTGAAAACAATGTAAATATCAAAATACTATCATGTACATCTTGTTACATGTAAAATACGAATGAAGCAAAGATTTTGCAAGAGAATACTAGTAGTTATTTACATGTAAAGAATCTATATATATATATTAAAAAACGTAAGCATAAGATGCAATCCGCCACGTGTCACTCTTCATTCTTTACAACAATATTCTATCAACGTTTCTCTCATAAAAAATACAAATTATAAATGCTCTAACCATTGTGCTACTACATTTTTGTTGCTTCTTTTATCAATACTAATAATAATATTAATGATATTATGTGTTTTCAATGAAAAACAATAATTAAGTTACAATATTTTAATTACATTTATGAATAAAACTACTAATCTATGACTTTTTGCTAAAATCTTTCTACACCAAATTTTAGTTGTCTTAAAGTACTAAAGTAATAATACAGTACTTATAAATCCCAGAGCATCGTCTGGCCCTAAATACTACTAGTTAATTCTAAAAACATGATAATCTGATAGAAGTAAATGATAGGCATTTTATGCATACCTTAGGTGCTTGAGGAAGTTCATCCCTTCTTATTTTCTCAAATACACTAGTGAGCTGAAGCATAGCCTTAGCATTTGTGTATCTCTGAAAGTATATATGGCCGATTATTAAGACGTCTAAAGCTTGAATACTTTTTTGTAAATGAATACAATATGTAATGATTTCAGAAACTAATTTTAACTTTTACATGAAAATCATATAAATCAGCTGGGTGATCTAAGGATTTCACTGTTGCATCACAATTTGAGATGATTTTGATATCTGGATACTCTTTTCTTAAGGCCTTGTAGAACCTGAGGTAATTTCCTGTGGAGCAAATAATAGAGAGAAAAGTATTGAATCAAAATTTTGAACTCCAACAAACCAACTGAAATGACAGAATTTATATGATATCTAAACGAGTCCTAACACTTTGGTTTTCCGTACTTCTAAATACACACATTTAATCATTAATATCTTAATCATGTATTGGTAAAACTTAAGTCAAAAATGTTTTGATTACCAAATGTAACCAACTTAACAATTGGTGCAATCTCTTAATTACAAGTTTAGAACTTATCCCAATTGTTTTTATTGGACCTGCTTAATCCAAATTAAACCAGATTTCACCTCATCAAATTTAACGTATAACCAATTATGTTCAGCACCAACTACACCACATTAACCTTAAAACTTAAGTTTTATGGTAATGCCCTTATTTAGAGACGAGGACATACAGTATATGTTAGTCCATAATTTTCTTTGTCAACTCACCTTTGTAGTTGGTTGCGCCACAACCCTCATTTCCTATGGCGACATATTTGAGAGTAAAAGGCTCTACATGTCCCATCTTAGCACGCAACGAACCCCATGTTGAATTCGGACTGCCTCTAGCAAACTCGATACTATCAAGCATTTCCTGCATTGCAAACATGATAATTGAATTAGGTAACAATGTTTTCGATTGCAAAATGAAGAGATACATATATTTTTCATATGATATTGTGATTGTTACGATACGTTACTTGTACAAAAGGCGCAATTAGATACGTAGTAACTTCTTCTTTGACACCAATGCCTGCAGCAAGAAAAATTAATATTCATGAGAAAAATGAAAGTAACGCATACTAGTAGTACATAATAGTAAAATTAAAAATAAAATGCTATTTTGAAGTTTTACATTATAAAAAAGCTAATAGAATACCTATACGATAATATCTTTTTATATAATAGGAGGTTTGCTTAAAAATTATAACAGTTTTACTCATGCATCATCCCCTAGATTACGGGGTAAATAATGGATTTCTTTTTGAAGTTTTTAACGCATATTTTAATAAATTATAGATATTAATGAGCAACACATTGACAGAAATACAAGCTAAATTGTTGTAATTTTAAGAAAATCATTGAAGATTTCACGTACACCTGACGGAACCAGTAATCAAAAATAAAAATCATGAAATGAAGCTTTTTACACACCATTGTTAACAACCCACACTGGCTCAGCTCCTAGATCCTCTGCTAGCTGTGAAGAGAAAAAGACATAAGAGTAATTATGTTTAATTATTGGTTGAAGAACACTTATCGTAACATGATGATATTAATTTTGTATGGTTTAATTTTAATTACTTGAAGATATTCAAAGTAACCAAGACCATCATCACTCCAATATCCCCAAAAACCAAGATGTCCTGGCCTATTTTCCCATGGACCCACTGTTTCCTTCCACCGAAAAGAAATGTCTATATAGTTGCCTTGTACATAACATCCTCCTGCATTTCATATTTCATATCAACATCACTTTCTTTGATTTTACACAAATAATTAATTCAAAAATCAAGAAAATAGGAATAATCGAAATTGTATTTGAAATGTACCAGGAAATCTAAGGAACTTAGGCTTCAGCTTCAGAAGCATTTCCATTAAATCAGTTCGGAATCCATGACCCTGTGCATTGAATTCAAGATTTAATATATTCGGTCTATGGTAAGACCACCCAACATTTAACTTAGTCGATGCCATTGTTGATCGAGTTGAAGGGGGTTTTAATAAAACATTATGGTAAGGCGCCAAGGCGGTCTTTCTATGAAAATATTTGCAAAAAGGTTTCACCTTGTATGTGTTAGTAGGCATAGCAGAAATTTGATCAAGCCAAATGGTCCCTTTTTGGGTTGTTGTGAATTGAAGTCTGCATTTTGTGTATGATCCTGTTGCTAGTAATGTCATCTTCATCTTTGTCCAATTCTTTACTTTTTTAGCTTCAGCCCTAAAATCATAAAATTTACAAATTTGGGAGATTAAGATTTATGAGTTACCAATCAAACATAACTTCTCGAATAGTAACAAAAAACACACTCCTATCAGATTACAACAAAATTCACAAATTTGGGTAGTTTTCTTGAAAAGTAGATTTTGTAATACAAAAACAAAAAAACAAAAAAACAAAAAAAAGTTGTGAAATCGACTGGATTAGTCATTAGTAGAAGTAAGTATGATATTAAGTTCATTTTACAATTATATTAAATAACTTTAAAAACTTTAAAACCAAAAACATGAAGATTATGTGACACCAAACTTTGACTAATTTTAGCTTCCTAATCATTAATAGAAAAAATATGAAAAGATATCATTAAATGTATTTATAAATACAAGTATTCGTTATATTTTGAGATAAATTTATGATCTTCGATCATTGAAGAACAAAAACAAAACCTGGTGAGGTCTACAAGTACAATGTATTTATTTGTTACGCCTTTCACATTTTATCAAACAACCATTAGTAGTAAGTACTTAGTTTAGAAGATAGTGAAGAATATTCATAATGTACTTACACTATGCGCTGGAAGGCAAACACTTGTGTCCCATCGTCGCTAACCAGTGATATAACACCCTCAAGTGGTCCAGATGACTTAATGTAGAATTCAACTTTGTAACTATTGCCTTCTTCAACATTCTACAAATAATAATACACTTTTTAACCAAAGCTTATAATTAGCAAATTTACATACAAAAACATATAAGAAATTGAATTCATGATTACTATTCCCCAGTAGCCTGGATTGTATATTCCAACTCCTCCAGGAGGGCAAGTTGTTTGGTCACAATGTACGTCCATCCGAAGAGCAACTGGATTATTTTGAAAGCATGATGAAAGTTCTGTTCTTATGGAGATTGCATTTTCATCTCCAATGGCTCCCCAAGGGTTAATCGATGAGGGTGTAAAGCGACCTCCGACTTCAAATCCTATTTATTTTTGTAATTAATCATACAATGTCAACAATGAGGCCAGTTAAAATGCATATAGAGGAAGATTGTCGGTGGGAAAGGTACTTATAAGATGAAGAATTGAAGTATGCTCCATTTAATTTTAGATTTGATCTAAATTCAAGAATTAAGTGAAAGTAATTAGTGAGAGATGACCTCTATTGTTAACAAGTTCCGCCCATAAACCACCTGTTCCAGCGTGATTAATCTCCTGAAAGTACGACCAGGAATGCCATTTTAAAGTAAAAAAGATGGAGGGAGTAGTAAAAATAAACACGAATGGCGAATGCATATAGTGTACCTCGAAAAATATGCCGAAGAAGAGTGGAGGTATCGGACGTCCTTTAGAAGCATGGATAGAGAGAGATGATGTGAGATAATGGTTGTGATGATGTTTATGAGCCGAGCAAGCTTGGGAAATGATAAGTGTGACCATGAAAAAACAAAACATAGTGTGATCAAAAGAAAGCTTAGAAAAAACCATCTTAATTAATTTCGTATGCTTCTGTAACAAAAGAACTTCCTTGACAATACAATGAAGGTGACAGACATATATATTGTAAGGTATGTCATGAAACTATATGATAAGAAAGGGTGCGAAAGTGAGATCGCATAATGCATGGATTATTATGCAAATATAGGAAGTTTAAGCAATGGAAATAGTGTCACAAAGCAAGTTGATTGTTGGTGCAGCTGGATATAGATTTTTCTTAATGGTGATGGACACTCTTTTGTCAGTGGCAATTATATTTGGATCTCATGGTTATAAATACAGTCTTAATTTGGGATGGAATGGGACTCTGTGAGTAGCTTCATATGGTTTTATTTGTTTATAACTTTTTGGACTTTGTGCCTAATGATTTGGAACCAAATTGAGTGCCTTCTATTATGTAGTCGCATTAGTCGTCGAAGAGCCTTCAAACTGGGCTCCTCTTCCACGCTAGTGACAATTGACAACCCCCCAATGCTATAGTCCCAAGATAGTAAGAGTCTACTATTTGCACCTGCAAAATATATACTTTCTTTGTTTTATAATTCTTGTAACACTTGTCATTTTACGACCTTCGATGCATTTCTTTCTTTTTTTTGAAGCAACATGCATTACTTTGACCACTAATAGCTCGATTTGTGCATTAGTAAAAATCATGAAGATTTGATTAAAAAAAACCTTCATATTAAGAAGAATCAAACAAGATCTCACATGATTATCTATTTTCTTATGTAATGGTGAGAATTCGTGATCAAAATTTATTAAGTTTAAAGTACAAGTATTGCAAGAATTATTTTGAATAGATAGTATACCTCTATAATCGCAATAGTCGGGTGAACATGGAAACAAGTACGTTTTATAAATTTTATTTTACTATTTGGTGATATCATTATAGGAATAAAACAATTTTGTATCAATACTATTCCTTTTTTTAAGATTTAAAAGAGAAGGACCATACAAAATTTTGGACATAAACCTCATACAAAACCTTGTCCAACTTTGCAGGTTTAAACACATAGCAACAACAGGAGGAAGGATAAGGAAAATCACATGATTTTAATGACAAGATTTGAATGTGATTGATACCAAAATCATGTGATTGATACCAATCACAAGATGGAATCCTTGATTTTGTTCCAATACTATTGGTTTCTTGTGATACATGCAAGTCATTATATGACTTGGTGCACACGTGATAACACTTTTAATTTAAGGGTAATTGTTTCTGTCCAAGACAGCAACAGTGAATGTGGTGGTAGGTACTTGGTGGAATCGTGGCTCCCAAACGTCCTTCGTGGTGGTGGTTACCTGCAAAACAAGGAGAAACCTCGGGGGTGGTTCCGAGGATCGCCTCTCCGATGCCTAAGTCAGTCCAAATTGAGCACAAGATCTCTAGTAGAGAGAAAACAAGTATCAAGTGCAAGTATTTTGTGAGTGTTTTATTGAACGTACCTTACCCATGCATGGGCATGGGTATTTATATGAGACATGGACTTGTAACTGACCTAGTAAAGTGAGTGGGCCTCTTTGAAAGTGGGCCAAGGTGGAACGAGGCCTTCATTAAACTCCAGCCTAAAGGCTATGTCCGGAGCGGTCTGCCTGAGGAGGTCTGCTCTGCTCCAGGCGCTCTGACGTGGAGTGGCAGGCTGCTGCCAGCTGGAGGTCTGCTAGGTAGACCCCATACAATTTGCCCCCCGGACCCAGTATTTGCAGATTGCAATATGCTGGGTGCATTTGTTTTTGTTCTGGCGTTCTGCTCTTCGCGGAATGATACGTGGCTGTCCGTGAGCTGCTCTTCACAAACTCCAGAATGCTTCCATTTTTCCCGCCCATTTGGTTGGGGTGTTGAGTAAGGGTCATTAATTCATTTTGAATTGAATTGAATTGATGTGACTCTTTGGGTTCCCAAGGAATGTAATGATGATAAGTTGGTGCTGAGTGGACGAATTATGCCTATTTAAAGGCTGAATCGACCTTTTGTGAAACTTTTCAGTTTCCTTTCCTTCGAACTCTTTGCTTTCAAACTTTCTTGTTGTTCTTCAAGAATTTCTTTTCGCCCTAGCCATTTTCGAGTGATTTCTCTTGATTATCCTGGGATCTGTCTGCGTTTGGAGATTAATTGATACTGTTGCGTTTGTGGCTTTCGTCTTCTCTTCCTTGGCGTCTTCTGTTCTCCATCTAGGTAAACTCCTTTTCCCAGATCTACTTTTGGTTTTTTCCTTCTTGGATGGTTTTGATGTGATCTTTTCTGTGTTTATGGATTTCTCCCCCTTTTTCCTTCTGTACGCACTTATTTGCCTGTGTTTTTGAGGTTAGGGTTTCTTTCCTTTGGTCTTCAGATGCGATTGTTTACTTCTTTGTTTCATAGATCTGTTTGGTGTTGTTTCGTTTCCGTTCTGCCGCTCTGAATGATAGGCTTTGTCCTGCTTCTTCAGCAGGACTCTGCTCTGGTTGGTAGGCTCTGCTCTGCTTCTTCAGCTGAGTTCTGCTCTACTGTTGACATTTAAGATTTTTAGGGTTTGCTTTGTTTACCCTGTTATCCTCTTTACTTGCTGGGTTGTAAGCCTGCGATGTGTCTTCATTGTTTTGTCTGCGTTATTTGCAAGAAAATATCCTATGTCTTGGCTATTTCTGATCTTTGCATACCATACACATCCTTGCCCCCTAGTCTGGTAGCTCAGTCTGTAGGTCTGAGGTGCCAGATTATTTTTGCATGTATCTTTTTGTAAGAAAAGCAAGAAAATATCCTATTTCTTGGCTATTTCTGATCTTTACATACCATACACATCCTTGCCCCCCAGTCTGGTAGCTCAGTCTGTAGGTCTGAGGTGCCAGACTGTCTTGTGTTGTGACTGCAAGTCTGATGTGCTGTCGTCTGTTTCTTGTGTTGTGTAGGATGTCTACTTCTCAATCTGCTGCTTCCCGTGGGAAGGATGTGGTATCTACCTCTTCGTCCGAGCCGGATGAGCCTTATCCGGTGGACACTCAGTCCCGTTTTTAAAGTTGGATCTGCCTCGGTGTAAGGACGAGGTGGTTCTGGAGGAATGGGAGATCTTTGACCCCTGGGACGGTCTTCGTAAGGAGGTGTTGGGTCCCGAAACCAACAGATTTCCTCCCAACTACAAGTTTAAGCCCACTCTGCCCGCAGTCAAATGGAAGTACAGCGACCATGAGATGCGGAGTCTTGCCCTTTACGACAGCAAGGGTAAGCCTTATTTGGCGAAGAAATCTGCAGAAGCGTTCAAACGGGCGCATGCTGCATACTACCTTGAGATTGCTGCGGAGACGAGCCGCTTCGCGGGTCTTGGGTAGTGCTTCCCCGAGAGGGTCAGAGCCTGGCAAATGTACCAGAGGGGTACACTGCTGTTTATATGAAGCAGCTGGAGTTCGGGCTTAGATTCCCCATCCACTGGTTCTTGGAGTGGGTTCTCTGCCGGTATCAGATGGCTCTCTGCCAAGTCAATCCCCAGTCTCTGAAGAAGATTCTGGGGTTTATTTGGGTTTGTGAAGCTCTGGGCTTCCCCCTCACCATGAAACTCTTTCAATGCCTGTTTTACTTTAAGAGGCAGGGGGAGTATAGCTTTTTCACCGGCTCGGTGCGGGCCAATCATCTGACGGTCTATCCCGTCGATCTCAGTCTGAAAGATTGGCGGGATAGTTTTGTCTTTGTTAGGCTACCGACGGAGGAAGGGCACCCTTATCAATTTAAGGCCCCTCTGCGCCCTGTGGAACCTAACTTCCAGAGGCAGTTGGACCCGAATGTGCTGAACTGGGACGAGAGGGTAGCTTACTACTACTTCAAGTCCAGATCCAAGGTTACTGCCGGGAAGCAGTTTCTTCCCAAGTACTGGTTACCGCATCACTATGTGATGTGTCAAAATGCCTTCCTGAGGATAGGCCATCTGTCCCCTGACTATACTACGGGTAAGCGCTCTGCCAACTCTTATCTCTGCTTCTCATTTTCCATTCTGCTGTGATTCATTGTTTGTACTGTGCTGCAGCTCCGTGCAGACAGTTTGTTCGCCAAGTGATTAAGGGTGGGTTTTAAGCTGGCGGGCGTGTTCTGCCCCTTTCCATTATTTTCCTTCTGCATTCTGACTTGCTGTAGCTAACGAGTATTCTAATATTGCAGAGACTCTGGGGTCTGCCATTCCTTGGGAGCTGGG
Organism: Patellifolia procumbens; assembly: GCA_947645195.1. Taxonomy (NCBI): domain Eukaryota; kingdom Viridiplantae; phylum Streptophyta; class Magnoliopsida; order Caryophyllales; family Amaranthaceae; genus Patellifolia; species Patellifolia procumbens. Next base: position 849,031 of record CANSGD010000225.1, read on the forward strand.
TTTGAGTCAGTCTTCAGTGTGTCGCAGGTATCGTCCGGTACCTGACCCAGGGACCTACACCGTCCCTGACTTCATCAGGGAGATTAACACTACCTCCTTAGACCATCCTTCCCTACGGACCAAGCGCCCGGAACTTGTGGATAGGTTTACTGGGACGTCCCGGCCGCAAGGGGGCCCCTCTGCCACTGTCACAGAGATTCAATCTGATGACGAGGAGGAGGCGGCGGTTGTTCCTCTGCAGATCCATCGTTCCCGGCGTGCTGCGCCTCTGCCGGGAGACGATGATATTGGTGGATCTGCAGAGGGGGCCAGCACTCTGCAAGGGACTGTTCTGATTGTTGAGCCCCTGCAACAGCTTCCTCCTGCGCAACCAGGTATTACTTATGATGAACCCCAAGGTATTCTTTCTGCTTGTGTGCACTCTGCTAATCGCTTCTCATTTTCTCTTTTTACTTTCAGAACCGCCTGTGGTGGAGGATGTGCCCATGGGAGGGCCTGACCAAGCGGCGACAGAGTTTGACAGGACGGAGAAAGAACCTACTCCAGTGGGTGGTTCTTCTCAGCCTGATGAAGCTGGTCAGGAGTCCCACCAAGCCATGACAGAGTTTGACAGGACGGGAGCGGAGGCTGCTAAGACTGTCACGACTCAGTCTGCTGAGGATCAGAGTGAGGGCCAGTCAGGTAGCTGTCTTCTTCAGACCCAAACTGCTCTTTGTTATCGGTTTCTTTTTACCTGCACCTTCTTGATTTCCCTGTTTTTATTTTAATGTGATAGGTTCTGCTGGGCAGGCCGTCCCTACGCCCGTTCAGACTAACCAGGAGACGGTGGAGCCTCTCCAGCATGAGAGGGTGGAGCAGCAGAGCTTGGCTTCCGTCCCAGTGGTGGAGACTGTCTTGTCTCCCCCTGTCCAGAAGTCTACTCCTCCTGTCCAGAGGCCTACTCCTCCTGGTAGGAAGGCTGCTCCTCCTCCTCCCAGAGGCTTTAAGCAGGTCCTTGCCCCTACTCCTGAGGATCTGGCGCGTGTGGTTAGTGTTTCCTTTTCCTCTCTTCCCTCTTGTAGAGTCAATTCGTTCTGTGCCTTACTTTGCTGACGGCATTTTTTACCTTTTGTTTTCTTCAGCAGCAATTGAGGGCTAGGAAGGTGCAGTCTGCTGCGGCTCTTCAGACCTCTGCTCCCACTGTGGGCCAGCTTAAACCCCTTGCAGAGGGTGCTAAGCAGACTACGGCTGAGCCTGAGGTCTCTTCTCATTCCCAGAAGAGGCCAGCAGAGAGGCAGAGTGAGGAAGGAGCTCGTCCTCAGAAGAAGACTCGTCTCCCTGCTGACTCCCCTCGGATCGTTGTTGTTGAGGACGACGTCGCCACCAAAGGTGTGTATCCCTTACCTGGTCTTAGCTCCGGCCTTTTCCCTTCTGTGGAACTGACTGGACTTTCTTTTGGCTCAGGTTCTCTGTAGAGGGAATCGGCGGACGACCAGCACGAGGCTCAGGGGCGGGAGCAGATGTCCGTGGCCTTCCCTGATCCCAGTGAGTGGTTGAAGCTTCTGGCAAGTCGCTTCTCACCGGACTATGTTGTTCAAGATGTCCCCCTGGTGAGTTGCCTGTCCTTTTTACAGTCATCTGTTTATGACATTAAGATTTCTTTCTGATCTGCTTTTTCCTTGATTACAGGCTGCAAGGGCCGGCGCCTTCATTGGGGAGTTCTGCCATGCTGTAGGGCTGGGTAGACATGAGGTAGATCTCCCTGAACTGCAGCAGCTTAAGGCTCAGGTAGCACAGCAGAGAGCAGAGTATGCCAAGCTGAAATCCCAGAACTCTCTGATTGTGTCCACCTGCCGCGAAACTGAGGAGGAGAGGATGCTCTGATTGTGGAGCGCGACACCTTGCGGACCGTCAACCAACGCATGGAGGGTCAGGCGGCGCAAGCAGAGGCTATCGCGGCTGAGCATTCCCGGCTCTCTTCCCAGCTTAGTGAGGCGTTGTCTCGTGCTTCGACGGTGGAGACTAAGCTGAAGACCTCCGAGGCCCGGCTGCGGGCAGCGTTGAAGGAGCAGGAGCAGCTCAGGGGTCAGCTCTCTGCTATACGGGCTGATCATGAAGGCTGCTCTGCTAAATTGGCTCTGCAAGCCAAGGAGGCTGAGGCAACTCTAAGACAGAAGGAGGAGGAGCTAGGGGCAGAGTTCTCCAAGTTGCTTTCTGAGAGGGAGGCTCAGCAGGCTAAGGAGGCTGAGGTAGCCCTAAAGCAGAAAGAGGCTCAGCTGCTGGCGGAGGAGGCTGCCCGGGCTGCGCAGATGGAGGAGGCGTTTGGGAACAAGTACTGGGAGGACTGCAAAGTTGCGGTCCGCAGGGTTCTCTGGCATTTGCAGCCCTCTTTCAACTGGGATGCCTTTGAGGACGCCTATGCCAGTCAAGTGCATATGCGACCTCCGGTGACTCAGGAGCTCAGAGATCTGGAGTTGCTCTACTCTCTGCCTTCAGAGGGAGAATCTTCAGAACAGCAAGTTGATGGGAGCTCTGCAAAGGATGGCAGCTCCGTTCCTAAGCAATAGGAACTCGGGCGGCTATCTCATGCTTCGCCTCAGTCTTCTTGTGACTCCTGTCTGAGCTGCTGAGGTAGGTGAGCTGGGAGCCTGTGCTGAACTGATTGCAGTCCTCCGTTTTTGCCCTCCGATGATATCCTAATTGACTTATCTTGTAATATTTATAACTAAATAGTCAAACATTTCCTTTTCATCTGTATTTGCTCCCTTCTTTTGATTAGGTAGCCGCCGTTGTTGTAGTACTATGTAGCACTCTGATTTGGCTTATAGCCAGATCTTCTTATGTAAGATTCAATTATTTTTCCTGCAATGCGAGTTGCGTTCTTCTGTTGACTTTTGTGCTTTCTATTTGATGCATACCAAGTTTTGTTATTTCTGCTAAGTACTTGCGTTCTGCTCTGATGATGAGTCTGCCGTGCCATCAAGCAATATATTTGGGCGTTTTTGTTTACTTGGCTTGGTGGCCGGTGAGATTTGCTCAGAGCTGGGACTTTAGGGGCCCTTTACTCTTCTGCTCTGCCTTATGTATGACAAAGGTTCAACAACAGCAGAGCAGAGAAGGTATTTTGATGCCCTAAGTCATGATGGTTCTGGGAGTTTTGGGGTTCGCCCTTTAGCTCCTTCTGCCATCTTTTTCGTGTCGGCAGAACGCCAGAACAAAAGGTTAACCTGGAGTTCGTGTCGGGGTACGCTTTGGTTCTTAGGAACTCTCGCGTCCCCATTAGCCTTAGGTGTCTATGACTTATCCTTGCTGCTTTTTGGGTCTTCGGCCCCGCAGGTTTAGAGGTAGAGGTCTATGACATCGGTAAGTCGAGTCGGCATCCGATCACTCTGCGGGCCTCAGGGGCTCTTGGACAGAGTTAACCTTTTGGCCGACTCCCTTTCTTCATTATATAGTTTACTTTTGTGTCTGAAGAGCCTCTTCAGCCTTCAGTCTGACTCAAACCCTGTTTTCTTTTACCAGACTGTGGTATTTTTTCTCAGTCTGCTAAGGGTCTATCTGATTTTGGCATTTTGTTTTTCATAAAGAATTGATAAGGGGACGGGGGTTTAATGCGAAATGGAGAGTGGTGGACAAAGGGTGGCTCAAAGGCTTTTCATTCATGGGCGTTTTGATACAATCTGGGTTACACGAAATATTTTTTCAATATTCGGGCGTTCCAGTTGCTTTTCAGTTCACTTCCATCCATTCTTTTCAGTCTGTAGGTTCCGGGGTGTAGCTCTTCACTAACCTGGTAGGGTCCCTCCCACTTAGCCGACAGCTTTCCGTGTATTTTGTCTTTTTGCACAGCTGCTGCATTCCTGAGTACCAGATCCCCTACCTCCAGAGGCCTGGCCCTCACTTTCCGGTTATAGTATCTGCTGACTCTGGCTTTGTAGGCTTCCATTCTGAACCTAGCTTCGTTTCTGTATTCATCCAGCAGATCTAGATTTGTCCTCAGGGCCTCGTCATTCAGACCTGGCTCAAATAGGCTGATCCTCAGACTCTCGGACCCGATCTCAACAGGCATGACAGCTTCAGAACCATATACCAGGTGGAAGGGGGTCTGCCCAGTTGATTCTTTGATTGTGGTTCTTATCGACCACAGAGTGTTAGGCAGCTCCTCTAGCCACTTGCTTTTTTGCTCCTCCAGCTTCTTCTGTAGGCCTATCAGGATCTGCTTGTTAGCGGCTTCGGCCTGACCGTTGCACTGAGGGTTGCAGACTGAAGATAGGGCATATTTGATCCCAAACTGCTCCAACCACCCTGATAGGGGCATGTTGTCAAACTGTCTCCCGTGGTCGAAGACGAAAGCCTTCGGAATCCCGTATCTGGTGATGATGTTCTGCCACAAAAATTTTCTGACGGCTGCTTCTGTGATGGTGGATAGGGCTTCTGCCTCTATCCACTTAGTGAAGTAATCTACCCCCACAATTAACCATCTCTTCTGATATTGGGCCGTTGTGAAAAGTCCCAGGATGTCTAGCCCCCATTGGGCGAATGGGATAGGGTTGTAGATTGGCATGAGGTCGTTTGCGGGTAGCTTGATGTTCGGTGCAAACCTCTGGCAGCTGTCGCATTTTTTCACCAGAGCTTCAGAGTCAGCTTTCATTGTGGGCCAATAATAACCGGCTCTGAGAGCTTTATGGGCCAGAGCTCTTGGTCCGATATGGTGTCCGCAGAGTCCCTCATGAATCTCCCTCAATATGTAGTCTGCATCTCTCTGCCCTACGCATTTGAGTAGGGGCAGAGAAAAAGACTTCCTGTATAGCTCGTCCCCGATCAGGCAGTATCTGCATGCTGTCAGCTTGAGTTTTCTTGCTTTCATTTTTCCTTCTGGTAATTTGCCAGTCTGTTTATACTCAGCGATCTCCTTGATCCACTTTGGCATATCTTCCAGTTCCAAAACTCGCTCTGCATCCTCGCAGATTGCACTGGTGGGTCTGACTTCCACCAGAACAGACCTATTCATCTCTTGCAGACTGCTGCTTCCCAATTTGGACAGGGCATCTGCTTGTGCGTTTTGTGCTCTAGGCACTTGTTCAATTCTAAAAGTTTCAAAATTTGAAATCAGAGACCTCATCCTGGCTAGGTAGCTCTGCATCGTCGGCTCCTTGGCCTCATACTCCCCCTTGACTTGGTTGGTTACCAACTGAGAGTCAATTTTGAGGTGGACGTGCTTGGCTTCCAGGGTCTGGCAGAGCTGCAATCCAGCGATGGCCGCTTCGTACTCTGATTCATTATTGGTTACCGAAAACATGAACTTCAAGGCATATTCAATGATTTTCCCCTCTGGGGTTCTGATGACCACGCCTGCCCCAGAGCCGTTGATGGTTGCAGACCCATCTGTAAAGACTTCCCAGGCTCTGGGCTCTCCTACTGATTCCTGATAGGCACACTCTGCTAGGAAGTCAGCTAGAGCTTGTGCTTTTATGGCGGTTCGCGGGCGAATTTGATACCGAAGCCTGTCAGCTCTAGGGCCCAGTTCATGATTCTCCCTGATTTGTCTACCTTCTCCATTGCCTTTTCCAGAGGCATATATGTCAGCGCAATGACGGGATGTGCGTCAAAATATGGCCTCAGCTTTCTGGTGGCCAGCACTACTACATAGGTTGCCCTCTCTATCAATGGGTAGCGTGTTTCTGCACCCGTGAGGGTGTGGCTTACAAAATATACCGGCTGCTGCTTCTTGTTCTCTTCCTTCAGCAGGACTGCACTCACAGTTGCAGCTGTAACGGCAATGTATAGGAAGAGAGCTTCCCCTGTCTTGGGTCTGGCCAGTGTTGGCAGGCCAGAGAGGTGTGACTTCAACTTCTGGAATGCCTCCTTCTGCTCTGCTTCCCACCTGAACTCTTTGTTCCCTTTCAATATTTTGAAGAATGGGAGAGCTTTCTCCGCAGACTGAGCTATGAATCTGGACAGGGCTGTCATTCTGCCTGTCAGCCTCTGGATGTCTCTGATGCTTTTAGGCTCTGGCAGATTCATAGCTGCTTTTACTTTGTCGGGATTCGCGTCGATCCCCCTTTCGCTGACCAGATAGCCCAGGAATTTCCCTGACCGTACTCCAAACACGCATTTCTTAAGATTCAGTTTCATGCTGTGTTTGCGGAGGTTGGCGAAGGTCTCCTTTAGGTCTGCTATGTGATCAATCTCAGTTTTGCTCTTGGTGATGACGTCATCAACGTACACCTCCAAATTCCTTCCCCTTTGACCGGCAAAGACCTGATCCATCAGCCTTTGATAGGTGGCGCCTGCGTTCTTCAGCCCGAAGGGCATCATGACATAGCAGAATACCCCGATAGGGGTGATGAATGTCGTCTTCTCCTTGTCTGCAGGGTCCATGAAGATCTGATGGTATCCACTGAACGCGTCCATGAAGCTGAGCAGAGCGTGCCCACTGGTAGAGTCTACCAGCTGGTCGATTCTTGGAAAGGGATAGCAGTCCTTGGGGCAGGCTTTGTTGAGGTCTGTGAAGTCAACGCACATCCTCCAGCTCCCGTTCGTCTTCTTAACCATTACCACATTGGCCAACCATTCTGGATATTTGCAGGGCTCTATGAACCCTGCCTCAAGCAGCTTCTGAACTTCTTCCTCGATGGCTTTATTTTTCTCCGCAGAGTAGTTCCTCCTCTTCTGCTTCACAGGTCTGTATCCTGCAGCGGTGTTTAACTTGTGGTTGATGGTGGCTGGGTCCACCCAGGCATCTCAGTTGCCGAGAAAGCGAACACATCTGCATTCTCTTTCAGCAGACTGATTAGGTTGTCTCTGGTTTCAGGATCCAGGTCTTTGCCTATCCTGACTGCCCTGCCTTCTTCCGGTCCCAAGAGTACCTCTTCGGTCTCTTCCCCCCGGTTCAGGCTTATTTTCCTCCTGCTCTGCTTCTGGCCGAGCATCGGCCTCACTGATAGCAGCACACTCTTCCTCTCTTTGCTTGGCCTCTTTGGCCTTTCCTTTCTTTCTTTCCCGGCTTCTTCAGCCTGGTCCTTCTTGGCTTCTTCGGCCTCTTTCCTCTTTCCTTCTTTCTTTTCCTTCCTCCTCTTTCTCCTGGACCCAGAGTGGTCAGGAGGAGGAGGTCTTTTATCCTTCTTTAGGGCGGTCAGATTGCATGACCTAGCTGCTCTCTGGTCTCCCTTCAGTCTGCCCACTTCTCCAGTACTGCTTAAGAAAAGCATGGTCTGATGATGGGTTGACGGGATTCCCTGTACTGCCTCGATGAACTTCCTTCCCATCAGAGCATTGTATGGTGACGGGAGGTCTACCACCAGAAACTCTTGTACTACTGCTCTCTTCACTCCGTTCTGCCCCTCTGTGGTCACTGTCAGATGTATTTTCCCCTCTGGGATGATGGAATTCCCCGTGAATCCGACGATTGGAGTTCCTCCTTGCTTCAGCATTGAACGATCTAGCTCCATTTTATCGAAGGTATCCTTATAAAGGATATTCACGGCGCTCCCGCCATCTACCAGTATTCTTCGTACATCTATCCTGCTAATCTCCAGAGTGACCACAAGAGGGTCAGAGTGCGGGAAACTGATGCCTTTGCAGTCTTCTGCTGTGAAGCTCATGTTTGGTAGATCTGGGCTCAGCTCTGCCTGGTCGATGGAGTAGAGGTTGGGGTGGGTGAGTTGCCTTAGGTGAGCCCTCTCTCCCCCTATCGAGCTAGAGCTGCCAAATATGACGTATACCGTCTTCTTTTTCCCTTCCTTGATCTCTGCTCGCTTGTCCTGCAGTGTCTGCCCTTCGCTCTGTTGCTCCTTCTCCTTGATCCCCTGATTCCAGGCGAGGTACTCTTTGAAGTAGCCTCGTCTGATCAGGCTTTCCAGATCGTTTTTCAGGCTTATGCAGTCTTCTGTATTGTGGCCCGGCGCCTCATGGAAAGCGCAGAACTCTGCCATGTTTGAGCCTAGGCTTCTCTTCTTGGTGGGTGGTGGTCTGTGCCACCTGCTGTCATCTCTGTGGGTCAGAAAGATCTCAGCCCTTGGCGCGCTGAGGTTGCTATAGTTGTTGTATTTCTCTTGGGCCTTCAGCCGGTCTGCTTCTCTCTCTGCTTCTTTTTGTTTTTCTCTCCCTCTGCTCTGATGGGGCCTGGAGCCTCCAAAATTCAGTCTGCCTCCCATGAACTGGTGCTCATTCTGCCTGGTACCCTGTCTAGCAGGTCTGCCTATTTCTGCTCCGTGTGTCGATGCTTTGTTGAAATCTTCGACGGCTATGTATTTTTCTGCCAGGGCCAAGGCCTCGCTGAGTTCTTTCATGGTGACCCATTTAAGATCATCTCTGAATTTACTGGTGTGGGGTAGGGCGTTCCTCAGAGCGTGCAGAGCGAGCTTCTGCTCCAGCTCTGGGATATGCACCAGCTCTTTGTTGAACCTCCCTATGAAATCCCGCAAGCTTTCATTCTGAGTCTGCTTCAGCAATAGCAGCTCGTGTGTGGATTTGTTCCTCCTACTTCCGCTAACGAAATGCTCTTTGAATCTCTTCTTCAGTTCATCAAAGTTAGCAATCGTTCCCTGGGGAATAGTCCTGAACCAGGTTTGTGCTATCCCTGTCAGAGTGGCAGGGAAGTGTCTGCACCATGTGGCCTCATTGTAATTTCCTAGTTCCATGTGGGTCTCAAAGGCTGCCACATGCTCCTTTGGGTCTCCCTCCCCTTCGAACTTGAGATTGGACGGGAGCTTCGCTTTTGACACCCTGGCCGCAATGATTTCAGGTGTGAAGGGAGACTTGGAAGGAGATCTAATCTCCTCTGCAGGTGAGACCACAATGGGCCTGGAGTTGACTCTATGGGCTATGAGTCCTCTGAGGTCTGTGGGGGCTCCATTATCGCCAGAGCCCTCCTCTGGTATTGTTCCTAATCTCAGGCTGACATGCCTTTTGACCGTTCCGCCACCAGGTGCAGACAGGGCCTCTTCAGCTCCTGAGTTGTGCCTGGTTCTGGGTCGCGGCTGGACATTCTGGGACACGCCCCTTGGACTTCCTCTGTGGACAGATCTCCGACTTGAGCCTGCCGTATACCCTGTGGGTGTCGGTTCTTTGAACATACTGGGATGATCTTGCTGCATTATTTCAGTATCCCACTCTGCTTCCTGCCAGCCCCTCCTGATGTACCCGGGTCCAGAGCGGCTAGATAGGCCATACTCCGACGTCGGGGTGGGTGTAATGTTCGTCATATTGTACCCGCATAAGGGGTCTGCTGTGGCTGCCTCCTCTTCAGATGACAGCCGCAGGTGCCTTCGAACTGAATCGTGTGTTCCGGTTCTTTTTCTCTTTCGAGCAGGTTGGCTTCCAACAGTTTGCATAAACTGTTGAGCAGACTGCAGCACTTGAAAAGCTGCTTGAAGTTGCTCCGGTGTGGGCATGACCACTAAGCTGCTTGGTTGTGGGGTCTGCCTGGTTTCACGGTGAGGGGTGATGGTGTTTTCCTCCTGCCTGATCTGGTGGTAGCAGCACTACCCCTTCTTGTTGATCTCGTGTTTGTTTCTCTCAGTGGAGAGTTGCTTTCTCCTCCTGAACTGTCGGAACCGAGCGTTTCTGAGGTTGGAACCACCATTGCGAAGTTGTAGATTGGGCTTTTCTACTCTTCCCCTCCTTCTAGCGCCAAATTGTTTCTGTCCAAGACAGCAACAGTGAATGTGGTGGTGGGTACTTGGTGGAATCGTGGCTCCCAAACGTCCTTCGTGGTGGTGGTTACCTGCAAAACAAGGAGAAACCTCGGGGGTGGTTCCGAGGATCGTCTCTCCGATGCCTAAGTCAGTCCAAATTGAGCACAAGATCTCTAGTCGAGAGAAAACGAGTATCAAGTGCAAGTATTTTGTGAGTGTTTTATTGAACGTACCTTACCCATGCATGGGCATGGGTATTTATATGAGACATGGACTTGTAACTGACCTAGTAAAGTGAGTGGGCCTCTTTGAAAGTGGGCCAAGGTGGAACGAGGCCTTCATTAAACTCCAGCCTAAAGGCTATGTCCGGAGCGGTCTGCCTGAGGAGGTCTGCTCTGCTCCAGGCGCTCTGACGTGGAGTGGCAGGCTGCTGCCAGCTGGAGGTCTGCTAGGTAGACCCCATACAGTAATGAATAATGATATTTCTTCCTTTTTTTATTAGTTGTGAAACTTGTAATTTTATGTACTCTTAGATAAGTTTTAGAGAGAAAAGATATAGAGATAAAGAAAGGGATCCCATGTGATAGCTGATAAGAGAGAGTTAGAGAGAAATATTTGGTAAAAAAGAATTGTGATTAATTTCAAACTTCCTAAAAAGAAAAATGTTTCAATTAATTTCAAACAGGGAAAGTATATAAAGAATTGTAATTAAAAAGAGACGAGTTAGTATATGAGGGAGAATCTAAGTAATTAAATTTATGCACCATGTGCATATGTTAGAAAAATTGTTTAATATATTACTAAACTGATAATAATTTAGTAATGCATGGCAAAGTCACATGTCAATCAAAAGTATAAATGTTTGATCTAACAAAATATTTTCACTTTTGGCACCTTATATATTTATATATAATTATAAGTTGCATAAATTAATTTCCTTAATTTAAAGTTAACTGAATACTAGTATCTTATACATGTATTTTTAGTTAGATTTATAATATGTGTAGCTCTGAGGGATATGTCTAAGGATGAAATACATTTCCTAAATGTTATTAAATTGGAAATGCCAAAAATCACGAGTAAAACTGTGTGATTAATGCTTATTTAGCAATTTGATGTTCAATCTCTCCTCTTTTAATTTCTTATATATATCCTAGGCTACCTATATCATTCCTTTTTTATCTTCACAAATTATTCAAAGAGACGGTTTAATTTTAATATAAAATCAGACCTGGTCACTAAACAGATTAAACTAGTCACTAAAAGAAATAAAAATTGAGTACTGAATGGATCAAAATTATCACGAAATGGAATAAATAGGTCACAAGATAGAGTAAAGTAGTCATTATTTTTATTAGACTACTTCTTTTCTGAATATTGAATTTATTATTGCATAATTTTTATTTAAAAGTAGATAGGCTCTTACAAAATCATCTGTTTTATCATACTAGTTTAAGAATTATTCATTCCTCCGTCTCATATTATAAGGCTTGTATTCCTTTTTTAATGAGCCACATTGTTGGTCATGTTTATAAAAAAAGTTCCTCGAAAAAGTTTTTTTTAAAGTACTCTGATGTGATAATTTTTCCAACTCTATCCTCATTAAATATTTATTTTTCCAGTTTTATCTTTACCTTATGGTACGAATTTGATCACAATATTTCCTTTTTAAACTTTGTCAAGAATGCTTTTTGTCATTTTTATTTGACCATATACAATTGATATCTTTCCTAATCTTTAATTTTCGAGAAAAAATTGAGTAAAACGTTATATTATGGAAAGGAGGAGTATGATATAAATATACATGTATAAGATTGATGTTTATCATTACCAAACTTATCTTGGCCTAGTGGTTAAGGGTTTCCCATTAGGGGCATTTGGAGGTGGGGATTCCCTTACCATTCCCCCTACTCTCAAATGTTGGGCCCGCAAACACTAGATCAAGAAACTGTGATAGTTGAGATCTGGCCAGAGGTCCACCACATTACCTTCCAAAAAAAATGTCATGTATACACAACAGATGACATGGCACATGTTCCAAAAAAGTTAACTACGTAAGGCGTACAAGCTAAGGATAACTTGCCATTTGCCTATTTTTGCATTATTTGTAAATGACTTGTTAGTTAGTAGGAGTAGTTCCTTGCTGTAAAGTGTAAACGAATGGAAAATCTAGTGAAATCTGGTTCAATTGACTGCGGTATTAAAACAGTCTTTATTCTTTTAACCTATTATATTGCGGAGATTGAGAAAGAAATAAAGAAAAAGAATTTAAATAAGAGCATTTTTAGATAGGTGGGGTCACTGACTCACTGGGTGTGGACTGGGGACAACTACCGTCATTTTTTAAAATCACAGGTTGGATCAGAAACTGACAACTCTTTACAATTAGTAATAATTATATACAAATAGAAGTTGTGGTGTTGTACTGACATACTGTTGTACACGCATGAACATTTGTGTGTGTATTTTGACATAAATAAGAATTCAAGTATGATCGATTAGGAAAATTGTGTTTAAAATTAACTTCAGTGTAGTTAGTATTGGAAAAGCTTGTCGGGGTTGAAATTAGAAGATTGAACAGTAAGCCTCACGTAGTCATGTTAATGGTTATTAATCGTTTTGGACCACGTTGATGTCGAAATCTTGATTCTTGGTTGAGTTGTTCAAAAATAGATACTCTTTAAGTCTCAAGTGTCAACATGTAAAATGTAATTACCATGGGGCCCATAAGTGTCGGTTATAGTGCTTTAATCTCTAATTTCACATGGACCATATCAGCTAGCCGTTGGACCTTGTAGGTGGGCCAAAATATGGGCTGCTTTTGACTAAGTTTTTTAGATGGGTGGTACAAATAAAAGATGGATCCTTATGCCGTTGAACAGCTTTTTCAATTTTTATATTTTTGTCTTATTTTCCGCATATTATAAGGATTTTTGGATAAATCGGCTCTATATAATTCTTTTAAAAAAATAGAGAGACATAGATCGGCTCTATATTCATATAGATGGGCTATATGAATATAGAAGCCCAAATGAAACTAACACCCACCCCCATCCTTTAAGGAGCCCTGTGAGAACTGAAACTTGTACCATGGATTGTAACACCCACCTCGATCCCAACCCCAACCCCAACCCCAACCCCAACCCCAACTCCAACCTTCACGGTATGTTTCGGTAGAAAAGGGGAAAGGGAAGAAAGGGGAGGGTAGGAAAGAATGATGAGTTTTCCTTCCAAATCTTTTCATTGTTGGAGGGAGGAATTTCTAACAAATTAATCCATCCATTTCCTTCCCTCCAAATCCCTCACTTTCTCACTTGGTAATTGATATCCAAACAATGGATTTTGGTTACTCCCTTCCCCTCCCCTCCCATTTTGGCTACCCAAACAAGCTCTAAAGGAACTCCACAAGAACCGAACCTTATGCCATGGATTGTGAGGTAGGTTGGTCCGTTGACTAGATTTATAGTCAGTTGTTTATGAGACGAGTAATTATATTGACAGTTTGTCCGAAGTAAGATAATCTTAGACCATAATGAGTGGTATTTGAGTTTTGAACTTGAGTTTGGAAGTAAAAGAGTCATAGAAAGATTCAAGAGTTTTACTTGATCATGGAGAAAGGTAATGTAGGGTTGTAACTGCAACTGATCTTTAGTCTCTTGATGATAGAGAAAGGTAATGTAGGGTTGTCAAGAATTCTATTTAAAAAAACAAGAACACGATTGTTCACGCATCACACATGGGGCTAAACGTTTGGGCTAACTGAGGTCCTAACCCAATTCGGGTTTAAATGACTAATTTAAAGTTGTTAACACCAAGCTTTCCTAAACTAAGCCCATTACACTTAACAAAGTCTGTAATACTCCTTATTACAGAATTACCCACGATTAACTAAATAATTACGGTTCTATCATCACAGTACCCTGTAAATACCTGATTTGCACCATAATTTCAGGTAACTTTTCCTGATTACTCTGAACCCCCTTTTTCTTACTTTCTCTCCATAGAAAAGTAATCTGAGGTGGTTTTATCTTTGTTATTTTGCAGGTTCTCAAATCTCCTATTGCGGCCAAGCGACTAAAACAATTCCCAAAATACCCTCATATACAAACAAATATTTCTGTTCCGGAAACAACGATGTTTATCAAAGAGTTTTGGGCTAATTATGAAGATTCTTAAGATTCATGTAGGTAATTGTGATTGATCAATAATTAAGCATCATAAGAGATAAGGAGATAAAATCAGAAGATGATATGGCTTTTGTTCTACCTTTGCCCTAAGGCCTTGGTCGAATTTGGAAAAATGTTCAAATGAAAAATGATTTACCAAGGAAAAAAAACAATGGTAGAGTAGTTTTTCACCCCTTACAAACCATATAAAAATATGTGATAGCTTTACCTTCAAAAAAACAAATATGTGATAGCTAAAATTTCGAGAAAACATTACCCGCTCAAGCAAACACAACTCCTATGGGCCGAGTCAGCAAAGCGGGACAAGGTTTTAATCTCCTTACCATCTCATAATTAAGAAAAAAGTGAAATTGTAGATATAAGCACCTTCATCAATGGGATACTCAAAGAAGAAGGGAACGCCCGAACGGGGTACATGAATCATTCAATGGATGACTAACCTCTGTACCATCTCATAATTGAGAAAAGAGTGGAGTCTTAGACGTGAGTACCTTTGTCAATAGAGATACTCAGAGAAGAAGGGGAGGGCTTTCAAAGATGAGACTGACCTCTCCAGTGCACCAATGAAGATTGAAGAGTCTCGTCAAATGAACCCACTACTTCATCCCCTACTCATGGACGTGTCATGGTAGCATATTTCATGTCAGCTAGTATGAAGGGAAGAAGTATATGTTTTTGTTTAGCCTTGCTGAAATAATAAGATTTCAAAATAACTTTTTCAGTCTGCATAACAAGGCAAAGAAACCTGCAAAACAGGTACCAGTAAAATTCTTGCTCGTGCATTATCCTAACAATTAACAAACTTTGACATTTGTTGCAAGGTACAATTGAGCACAAACTGATGAAGAAACTTCATATGTAACTTAAATTTTCACTTGAAAGAGATTATAAGGGATTGTATTCCAAACAGATACATTATTTACGGAGTTGTAAACGTTTTAAAAAGCCTACCTGTACTAGCTGTATTCACAAGAAAACAAATCACCGATTTACTGATTCTTTTTCTCCTTTTCCTTAACTATGGATTAGCTACCACTTTTTGGCTTTAGTATCAGTGATACACAAAAAATGCCGCACCTCATTATATATATATATATATCGTACACCCGTCAAGATTTCAAAATGAAGGCCAACAGACTAGGGCTCCTGCAAAAACAAATAAACAAAAAGAATGAGTTGTCCGATATATTTCCAACTCGTGTATGGCCAAGAACGGACCCATAGTAGAATAGGAACATGCAAAATATGATATTACTAATATAACCAGCCCAAAAAAGATAACAAATTACAGGGCACTTCCAAATCAATCTAAGCAGATGATAGTTTACTAAAGCTTTCATGCTCATCTCATTCCTAATATATACTCCCTCCGTCACTCACCAGTTGCCCCAATTTCCTTTTCGGGAGGGCGTAAGGTGCACTCCTATTTCTGATTTTTTAACCTATATCTTTTTGGTATCGAATTTTAAGTGGAAGAAATAAAATATATGTTTAAAAGAAAAAGGCTTACTTTGAAAAAAAAAAAAAAACTTAATGAAATCAGAAGGAGGGGGTGCACGTGAATACAGCTAAGAGAAGGTGACTTAACCCTGTAGAAGAAAATATCGAAAAGAGAGGGGTGACTGGAGAGAGAAGGAGATCGAAGGATCCCTTAATTGAATCTCTTCATTGGCGACGATCAGTGGCAGATCGGGACCGAAACCACATGGAAAGTAATCGCTGGCCATCTCTGTCTCACCTAGGAAGTCGGCGGCCAACGGCTACCAGTATCAAGCCTAATCACGAATCCCGAATAAGGGTTTCCCCTACGACTTAGGGTTTTGATTTATAGGTTTATTTGACTCAATTTTACACAATTAATTGAGAGCTTTAGCTTGAAATTTAAGTACAAAGCTTGGGTAAGAGTTATTTTCAATAAAAATTTTGTATTTATCAGATTTAATCTCAGATCCTCTCTTTTCTCTCGCATGTGCCCTGAAAGCGGCAGCTTGCGCCTCTCACAAGGCGGCTAGAAGCGTGTGCCTCTCCTCGCCTGAGGGAAATCACCTTGCCTGGGCCGGAAGAAGCAATTTGCTCCGTCTCAACTCGCCCACTGCCTAAGCGCCTAGGTGCGCCTCATGCGCACTTTTTTCAAACTAAGCTCTTGTTTAAGGTGATCTCGTAAACAAAACACAAACATTTAGATAAAGCATTTAATCTTAATAACTTGACAACTCTTCTCTTGTTTAGAGGAATCATTTCCGAAGAGAACAGGATTGAAGACCCTTACAACCAGACAAATGCCACAAAGTACAAGGTCACCTCATATACTCGGAGTCTCGTATATATATGGAGATTGAACTAGATCCATCTTGGAAGATTCTGTGGTA
Source organism: Patellifolia procumbens (assembly GCA_947645195.1). Classification (NCBI taxonomy): domain Eukaryota; kingdom Viridiplantae; phylum Streptophyta; class Magnoliopsida; order Caryophyllales; family Amaranthaceae; genus Patellifolia; species Patellifolia procumbens. The sequence goes on from CANSGD010000225.1 coordinate 865,204, forward strand.
GAGCACATCAAAAAAAAAAGGCAAGAGTAGAGTTGACATCGAACAAGGTCCTTAATGCACTTTTCTTCCGGAACAAAAAAATATTCATTCATCATTCCACAAGTAGATCTTTTATTTTATTTTAGAACACAGTATATAATGTGTTGATGGCAATTTGACAAAAAATTCTTACATGTTTAAAGATTTTTCTTAGTCAAGTTCAGATTCATATTCAATAACTATATTATACTATCAACCTACAGCCCCCTCAACTTTCTACAACTTAAAAACTACTAACAACTAGCAAATAAGGAACAAAAAGAATTAATAACTAATCACAATGGATATATATGTACCAAATCAGTTCTACCCTCCAAAAGTTAAGCGAATAGCAGGCATTAGATAGCCATAAGATTAACCGATAAAAAAAATTCCTTGGGTAAAGAAAAATCTCTCCAACACACCCATTCCTTAATTACGGAAAAACTACAACACTTTTATCTCGTCAAACTCCAGCAAATGACAAAACGAAAATCTAGTCAATGTAAGACACCAACAAACAGAGAGCACAACAAACTAAATAACAAGCACCACTAAGCAAATTGGCAAGAATTTCAGAACATTTAAAGTTTAAACAATATTATCAATGCATTCATATTTAGTACCTGAGAAAAGCCACGCATCCAAGTTTGCTCCAACAAATTCAGCTCTTCTCTTAATCTATGTTTCACTAACAAATTCTTCATTTGTGGAGTTCACTTGGCACTGCAATCTATTTAATTGCTGGACAGCAGGTTCTTCAGGCGTGTAACCGGCCATGGCTTTATCTTCTGTTTTCTGTCTTGTGTCATCATACAAAGCATCTGAAGTTTTTTCAATATTTAGGCATGCTGGCACCACATTAAGATCGGAGCTCAAATCAAAACCATTGGGTTCTACGTTTCCATGACAAGCAACTGTAACTTGGTCATCCTGCTCAGAAGCATCTTTCTTCTGCCTCTTCCATTTCTTTGTGGAGGAAGTACCATCATCCTCGAAATCCTCTTCTTCCCGCTCTCTATGCAAATAAACCCATAATTTCCTCTCTCCATCAAACTGTACACACGGATCACGCTCATAATGTAAACGATCCAGGGCTCCACTGACAACCTGATTGACCTGATTATCAGTGACATCCTCCACAATATACTGAGAGTCCCTTATCAAAGTGCAAACATCAGCTCTGGTACCAATGCTCCCCGGTAACCTGGCAGCTGCATCTCTGACAAGACAAAGGATGGTAACATGAGGAGGTCTATCACGTTTCAACATGAAATGATCTCGGGCTTTTGAAGTCGGCTTACCACCACATCTTCTCAATGGAGCAACTATAGATTTCTTACCATCCGCAGCTGTATAAGAGAACGCTCTGTCAGGAACAGAATACCGCAGTTGCTCTTCCTTACGGAAATAATCCCTAACTTCGTCAGAGCTTTTAGTAATGGTAGTTAGACTCTTCTGAGCTCTCAGGTCCCTAAACCTTTCTTTCTCATCAAAGTTTAGCTGCATTAATTCCAATGGTGCTGGAGGCAGGCTCCCAATTTGCTGCAACGTCTCTTGACCACTTTTAAGCCAATTGGCATATGAATCAACCAACTTTACGAGCATCTTACGAGAGATTTTCCAAGCATCAGGGGAAGTCACCTCCTCAGGGCAATCATGGTCTGTTGAACTCTGTGGAACTGGTCCAATCCAAGCCCAGCATTTCGTGGATTTTTCATAACAGATCAGAGGCTTCCAACCCTTGGCTCCCAAGGGTGCTGTTTTGGATGAAAATATCTTCAAAACTCCTCGAACTAGATCTTGAAGAGGTTCCTGTGTCTCAAGAATACACGGATCTCCAGGATCAGATCTCACACGATTCACAATTTCCTGAACTGTCAGAGAAGGGATGTTTGTTTTGTCTGGACATTGATTATTCATATCCAACTGTTCCCGAAAACCATTTGCACATTCAAGTTTCGAGTTCTGGTCCTCAGCTTTTACTCCAGTGTTGATATTATGCTTCCCAGCCTCCAAAGCATCATCAGGACTGGGAGTTAACAACGCCATGCGTACAGCAGATAGAAGGTGAATGATAGAGAATGAGAAACCAGTATGTATAGTGGGTGTTATTGGAATGAATGTCTTCTTTTGCGGTTTAACTTCCAGCTCTGAGTCTACCATTCCAACCTCTAGAATAGGCACCTCTGATGTGCTCGCACCTGGGGAGCCACACTCTGCCTCTAGTCTCTTCTTCGCCCAATTCTTCAAAGGAATGGATTCAGAGAGCTGCTGACGAGAAGTCAAACAATCAGATCCATCTAGCCCATCAATTTCTGCTGAAACCTCCTTTCTCTTCTTCTTCTTCTTCTTGGCAGATGAAGTGCAACCGACTAACGTGGTATCCTCCCTGGAACTTCTGCACATTGGATTGCCTTCAAATAAACCCCCATCCTCTTCCATAGTGAAATCTCTCATATTCTTTGACTGGTGCAATGAAAAATCAAGGCCAGCATTTCCTTTTTGCCTTCTCTCCACATGTGAGGTCTTATTCATGGATATGGGAGAGCTTCCAGCAACCTCTGCCAGGACTTGGCCGTTCCTCCCAAGCCTGTAAGTTAATTTTCTATCACTTTCAATATATGAGTTTCCATAACCATCGTAATAGCAATCCTCCGCCACTCTTGGGGTAAAGCTTTGTAAAGTATCAAGATTATTCGTCTTTGCTTTCTGCCTGATTTTCGAAGAATAAGCTTCTATGGCGGGCCTCTGCATGTGCTTTTCAAAATTAGCCATTGTATTAGAGTTGGGTGGCATCCCTTCAAGAGTCAGTGTACTTTCTTTAACACCCTTTTTAGTTCGCTTCACCTTCTTCTCATCAAAAACTGACCCAGACATGGAAGATCGAGAATTTTCCAAACGACCATGAATTGCTCGCTTCGACATTATCAAAGGACTGCTGTCCTCTTCCTCCTCAAGTTGATCAGATGAATCTGACTCTGTTTCTTCGCCTCCAACGAACATTCTGTTACCTTTTAAGGGAAAGATACTGGACCCTCCATTTCGCACTGAATCCCCTCTACTGTTCTCTGGCAAAAGCTTTGCTCGCTTCTCTGGACGAAAGATTCTATCTTCTATCTGTTGGGAAGCTTGCATCGAATTAAGTCTATAATCGGAATATTCACTGCCCATCTTCAATTTCCTGGTCTCGACATCCCTATCCTCGTAACCAGCAGGTGGGTCATTTAAGTATGCCTCTCCCAGAGTTGTTTTAATCCAGAAAGGTTCTCCAACATCCACATAACCAAGCATATTCCCTTTCGAAGCGAACTGCGAAGCACGGCCTTTTGCACGCCTCAAATGATCACCGTATGCAGGATCTACAAATTGCTCCCTTCTGGCAGGTTCATACAAATCTCTCACTTTAGACGGCTTGGCTGTCAAGACTTTTATGTCAGATAGCTGATTAATGTTCAAATTCCTGCCATGAGCAGGAAAATCGTTCTTAGAATATTGATGCATACTCGAATAGCTGTCACCATCACATTCATCTTCTGCGAAAGCTTCACGTTTCTTTCCCGACTTGACAGATCGACATCGAACCATCGCATTTTCATCCGCTACGTTCCAGTATCTCTGGGCAGCAGTGCCATACATCATTTCTTGATCATCATCACCACTAGCTGTCCTAACATCAAGCATAGCTGCCTTGTCACCTCTAGAGGCAGACAAACCCAAGTCATGGGCTCTAACGTTCATGCCCTGGTGTCCATAGAGACGAGAATGGATTCGTGATGATACTGGATTCGGTGAAGGGTTTTTCAATCCACCCACCTTCAACAATCCTTTAGGATTCTGCTGCCCGTATTTGGTAACATCATTAGAAGTTGGCCTTCCCCTTGAAAAGACATCAAAAGCAGGACTAGTGCCACCATACAAAGGATCATATCCTGCTTTTTTACCAGCACTTGGTCCCTTTGATCTGATACTCAACAAAGCATCACCTGAATCCCTTTGAGAAGAATCGGAGGCGAAGCCCTCATTCCTTTCCCCCATGATAGTCTTCTGAGACGTCAAAATATTGAAAACACGAAGTTTCTCTTGAATGGTAAACCCTTTACAATTCTGCCAAGCTTCCCTCATGTGTAAAAGAGTAGTAACCATGGAATCCTGATGGGCGTGCAATAAATGAAAGCGCTTGTGTGTTTGAAAGAAATTGAGGCCCTGGCGATAAAGAGCAACTCTAGGCTCACACAAGCCTCCTTTCAACATGTGATAAAGCTTAGTAATAGGAGTTCCAAAATGGAAATTTCCACCTTGAAAGAGCTCCTTCAAAGTGATCATAAAAGTGTCCTGATCCATGTCAGGTAAGTACTTAGTGAGGGCGAACCTCTCTTCGTCAGTCAAGCAATGATTCCAAACATCTAAGGACAAAATAGAGTGTAAATCAGGAAGATCATAAAGCTCAAAAGGGATACAACAAGTCTGATCTCCAACTTGACAAAACTCAGAACCAGTTTCCCCTAATTCCAACAAATCAAAATCATCGGATCCTGCACCAGAATCGGCATCGTCGAATTCCTCATCATCATCATCCTCAGAATCAATAGAATTAATCCTCCTATGAAACTCATCATCATCATCACTCGACATACTCTCCCTACTTCTACTACCAACGGAGAACTCAGAATCAAACCGGGAAACAGGTTTAGCGTTGTTGTTCTTTTCAATAGCCATTAAACATACATATCAAGAATATCTAATTACAATTTCAAATTTGTAATTCCAAAATAGAGAACTAGCAGAAGCAAAAGGAGAAGATAAAATTGGAAAAGATGAAGGAATACCGTAAAACAATTACGAGTCGGAAGTTGTTGTCAGCAAGACGGCAATACAAGGAATCAAAAGAGTGGTAACAATGGCGGTTGGGCGGAGTCGCTACGGCGAGAACCCAAAGAGGAGCAATACAAACCCTAGCGAACCCAAGTTTCTGGGTGAGGAAGATGAGTCGAAATAGAGAGAGAGAGAGATTGATAGTCGAGACAGAGAGAGAGACAGAGAGAGAGAGAGAGAGACTGTTTCTTTTTTCTTTTTTATTAAGAGGAAGATAGACTGTTTCAGAGAAAGCTATATCTTACCTGGGTGGGTTATGACTTATTAATCTTATGAGAGTCGCCCAATTGGTTAGGTATCTCTCTCGATTTTAGAACTTTATGTGTTCGATTTCTTATCTATGTTTTCGTTGCATTGATTTGGAGTAGGATTTTTTTTTGGAATGTTGCTCTAATCTCTATCGGTCTCACATGTACATAATGCATGTCAAATCATATTTGCAGTGTAATTGTAGAAAGGAGAAACTACAGTGCAAAAACATATTATAAATTTTTGGATGCTTCTGGGGAAATTGCATTCCGATTCTTCAATGAATTGTATATATTTTTATTTTATTTTAGATATTTGTCAAATTTAGTAAATGTGTATTCATTTATGGTTCCCATAGATCCATTACAAGTCATAACACACCAAACCTCAAACTAATGCTTGCGATAAGAATTGATCCCTATACCAAGTTAGGGAAGATGGGAAGGCTCATCACTTGAGCCAACTCCAATCCTTGTACATTTTTATTTTATTGGTAAGAAAGAGTTGTCGGGACCCCGCTCGAATCCTAATGGGTCAGGCACTCCCAATCCTTGTACATGTGGACACTATAATGCTTATAAATACTCAATTGACTACCAAAGTAGATACTTGTATAGACCACTCATTATACAATGGGTTGTGCTAAATGTCGCCTTGTATTCTTACTAACGCCCTGTATTTAATACGCTAATTATCAACTTATCCCACATCACTCTTCCACACTACTTCTCCTACACCACACTCACTCTTGACAGCACCACACCACACCAACCGCCGCCGCCACCACCGCCACCACACTGCCACCCAATGGCGGACCCAGAAAAATAATTAGTGGGGTCATATCGACATTGTTACATTTTATCGAGGTCAAATGCTCAATTATATAAGATAATTTATTAAAAATAATAATTTTTTAAAGGGAAATCTCGCAATTTTAACAAATCAAGTGGGATCAAGTGACCCCCACTTCTTTGTATGTAAATCCGCCAGTGCCGCCACCCCACCAGGCCACCACCACCACCATCACATAGCCGCCGCCCACCGCCGCCACCACCGCACCCCGCCACTCCACCGCCACAAACATATGACCGGCAAAAAAAAAAGTCCATAAAGGCAAGCCTTGTGTAGTACAAGTCTCACCACATGGTAAGCCTTGTGTGGCACAAGGCCAAGCTTAAGGTAAGCCATATGTAGCATAAGGCTCGCCTTTTGATGGACAATTTTTTTTTAGTATTTTTAAATTCAGTAAAATATATTTGTAATATTAAATTGAATTTAGTGTTTTTTAAGATAATTAATTTTTAATATTTAATTAAATTAATTGTTGTTCACAAATATACAATTTTTAATTCAAATAAATATTACAAATAAACATATATAAAAATTTAAAAATGACAAAAAAAATTATCGATTAAAAGGTGAGTCTTGTGCTACACAAGGCTCACCACGCCACACAAGGCTCACTTTTATAGACTTTTTTCGCCGGTCATATTTTTGTGCCGGTGGTGGGTGGAGTGGTGGCGGTGGGGTTGTTGGGGCGGCGATGGAGTCGTGGCAGTGGCAGTGGGGTAGTGGTGGTGGCGGTGGTTGGGGTGGCACGGTGGAGTGGCAGCGGTGTGGTGGTTGGGGCGGCGATAGAGTGGTGGCAGTGGCGGTGGGTGGTGGTGGTGTGATGGCAGTGTGATGGTGGTGGTGGCGGTGGTTGGGGTGGTGTGGTGGTGGTGGTTGTCAAAATTGGGTGTGGTGGTAGGAGAAATAGAGTGAGAAGAATATGTATAAGGTTAGGGGGTTTATGGGAAATCAATATGTATTTAGGGCGTTACTTAGAGTATTTAGGGTGTCATTTAGTCTTCCACATATAGAATTAATTATCTCATCTTATGACATGTCAATAATCCTTGGTGTATTTTCTTTTATACTTACTTTTGTATATTTTTTTAGATTAGTAAGTACTACTTCTGTTTCGCTATAATTGTTTGACATCACGTATTTATATAGAGTTTTCTCCCCCTATTTATGATCTAATTTGTGCGTCATTGGAGCTCTTCCGAGCTATTTTATGCTAACTTTCGTACATAGTTGTGGTTTTGTGTTTTAGTGTTGGATTGCAGGTTTTAGGGAGCTTCCACCTTATTTTCGAGCTATTTGGAAGCAACCACGGTTTTACGAGATGTTACGAGGCACGTAGGATGGCGCACGAGCTTTATGGATAGTTTAGGAGGTCCCAATACCTCTAGATGTGAAGAACTGAGAGTTAAAAAGTCAAAAGGAGCCTCCCGTGCTCTGATCGGGCAAGAAATGACCCGATCGGGCGAAGAATTATTGATCGGGTGGTAAAGTTTCGCGCCCGATCGGGCGGACATCACCCGATCCCATCGGGTGGAAAAAGCAAGAATTTTAGTTGGGCGAAATTAGGCCCTACCCGATCGGGCAAAGGCCACCCGATCGGGCAGGCCCAAAAAATGTGCCAAGTTGCTGTTATGTGTTGCGTTGAGCAAGTTCAAGCCAGCTGGGCCACTATGCCCCCAGGCCCGATCGGGCAATGTCAGCCCACCCGATCGGGTGGAGGCCCAGACCAGAGTCTGATGGCTGCGTACTGTTATTACTGGGCTGTGCTCCTGAGCGTTGTTGGGCGCCCGATCCATGACTTGATCAGGCATATGATTGGGTGGGGCCATATTGCTTCTGTGGTACATGGAGTCAAAAGATATGTTGAGCAATTTTTACTATGGGCCCGATTGGGTGGTCCTTTGCCCGATCGGATCCCGCACTCGTCGACGCGGAATTTTTATCTTTATTTCCGTTTTTAATTAGACTTTGAGGGGCATTATAAATACCTTTTCCTCATATTTTTAGAGACATCTCTTTATTCTGTTTTTATTTCCAGTTCTTAGCTTAATTTTAGAGAGTTTTATTTAGATTAAACACTTTAGATTAGATTAAAGGTGATTGAACCTCGGATTTGATTTAAATAAAAGTTATTGCTTTCCGTCAATTGATATTCTTCTCTACTATTTATCTCTTTAATTACTTTGATTGTTTAGTTTAATTATTCAATTGACTCATGATGTTGAAATTAGGGTTTCTTATTAGAATTAGTATTGTTGATTTAATTATGTGTGAGTAGTTTAATTTCTAGGGATTTGGTAAGGGAAGCCATGTTTATACCTTGATTATTTGAATTGCTATTAGTTTCTAGGGTTTGATGAGATAGATTATGGTGTGATTTGTTCTTATTGCGTAATTAACATTAAAGCGCAGTTTCTTTGATTACTTAAGGTTAATAATTGTTTGCACAGATCCGTCTTACTTTTAGAGGCCTAGTACACATCAGTAATTCTGATTATGTTAGTGAACATGCTGCATATGTTGAATTATGGGCTGAGACTTAGTCATAGCTTGACATTGCTCTAATTTATCAATTCTCGACCTAGGTTCTGATAGTTGTTTGATCCTTTGATTGGTATAAGCATGGTAGAACAAACTAATTCTCTAGACCTTCATTTCATAGAGAAAATCCATTTTATATTGCTTTCTAGTGTTTAATTAGTAGTTCAGTTGATTTCTATCGATCTTATCTGAAGTAGCTTTTTGGCTGGATATTAACTTAGAACTCCGTCACTCTGTGGATTCGACCCTACTGCCCTTGACTATCATTGTTAGAGGACTTAGGATTTACCTTTGACTAGGTGATACGACTTTAGCCAGTCATTGTTTCACATCGACATTTTACTCTACTCATATATTTCAGTTTGACCATCGTTTATGATTTATACATAAGAACACTATAGTCATATACTCATTTGAGATCTTATTAAATTCCTCTTGATATGTAGTATATTAATATCTATTTTCTATGATTCTTACAAATACATAATTAGAGATATTAATGCTCAATTTTTTTGCATTGGCATGTATGAAAAATAAAAGTGTAACAATTATAATGAAATGGAGAAAGTACACGACTAGTGTTTTTAGCTTCCCCTCCAAGTTGTTAACTAAATAAGGTTTTGGGATAAAATGGTCATTTTGAAAAAGATTGAATAATAATAATAGTAAAAAAGCTATTTCTCTCTTAAAACATAGATTCAAAACAACTTAAATCTTTTTTCTTCGTAGCGGATGTTGAGGCAAATTTTGTCTCAATATTCATTACTTCTCGCTAGGTTCACAATGCATTGTTATGGTTGGAGGAACTGCAAGCCAAAAAGACCAACATAGAAAGGTTTTCGTTAGGAAGAATTATCGTAATCTGACTTGGGAATGTATCTCATAATTCGTTATTGTTAGATTATGTAATTAAGTAAGTATATATTTTAAATTTATCATCATATTATTATTCTTGAAATCTGTTTTTGGTAGATAAGAAGAATTTTTCCTATTGGGCTGAAACACCGCACAAGTCCACCCGACTCAAATAAGCGGGCTAGGCACTTGAGACTTGAGAGTAGGGGGATGGGTAAGAGGACTTTCTAATGGGGATTGAATCCCAAACCTTGAGATTCGAAGGGTTTCTTCCTAACCACTTGACCAAGTACTACGTGGTTTCTTGAAATATGTTTAGTCATTATCCTGTCTAGCTTTGTAAATATACCCATTATCTATTTATTAATCTTCTTTAACTTTGTAAATATCCTTGTAATATCTTTATAATATTCTTTCTTAACATTGGTTAGTTCGGCAACAATATCTACGGGGGGTAGCTGTCAGCTGTAGTGGTAGTTGTGAGTTGTTAGCTGTTAAAGTAACTGCGTAAAATATTAGTGTTCGGTAAAAGTAACCGTTAGAGTAGGTATTAGTAAATATTTATTTTATACTCCCTGTGTCCCAGAATAATCTGAACACTTTCTATTTTATATTTGTCCCAAACTAGTTTGAACGCTTCCATTTTTTGCATGGTCCCACTATTACTATATTATTTATTTTGCACTACTTTGATCCCACACTATAACTTTATCACTAAAAAGTCACCCAACATTATCTTTCCTCTAATAAAATACACCCCACCATCTCCTATCACATCTACTTTTACCTTTATCACATATGATAACCACACTATAACGTATTACCTTAAACTATGTGCCGCAACAAGTGTTCAGATCTTTCTGGGACAAAGAGAGTAATTTATTGAAAACTTTATTTTATTTTATTTTCAATCTCTATTTTTTTTAGCTTTGCACAACCGCTACCAAAACTCTACCTCTAACTCTAAGACCATTACCTTGCCAAACACTACAATTTATAAATTAAAATTTAATCTAGTCAAAACTCTAACCTCTACCTCTGCCTCTACTTGCCGAACACACCCTTTATATACTTCTTCGTTTTTTAGCTGCAACAATTGAGAATTTTTGTGAGAGGTAAAAACTCAATTGTTGAAAATAAAAAAGGAGGAAGTATACATCCCTGTACTCTCTTTTGAGTATTCTTATTACTTTAGTTTGTTTTTTTTGCTTTCCATTCGTTATCCATGTCTTGTGAGATTGATACGTGACGAAACTGATTAACATTCAACACGTGTCACTAAAGCTTAGAGCTTGACACATGTTTTTTTTCCTTAGTTTATATATATTTATAGATTTATAGATAAATAGATTTAAGTAACTCATCAGTTTCAAATGACTTATCAATTTCAGTTTTGTTGAGTTAATTTTATCAAACACAACCATATTTAGATTTACTTCAACAAACAAATGCCATCAAGTGCAAGTACAAAAGCTTGCTCACTTTGGTAAGGATTCGTTATACAAATTCAATTCAAATAAGTTGAAAGAGATCTTAAAACCCGCTCGATATTACTATCAGTTTTATTAGAATATAGTTTTTATCTTTAAAATAATGGGAAACGAATGAAGTATAGAGTTCAAATTCAAAAGCAAGGCGCGGCCGTGTTTGGTCGTTGAGACGTTCACTCACTCATTCAATTGCTCACCTCTCCCTTGCTTGAGTCCCTTCCCTTCCATTGTTGTTAAATTGTTAATCAAGAACATCATACTCACATTTTTAACATAGGAATCATTATTCTCTTCCAATTTGCAAATAAATGGATTCCAAAGAAACCTGTAGAAATCAACTCCGACTTGCAATTCATCACCTCACTAATCGCTGTCTCTATTCCGCTTCCAAATGGTTTGCTTATTCTTCTCTCTCTCCCTACTTTTCCTCTAATCACCCAATTCAATTTTGCAACTTTTTGGGTTTGGATCGTCATGGGTTTTAACTAATTCACTCCAAGATTTGATTTTTTTCCACTTAAATTGCTTCTTCTTATAGCTACCATTTTCTTTGATGGAGTAGATCTTAATTTCCCACAATTTTGTTATATGATTGCTTGTAATTTGGAATTAATTATGCTTCCTAATCCTTGTTTTTTTTAATGCTAGGGTGGTGAGAGTAAATAACCCATATCGTTTTTTTTCCTTTTAAGTTTGCCCACCATGTGTTTGATGAATTTCCTATAAAGGTTTTAGCTGTTGATCGAAACGATGATAGCTTTTCATATGCATTTTCTGTTTTAAGTATTGTAAACGGACAAATTCATATAAAAAGGAACTTATTGTTTTCCAGGGCAGCTGAACAATTGCTAGGAATTGAGCAAGACCCAGCAAAGTTTACACCTTCTCATACTCGATTTCAGAGAGGGAGCTCTAGCATTCGTCGCAGATATAGAACTAATGACCCTACTTCAACACCTAGTCCTAGTGTTTCTTTTGTCTCTACACCAGTCCCCGAGGAGGAGGATGACGTCGTGGATAGTGATTTCTATCTTTTGGCTAAGTCATACTTTGATTGTAAGGAGTATCGGAGAGCTGCTCATGTACTACGGGACCAGGCTGGAAGGAAAGCTGTTTTCTTGCGATGTTATGCCTTATATTTGGTAAGCTTTGCTTCCAGTTTTTTAGCTTTATGCTTTTTTCTTAGTGTAAGTTGCAGTTCGAAGTATCATTTTGAGGATCTGACCAACTATTCTGTTAGTATAAGAGCAAGTTTGCGGATGTTAAGTCAATTTGAAGGACTGATTCGGGGACCCTGCTTAATCTGTATGAGGTCACATTTATTCATGCAAGAGCGCCGAGAGCCAAGAGCCAGAGTATATAATAGTGGTAGACAAGAATGATAAGATCCTGCAGTCAACTCTATGGTGTAAAAAATGTAGAATCCATTGATCATCATTGTTTTCCCCCTTGAAGTAGTACAAGCAATCATAGAGTAGAATAGAGTACGATTCGTGGCCAATTGGTGAATTCTTAGTTTTAAGTTTTTTTAAAGTTGGGATTGTACATTAGACATCCTGATGCAGGCTACCATGTCATGGCATTGACGTCGTCAGTTCCGTTGGTTATCTAGGCCAGCAGAATTTTGGTAGCTTCGCTTTTGGATTAAAGAAAACATGCCTTTCGCAACATCTATGTCCATTTTCATTAGTTGCGAGTATTAATATTCGGCAACTTCTACAGTTTTCTGTTCCAAGAATCTGACTTCTTCTTTAGCGTGAAATAGGCATCTCTCCTTTTGCATGATGGAATTGTATAGTAGATTTCTATAATATCTCCAAGTATATTAGCGAATCTGTGCGTAAGTGGAGATTAGTATCACTTCACGAAACAAAACGAAAAGAACTTGGAAAGTTTATAGTAGACGTGTTTGACATGATCCCCTCCATTTGGGTTTACACCTGCGACCAATATGGTACATAAGAGTTGGGGATAGGGGGGGGGGGGGGGGTTTACCAAACTGAAAAGTAGCTTCCAGCCAATGACAATTTTGATGCAGGTCCAATTGCAGAGTTTAATATGAAGTAACATATTTCCTGTATGTCTCTATCAGAGCAAGACCATGAATTGAGATAATGCTCAGATCCTGGGTTTGGAGCATATAGACAGACACCTACAGCAGTTTGATTTGCTGGATTATGTGTTCATTGACTGATTGCTTACAATGTCTAGAAATCAATTTCTTGCATCTACGTAATGAATCGTGTTGAGAAAGGATTAAATCGACATGCTACTTAATTTTTCAACTTGACTAATAATTAAAAGAACGACGTAGACCTCCCATGCATCTCCATTAGTGGGAATTTCATGCTGGTTGTGTTCATCTCCATTCATTTACTTTTCATAATCTTTTTCAATATTTTGTATAGGCTGGGGAAAAGCGGAAAGAGGAAGAGATAATAGAGTTGGATGGGCCCTTAGGGAAAAGCAATGTTGTGAACCGTGAATCGGTTTCCCTAGAAAGGGAACTCTCAACGCTAAGAAAAAGAGGTGTTCTGGATGCTTTCGGGTTGTACTTGTATGGTCTAGTCTTAAAAGACAAGGGCAATGAAAACCTTGCTCGTGCTATCCTAGCGGAATCTGTAAATAGCTACCCATGGAACTGGAATGCATGGTCGGCATTGCAATCACTGTGCACCACACTTGACATGTTGAACAGTCTTAACCTTAATAACCACTGGATGAAAGATTTCTTTCTCGCCAAAGTTTATGAAGAACTAAGAATGCACAAGGAATCCTTGGATAAGTATGAGCAGCTCCAGAAAACATTTTCGTTTAGCAGCTACATACAATCTCGGATTGCGAACGTGCAATATCATTTAAGAGAATTTGACCAGGTTGAACTCATCTTTGAGGAGTTGTTGAGAAATGATCCATACCGAATCGAAGACATGGACATGTACTCTAACGTGCTTTACGCAAAGGAAGCATTCTCCGCCCTTAGTTACCTAGCCCACAATGTATTTTTGACAGACAAATATAGACCCCAATCATGCTGCATCATTGGTAATTATTACAGTTCCAAAGGCCAACATGAGAAATCAGTCTTGTATTTCAGGAGGGCTCTGAAGTTGGACAAAAATTATTTATCTGCCTGGACTCTGATGGGCCATGAGTATGTTGAGATGCAGAACACGGCAGCTGCAGTGGATGCCTATCGTAGAGCTGTAGACATTAATCCGTGTGATTATAGAGCTTGGTATGGATTAGGGCAAGCTTATGAAATGATGGTAATGCCCCATTATGCTTTATATTACTTCAAAAAATCAGTGTTCCTGCAGCCCAATGATCCAAGGCTATGGATTGCAATGGCTCACTGTTACGAGAGTGACCATCTTCGTATGTTTGAGGAGGCAATCAAGTGTTATAAACGAGCTGCGAGTCGCCAGGACACTGAGGCAATTGCTATCAACAGGCTGGCAAAACTGTATGATCAGCTTGGGAACCATGCAGAGGCTGCATTTTATTACAAGAAAGATTTAGACAGAATGGAGGCAGATGAGAGGGAAGGACCAAACTTGATTGATGCTTTGATGTTTCTCGCTAAGTATTATAGAGCTCAGAAGAGATTCGAAGAAGCAGAGATCTACTGTACCCGATTGTTGGATTACACTGGACCTGTGAGTTATCCTAATTTCTGATTTCTTTCGAATTTTAAGCTATAAAGGTTTGCAAATTACCTGTGAGTAATTTTGACCCTATACGTTTGCTCCTTATCCAATATTGCAGGAGAAAGAAACAGCAAAGAGTTTACTTAGATCAATGAAAACAGCGCAATCTGGTTTCCCGTCCATGGATGTTGAGCATTTTCCACAGTTTGGTTCTCATTCTTAAATTCTGACTCCGAAAATTATCTTATATCTTGGCAAAGCTTCTTTTGCTGTACACATAATTCTGTATATGCATGGATAAGTTTGTTCATGTATTGTATCATGTAACTTTTAGTCAATAGGAATCAAGAGAATGTTGAAAGTAGCTTTAGGACCTAAACATTACTTAGATAGCTTAGCTCTCTCCTTTCATTTTTCTTTTCCTTTTTTTCCTTACTTTCATATTAGTTAGATGGCTGGGAGTTTAGAACCTTAGACCTACTTCATCAACTTCGAAAGATTCCACACAAGATCTCTTTAAGCTTAAATTTCATATTTCTTTCTCTGGTGACAAAGTCACAGCTCTATTTGATGACAGTGTCATAGTTGTAATTCAATCTAATACATGAACAACTGATTCAAGCTACTAGTCCTTGCGCTTTAAAGATGATAACAAGCTGAATTTAGCTTGTGTTGCTTGGCTCAGGTCATAGTACTTACATTTGAGCTTGAGACGATTCACAAATTTTGTCAATCACAAAATTCCATGTTTGCTTCAGTTTAACAATGGAGTAATTGAGTTTGAACATTTTTATAAATATAACCAAAGAAAAGTTCATTTCCATTGTAATATTCATATTGTTGTATTCTATCCAAAAAAATATATTCATATTCTTGTATGCAGTATGCAAGCCTAATGATTGAAGTTTAGTTGATCTCTATAATGTGTAAACATCAAGTAGAGTAAAATGTTTGGAGCTTAATCATAATCGCGAGTTGATCTAAGCTACGCTCTACTGGCAAAAGTATATTTAGGCAGACTTCTAGTAACCTGCGAGCTAGTTAAGCTTACTATTCTGAATGGTCTCAAAGTAACAAGCCACATTTTTCCTTTTAACTACTAAAGTAAAAGATAGAAAGATTCTAAATGGCTAGACCATAATACTAACATTTTTAATAAGCTCGTTTCAACGCAATTATTGAGAAATGAACTCCAACACAAGATGAACGTATAGAGAGGGAGTGAGTAACATGAATAATAGGGTAATTGATCATTCTATGAAACAAAAAAAAAACAGCAGTCGAGTTTAAATTACAACAAATATGGAGAAAATCCCAAGCTGCTTATGAGGACATGGTGCAATCTGTGACCACAAATTGCAACTTAAAAATGAAACTGAAGCTAATCTTTAATTTCAAGAATTGGATTAACTTAGACATTTTAGCTACGATTGGGATCAGTGAAAAAGCTGTTGATAGAAGGCATAATCTCAGGAGCTTTGTTACGGACATATTTCCTGAGAAAATGCTCAGCATACTTCTCTCCCTCTGAAAAGTTTTCGAGAACTCCGGCTGCCCTGTTCTCCTTGCTAACCCTGGTTTCAGCAAAACAATGTAAATGAGAGATCAAGAACAGCAAATGACACTGAATGCATTTAAATATATGAAATTAAAGTAAGAAGTACGTAAGAACTCGAACCTGACTTCAGGGTTGATGCAAATATTGCGAATAAGCTGAAAGCCGCAGATACCAACAGCAACTCCAACCGCAGCAAAAAGAGGATATACCTGGAAATGAATCAAGTATGTAAGTCTAAATGCCAACAAAAATACATATCTACGTACGTCTTAAATATCATATCAGAAAATCCATAAAACAAGGAGACAGAGAGGAATGAATATGAATATGAATATGAATATGAAATAATACCTCAGGTCTCACCCAACGATTAAGAGACCCCATTGTTTTTGAAGGATGAAGTTAAGAGTGGTGGTGAAAGAGAGACGAGAATGCACTCAATGGAGGGGCAGGGCTGAATGCTGATGTGATATGAATTTGAAGACTGCTGTAAGTTGCTGCCACTGCAGTCATACTTTCTCGATTATCGAGGATTTTATTTCATTCTACCAATCCATGAATGACACCTGTTATGGGGAGGAATTTGTTACACCCCACCTGTTAGCCCATTGGTTGTTGCAAATAATATGGGCGGCCTCACTGCTTACAACTTGCATTTCCTTAAACCATGCAAACTGCCGCCCATTTCTAGATTTACTTCCCACAATCCCACTGCTCCCCTTTTTGTTTTCTTTCTTTGAAGTGCTTAAATCATTCCCTTTATATCATTTATTTATATGCGAAAATGATGTAATGATACAACATAAAAATTAATAGCCACTTGTTCTTTTTATCTTCATTAGTGTAGAATGTACCCACATAACTTCATATTTACTGGATGTAATTGATGGAACAATGGATTGATAACAAGCCCCTCAATAAGAGCAAAGGAAATTTACAAATAGGTGGAGTAATAACATAACAACATCATCATAAGTCATAACTCATTTGATAAGATAAAGAATGTCTCGAAGGTCCGTATTGAAGGTTCGTTTTTCACTTCAAAAACAAATATCTTACTGGAGACCCCTCTCGAGAATGTCTCGAGGGAAGCACCGGTCTCTAATCCAATCTCCACACACAGTGAAGGCTCATAGGTTGGTGGCACAAAGGACACAAGGGTTCAAGTTGGAGCTTTTCAAGGTCGGGACGGTATCGAAGCACGAGTTAAATAAGAATGCAACGGTTTCTTTTAATATGGTTGATGCAACTGTGAAGACTGGAAGTTGTTGCAACACTGAGAACACAGCGAGCTCAAGAACCGGGGAACATTTGTGTTTGGCCAACACGCCAGAAAGGACTGGTCGGCTAACAGTGAATGGACCAAAGGTTACATCGTCTCGTCGCATTTCGTCAGGTGTCGTTGCTCATTCAACATCAAGACTTCGAAGAAGGAAGGTTGGCAGTGTCGTGTACCACGCAGGTATGAAACAGAAAAGTCGTACTCCTCTCTCATTGGAATTTTCTCCCCGGGTTAAGAAGCAGTTATTAGAGTCTGTAGGTATCGACGTTAGTACCTTTGTTTTTCGTATTTCGAGTTGCCTCGAGGAACAGGGGAAAATATAATGCTTGTAAGCTTGTCAAAAAAAAAAAACAATAACCCATTTGATTACAAAATGACTTTACAATGGAGAACTGATATGCTGAACATTAGTCATTCTGATTGCAATGGTAAATATTTCATTCTAGAGGACAGCATAGTATTGCCTCCACAACAAATTTTTCAGGGGCACTTTTAACACATACTTTGTGGTGAATGAGTTCAATATTGTTAGCCAAAAATCACCCAATATTTTTACGAGCACGATCTCTCCACGACCCTTGTTGCTTCCCAAGCACCTGCAAGATTACATTTCATGACTTTTCCCACAGTTGTTTGAACAGAAGTACAATAAAGCATCCAACTTCGGAATCTTACCTTCTCATTTATGAAACTGGTAGCCGGGTCATCATCATTCGTCTCTTTGTTCTCATTCTCACTTCCTCTCTCTTCTCCACTTTCCGAGGCAGAGGATGGGTCAGGTGCTGCAGCTGGCACTCCAAACATGGCCTCATCGTGGGCATTCTTGATTTCATCCTCTTTCTTTGCCTTCAAATAGACAGAAGAGCAGATATTATACCACAAGTCCACAACAGGAAGAGAAGAAACTCAACTATACCATACTAAAACAACAAAAATATGATAAAGATATAAGCTTACCTCCAAAGATCTGAATCGAAAGGTTTTACCGATATGCTTGACCAGTGCTGCGTCATCATCAGCAGCTACAGGCAAAAAGACGATACACTATCAGCTTTTGAGTAACATAACATCAATTTATATTCTTGGTGCATACCACATGAATAGAACCAACATCGTCCATGTATTAGTCTTGAGTCCCAGAAGTCTAGGAAAGGCATCGGTTTTACCTTCTATTTCCTGATCATCTACAGGGGCATCTTTGTTGAAGTCAAAGCGCTCCCATTGTGCGCCAGTGCCCATCTTAGTATCCTTCTCAGCTGCAGAAAAAAAGAGAGCAAAGATCGGATTTTGTTGAGCAACAAGCATATGAAAAGCTCAAACGATATGGAAACTAGCTCAGATACCTAAGCTATAACTATATATATATACATATGACAAATATTTTCTCGCGCCCTGCTTTCTTCCTGCATTCCCTTCCTATCCCTTTGCTCATAGGCTTACTGGTTAAAGGTAAACAAGATTAGTGATCAAGACCAGCATGAGCCTACTCTGAGTATGGGTTCAATGGTTGGGTAACACCGTGTTGAGCGTCTTGGATTTCAGCATCATAGACTTAAGCTCTTGGCAAGAATACTATGCCGTCAACTTGTAAACAGAGGTTCACTAAGTTGTGAACCATAAGCCATAAGCCATAGCCTTCAACGCGTCCTGGAGCTGCAACCATTTAATCGGATAGATGACCTATATGGTCCTCAGTACAACTTTCATCCTACACCAAGGCTATTTTCTTGCTCATTGTTCATTTGCAACACTGCAAATGAGCAAAATTCATTGTAAGGAGAGTTCCAAATGAGCAAAAAATGACCTTGAGTGTAGCTTGCTCATGGTCTCGGCTTTTCAAGTAAAGGCAAAAGCCAGGTATCGAGGTCTGAGATGGCAAGGCAACTGGCCATAATTGCCAACATTGCTTGGATCTGGAAAACAAGAGAAGACTTCTGGCCAAGTCTATAATGCAGGTAAAGCTCTTGGTATGTGTCTGACACAGATTTGAATGCTCTTGGCAATTTAATGGGCCAGAATCCACAAACTAGCAGCTTCAGGCTGATTGAACATACGCTATGAGTAGATGAAAACTAGCTGGACAAGCTGACATCACTTTAGAAAAAGAAATACAGCTCGAGAGAAAATTCAATCAAGTATAAAATGGAACTAACTTGATAATATTACACAGAATGTACAAGGTAAGTGAAATCCTCCATACACTCAATATTTGGCAAGATAAAACTCCTACTGAGAGGGAATGAGTATCAAAGCTTCATTAAGAAAATTCACACGCAGAGCTTAATTTTAAAGAAGCAAGCACACTGAGGCCATAGGGTTAGGGACAAGTCGAACGCGCACACATCCCATAGGCCAAGGCGATTTTAAGAAATTTTAAGATGAAATTTGACGCAGTTTTTAGACAAGGAATTCATCTCAATTTTCAATTTTGAATTTTTGGGTAAGAATTAATTTGAAGAAGAACTTCGACATCCTAAGGTTTCTGCTCAGATTTGTTTATTTTCTCGTGTATAAGGGGCCAAGGTGCCCTATCTCCTTGTCTAAGGTGGCCTGCGGCACGCACCTAGCTGCAACTGCCACCTGAGTTGCTGAAGCAATTTTTCCAGTGCCTGAGCCTTCGCCCTGGGGAAGCCTTGTGCGCAGTTTCGAAAACTAAGCTTGATGCAATAAGCCAATAAGTAACACAGTTTCCTAGAATTTAAAAGCAACACAAGGTTATAGTATACAGGGACGAAGATGGAAGTATATTTCTAAGGTACTTAGAGGGGTAAACTCTTGTACGTACTCCAACACTGGCTAAAAGCAAGCAAGCAAACTAATCCAGAACAAGAGCAAGACAACAAACAGAAGTCAGGTAATACCTGTTTGTGAAAGCTGAAGTTTCATCTTAGCTTTGACTCTTTCTGCAGGTGTCTATCAAGATCAAGTAACAGGTTAAGTATTATGATTTACATCCACAGGAACATAAAGGACAAGCTATTTTAGATGCCTGCTTACAACACTAAGATGTGGCAGACACAGATAGAAGGAGAACATGGAAGGCTTTGTAAGACCTCGTTCTTTGACCATAATCATGAGTACAAGAGCTGGCTAATTTATTAGAGATGTGCACCCCACTGGCTGAAGAGAGAGGAGCAACATGGAATAGTTATAAGCAAATAAGTGGTAGTTGCCAGTCTTCTCCCTTACAAGCAAACAACTTTATAACCAGGCCAACTCCAAACATGTAAGACAAACACAAGCATGTAGCATGTAGACAAGGTAAGCGGGCAAAATCAAGCCCTGAGAATTTCTGGTGGTAATGCTGCAATCTAAATGAGGCTGAGGGAATATAGTGGAAATTCCAAAAAAGGCTATAGGGAAACCATACTATCGTTTGCCTATATTATTGGAGCGATGCAGGCACTGGAAAGGCTATGCTTCATGCTTTTCATTGCTAAACAATAAGGCGTCGTTTGGTTCACTAATTTTCATTGCTAAACAATAAGGGGTTGTTTGGTTCATTGCTAACCAGTTCTTTTTCTTCTTGTTTGGTTCAATCCTTTATCAATCCAATAACATTACTTGGTAGTAATGGAGCCCTCCAATATCCCCCTCAAGTAACAAAATCCAATACTTGTTGGTAATGGTTACCATTCCATTTCCACCACATGTCTTGAACCAAACACCTAATAAAGGTAATCATTTGTTTCCGTTCCTTTTTCATTCTGTATACTCAAACTAAACGATCCGTAAAAGGTTTCACAAGGAATGAATCCTATCACATCATAATAACGACCAATAAAAATTTTGCACACATTGAGCAAATAGACCAACTTCCATGGATATCAAATCTGAAAAAGCCCGAGGCTTTAGATGTTTAGGTTGGAACTTTTTAAGAACGAAAAGCTGCCCCAAGCATATAGGAGTAGTTGTGCTTAGTGAAGATCTGAGTAACTGTATCGATACATCAACCCCTCAGGGATAGCGAACAAATCGCTTATAAAGTGCATCAGTAAGGAAGAAAGTTTGCAGCTTTTTTCAAACAACAATTATTTGATCCTGAATCAAGTATCACCCTGAAGCACACAAATCTACAAGAGGAGAAAACAGATTGACACCCAAGAGCACAAATTCGTTGATAACCCAAGCAAAATGAACCCAATGTTTTTAATTCACAAGCCATACTAAGTTCTAGAATCATCAAATAAAAAAAAGCTTTACCAACCAATTACTCATTATTATTAGCAAGAAACAGCTAAAAAAAATTGCTCAAAAAGCCTAAACACCCATGATCATAATTCATACTTAAATGATTAGGGTGATAAGTGCATAAGAAGAATGTAGACTTGGAAGATTCAATATTTCAATTAACTCAAATAAATTCCGTTTATGTAAAAATGTACATACCATGTTATCATAGCCATTGATCAATTTAGCATAATCAATAGTAGCATTACCCTCCTCCTTCTTCAACTTCACCTTCACCATTCTCCCTTCATGATCACCTCCTTCTCTTCCTCTACCATCCCTTCTCCGATCCCGCGGCGAAGAGCTCCTACTCCTACCATTCCTTCTCCTATTGCTGCCATGCCTCCTCTCTCCATCAGAGTAACTCCTAGACCTACTCCTCCTTCTCCTTCTCTCTCGACTCGACGATCGAGATCGATTCCTCCTTCTTAACCTATCTCTCTCCCTATCACTACTCTTCCTCCTCCTCTCCCTTACTTCTACTTCTACTTCTACTCCGACTCCTCTCTCTCCTCAAATCTCTCTCTCTGCTCCTACTTCTCTTTCTATCCCTATCCCTAACCCTAACCCTAACCCTAGATTCCTCAAATGAAGATTCTTTCTTTTTGAGCTTATTTTGGATATTCTCAAGCTGGATTTTCTTATCTATCACATTTTCGTTTTCATTGGTAGTTGCAGGGATGGAATTGGATGATGCTTTGACGAAACTGCTGAGAAATGAAGAAGATGAAGGTAGAGCTGAACCTCTTGAAGGAGGTTCGTCGGAAATTGTGGTGGTTGTTGCGGCGGAGGAGAAACCAAGACCTTGCTTGAATCGGGCTGCGCCACTCCCTTTCCGAGTTAATTCGTCGTAGTACGCCGCTGCTTTGTCTTCCTCCATTGTTATTTCTTGGATTTCTCTAAGCTTTCAAATTAGTTTCGCTTTTCTCTTTCACAGTATGAGTTATTCAATTGGGCTTCAACCTTGTTTTTTTGGTATTTGCACCCGGTTCACCCTTTGGGCTACATCTGAATTGAGGCCAAGTTTGGGGTGGTTAGGTTCTATTCCTTTCCCAAGGGTGTTGCGGGGATTCCAATACGAGTTCGTCCTACCAAAATCAGTCATCATCACCACTGGACCAACACTTGCTTGGTAAATAACAATTGTAATCCTACCAAAACCAATCCCCATCACCACTTCAACCTTGTACTAGTGAAGATATGAATAATATCCCTCTCTAATTGGGATGGGGGAGTAAATAACAATTAACAACACCATATGGCATATGACATGTCATTTTGCTAAAATAATTGGTCCCTTTTAACAATTTAGGATCTCAAATACGTTCTTAATATGAATTTAAGTAGCATTTTATACATATTTTACGTTGGATGTTTCCTGATGTTTGATTTGATTAGATTATAACTTTATAAATATTGACAAAACATAATCGAATAGTCAATTGTAATGTTAGCTTTGCAGATTGGGAGAGCAAAAAGTCAAATATTTCTATCCCTTTTCACCTCATTCCTTGTTCTTACAGAAATGTTTGATTGAAGTTTTAAGATGAGTTGATTCACTTCTTCAACCTTTATTGCACGATACACGAGCATATAATGATCCGTTCCACTTGTTTAAATAGAACGGAATTCTAAGGTCATTCCAGTTTGTGGAATGCATCCTTAGCGTGTTCTCTTAATTCCTAAAGAATGGAGAAGATAACGTTGGTCTGGCTTGTTGTTACATTAGTGTTCACAAGGTTGACGTTAACTGGACCTGTAATCATATTGTTCATCAATTTATTTATTTCGACACAATTCATTAAAAGAGAAACATATATCAGGTTGTTTCATCTCAATATTGTTCCTAAAGAATGGACAAGATGAGGTTGGTCTGGATAGTTGTTGCATTATTGTTCCCGGGGTTCACGTAAATAGAACTATAATCACGCCGTTCATCAAACTCATTTATTTCAGCAAATTTCATTCAAACTGAAACATATATCAAGTTGTTTCTCCTCAATTCAAGTCATTATATTCATGTTTACATATCTAAACAAACACATGAAAATTATAGCCAATATACCCTATTTGAACAAGAAAAGACTATTTCCTTGCATAAGATATCTACTTCCTCCGTTTCTTTTTAATTGCAACAATTGTCAAAAATGGAAACATCAAATTAATTGCAACAAATGTTTTTTTCCTTTTAAACAAGTCATTTCTTTCTATCTCTCTCTTCATCACATGCCCCATTTTCTCTCTCTATCACTCTCACACTCACACTAAAATTTTGCCTATGAGTCCACCCACTTGAGATTAAAAAGAAACGGAGGAAGTATAACAAATTCCAAATCAAGTAACATTGGAACAATTTCTTCAAACAATTAGCAAGTTGCTCTATCTTTTCACCCAACCTCTCATAATTAATCTAATATTAGTCAAATAGTACCATTCAAACTCTAATTAATTACACCCTAATACTGGTTCTAACAACCAGGTGATCAGGTGACCTGTCTCTAAAAATTGTTTAATGAAGATATGACCTTTTTGGACAAAAGAATAGACAATGAAAACAAGTGGGACACCTCATTTGGGGAAAAATCACACAAAATCCGATTGCCCGAATCTCAGCTTTTGGCACTTTTTGTTACCCAAAACAAACACTACCCTAAATTCTACTTAAATTCCCCACCTTTATTTACTCCTCTGACTCTTCTTTCTGTTCCTGTTTCTGACCAAAAAGAAAAAAAAGAAAACCCAACAGAAATCCCACCAAAAAGCTCTATCTTTCAACAGAGAACCCAGCTCATCTTCTTTGCTAAAATCCTCAACATTTAATGCCAAAGATCCTGTCTTTTTTAAAAGGGTATTGAAATTTGCATGTTACTAACTCATTTTTGCAAAAAAAAGTAAAATGGGTAGTGCAGATAATGGTGTTCTATGGGAGAAATTTGAAGTTTTAGATAGGCCATGTTTGGAGAAGCAAGAATTTCATGTGCTTGCTGTTGATGATAGCTTAGTGGATAGAAAGGTCATTGAGAAACTCCTAAAGATTTCTTCTTGCAAAGGTAGCTAACCAAACAAGACTTAGTAGTATTACATTTTCTTTTGGTATAATGGGCTTGTTTCTAAGATGATTTTATATTATATTATGTAGTGACAGTGGTGGAAAGTGGGAAAAGGGCATTACAGTTGTTGGGATTAGATGAAGATAAGAGCTCTTTTGGGTGTACGGTAAGTTTTTGTTTTTAATACTAAATCATCATGTCTCTCTTTTGTAATGGAGTTATATGAATGTTTGATGAGGTTATGTTGTGCTGTATTATTAGGGGTTGAAGGTGCATTTGATTATCACAGACTATTCTATGCCTGAAATGACTGGATATGATCTACTTAAGAAAATCAAGGTTGGCTTTGCTTCTCTGAATCTTCTATTTAACTTCTCTAATGTGAATGTGGAACATCAATAGAGTGTTTGATTGAGCTGAAAATGATTTCCTATAAAAGTCGACTTTTTAAGGCTCCGCTTGGAAAAAGGTTTTCCTCCATCTTTACATTTCCTTTGTTTGTTTCGGTAAGGGATGGAAAACAATTTTCTCTTTTCCATATTAGAGAAAACTATTTTCCACTTTTACAAAACAAACAAAGGAAAATGTGTTAAATGGGAAATCTACTCTTTGAGGAAAAGGTTTTCCTCCCAACCAAACACTATCTAAAGCTTTAATGGTTTATTCTCTATGCTATGTGTAAAAGATAACCATTTTAGTACTATGCAACGAACTGATGTTTGTGGAATACTGTTTGAAAGAACTGGAAGCATATGCATATAAACATGATGGATTTATTCTTGGATCCTTTTTGGTATCAGCAAAAACTAATCAATCTAGGGAGATGTTCTCGTAGAAAGAAAACAGGATTTTCATGAGAAAGATACTTCTCTTTTCATTTGTTGATGAGATTATGCTTTTGTTGTTGTAGCAGGAATCATCAACATTTAAAGAGGTACCTGTGGTAATAATGTCTTCTGAGAACATCCTTACTCGAATTGATAGGTATAATTGAGCTTAAAATCTTCATTGTATATAGTGTTTGAGCAAAATTAATAATTTTGATATATCTGGTCTTTTATTTATATGTAAGTTGTGAATGAAATCATACTAAGGCAGTAGTAGCGAGTTTCGTGAAGCATTTTGTCGACAACTTATCTTTTACATCTAGCTTGCATGTTTTGATCAAAAGTATTGAGGTCCAAACAGGGTAATCTTGTAAAACTGATCTGTTTCTGTTTCCTCAGACAAGAAGTTTATCTTGTCTGACTAAAGACATGCTTGAATGCACGAAGACTAGTCGTAACCTTAACTGGTATTAAATTAATCCTTGTCAACTATCGCAAATCGCGTCCTTAAGATATCATAATCTTCTTGATAGTGATGTAAACACTAGAAATAGATAAAACAATTATGATAAGGTCCATATTGTTAATGGTTTTTACACCCACCTTTCATTTGTTTATCTGATTTTGTAGCATTTTTATTTGTCGTACGTGCACCTACCTGATTTGATATCCAAGCTGATGTTTCTAAAATAAGTTGGGTTTAATCAATACAATGAAATCTTGAGACTGCTATATATAATTAGTATGCTAAGATATGGTGATTCTTATAATCAGGTTCCACTAAGTTATAAGTCTAAAGTACCCATCAAGAGCGGGATATTCAACGAGCATAAAGAATAAACCTTAATCAATAACCTCCCTACCAGTCAATGACTGATTATCATTAGATACGATGAAATCTATGGCTGTTTACTTTTATCTACAAGGGCAGAAGATTTCTTTTGTACAAAAGAATACTGGAAAATCATATCGTGATTTGCACTAATTAGCACCTGCCACACATTATGCTTAAACTCGGGAGTTCTCTATCCTTTTATGTTTATTTTGGATAGCAAATTCACTTGGTCAATACTCTGCCCTTTGATGGTGATATTTTTATTTCAGATCTGATAAGAATAGTCAAGTTTTTTTTTTGTGCATCTTAATTGATGTGTATGTGTCGGCTGTATTAGTCTTCTGTATTAGGCAACTAACAAGGGATGAGATATCTTAAACTCAGGTGTGGATAGTATCGATAATTCACCCCTGTCTGTGTTAGCTATGTAACTATTAGGCTATTAACCAGACTCTTTTTGATGTCATATCGTAGATTAAGGTCTTTACTCATCTTGCAGCATGCTGTCATAAACATCCATTTCTCACTTAAGATTCTGAAATCTCAAGTGTTTTTGTTAGTAACTTAACCAACTCCTTTAACGAGTTCACTGTGCTGTAAATCAATCAGATGCTTGGAGGGAGGAGCAAAGGAGTATATAGTAAAGCCTGTGAAACTCTCAGATGTAAAGCGCATAAAAGAATTCATGACAAGATCAGGTGGTTCAGATGAAGTAATGGGGAACAGTGGCTGTAAACCAAGTCAACTTGACAAAGATCTCTCGTCACCTAAATCACTTCCATCATCATCCTCTTCCTTACTGCTCGGGTTTCCGTGTTCTTCAACAAAGTGTGTCTGCATTTCGAGGCATCTCAGGTTCCGTAACAGAAGCTCCATGTATCCTTCAGAGTTGTCACTGCACTGAATACTGAATACTCATTCTCCGCGGCTCTTTCTCCTGTGCTTGAAAGACAGATTTTCTTGTGAATATGATGAACTGTAAATGAAGAGAAATAGAGAGAACTCTGAGGGAGAAAAGTTCTAAGGCTAACTGTGAAAAAGAAATGATGTATGTTTTCTTTTTCTCTTACATGAAACAGAATTTTTGTTTTTCCTTTGCCTGAAAAAGGACCTAAGAACATTCAATTGGATTTAACTAATTGACATATATGTTACTTGGCTTTGTCATTACAAAAAGCTGGTTGATGCTATCTTTACAGATAATGCTGGATATGCCTTATCTACGTTATGTTCTTAATAAGTTCATTTTGAGTAGAGAAAATGGCTAATTGCCATCCTCTTGTTGCATGATAGATTGATAGTTACATGTGATGTATAGTTCTTCTCAGAGGGTAATATGCACACTCGTTAACAAAATGTGATGCGTACTATTGTGTATCGGATTCGGATAGGTGCGCTATTTCCATATTACAATAATGTTTTTAGTAGGAATTGGAGGTGAGTCTTTTCATCTTCTCTAGCAAGGTCTAGGCTTCAATTTATATCCCAAACATTTGATTGAGATGTTGGGGGATTGGGGTATGGGTATTTGGCCCTGTGCAAGGTAAACACTTTTTTTTTCTTTTGCTTGATAATTTCTATGGCATTGTTTCTAGTAAACTTTAGACATCTAATGGAGAATTATTCTACTCATACTATTAGCTTATGTCTCTTTCCATGTGAGAGTTTGGGGACTTGGTTTTATGTTATTTGTGCGAGGTTATAACATATGTCAATACTTTGTTTACACTCAGTTGATTTTGAATCCAATTCTACCTCAAAACTACAACATCGCTAGACATCTTTATAGAAGGTTGCAACAGACAACAATGTGAGATACGAGAGTTTTCGAAAGTGTTGAATCTCCTCAATGATCATTGTTTTGCCATGTTAGAATTTTCTTTACTTCAATTTGATATGAATTAACATTTTGACTTCTGTTGTACATATTGTATGAGTTCAACTTAATGAATACAAAAGCACATTATCATTTATATTAGGTTAGTAATCTAAAATATCTTAAACTTCCATAAACATAATAGGACTATAAATACATTAATATGTTCCATAGGAGTAACATATATACCCATATGGCATGAGATTTGTTGACCTGGAACACGAGCAGGCCCGGCCGGACCCTTCAATTTCAACGATCCTTATTGGCGCGGAACATTACAAAACTCAGGTTTTAGACTTTAGTCCCGTTTTTCTTTCTCCTCTCCAACTCCATTGAATTACATCTCCATTTTATTTATAAAAGAAGAGAAGGGCAACCAAAAATCAACATTAATTTTTATAAAATTTCTAATTATTTGACACAACTTCCTTTTATAACTAATTGTTTGTACAATTTATATTTTTGGGGGAAAAACACACACAAACAAATTATGGATACTCTCCACCTTCTCCTTCTCCTCCGGCCGCCGCCAATGCAACTACACCAACACTTTTAATCTAACGTCGTAGTATTTCCATGGCTGAAGGTGTAAATTCCTATCTTTTATTTATGTCTTCTTATCTGCTTTATCATATAATCAAACTGGAATCATGAAAAACTTTGGTGATTGAACTAAAATTTCACTAAAGCTTATTATAAAGAACGTACAATATACATAAAGTTTTGATATTTTTTTTTGATGTGATTTGAATTATGGCTTTTCTAGTCCATAATATCATCTCTCTCTACGATGGATCAATGCTCATAAATGCATGATAAGTTCAAGTCGCTTTATATTGGCTGTTATTCATGTTGAACACATTACACTTTATTTTATTTTGCATGTTAGATAATTCATGTTATCATGTTACAAATTTTATAAACTGCTAGATTAGTTTTAAGATTCATAAGCTATATTTTCAGGACCAGGTGTGTTTTCTTCGATATGATTATGAACACAACTTATTGAAGTTTATTTTATAGTAAGATGTAGGCCAGGTTACTATTTAACTATCTTCTCTAGCTTATTGTACTTCACGTCAAAAAGAAAACTTTGTACTTAATGATGATTAAGTCCAGTCCCAATTTCTTTACAGCGAAAATCCATGGCTTAGTTTAACTGATACTCCATTACCCAAGGCTATTTTTTTGGTTCATTTGTCCAAACGAGCAAAAACTAGACGTCCAAATGAACAATGAGCAAAATAATAGGCTTGGAGGTATCACGCTCATCAGTGTTGGTAACAATCTTTAATGAGTGGGGTCACTCGACCCCACTTGAATTGGTAGAATTGTAAAAATTTTCCTGGAAAATTAATTATTTGACCCCGATAAAAATTAATGACGCTCATGGTACACACGAGTGTTTAAAAAAAAGTTGAGTACTTTTTTTGGTTGCACAAGCCCCAACTACATAATTATGAAATTTGCTATTTAGAATGTACACATTGAAACGGATCTAACAAGATCAAGCTCACGTAACTAAATATTATTCTTAGGTATTAGGGAGAAGTTTTCGTCAAATGCTATGAAGTTTGACTTTGAAACGCGAGAGTTCGGGGTAGGAGGGAGTATGTATTAGTTATTGTTATATTCTTATTATGGGCCCCTTGTCTTCTTTCTGTGTTATGTTTTGTAGGATCACTGAAAAGTGAAGATAAAGATGAATGTAATCTTGAAGAACCCCTTTTAGATCATGTTGATTTAAGTTCAAATAGTGAGGCTAAGGTCAGAGGATGTGATACTGTGACTCCTTAGAAAATGCTGGTATTTTTGGTACTCTCGCTTTCTCTTGGCTAACTCCTTTACTAGCATTGGGAGTCAAGAAAACCACATTAGACCTTGATGATCTTCCTCAACTTGGCACTTCTAATAGTGTATTTGGAGCATTTCCAATATTCAAAGATAAGCTTCTTAAGTCATTGTCACCAGTTCATAACATTGGTGCACATAGTAGTAGAGTTGCTGCTACAGAGTTTGGGCTTGTAAAGGCATATTTCTTGTCAGTTTGGGAGGACATGACATGGACAGCTTTGTTAGGGATAATATACACATTATCTCGTTATGTTTCTCCATATCTCATTGATAATTTTATTCAATGCCTTAATGGTAGAGAGAAATTCAAAAGTCAAGGCTACATTCTGGCATTTACCTTTTGTGCCACGACTTTTTTTGCGGTTTTCATTCGAAAACACTTGGTTTTTAAGATGCAACAACTTGGAATTAGGATTCGTGCAGTGACAACTGTAATGATATACAATAAGTGTTTGACACTTCCCTCTCGATCATCTACGTTGCAAGGAATAACAACTATTAGGAGCTTTGATCAAGAGTCAAGATTTCAGCCGACTTATATGAAAATAGTTGACTCATATTCTCGCCCTGAATTCCATCTTGCTGCTGCAATGAAATGGCTATTGTTGCGACTGGATGCATTCTCTTGTATTACATTTGCCTTCCTTTTGGTTTTCTTGCTCTTCTTTGCCGAAAGAATTGATCCTGGTATCTTCTACAATTTCTCTGAAACATCTTTTCTTTCCATTTTCCATCTATGTTGATAAGTCTAAAATTGTAACTTTTATCTTCATGTATAGCAATTGCAGGTTTAGCTGTGACATATGGGCTCACTCTAAGTGGTAAACTATCTGCGTTGATATGGTGTTTATGCAATTGGGAAACGAAAATGATATCAGTTGAGAGAATTCTCCAGTACATAACCATTCCTAGTGAAGGTCCTCTTACAATACAAGAAAACAGGCCGGATTGTTCTTGGCCCTCACATGGAGAAATCTTTATTCAGAATTTACATGTCCGGTATGCTCCACATTTGCCACTAGTGCTACATGGTGTGACATGTACTTTTTCGGGAGGGTTGAAAACCGGCATTGTTGGAAGAACAGGAAGTGGTAAATCGACTCTAATACAAGCTCTTTTCCGCATAGTTGAACCTACAACTGGTCGGATTGTGATTGACAGTATTGACATCTCATCTATTGGACTCAAAGATTTGAGGTCAAGACTTAGCATTATTCCTCAGGATCCAACCATGTTTCAGGGAACTGTACGAAGCAATTTGGACCCACTTGAGCAATACACGGATGAACAAATATGGGATGTGAGTGTCTATCTTTCTTTCTTTTTCCCCTCTTTGTGGTTAAACAATAACCATGCATGCTAACTTAAAGGATTCTTTCACATGTAGACTCTGGATAAATGCCAACTTGGAGATGAAGTTAGGAAAATGGAGAAAAAGTTGGATTCTAATGGTTTGTCCTTTCTAATCACACTTCTGAGTTTGTTTCTCTTATCTACAAGTTCTTTTTTTGAGCAAATTAAGGACATTGCAATGGTTGTGACTCTGTTACAAATGCATACAGTTCATGAAAATGGGGAGAATTGGAGCATGGGTCAGAGACAACTAGTTTGCCTTGGGCGCGTACTACTTAAGAAAAGCAAGGTGTTGATCCTCGATGAAGCAACCGCCTCAGTTGATACAGCCACAGATAATCTTATCCAACTAACTCTTAAACGTTATTTTTCTGATTGCACGCTCATCACCATTGCTCATCGCATCACTTCCATTCTTGACAGCGACATGATCTTGCTACTTAGTCATGGTAAATCATTATACTCTCTACAACATCATGGCACTTCTTTTATTCAAATGAAATTGATCATGCTTAAATAGTTCCTCCAGCCTGCTATTCACTGTATTTACAATCTCATTTGCAGGGCTCGTCGAGGAGTACGATTCTCCTACAAGGTTGTTACAAATCAAGTCATCTTCATTCACAAAACTCGTCGCAGAGTATACAACTAGGTGTTCTAATTCAAATGCCCATTTTATAGACTTGTCAATTCGTGATTGATACTTAAAATATTGGGTTGGTGTTGTATATTCCCCCTACTCTGAGGTCTTAAGTGCCCAGCTTGCTTATCTGGGCTGATGGACCCTTGCGAATTCAGGTCCATTAGAGCAGATTTTTCTTATGTACCCAAAAAACAAAATATAGCCATGTACAGTCCATATAGTTTAGTAAATAAATCTTCTATTTAAAGAGTTGTAATAGTATCGATGAAATTCAAGTTTCAATTACGGTGCTCACTTGATTAGCAAATTTATACCCAAAGTTTTTCCTTTTTTTTAATGTTAACGTCAAAAATAAGTCTTATGATACACTCATACACGGTCTATCTACATACTCGATGATGTAAGATTGATAGATTCATGGTTTTGAAGTAGAACTAGTATTAGGTCCAGCAGTCCAGGCGATGCCTCAAGATTTAGTTCGTTGCAAATTAGTATATTTAAAGATAACTAATACTTCCTCCGTTTTTTTTAGTTGACACGTTTTGACTTTTGACACTATTCACATAATCTACTTTGACTATCTTTTGTGATTTATACGTAAGAGAAAATATAGTCATGTGGGGTCTTGTTAGATTCGTCTCATTTACTAATCAATTTTCCAAGATAAAAGTGATTGAAATCACGCGTTGGCAAACGTGATAAAAGAAACAGGTCAACTAATAAAAAACGGAGGAAGTATCATTTAGTGCAAAATAATGTATTATTAAACAACCATTTATAATATAAATTTCAAAATTTTATGATTTAATCCTTGATTTTCATTCATATATCATCATAATTGTTGATGCGAGAAGCAATATTAGTGTCATGGAGAAGTGGCTAGAGCTTTATCTTTCCAAACCTGAGAAACTCTTGCCTACACTTTTTAATATACTTATTATTCAAATGGTAAAGAGAACAATAACAAATACAATCTACTTTTATTACTTCAATTGATTACAATATTTGACGAATGAATGCTTGATATAAGCAAGCAACTAACAATCTAAATCGAACACTTTTTGACTAATATCTAAACTCCCACAGTACCCAAACATATTCAACTGAGTATTAAGAATTTGAACTTGAAATTTCATTCTGTAAGCTTTTAACCTCATATACTAGATGTTAATCTTTTGGAACCTTGAACCTTAAAGTTATATCTTTATTTTTTATTTCTATTTTTTTTTGGGTAAGAAGAAAATTATACCTTTATAATTGTAACTTTAACATACCATATGGTATATCCGTGTGCTAATATATACAAGTATCTATGGATAGTATTCAAATGAATTCCTGCAACGTTGAGAGAAATACTAATGACATTATTTTTTTTTCCTCTTATATTTGGCTGAAACTTGTGACAATCGTTTAGCCTATATTTTGTTTTCTGTAGTTTGGTTTGTGAGGGATGGAAAATAATTTTCCTAATAATGAAATATAGTTAACCTATAAGTAAAAAACGCTTCCCTTCATAAATGACAGAAAAACGTCACTTCTCTCTCAAGGGTCCATCTTTACAACTTATTTTTGCTCATTGGAATATATATGTTCTTATCTAAACTTATCAGAACTCAATAGACCTTATTCGAGCTTATTAGATGAAAGCTTATTAAACCTTATTACACCTTATCTGAACTTCTAGGTATTACCTACTTTCTTTCCATCATTCATTTTATTAAACCTTATTAGAGCTTAGACCTTGTTACACCTTATCTGAACTTATAGGTATTACCTACTTTCTTTCCATCATTCATTTTATGTTAAGATACTAAGAACCTAAACAAAGAAAAGCTAATCTATAATCGAATTTCCCTTGAAAACCAATTTTCATTGAAAATCTTTTTCCACTAAAAATATTTTCCGCCCAACCAAACAAAGTCTTAATAAAACATTAGTTATTATTCTCCATGTAAAACAAAACTTCATCTATTCAAAGCCTAATTTTCTCGTGATGATACGAATTTTTCAGTGGAGGACTCTCTCCAAGTCAACTAAGTTCTCTATGGACCACATATCTTTCACTAGAAAAACAAAAGTTCCACACTCAATTACGCAACTGGAAAATGGGATGTGGGTAACCATGAATTTTCCACGAAAAAAGTAACCATTCATCAAATCATTTAATGACCATAGAATTAGCCCAAATGCACCTTTCAAGTCAATGCAAGTATAATGACAAATTTACCCTCGTTAACATCTTTAACAACCCAAGAAGGCACTTAAACAATTAACAAAAACATACTGCTGCTAGCCTACCACTAGAACTACTTAACAGCTCATTTCCATCAGTAAAACCATAAATAACAGCTTTCTCTGCTTCTTCATCAGCAAAACAATAGCCAGCATACATATGGCAGGAGAGAAAATAGGATTAGGAGAAGAGCTAATAGGTAAAGCTTGCACAGTAGCCATAAAAGCACACAAGTCATCTTCTAATAAGCCTTACATATGTGAGAAATCTAAGAGCCTGTCAGCAGAGGTGATCTTTGGGTTCACAGGAACCTGGGATTTTGGTGACTGGTTTACGAATAAGCCTTTCGGAACGACAAAGATCAACCTCAATCTCTTTCCTTCTCTCAAAACAATTGGCAGCAATGAAGCTGCAGCAGTAAATCAAGCATTTCTTCAAAGATTTGAAGCAATATTAGCAAATACGCCGCTCAAAAATGAGGTATGAAACTAGCTTGTATTATCAAGAAGAGAACGCTATTATTTGAGCTGAGTAATGATTTTCAGGTGGAAAAAGCTGCAACAGAGAAGCCGGTAGTATTTACAGGACATTCCTCGGGTGCAGCAACAGCTATCTTTGCAACTCTTTGGTTTCTGGAATCCCGAAATCAGAAACACATCAACCAAATACCACCCCGTTGCATAACCTTCGGTTCACCTCTTGTGGGTGACAACATTTTAACCCACGCTATGAAACGAGAACATTGGAGTCAATATTTCACACACTTCATCATGAGATACGACATCGTCC
Organism: Patellifolia procumbens; assembly: GCA_947645195.1. Classification (NCBI taxonomy): domain Eukaryota; kingdom Viridiplantae; phylum Streptophyta; class Magnoliopsida; order Caryophyllales; family Amaranthaceae; genus Patellifolia; species Patellifolia procumbens. The sequence continues at coordinate 900,261 of CANSGD010000225.1, forward strand.
CTCGAATTTCTCTCGCTCCTCTTTCCGTCATAGAGCGAGAACTGCAGCCAATTCTACATTACTACAATCCAAAATCTCCGTTTTATGCAAGCGATTCTGTTGCAAGAACAACAGAGGCTTCAATGTTCATTCTGACAGTAATGAGAAATGCCTCATTGGTGACCAGCCGTGCGGCCTGCAAATTCATGGGCTGTACAAACTTATTACTAGAAAATATGACCAATTTCATTGAGCTCAGCCCTTACAGACCTTTCGGAACCTACGTTTTCTGTGCCGGGAATGGAAAATTTGTCACTGTAAGAAATCCAGATGCTGTCAATCAAATTTTATTTTACTGCCTTCAGCTAGGCTCTGAATCAGAGTGGGATGAGGTAGCTCAGAGAAGTCTGAAAGAACATTTAATTTATGAACATCAATTGCTCCAGAGCTTAGAAATGCCAAGTGTAGCTTACTTGGAGCATCTCGAAGATCTGCCTTTATCTGTAGACAACATGGGAGGAGGTGAAACTTTTGCCATATGTGGTGCTTTGAATGATCTAGGCTTGGTGAGTTCCAAATTACTCTCATTTCAGTCTATTATTATTTTCTCCTTTTGAAGCAGTTGCTAACTAAAGTTGGTCGTAATCCAGAGTGCAAGAGCTAGACTGTGTCTTAGAGCTGCAGGAGAGCTGGAAAAACAGAAAGCTAGAAACCAAACTAAGATCAACAGCAACAAGAACAAAATCAGAGATGTGCTTAATATGCTTGAAAGATATCAAGCCCATTGTGAGGTTCGGAAAGTGGGGTACTATGACGCCTTTAAGATGCAAAAGCACACTGAAGACTTCAACAACAATATAAGGAGATTGGAACTAGCAGGCATATGGGATGAGATAATAGAAATGTTGAAAAGGGATGAGTTACCTGACGAGTTTGAGGGGGAGAAAGAGTGGATTGAGATAGGTACTAGGTATAGGCGCCTTGTTGAGCCCCTGGATATAGCCAACTACTACCGCCACTTGAAGAATGAGGACACTGGATCATACATGGACAAAGGCAGACCATCACGTTACAGATATGTTCAGAAATGGCATGAACATGTGGAGAAAATGGAGGCTGAACCCGTGCCAGAATCCTGCTTCTGGGCCGAGGTTGAGGAGCTTTGCATTCGTACCCGTAACACAGAATTCTCTGAAAACGTCAAGGAGAGAATTCTCCGCCTTGAAAGAAATGTATTATTATGGGTCCGGAATGAGCTGCTGGCCAAAGACGTGTTATTAAATGAATCCACCTTTGTCCAATGGTGGAAGAGGCTCCCCATCCAACATAGATCGGTATCTTGTATCAGAGATCTATTTCACGAATAAATAAGAATGCCACTTCAGAATCTGCAATTTGCAAATATACAACACATAATGTTAGGAAACAAAATCTAATTTTTTCTCAATACGGACAACAGCTTTGGGGTTAGAGAGATACATAGCACTCTTGTACCAGTGACTGATACAAGGCACACTATACCAATAACTAGATAGATGTAGTTCAGTTTCTTCAAATAGCAGATACATAGATCAACTAGAGAATTTTGGGTTTAGATTGTAAGAAATAGCAGATGGTATATTTTCAACATACACAAACACAGTGGCTGCCGAGCCCAGCTTTTGGGATCAAGGTTTTGGCATTGTTGTTGTATAAACCAATAGCTCAGGATTTACATGCTAGCTGCATAAGTTCTATATGGCAGATCTTTTCTGGCTAGAAAACCTCCATCTCCAAACAGTATCCAACTAACGCTGGAAACATGAATAAAAACCTCACTACCTCAGCAAAGTACAATTCAGTTTGCTTATATTGGCACGGTGATGATAAAAGCTAGGGCGAGGGGGGCTATAGCTCCCTTCCCCCAGCCATAAGCAATATTGGACCGTATACAGAGAATAATATTGGAGGTTGAGAATGTCCATGTTTCCATGTCCCCGACTTATAATATAATATCGCAAGGCTAAATCCCCAGGCTTATCTTGAGGTCAGCCAAAGGGCTTCCTCACCGAAATTAAGAGAACAATATATTTCATCCGTTCTTTTTTACTCACAACATATCCCTTAAGTACACTTAGTAATGAAATGGGAAAATTAGAGAACTGTGAGAGGCCAATGGTCTGCCGTGTGAAAAATAAGATTTGTGGGAGAGAAAATTTACCAAAAGTGAGATTTTTTACAGTAAAAAAGAACAAAGAAAATAGCTTTCAATCAAAAGTCATTGGACAACATAACAAAAAGCAGATTTTGTGTTCCAATTCCCACTTCATTGCTGAAACAACTACATCCTTGAAACAGCTGTGCACTAGAGAACAAAAAGGGACGATAAAAGGTTAACTGTCAGTGGATAAAGATTGGTCTAAGAACAAATAGCCCAAAGGAATTGGGCACACACAACGATTATCTCCAACTTGCTAATCTCACTTATTTAAATTTTGTGGAAGGGCGTTGACCTAGTCTCTGCTTTTATTACTTGGCCAATTATATGTCCATAAACCATAAAGAAAAGCTGACATCCAAAACAAGGTAGCACAACCCAAACTGCTATTCTCTTCTCTCCAAGTAATATGGCTACATCGTCATAAGGCCTTTCAACACGATACATGAACTAGAAAGCCTATCCTTTGAAGTAATGGGATCATATCAGCCACAAGCGATCAAGTACCACCTAATTTTTAGAATATCTCAAACCATAACATATTTCTATATAACCCACCTCCATAGCTAATAGAACAGGAACCCAGGATCCAAATTATAAACTGTTGATTTTGGAGCAGTTTCCCTCATAGACAACATTTGAATCAGCTTGTCATGCACAGCATTACAAATTCGGCCAACTACAGTAAAATCAAGATAAATAAATGCTGAAAACATGTCACCCATTCACTAGTATAAGCACTAGGATTTGCAATGTGATTAAGCAAGATTTCACATACTAACATGCAAATTACATGCAAGCAAGTGATATGAAAAGAACCAGGACCCTAATGCAGGGAAGCTGTCAATGGAAGTTTAATTTAGCATCTTCACTTCCCAAGTTCTAGTAGCTCAGAGGTAGGCATTTTTTCTACTCAAATACGCATTAAAAAGCCAACACGTTTAAAATTCGCATGGACAGTTGACACTTCAATTTGAACCAAACACAGATATACATGCAAATTTTAATAAAAGGGAGGAGAGCGGCACTTCTACATGTGACCATGTCAAACACTAGAGCTTAGTCTGAGTACTATAGGGTAAATAACATTCAAATTTCATAGCAAACGCACAAGGCCACAACAGAAGCAGCATCAGATTCTAGCATGTGCGATTGTGAATACAGAAACCTTCCATTCTTGAACTTGATTATAGAGTTAATCTTTTGACACAGATAGGAGGGAGGAACATAAACTGGTCAGAAGATAACAAAATCAAGAGAGCAAGCAAATAACTAAGGTCGAAGATAAAAAGATTTTAAAGCCACAGGGACTACTCCTTCCATGTAATAGAGGAATATTCACGAAATTAGAAGATCAATTCATCAACAATCTACAAAGCAAATACATCAGACGAAAATAGCATCTATTCTCAAACATTTCAGGATAATTTTAACTCATTACAGAGAATTCAATTTTTTATAAATACAAAATGTTCAGCTCGCAGATCATGAAACGGTACCTGAAAAAAGTAACATAATTAAATGTCATGCCAGCCAAATCATATTATAATTGCCCCTCTCACAAGTCTTCAAGCTTCAGAACATTTAACATTGGCAGGGACATCAAAAAAAAAAAAGTTAAAGAGGCAAAAACAGGATAAAGAGACCCTTTGGCATTGGTCATTTTTCATTCCAAACATGATTACTAAGCATAATCACTCTGAAATTGCTGCAAAATCTAACCATAAAATTCAGCCCTCGTGCCAAGTCTGCTGACATTAACACGAATAAAGCTACAATGTCAATAATAGATAACAGCATAGATATGACTCTACGGTATATCTTGACAAGAAGGAAATAGTGAAAATGTACCTCTATAATGATAAATATCCAAAAAAAGTGTGACCAGGATATAAGAATAAAGACTCAACTGATTAACAATTACTACTCAGGACATGTAAGGAGAATGGAAATGCTAAAATTCAGTACAGGAAACAGCTTCAAAGCATGAGAAGAAATGCAATAATAGCACGAGAAAAGACATCAATTAATATATGAAGTATGAAGACTACAAGAACAACCTTTCAGCAGAGTATATAAACTTGTCTAGATATACATTACACTGCATTGTCTTTGAACTGTTATTCGCTGTCAATCTCCCAAAATGAAGTTTCCAAGATCTCATCTATGCTTCTCTGATTCAAGTTTTGTCCACCACGACGTCTTCTTTTAGTACTAATTGATATTTGTTATTTTGCGCATCCTAAAAAACATGTTCTTCTTCTAAATACGTTCTTCTTCCAAACTTAAAAAACACCGACATCTTTGACACCCTTTATCTTCCCCTCAAAAAAAAACTCTACAGAACATCTTACTTTTATGAGAATTAGACAGGTCTACTGGATGCTTAAAGAAAAAAATATATATTACAGCAGCTGGAGATCATCAGCATTACCTGTAATGCTGTCAAAGCTGCCATACAACATAAAAGGAAACCGTTCAATAACAATTGAATGATACTCCTCAAAGCCAAAGGATCAATCTCCATACCAAGCCAAAAAGCCAAACCACGATACCAAGTTCAGACTGGTTTAGACTGGCCAGCTTAAATTAGAACATAATGCCATAGCAGTTAACATAAATAATGTCAGTAAATAACACATCAGCATTGTAATGCTATTAGTAATAATATAGATAATAATAGCAACAACAATGATAGCAACTATATTGATTATAATAAGGGGGCGTTTGATAAAGGGGCTACAGGAAACCGAAATATAATTGATACTATTCCCTTAAATGCTGTCTGTTTAGAGGCTTTGCCTTCCCCTTCCTCTCCCTCCCCCACCCCCCCCCCACCTTACCCCCAATCAAATCTGCCTTACTTTGATTCCTCACCCCCTTTCCCCTCCCTCCACTTAGAAAGAGGGGTAAAGGAAACCCGTGACCACCTACCTCACCCCCACCCCCACCCCAACTTTCCACCTCCACTACCTCAACCCTTCCACGATCACCCCACCCTGCTGGAACCCATCCCTACCCACCAGTTACACCTACAACCCCCACTGTTATGGGACAAATGAAAAGGGAAAGTGTGCAAACTGGTATGGGACGAAGGGAGTAATACATAAACAATCACGAAAAAAGAACAGACAAACTCTAAACTTACAAGAGCAAACTATGAATGGCAAATGCTTTGTAATCATCCTGTCCAAAAACTCCTAAATGATTAATAATTTCATAACCAGGAATCACAAATCAAAACTTAATCGTTGTCACTAAGTGATCAGTGATGACCAGCTCCATCATGGACCCTGCATTTTATGAGAACAATTTAAACACAATTACTAATAATTGACAACAATGACAGCCAGGGGACCATATCATCTTCTTCAAGCAGCAGCAGGCGCCAACGCCACCAAACATGTGATATACAATACATAAAGAAGCCTCTAAATCACAAGTTATAATCATGGACTTGGATCCGGCTTTCGCGAGAATGACTCACTACACTGAGCCCATAGCTCCTAAATATAAGAAAGAACTGCTCCATATTTCATAATAATTAACAATTCAACATCCTTCCATTACCTCAACTACATACACCTATTAACAGATCTAAGAACTGAACCAGCTTGACCTCTTATGATGTGCTCTCCGCCTTCCTTAAGATATATGCTGCACAACAGCAGTCTCATTGCCCAAATGACAGTCAAGGTTGATGAGAAGCCACTTTCAACAGCACAAGGAAAAAGTGGATGTCTTGCAACAGCCAAAAAAATTCAAAGTACCATACTGATCTGGTCACATAGCAGTGACACTAATTACATGCAGGAATATCCATTCGCTCAATAGAATAGGACATATTTCTCTTTTCACTTCTGATTCTTGTTATCGATTAACAAGCTAGAGTAGCAGCCTGTCAGATTAGGGCTCGTACCTTTTGCAGGTAGCTGAAATACTCTTCAAGACGGAAAAAAAAATTCAGCTCACTTAAGTTTCTCTGGAAAAGTATCTAAATGATAAAGTGACATAAGTTTGTGATGAATTTCTCTGGAAAAGTATCTAAATGATAAAGTGACATAACTTTAAAATGAGTGTCAAAAAAATATAAGTCAAGGTGCTCCCACAAAGCTCAATGTAAAGCAATTTCTGATGATGCAATGTTCTTGGGCTTGTCGTAACCATTCACAATTAGACCCCTATTTCACAGTAAAGTGGCATGGATTATTTCAAATAAAAAACTTCTCAAACCATTCCCCCCTCCCTTTTTTGTCAGGTTGTGGCACTCAGATTTGGAAAATTTCCCCCAATATCATCATCAACAAGAAGACAAGTCCAATTCACTGCAAGGAGGGAGCTGATAGCCGCCAATTTGTATAGCACACAGCTAATTAGTGCTTCTTAGTTGTGAATTTGAGAAACTTGAACACGATTGTAGATTCATGAAAAAAGATCCTTGATCATATTTCATGTATATTTATCATCTCTATTTTCCACTTATCATTTAAAGCCATCAAAAAACTTTTAACGAAAAAAGAGTCGTAGTCAAAGAAGACTCCCATGGAGAAAAGATATATGAACCACATAGAACTACTGAGCAAACTCATAAATAACCATACTAGGGAGTAGAAAAGGAGCTTAACCTTCCTGCAATGAAACGAAAGTCAAAGTTCCTCCAGCTTGTAATGAAATCAAGTATCTAGACAAATTCATGGATCAGAAATGCTGCTAACATATAAGGCAAAAACATAACGAGAATATCCAAGATTAAAATGAACTTCAATGTATTCAAATTTCTGTACCACTTATCTATTCACATACTAGCATCAATTCCTCTACAATCAGCAAAAGCACCACACAGATTAGGACCAAACTCTCTATATTCAAGCCAGCTCAATAACTCAGGTGCTTAAACCACAAGCTCTTATACCCACATCTACAAACTAGAATCAGGCTAGATGAACAAGACACTGATAGACACCACAAAGTAAAAACTGAGAGAGTTCCACCATACATAAGCTCAGCCCAAAATGAAAAAAAGATGACTTTCATCTCCTAACCCCTTGAGCACGACATGCTACAAGAGCGAGACAAACGAACTGTTAGACTACCTCCGGAAACATTAGCCTCATTCTCCGACGGGTCTGAAGCATACACCTTCCTGCATCCAGGACACCTGCCATCGTCCTCAAGAATCCGCTTGTGACAAAAAAGGCACAAATGAAACCCACACGGACAAGGAAGAAAACTAGAATCCGTCAAGTCCAAATCCTCACAGCATATAGGGCAAGACGTCGGCATACGAGGAGTCGTAATGTTATGGACCCAAGGGTTTGTAAACCCATGATGCCTCTCTGCACCAGTCGGAAAACTCCGCTGTTTTGACAAATTGGGCAAACTCTGAGGCCTAAAAGCATCATCCGCCCTCCACGCTCTGCAATTCTCACTACTCTTGCCCAAAATCCCGACCCCATCATCCCTCTTCAAGTTCTCAACTTGGACATCCACATTCTCACATTTTGGCAGCTGAGCTCCAGAATTCAACCCAACAGCAAATTCTCGCTCAGGAGAAAGATTGGCATTCGAGTTATGACCCTGATTAGCATCAGGAGCACCAACCAAAGCATCCGCAACAGCCTCCCAATCATCCAAACACCCATCATCAGCGCCACCACCTTCACCCTCACCCTCACCTTCCTCTTCTTCTGTTATGCTCCCTGAGCAGCATCCGCCACTGCTGAAGCTCGAACTACTGCTGCTGCTACTACTACCAGTATAAGTATTCCCTGAATCATTCCCACCAGAAACACTACTCATTGGACTATTCGACGGGGACGATTCGGAATCACTGTCCTGGTGATTAATCACCTCGACTCTAGGATTTTGCACATCCAAAATCTTACAATATTGTGAAGCCTTCTTCCGAGTTTCAATCACCGGCCCAATGAATTGATTTCCACCAGCAGGATTACAATTCTTGTTCTTAACTATACCGAAAACATCACACAATTCACCAATCAATCAATCAATACAAGATGAGCATAAAAGAGTGCTGAATAACTAAACAAAATTGAAAAAATTGAGCAAAATAGTAGTACCTTGAGAAAGCCACTGTTCACGGCGAGCATCAAGCTTACACTGCTTCAATCTAGCTGACCTATTCGCCTGTAAATTGCGAAGTTCAGTTTCAGATAAGAATTGAAAACATTGAAATTTCATGCAAAAACAAAACAAAGTGAAAATGATGATATGATATACAGAAAATAAAGGAAATTTACCCTCTTCTTCTTGCTGAAATCCTTGGAAGCATTAGGAATGGAAGCATTGATGATTGAATCAGACACCATGATTGAAGATAAACCTTGAATTTGATTCAAAATCAAAAACCCTAATTTTTGAGTTTGGTGACGAAGAAGAAGAAGAAAAATATCTGACAGAAAAATGTGTTTTAATTTTTTATGGGGTGTAGAGAGAGAAAGATAATGGATAACGGAAACTGCTCTGCTCCTCTCGCTTTGCCTTTTCGCAACTTAACTCATTTCCCATTTCCCGTCTCCATATATATAATCTTCTTCTTCCATTTCTACCCTCTCTTTTTTCTCATTTTTACTCATGGGCCTGTTCGCCGGGTTAATCAGCTTGGGGCTTGGATTGAAGGGTTTCTTGTTAATTTGTGGTAAGTGTGGGCGGGTTCTATCGTGCTTGGGCTCCAAGGTAACTTTTGGGTTCATAGGGGTATTTTCGGTATTTTGTATTTGTGAGTTGTGAGAGTTTTATTTTGGAGGTTGTAAAGTCAATTCAATTCAGAGTAAAAGGTATGTGCAATAAATTTTAAAGGTATGTTTTGATTCCTTCTTGAATCTCACTGGATTTTGATTTGCATTTGGCAAGGTTGAATCCACACAAATAGAGTAGAAGGTAAATTAATTTTCCCTATTGAAAAAATATTTTTCATAGTAGTAGACAATTTTTTCTATATATTTATGGGTAGACTACGATAAAAACGAAAAGGTTTTAATTTAAAATAATAAGACGTTTACTTAAATTATTATGTATAAAATATTAAGGTTTAACTTAAAAGTGAAACGGGTTAAAATGTTGATAGAAACTGGGCTTTATGCGTGTGAAAATAAATTACACATATTCGTAATAGCAAGGTTTGTAAAAACATCTTACCAATCTTCTAACCAAATTCTTTCCTCCGTAACAAAAGGTTGGAAGTTTGCGATATGATAAGCAACCTTCTTTACCCTACTTACGAACAAAAGACCAAACACATAACTCAGCCCAACTCATAATGGCTTGTACTTACATGTCTAGAGTTGACCTCATCATTTATTTTTCTTGAGATTATTGATGAGATTTTGGCAATCCGACTCCATAATAATTTTCAGTATCCTGCTTCCTAGAGGCTTTGCAAACTTCTGAAGATATGAGTTATTCCCTTTGACTTACCCATGCACTCACCACTCCACATTCCTCGTCATGCACCACAACCAACTCCCACCCCCTACCTCGCCGCCATTAATATTCACCTTCCTATTTGAGGAAGTTGTCAAACAACACTTATCTTATTCTTACTCTTCGAAAGTTTTTCAATATGTGAGCACAGTACGTACTTATCTTTATTGACAATTATATGACATGATGAATTGAAGTCTCTAAAACTTACCGAAGAGGCATTTTTCACAAACTTATCATTTTTCATAAGATCCTTGTATTTAGGGCCTATTCATTTCAGTTTAATTTCAGTTCAGTTCAGCTCCATTATGTTATAACCATTTTGTTAAATATTATTATGTTGGTCTAATTTATTTTACTAATTGCTCTTATTATTATTATTATTTATTTTTATATCATTATTATTAAGTATTATTAATATTATCTGTGTGTTATTTTGTTTATTATAACTTTATTCATTATTATTACTATTATCATTAGGGAGGAACATGGTTTAGGTTAAAAGCACAAATAAACCCCTATTTTCAACCCATAATCCAATCAAATCACGTCAAAACGGTTTATGATGTAATTTTGCACGGTCCGACCCAATTATTATTTTATTAATAAATATTAATATATAATTAAATCTAATTATTAAAATAGTAATATTAATTTAATTCTTAGATATTATTGTTATTATATAATCATCATCAGGTATTAATATATTAATACAAAGACTATAAAATAATTGCTATTAATTATCATTATAATCATTAATCATTACTATTGTTAATTTATGATTATTAATATTATTTATTTATAATTATCATTTAAAAATATCCAAAATGCAATTATTATTATTCATTAATAATTATTGATTATTATTACCTATCATCATAATTATTATTTAATATTCATATTATTATTGTTTAAATATTATTTATATATTTATTAGATTCAAGTTAATTCAATTCAATTCAGTTCAGTTCAGTTCATCTCCAATCAGTTCAGTTCAGTTTAGTTCAGTTCAGCTCCAATCAGTTCAGTTCAGTTCAGTTCAATTGTTTTCAGTAAATATAAACAGGCCCTAATATTCTCAAGGTTCACTGAACTTTCATATTTTTCTATCATCAACATTATGGTATTGACGATGCACGTTGTCGAGGCTCACATACATACTTATTTTTACAGGCAATTGTGTGATACAACGAATCTAAGACTCTAATACTTTAGGTGATATTGTGTGTTTTCTTGGCTTTGTACATTTATGTGGGACAAAAGATATAGATATGTATTATCTTTTGTACAAATGAAAATATCATAGTGTAGTATATAAGGTAAGGATTAATACAGATATCAATTACTATCTTATGGGTTCATAAAAGTATCTAGTAGAATTTTTAACAAGTTTCATTTTTAACTAAAGTACTCATGTCTTTAAAATGGTAAATCGTATAGCCTTTGTTTTATAGTTTTTTGAATCCTTATTAATCATACTACTTAGGGCTAGACAATTACTACTCATTTAATCGATATTTGTAAATACAATTTTTACTTTGGATCAAGATGGAAAATTTACCTTTTACGTGTAACTACCAAAACTCTTACACTTTGAGGTGTAAATGTAATAACCATATTTCATTAAGAGTGAGGTGTGATGATTTTAGGAAGTATTGTGGTTATTTGTTAGTAAATGCATGCACGTCTTTGTCATTCTAGAATTAGTTGAGCAAATTGTATACATGAATATTGCCCACCATACTCGTCTATGAATAGCCTCTCATGGAAAAACATATCACAAAAACCATCACAAAACATCACAAAATAAATCGTAAACCATATAGACAGTAATTGCAACATACGTTACCTACTAAGGTACATTCTTGAATATCCCTTCTTAGTGTTGTTTTGTTAAAATGTTTTAGTTATACTAATATTCTTAGGTAATGTTTTAGTGTGAAAAAATGAATTTTCATGCTAATTTGTTATAACGTTTTTGATAATAAAGATACATTGATATTTGTTAATAATGGGCTAATATTAAAGCTTATGGTATAACTAGGTTATGATTTTTCTACCATATGTGATAATAATAATGTTATACGAAGTTATAATTATAAGATGAAAGGTATATGGGAGAAAGGATACTTGTATATTATTCGGAGTGACGTACGTCAATGAGGAGGTGTGCACACGGATTTGTCATGTGGGGCTAAAAGCCCGGAAATAAAATAAAAAAGAGGAATTATTATGATTACGACCAGGGAATTAATACCTAAGGTGGGCTTTAAGCCCGTGATATTTCCCTTGCCTAACCGGAAGTTGTAAATAAACCTGAGAAATGTTACGATATTATTTTCAAAATGTTTGATAAATTGTTGTTACATGATATTTGGGAATGTACTGGACCCTAATCCTGGGTTGACTTTTTATTAAATATTTTGCTTTCAGGTACAGGAGATGGGGAGGGCCAAGAGTGAGGTTTATAAAATAATAGGATATATATATGATATAGTTATTAGTACTGTTTTCATAAGTTTTCTTATGTCATTAGTATGCTTTACATTCGCCTAGTGTTTCTATTTTTAGGAATACGACAGTAATGTTCTGTAAACAATATAATATCCTCTTTAAATAAATATGATGTAATATTTTGGTTCGATCCTAGTACTGACATGTGTTATTCAAACTATTAAAATTACAGGGCATTACAATTTCAAGATCAACTTAGTCTTCAAAGATTAAAAATATAAAGATCTCACGATGAACCAAACGACAATAATTGCTAACAAAAACCCAATATGAATCCTCCTAATGTAGGATCCCTAACCAATTGGCAAAAATATGATAATCTTACCAAAACCAACTCTTAATTTTAAGCAAATGCAGCAAGAATTGTCTTATCATAATCATTTTTGATGCTTTTAAGCTCATCACCCGCTATTAGTTCGTTGATCGAAGAGTAACGTTATTATTTATTCGGATTAATGAAAGGGCCTTGTTGAAATGGTCACCCTTAATGCCCAAATATTCACTCCAAGTAATCGGTTTACATAACGGTGGGTGGTGGCATTAATTAGCTCTGAAAGGGTTGGATTTGGACCCCGAAAGTGGGCCATAAAGATAAGCAATCTAAAGATAATGTTGGAACCGATTAACCATGGCATGCTGGTTGACACTAGGGTATTGCCATTTGTCCATTTGATAAGATGTGCAATAGATCACTAATATCTATAACAATGCCATACGAAAAAAGGGTGGGACTGTGATCCAATCAACCCGTTCTTTAAAGACTTGGAGTCCCGTTGTTCTACTCTAGTGAAGGACTATGTCAGTATGGGCAACCAAGCCCATGGCCCAATTTGGGTACGAGTTTTGTTGCATTATTATTAAATATGCTCGTACTACAACTAGGATTCCTTATTGAAAGGTTTAACAACTCTTGGAATGATTCTCTAAGTACTTTGGGCCCTAAGCGATGGTACCCTTTTTTTTTTTTGGAAGATGAAGTGTGAAGTAGGAGATCGTCAGGAGCCCCTCCGCACGAGGGTCTCTCCTGACGCATCAGACAAGAGGATAGAGTGTAAACTAGATACAGGATCGTCGGAAATGATAAAGGAATCAACTATTAGGTGGCCCACATTCGCCACCCAATCAGCCGCTCTGTTCCCTTCTCTAAAGACATGTCGAATCTCGCAGTGCTGGAAATTACTAATGATTTGTTGTGAGTCCTTGATGATGTCTAAGCGATGGTACCTTAGGTTAACATTTTGTTGTAACATGGACCAAGAATGAGTGAAAAATTTTAAAAATTGCAAGCTAGATACAAAGTCTTAATGCCTTTACCTTTATGATTGTCGGGATCTTGGGTGCTAATCGAGCGAGACAACTCTTGACCTACTTGAGATCAACTATGTCAAAACTCGATTCGAGTAAGCTCGGATGAACTAGAGCTCGATTTGAGACGTTAGTGAAACTGAGTCGAGATACACAAAACTCGACTCGAATACTCGCGAGAAACTCGAGTGATAGAGTAGAGAATTAGAATATTCAACTTATCATATACTCCACTCTAACTTATTGGTGTAAAGGCAACTGGAAAATTGCAAAGAAGCTCGAGATTGACTCAAGCCAAACTCGTTCAAATTGGTCAAAATTCGGTCAAAACTTGACTCGTTTGGGACCAATTTGAATCGAGTTTGACTCAAAATCTCAATGAGACGAGTCAAGTTATGCAAAACTTGACACGACTCGACTCGTTACCACCCCCAGTCCGGGTAATATTCGCCATCGACAAAGTAACATAAGAAGTTTAGGTCGGTAAAAACGAGTTTAGTTTGGCAGAAATTAGTTAATTTCAATAAAAATCATTAAAAAGATGGAAAATTTGTGAGGAATAAACCAACCTTTCCAAAAACATTAAAATTACTACAACGGAAACTGAAAACAAAAAACGATAACAAGGAACCCTATAGTATACCAATTAACAAACCAAAAACATGAAATAAAGTAAAATTGAAGATAGTAATGGGAATACCGCGATGACGAGCCAGAGGTCGAGGGGAGCTTGTTCGGCTTTAAGAATATCAAGAATGTCAGTAGCATCTCTAGGTAATTGATCAAGTGATACTCTTACTTCTTCTTCTGAGTTCTGTACTGGAATGTATACGCACGCCATTGAAGAAATCGATGATTTGATTGATTCAAAACCCTAGTTCATATACTATTCTTCTTTTCTCTCTTCAGTTCACTTTCTCTGTATTTGAAATAACACTGGGTTTTTAGCAGAGAAGAAGAAGTGAGTTGAAGTTGAACAGCAGTGATTTGATTTGATTTGCAGAATTAGAATTGGAATTTGGAGCTAATGAAGGTTGGGTTTGGTATTTCCCGGCTCGCTAACAGTAAGATTTTGTAATTGGTATACTATAGGGTTCCATCTGGGTTGCCTCTCATCCCAACACCAGACCTTCTCTCTATATCCTAAACCTCGAGAAAAAGGTCCCATTTTCGCCCCTATTTTACTTTTCTTTTATCTGGGCACCTTTATTTTGATGATAATCAACTAATTCTGTTTCTGGGTAATTTTTACTTCCTCTTGTTTTTTATTAACTTGTATTTTGTGTCATATTGGATGTGCATTGTGCTATATAATGATGATCTCATTCATGGATAACAAGTTTTACTAGTTCTTTCATAATCATAGTACCCTTGCCCCAATTTTCTTTGGTATATCACTATGTAGTTCTAGTTAGCATATTGATTATCTATGAAAAAAAATCAGAACTTTTCTACTGATTTAGGAGGAGTAGTCTTTTTGTTCTTTTGTATTAATCATATGTTTATTCTACTGTGATATATCTCTAACAACGCCCCTTCCTTTCCTCTCTACTGCTGGGGGTAGTGTATGCTTTTTGGTGCTAATTTTAGGCTAATGGATTTTGGTTGATAATTCGATCAAAACAGTTAACAGTACTTAGAGGCTGTGATTTGTTGATTTGCTTCAGGGTATGCATATTTGAATGACAATTGATGAGCTAATAGTACTTGTAATCTTTTATTGGGCTGATAACCAAAAGAATTACAAGCATAACCTTGAATGTTTTGTTTCTTTGATTGATGTTTTGAGTGTTTTCTAATGTTATGGGTAGGATTAAGGTTGTGTTGGGTTGTTCGTTGTTATTACTGTGAATTCTTCCAACTCTTTGATTAAGGCTCTGTTTGTTTGTTTTGGAGGAAAACATCTTCTCGGAAAACGATTTTCTATCATCTTTCCATTTTCCTTTGTTTGTTTTATTAAGGGGAGGAAAACCATTTTCTCTAGGTGGAAAATTTCTCTTTCAAAATATACAACCATTTTCCTTTTCTAAACAAGGTATGCCATATTTTCCATCATCCTCCTTATTCACTTCTTCCATCCTTCCACTCCTTTTTACTTCCATTTTGTTTTCCCCCTAGGTTTTCCATCATTAAACAAACAAAGGAAAATGTGTTTTACAATCATATTTTCCATTGAAAATCATTTTACTTGAAAAATGCTTTTCCATGAAAATTGTTTTCCGTCAAAACAAACGGAGCCTAAGAGTTTCGGAAATTCCGGTATGGTTGAGGAATTGTTGTGGGTTTGGACAACAGGGAGGTGGTGGTTTTCGAGGATGGAGTAAGCAGGGTGGTGGTGGTGGTGGTGGTTTTCAGGGATAGAGAAAGCGGGGAGGTGGTGCTGTGGTGGTTGTGGCAAGAAAAGAGGAGAGAGAAAAAGAGGAGTTGGTGATGTGGTGGTCAGAGAAGGAGGAGGAGAGAGAAAAAATAGTGATATAAAATTAAAATTATTTAGTTAATTGGAACTAATTGGAATAAGACACGTGGACATGTCACCTAAACTAACAAGTTATTACTAGGTCACCGGTAAAAAAAACTTGTTAAAAGCAAAAGTGGTTACAAGGTTTACTTGTTAGTGGAATGAAAGAAGGTAGACTTGTTAAAAGCGGTCAACGCAAAGGTTGACTTATTCCTGACAAATTTTCCTAAAAAGATTAATAATGAGTTCAGTTGAATAAGCCGAGTTGAGTAACACGTCTGACACATTATCATTGTTGAAGGTAGCTTGATTTATTCATCAGTCATTCATCTCCAATGGAGAGCGAAGTTGGGAAGCAAACTGATAAACCCTACGATGAGAGAGAAGAAGCAGAAGATGGAGAAGAGGAAGAAGAAGATGAAGACGAGGATGTTGAAGGTGAGGATGAAATGGAGGAAGAAGACGAAGAGGAAGAATGTTCAGTGAGATTCGAAGGAGAGTTGAATCCTTTGGATTTGGTGAAGAATGATGCTACTTCTTCTGACATTCAACTTTATCAACAATTTGAACGCCTTGAGTATGAAGCTTTAGCTGTGAAGAAGCGCAATGTCATTGATGCTGCTATTCAAGGGTAGTAATCTAACCTTACTATTCATTTTTCTGCTTAATTTTAGCAATAGAACTTGTAGGAAGATTTGTTACTGATAAAATACGTAAATATTCTTGTTATATTGTGTATATCTTTTGTATTAATTTGTGATTGTACACATTATTTGGGGTAATTTGTGCTTAGTTCGTGCAAATTGGTGTTCACGAAGGTCGATTAAGATGTAAGCAGCCTTTAATATCAGCAAAGCAAGGTTTGAAAGTTGAAACTAGTAGGAATGCTGTTTCCGAGAGGCTTAGTGAAAATGTGAAATAGCATTTAAGAGTGAATTTATAGAACACGAAAAACTTATACTACAACATACTGCTTAGGGTAATTTATGTTTAGTGCTTACAAATTGCTGATGCTGCTACATATAATAGCATAGTTCTTGCAATTTTGCGAGTCAGAAAGTTTAATGAACAGTGAACATACATTGGAAATTCAGAGAGAATGATATGAATTTTGCATCTAATATTTGAACTATATGAGTATTTCGGGCTCCTTACTTTTAGGGGGCCTATGCTTCCGAACACTTTCAACACCATAGGCTGTTATGATCTTAAAGTATTGATCAATGAGGTGATCTTTACCCTTGCAATGGTCACATTTTCCTTTTTTTTTTATCTCTCTTTAATTTTGCACTAGATTGAGGAGTGAACCTTTGGCGTGAATGTTTTGGGAATTTCTGAACAAGTATATCATTTATATCACGATTCATGCTCATATATCCCACTATCTTCTTTCTTTTTCCAATCTGATTAGCTATGCCTATGGCATATGCTCTCTTGATTGATGACATGTAATCCATGACAAGAATCTTGGTTATAGCATCATCTAAATCGCTGTTTAAACCAAAAAGGACCTGCTTGAGGTTTCAACTTTCTCAAACTCAACCAATCTTTACAGAAAATTGTCTTCATTTCGGCATTTTCAAACTCATCATCCTTAAAATCTACTAATCATTGATGCAATTAATTTATTTTGACTCCTAAGGTTTGTTAAACGTTTCCCCTCCATCTCAAACAACTGTTAAAGGTTGTGGAAATTAAAGGAGCTACTAACTTAGGAAAGTTTGTCAAATGGCACCTACTTTTTATCCAACTTTGTGAACTAGCACCTTGATTTATTTATTTGTCAAATGACACCTACTTTTAATCTAACTTTGCGAACTAGTACCTTGATGTTATTTATTTGTGAAATGACACCTACTTTTAATCTAACTTTGTGATCTAGCACCTTGATTTTATTTAATTGTTATTTAGCACCTTAAACTACTTTAATCTATTTTTTTGCTACCTAGGTTTAATTCAAGTTTGTAATAGCACTCTGATTTTAATTTATTGTTTCTTAGCACCCTAAATTACCCTAATCGATTTGAAAATTGAAAGTGGCAAGGGAAACACACTTTAAGGCTTCTTTAACTAGGGTTTTAAGACCCTAAACGATATTTTTCGAAATGTCATCGTCGCGCTCACTTTAATGCCATGAAATTCGAGAATCTCTGCTACACGAGTACCAGAGGCACACACTTCGATGTGACTTTTGCGGCGATCTTTAGGTCGAATACGACATTTTTGGGTAAACAAACTTAAGTGTTGGTCCTTAAGGGGCACAAATTTCGAGAATTCCAATGAAACGATGGTATCTGTGCGGTCCATGAATGTTGCATTCAACCTAAAAATCGAAAGACCATTTTTAGACGACGACGTATATATACGATGTACAATTTTATGAATTTTTTATTCATAAGATGATTAAACTCGTGTTGACGAAATAGAATAACCGCATGAATGTTTTACTTATTTAGTCAAAACAAATTAGTAAGGTACCAAGAAAAATAGTTTAGGGTAGTTTAGGCCTTAAGGTGCTAAGCAACAATAAATTAAAATTAGGGTGCTAGATCACAAACTTGAATTAAGGTGCTAAATAACAAATCAAGGTGCTAGATCACAAAGTTAGATTAAAAGTAGGTGTCATTTCACAAATAAATAAAATCAAGGTGCTAGTTCACAAAGTTAGATTAAAAGTAAGTGCCATTTGACAAATAAATAAAATCAAGGTGCTAGTTCACAAAGTTGGATTACAAGTAGGTGCCATTTGACAAATTTTCCCCTAACTTATCATAACTTCACAAGAAAAGGTGAATCTTTGTAACCTTTGCTCCCAATTGATGAGTTATCATTGTGAATGTTGATGTTGATTGTTCCGAAATCAAACTTAACCGGCTTCAGAAGTATTGGAGAGTGGAGACACTCCTACAGACGACATGTCCACTGTAACTCAGTGCACTGCACCACACTCAAACATAGCTGCTGCTAACTGAAAACTGTTATGCTAACTGAAAACATGTGGTCAAGGATAAAGCAACTGATCATGAAATTAACACAAAGAAAGAAAGGTCGAAAACATGTGGAACTCAGGAATGGCAAAACCTAATCCAAAATTTCAGAAGAATATGTGAATTTAGAAAGGAATTCGATAGAAAGTCAAACAGAGTTCAACATGTGAACCTTCCCGCTTTGATACCATTTGAAGAAGCTTCAAGAAGAAAGCTAAAATGGAGAAGGTTTTAGAGAGAGAAAGAAGAGAAGAAGTTTCTGTAAATATTTTGTCAAAATTAAGGAAAGAGAGCTAACCTATATTAATACAGGTGCTGATACAACCAACTGACTTAAAACAGCTCAACAAACTTTTTACCGAACTTATCTGAGGCAGCAAGAATTAACTAAGAAAGAAAGAGAAGTATATATTGCGTAAAAAATATACATCAAAATTACATCGGTAAATCCTATATATACTAAGCAAAATCGTAATGCTTTCCATGTTTCCAGAAGTATGGTCGTAGATGAGTTAGTTGTTTACTTCTATTAATATTGAGCTCTAAAGTTATTCAACCTTCATCAAATGAGGGCATTACATTACCTTGGAGATGGGCATCACTGGATTTAATTGGCTGGTAACTTCGTTGTGTTAAGGGAAACTGTTGAATAGCTTATCTCTTCTTCCATGGGGTTGTTTATTTTGTAATCATAATTAAAATAACGTGAGCAGCTGTCTAATATTCCTCTGAACTTGAATTCTTCTACAATTGTGATGAATGTATCACTAGATTCTTTTTAAAGAATTTGCTAATTGTTGATTGAAAGAATTTTTCTTATAAATTTGCTATATTGGCAGAGAAGGGCCAGTTAAGAAGAAGCCGAGGCAAGAGATTAATGCTGGTGCAACCTTTGACGAAATACTGGAGGCCATGGCTTATGGTGCTCGCCGTCGGAGAAGAACGAAAAAGGTATCTTATATTGGTGACTGACATGCTATTTTCTCCATTGAGTTTCTTTGAAAAAGTCCTTATCTATTGAAATGTTCTCTATCTGATGAGTGATTAGTGATCGCATATAGGAACATCTGTGTTTGAAGAAAGGGAAAATTAAGAAAACTAATATGTAGATGTGCCAAGTGTCAAAAGATGCAAAGTTATTTGCAAACATAAGTATTATCTATTACATTTAGCAAAATGCTATCTGTACTTGTCCTTACTCGTTCCATTTCTTTGAAGTCTGTTAAGTCCTGCTAGTGTGTGTGTTTTATGGAGGCAATTTGAACCATAGATATATATGTGGAAGAAGGGGAGTAACTGTACACTTGCACCTTCCTAATATGGTGACATGTGATAACGTACCTGATGATGGATGCAGATCTCCCCTGCTCTGAGCTACTGCATTTCATACTTTATCATGTCTGAAACTATCTTCTTATCTTATATTTTTATTTATTTCTCCAGCCTAAGAAGAGAGGGAGGCGTAAAGGATCAAGAAATAATCATAGCCTTGAAATCACGAAGAAGCTTGGTGATGCTACTCTTCATTATGCACATGGCCGTTATGAAGATGTATGTTATTCTCTACTGAAAGTTTGCGCTTCGTCTAATTAAATTAAGTTGCATGGTGATTGATAATGAAATGACCATTGTCTATTTCGATTGACTTTTTTTCCCTTTCTTCTTTATTTTCTTTGCGGTGCAACACTAAATGATCTAATTGTCTGTGCCATTCTTTAAATCAAAATTTAGAATTGAGTAAGCTTATGGCCTCTGGCCGGCCATGTCTTGCACATTCTCAAGGCAATACACAGAAAGTGTGGTCTTTTTGTAGGGGCAGAGTGTGACTCTTTATGTGGAGACGAACGATGTATTTGGATTGATGTAGTGGAGGGAACAGGTGGGAAGGAAAGAGAGGTAAGGGTGAAATGGGGGAGGAAAGGGAGAAGTGGGCTGAGTGTTAACTCTCCGAACCTTCCCAACTCTGGTTTGTTTTGGTTATTAAAGGGAAAGGAACTTGTATACTTCCATTTCCCTCTCATTCTCTCCCTTCTGTAGTTCTATCCATATCAAAACAAAGGAAAACGGATCCATCAGTCTTGCTCTCCTTCCTCTGTTTTCAAATTCTCTCATCCAAAGTCCAAACACATTGTAAAGCTCTTCCGCGATATGGATTTCTCTATAACAGGGTAGGAAATTTGAATTACTTGATTGTAGTGAATTCTTTGGATGAGTAACTGAACTTGTCTTTTTGTCGTGAGCATAAGGAGATTTAGGGCTTGTTTTTTGGACGGAATTAAAGGACATTAAGTTCATTACACCTCAGACGAATTCAATTTAGTTTAGTTCACTTTCACTCCAATCAAATTCAATTCTGTTCAGTTCAATTCACTCCAGACAAAATTAATTCTGTTCACTTCACTCTGGAAAAACTCAATCTAGTTAGTTAACTTAGTTTCCTCTCACACCAGTTGAGTCCAAAAGACCAAGGTCTATGGCATTATTGGGTGGTTGATTAGTGTTCTTCAAGCCTAAACGCAGGAGGCACAACCTGAAAGTCAAGGTGTATGCATTTGAGGAGATATCAAAATGCTTGGATTCTGCCTTGTCTAATGTAAATGCCAGGGAATATGAAGGTTAATTGTCAGCTCTAACAGGTACCTCTAAACTTTACCTGTTAGCTAGCGACCGTTAGAGAAAGCACTTTGCATGAGGAATTTGGTGCTTCTAATATTTTTAATTCTCAGAGAGATGTACTCGCTTTACATGAAAAAAACACTTATTTCGATGAGTAGAGAAGAAATATATTTGGAGGACACGAACTCTAGAGTAAAAATTTAGAATCAAATCCTACTATCTATCCTAATTATGCGTTTGGCATAAACTAAGAAATGAACGCAATCTCTTAATTGGCGGAGGACTATAATTAAAAATCCTAATCACCAATTTGTGGTCCTCAACTCAGATGGCATGGGCCCTGAAGGTGTCAACTCTTTATCTTCCGCAATCACCAATCAGGGCTTCATTGCCACGTTTCAGGTTGGGAGACTTTGTTTGGAGATGCTGCAGTTGCCAGGGTCTTGAAAATTTGATACATGGTTGCAGTTATAGGAGTTGCAGGTTATGTTGCAGGAAGCTTAGTTGAGGGTCCTTATCCACGTGTGGCTTAGCTCCTTAGAGTTCACTCATCCCTTTTCTAATTCATAGACGTACACTCCATTGACAAACAATCAACTCTATTAAGTGATGACTGGAAGGACTGTACACCATATTAATGTTTGGTGGTCCTTTGACTGGATTTCTGGCAGTTGCTACTGCCAAATTATGATCAATGACAATGAGGCAGTAAGGCAATGCTAGGAGCTTAAAGATCTTCTCTCGGTGCTATGGTTCACATGTTACCGAGCCTGCAATATCTTCTGGCCATGAATGTAATAAGGGTATGCTAGATGTACCTAATGAGGAATTTGGGTCTGTGAAAGGAACATCTCCAGAGTGTATATACTTACATTTCCTCTTTTTGGTTTGCCATGTCTAGGATTGGATTGAAGCCTTGGAGGGGAGAATACGAGGTTGTTCCTCCAAAGTTTTGAAATTCCGTGAAATCGCGAATTAGTTAAGGGAACCTAAGACATGGTATTATCTGGTATAAAAGTTATAGGAACTCTGTTAGAGAGTTCAGCATTTACGAGCACAGTGATCTGGTTTGACCGTTTGACACATTTCTCCTGTTTGGAACCCAACTAAACCAAGCATCCTGTGTGCTTGCTAACAAGTTACATATTCTTCTGTCATTTTTTGTCTTCGTTGGAAGTACTGCACTTTGATTAGTATGTAATTATATGGTGATGCAGTGTATATTTTCTGATACAACATTAGCTTGTGCATTGTGGATCAATTGTTGCATTGTAGATCTGTCTCTGTGCCTTGCTTACTTTGGTCATGATGTCACTTAACAAGTCAGTTTTGAGTTTCTGCCTTGTCCAACGTTCCCATTTTGAATCAAACAAAGCCTCTCTCTTATGTATGGTGGGTACCAACCTTTGAACATGTGATGAGGTGCTGGTTTTAGCATAGTTATGCGATGCAATAACATGTCTTAGTATTTGTGTGCCGTTATATTTACCACTTCACCTTGCCCCACTCTGGTTATTACTTTTGTATTTCCATGATATCTTGTATGTCTACAGCCTCACTTCTCTCCTGAACCAGCCTATGGTGTGACCCATTCTGATTTGGTTGTCTCTTAGTACTTGACATTGCATGAAGTGAACATTTCCACCTCCCCTGAATTTTCTTGTTTCAAATTTTAATCAAAGCAACTAGCCATGCATTTTCTAGATCAGGGTGCTCTTCTAAATTATACTCCCTCCGTGACTCCCTCTGTTCGATCTTCCTATTTACTGCAACAACTGAAACCAAGGCAAGGAGGAGAGAGAATATACAAGTGTTTTTTTTAAAATTTAAATAGGAGAGAGAATGTAATTGTGAGGTTGTGTGGAATATAAGGGGTCAACTAGTGGAATAATGTTGACTGGAAAGGGAAAAAGTATATACCAAACTATTCAAGGAATAGATTAAGACAAAAGGTAGGAAGATCTTTGAGAAATTGAGGAAGTAGTTCTTTTTCTAATGTCTTTCATGTTGCAAAGCATTTATTGGATCAATGAGCTTTCCTTCTATATTATATTGGAATCATTCTTGTGACTACACTTCACTGACTCTATTATAGGTGGTTATCGGCTTACTGACGGACCCAAGAGTTAACCCACATTGGTTTGAAAACATTTGGAAAAATTGGATGACATAAAATTATTTCATTAAAATTCTAATGTATCATTTCAAATTTCAAATTAAAAATACGATCGAGACATTGAGACTGAACCCATTGTGCTACATTTATATACAAACAATTACCAGTGAAGACAAATATCAGTCGTTCCTATCAAATATAAGTGTTAATGTTGTATTATGAATATCAATCTATATTTAGCACTGACCACATTAATATGCGAGTCTAGAATTATGATTTTATTTACATAATTGGCATTATCTTATTTGAAATTGTACATGGTTAGCACTTGTATAACACTTAATTAAGCATTCTCAAAACTCAGTGATACAGGGGTTCAAAAAGAAAGAACAAAAAAACTGGAATATATTAATTATATCCAAGAAGATGTAATGATTTAAATACTGGAAAATTGAAAGAAAAAAGATTCGAAATGCTCTGTGAACAGTGCCAGTTACACAATAAGTTGGCTTTTAATTGTTTCGAATGAGGGGGAGAATGGAAAAAATAGAAATAAAATGCTCTGAGAAAGAAAAATAGAAAGAAAAGAGAAAAATCAAATGGAGAATCATAGATAAATGGGTTTGTCCCCTTCAGAAAAAAGAATTATATGGGTTTGTCGAAAAACAAAATCCAAAGAAAATGAAAAACAGGAGACTGAATGCTCCACAGCTTTAGCGGAATGATTTCCCCCCAAAAAAGAGAAAAAAAATAAGAAAATGAATGCTCCGTTCAACTTTGATCCCTCGTCCAACTAGGAATCCAAAACTTAGGAGAGGCGTTTTGTTTATAACCTTTGGTTTAAGTTTTTCCCACTATTTTATTTTCCTTTAAATCCAGATTTTTGAGTGTTCAATTGAACCCACTAAACCGATGCTGGATCCGCCCCTGGCTGGTTAGTTTAACTTTATGTAGTTCATTATAGATGGTCAAACTATTTCTCAGCTTCTTTATTCTTTACTAATCTCAGTAAGCTTCATTAAGCTTATAATTTTGTTTTCTTTTAGTGTTTTGATTGTGTTTTTGTGGTCTCTTTCTTAACTTTCTGGTCATCTGTTTAGGCTATCAGCTTGTTGACTGAAGTTGTTCGATTGGCTCCAAATCTACCGGATCCATATCACACACTTGGTCTTGTGTATAATTCCATGGGCAACAAACGTAAATCTATTGATTGCTACCTGATTGCTGCATTTGTTGGTCCAAAAAAATCTTCTCTTTGGAGGCCTCTTGTAGAATGGTCCATGTAAGTATCCTTGAACTTAATCTTGATGCTTTGCACACATGGGACCCTCAGTCCCTCACAGACGCATTGGGAATGTTATGATTTTGCGGTATTTAAGAATGTAAGGTCCTTGTTTCATACCCCTAGGCCTTAGATCTTTCCAAGTTTCTCGGGGTGCAAGTCTCCATGTTGTTTAGTAGCAAATTTTTTTATTTAAGGTCATCTTTTAACTAATTTGAAATCCATTAGATTGTAGAAGTACTACTGAAAGTCATATATTGGTGTACCCCCCTCCATGGCTTGCCATAGTAATTGTTCTACTTTCCTCTATAAGTAAGTTTCAAGTTGGATATTTATAATTTAAATGTCGTATCTCTCTTTCTATAGCGTTTGCATCAACACTGAAGCATCTAAATCATGCCAAGAAAACTAGTGTGCAATAGATAAAATGCAGGCCGTCTAAATTTTTGAATAAGCCACTAAAAACTAAGGGGTACTTTTGTTAAGGGGGCTACAAGAAAGGTAATCGGTCTTGATTTCCTTATTTCTTGTTTGGCTTCGGGGTTTGATATTCCCTTTCCCCCTCCTTACCCCCAAATCCCTCTACTCTCATTCTCATCCCTCATCCGTTTAGAAAGAGGGGAAAGGGAAACCCCTATCCATCCTTTGACCACCCATAATCATCCACCTCACCACTAAACCACCACCCCCGGAACCACCACTACAACGTTACAAATTGATGCAATATTACAGTTGTGTGCGTACAGATAATAAATTACGACTTTCTGGGAGTGTTTTCTTCATCGATTGTTACACCACTCAATATTACCCTCAATTACACACAAACTTGAGGGTAATGAGTGAACGAGAATCAATGAAGAAATACACATACTTGGCCACTTGGGGATGCATTACTGTTTACCATGGAGGGCATGGACGTGACATGTGTAGCAAATCATTCATGTATAGAATTGTCAATTTATGAATATCACCTTAATTTATGACCTTTATACCAAGCAGGCTGAAGAGCATCTTTCAAAAATTTACATTGTAGTGTGACACTAGACCTGTGTATACAATAGAGATCCGGCGATGCACATTATTGTCAATGGCTTCTTCCATGCTACCTAGCCCCTTGCCGTACCAAGGGTGTTGGAAGCTTCTCCTTAGGTCCCAATATCATGGCATCACAGAATTCAGAAGCAACTTTAATACCATCCAACCAACTTAGCCCAACATTTTTGTAATGGTTGGTAACCTCTAAATAGAGTTTTGAATAGGTCCTTTAAAAGGCCAAAGAGAGGAGTGTTGTATGGCTTATTGCCGGACCAAGGGTGTCATGGGAAGTTGGGAACTGCTCCTTAGGTCTCAATATCACGTCACAAAATTTAGAAGCAACTCTAATATCCATCCTACCAACTTAGCCCAACACTTTTGTTATGGTTCGTCACCTCCAAATAGACTCTGGAATTTTGAATAGGTCCTTTGAAGGTCAAAGCGGGGAGTGTTGAAGGGGTTATATCTTATAAACTCATCCTTTTTCTTATTTCCATCAGACGTTATATACACTGAAGGCTCTATTCTGTAGTTTGTAATTTACTGTTCAGTGTTCACTGTGGCGCTTTTGGATGGTATTCTCTTTTGTAGGAAAATTTTTGAGAGTTTTTTTCTATTAGTAAGAAAGTAAAAACCTTATACTCCCTCCGTTCTCAAAAAAACTTCCCCATATTCTCTCGAATAAACTTTCTGATATGTTGAATGAAAATTGACCCACCCAACCATGTGATGCGGACCTCCACTTATTCTCTTCCAGACAAACGCTCTCTTTCCGTATCTCATGTGATGTGGGCTTCCCACTTACTCTCCCTCAGTCAATTTTTATTTTTACTTTGCATGATCTACCACAAAGCTACACTTCCCTCCTAAGAATTATTAAAAGGCGTCTGCAAGCCAACGGGAAGTTTGTATGGAGGTTCAGGGAGTAGGTCTTCATATGATACTTTTACCTGATTCGACTGTGTTTTTTTTTCCTGATCTCTGCAGTGAGCAGGGAAACATTGGTCAAGCCGAATGGTGTCTTGATAAGGCAATTACTGCTGAGCCAGATGATATTACACTCAGGTATCGTCGTGCATCACTCTACATGGAGGAGGGAGACTACTTAAAAGCGGCTATTACATATGATCAGATAGTTAAAATATGTCCCGATAATGTTGAAGCACTCAAAACTGCGGCAACGGTTTTATCTTGCTCCTTGTCTCCGAATCTCGAATTTGCAAATAACATTTTTATCTTTCCTGATGTCTTGAACTGCAGTATCTCATAATATTTTTGGTCTTGCTACCTCATGTGTTGTTTGATGTTGAGAGCTGAAATAAATTGTGGAAGATGGAGAAAGTTCCAATTACATATTCATAGGAGATAGCACAAACTTTCGAGGGTTATCTACGAATGATCTTATTTTTTCATGTTAGCTGTTATTACAGAAAAAGAGAGATGTTTGGCTTACTGTTTGTGCTTTCTCTACGAATTTCCATTTTGACAAGTGATAAACCATCGTATTATTTAAGGGAAGACCACTGTGTTACTTTGTTGTAATTTACCCGAGAGATCTGTTGTCATTTCTCATGCGTCTTTTTCCAGCCTTGTAATTTTGTGCACTTCTCGTCAGAAGATTACCAACTGAGGATGCTTTTGTTATGTGTATAGTCGTTTATTTTCTGCAGAAACTTACATGCACTGTATCTGGACTCGTGGAAATGTATTGTACTTCTTGCATTTCAGAAAGACACTCTTTTTTTTTTTTCTATTGGTAAATAATTGATTGCATACCAAAAAAGAGGAATTACACCAAGGCTTGAAATAAGTAAAAATGCAGCTCGTTCACACCTTCTAGGAAGGGTTTAACTAGGAGCATCCTTAAATCAGCCAACATACGCATCACTCAAAACAAACCATCTAAACAGCACTTAGGATCTACCTTGCACTCTAAACATGATGAGACTAACTAAGTGTTTAACTGTTTTCATAGGCAATACATAGCTTCTGTAAAAGCTCTAACATAATTTTTGCTCCTAGTGTTAACCTTCCAGCAATTTTCAACTCTTGTTGCCAGCTGAAGGGTGTTCTTGAGTGCTGCAGTTCCTGAAGTACAGATTGCCATACCTGTTTTGACAAATGACAGTCATAAAATAGGTGCTGCACACTCTCTGTTCCACAAACACAGCATATCTTATCACAAGTAGGATCCCATTAAGCTATTCTGTCTTAAGTGAGAAGTCTGAGCAGCCCCAACCATAAAACGAACACACTCTTTGGACTAGCTGAATTATGACAAATGAGATTCCATCTTTGGTGCTTGATCTCTGAGAGCATTGTACATCTTCCTTATAGAGATCTTGCCTTTAACCATGAGAATAGACCAGCCTCCATAATCATCAATGATATCTCTACATTTCAGAATGTTTCTCTTTACTGCTACCATTTGTGTACTTCTTGTCTGAAGGTTAACATTTGAGCTTCTGCTATGTATCTGGCTGTCTGCATAAATTTACATGCATTTGTCCAAACTCGTGGAGATTGTATGAAATATGTTGTATTACTTGCATTTTACAATGTTTTTCCTTTGTGACATTCTACAAATGTTAAGAAAAACTAGTGAAGAACGATATGGTTTTAGGAAAGCATTTTATTAGTTGCTTGTGAAGGAAATTAACAATTAAGACTATCGACTCGAAACATACTAAAGAGAGGACAATCACTCTGAAAGAGGAGTTAATAATTCATTTGTTGAAGATGCTATCTTATGGACTTGCTTTCTTCTGTAGTTGTACAAGCGAGCTGGGCAGATGGAACGTTCTACTGCTATCTTGGAGGACTACCTTAACAAGCATCCTTCTGAAGCTGATCTGACTGTCGTTGATATGTTGGTGTTATCATTTACGGAAAGCAATTTGTATACTAAAGCACTTCAGTACATTGACCATGCAAAGGAAGTATGTGCTGCTGTAAAAGCGTTTCCATTGTGTTTGAGAGTTCGAGAAGGCATTTGCTATGCTAATCTTGGGAATATGGAGAAAGCAGAGGTATGTTATTCGAATGGTACTAAAAGTATTTACCTCGTTTTCTGGTTGGTTAAATGTTTAGCCACTCCTTGTTGTCATTGATTCTTCATTCTTTTTATTGAAAACTTGGAATTCTCCTTTTTGGGTTGGCATTGAGTCTTGGTTGCTGCTGACAGATATGAGAGTATCTTTTTGTTTTAGAGATAGACAAAAAGTTATTGTGGCCTAATACTTTTTAACTACACAACACACTCACCTAGACCCCATACTCTATTTACTTATGCTAGAAGAAGAAATCAGTGAGAAGAAAAGGGTTGG
Source organism: Patellifolia procumbens (assembly GCA_947645195.1). NCBI lineage: Eukaryota > Viridiplantae > Streptophyta > Magnoliopsida > Caryophyllales > Amaranthaceae > Patellifolia > Patellifolia procumbens. The sequence continues at coordinate 929,519 of CANSGD010000225.1, forward strand.
CGACCACCTCAGCTTGAGAATATTCCTAGGGGTAATAAATGTCAGGTTAATGGATAATCAGTAAAGGTTGTCTTGTGGTGGAATATTCACCAATAAATAGAGGGGGAAACCATTGTAATGGGCATTGATAGAATTAAGCAGTATCTTACCTTGTGTGGATTCAAATTCAGTATCACAACGAGCACACAAAGTAGAGCAGGTAATGCCCCAGAAACCCAGATAGACTGAATCTGTTTGCAGTAGCTAAATGATCATGCAATGCAATCCAGAGCACAAAATACTTTTAGGAGCAGCATTGTTATTGCACTTAAGTCTCTTCCACACTATCCTGGAGTAAGAGATTTGCAGCTTAATAGGCATGTTTTATAGAAAACAGATCGTTTTTTTGAGAGAGCACTCCGACCTGCAGTCTATAGTTTGTCTCCCATCTAGAATTTTCCTCAAAGATCATGAATCTGCATTTTGATTTCACACTGCCAGAGGGAGAATCTTTTAAAATAGTAGCTGTTAACCCAATGTATCAATGGCCATAGCAGCATGAGAGTTGCACATTTGTTCCCAATTTCATATCTTTGATATTCCAGCCACCTGCTGATTGAGGCTAACACATAGTACTCCAGGACACTGAAGCTTTCTACATGGATCATGCTTTCCTGTCTAAGGACCTGGCTGCAACAAGCTTATTCACAATTTTCTACAGAAGCCAGTAGTTTTGCATCCCAGATAATACACTCTTCACTAATTGTAGCCCATGATTTAGTACACTCTTTGAGGTCAGAGGAACTCCTAATAACCTAAAGGGCAAGAAAGTGTGTGGTAATTATAGCATAGAACAGGTAGACTCTTGCTCATCTTCTGGAACACGGTTGTAAAGCTTAATCAATTTCTAAGTGAGTGGCAGAAGCTACTAAAAAGGATCACAGGAGGAAGGACTCGCTCAACTGGGCACCCCTTCTCATAATCTGAACATCAATTCCAGGGAGACTGCTAGCGCATTCACCTAGAATGTGCTGATAGAACTTGATGACTTCATTTTGAATCTTAGCAGGAAGGGTAAGGCACTAAGGCTACTCATTCCTATTGTCATTCCCATCCTGTTTCTAGCAGTTCTTTGATGGCAGAATTTAAAAAAGTTGTTATTCCCATCCCCCAATTTCAATTGTACTAACAGTCTTAATTCAAGACAAATTTGTGTAGTATATACTTCTAAAACCGCTGGATCTACTCTTATTTCCACCAACATAATCTTTATATATAGATTGGAACAAAAAAATAATAATAATAATAATAATAATAATAATAATAATAATAACAACAACAACAGGGATTCTCCGTGGTTCAAGATATTGGGGCACGGGCTGCTGCCCACATCTTCACTAGGATCAGTTTTGCTATTGCTAAAGGAGTGAGGGCCCAGATAGTATCTCGGCTTCCCACTAACTTTTTGTAAATTTTTTGAACTTGTTTATTATTATTCTAATAACAATAAAAAAAATTAATGGTAATAGTAATAAAATAATAATAATTATTATAATTATAATTATAATTATATCTTTCTCTATTTAACAATTTCAACATTTACATAAATCAGTTAATCATATACTCCTTCCCCCCCCCCCCCAAGGATTTCCATTTCTTTTGGGCACAAGTTTAAAGAGGGAGGTTGGGGCCTAAATTTTCATTTTATAATTGAAAAGTTATTTAAAATTGTTTATTAAGAGAGAGAAAATAGGGTGGTCAAGTGCTTTTTGTAAGGAAAGTAATATTATAATTGGTGGACCATATTCAAATAAGGAAATGAGAAATGTAATTAGGATAAACAAAAAAATCCTTTGGGTGACGGAGGGAGTGTATCAAATTAAACTTTGAGAAAACTATCATTTCGTCCCCAGTTTGATGTACGCTTGTAACTTTATAATATAGTATAAACGGACAATCATAAATAATGGTCTACCAATGTCAAAATTTATACTCCTCCATTATCCTTACGTCAAGGTTAAATTATTGGAAGAACCGGGTGACAGATTTCTTTGTTAACATATGCTATCTATTAATGTCCATACACTTTGGCAATATGGCCTTTGTGGAGGGTCCAGGATGGCTAGATTGTCGAGCCTTTGAAATTAATATATGCCCCATATTGGAACCAATGATGGCAATGGAACAAGGGTTCTTATTGGCAATTTATCAGGAAGGGGAGCTTCTTTTACGATCAGATTCCCTCATCGTTTCTACTTCAAGTTTCATATGCAGCTTATTTGTTGTCAATTTTTTTTATGTGTAACTAGAGAGATTGCATTTCATGATATTACCTATATTGAAGAAACCAATATGTTAGCAACCTTTAATGTCTTGCTTTATTGATTGCTGTTTGCGGGTATCTCTGTCGTAATGATGGAGAGGACTTTTTTTGGTGGCTTTGCACATATTGGTTTTACTTTCCACTAAAGTGTTCCAATTGTGCACAGAGTTGTTTCAGTCTTCTGCAAAGGGAAAATGCGGAGCATCAGATGGACTTAATAATTGCGGTGGCGAACTCATTTGTGAATCTTCATCAACATGAGTCAGCATTGAAGTATTATTTAATGCTAGAAGCGTGCCCCTCAAAAAACGTATGGTCACTTATTCTTTCATCAAATTTGGTGTGTGCTTGCTTATTTGGTTGTGCTATATTGATTATGCTCTTATGGTAGAATGCCAAATATATTCCTGTGTCTCAAGTCTTTAATTCTTTTCGCACTTTCCTATTAAGGTCCTCCCTAGACCTAGAAGCTTGTGGCACTTCTTCTATGTGTTGAAAATGGTTTGCTCTCTTCCTCCTATTCAACCTTTTCTCTCTTCTTTATAATACTTTCTCTAACTTTATCCCTTTACCCACTTTCCATATTTTATTCTCCATTTAACTACTACTCTTATTCTTTGTGCCTAATTTAGATATGAAATGAATTGGGAAGTTAGGGAGTGATTATCTTTTCCTCCTTTGCTTTTTGATGGTTATACTTTCCATTTATATTCTTTCCTTTTTGATGGTTACACTTTACTTTCTTTTATTTTGGGCAATGTTTTTTGAATACAGTATGCTATCAGAAATTATGATATTTAATAAATACTCTCTCAATTCCTTTTTGATTGTTATAATTTCCACTTAAGTTTGCTCTTTTATTATGGTTGCACTTTTGTTTTTTTATTTTTATTTTTTATTTCTGGCAATATTTTTTTATTATTTTGCTTCAACCTCCCCGCCTTTATCTCTGATCTTTCTTTCTTAAGAAAGATGTCACTATCTACTTTTCCTTACTACCCCCATAAGGCCATAACATTACATCACTCCAATTTTCCGTACTTTACCCAACATAAGATTACTTCTCTCCATTTTATCTACAGTACGTGTAACTATCAAAAAAGAAAGAACATAGGGAGTAGTATGTTAATATATAAATTATTGTTGTCCTCATCATTATATTATGTAAAGTTGTAACTAAATGTGGCACAAGGATGGGCATGCTTGAAAAGTACTTCATCCGTCTTAAATCAATTTGCTAAAGGGAAGTACTTATTTCGTTGCTACATGTTCTTTTCGACATGTTTACCTATACCTTACCTTTTCTACCTATTCTACCATTCTTTTTGTCCACTACTAATAAAGTACTGGTCCTTTTTGTAACAATCAATGTAAGTGGAGGGAGTATGTTCTTTAACCTTCAAAACCCATTTCATTCAGAGTAATATGATTATTAGTAGATTATGGCTGATCTACGTAAATGTATCTTATTTACAAATCATTGCCAGATAGTGGATTCACTGGCCAATTATGCTAAAGTATGCAAAGTTCTCTAATCTACACCTGGCCTACTAATTTCTGAGCCTCTTTTTGCTTTTTTTTTCTTTGGGTATCTGGGCGCTAATTTGAATATGGATTATGTTGTATATTTGGTATCCTTTGTTCTTGGTTGTACTGAATCTACGCATTACCTTTGTTTCTGGAAACTTGAAGTACCCCGCCATACCACTCAATCCAGCAATTCTAATGGACCTGGGTATATGAATAGATTCTTCAAATAAAAATTTAAAACTGAAAACTCCATGTTGGAGACTTCTGCAAAGTTTTACAGCTATGGCGAATCTGGCTAACATAGGTCATGATAACAATTTGAAGTCTAGGGTTTTAAAAGTGTAATAATTTGTGGGAATATGTGCTTTCAATTCATCAATAAAAAAATCCACATGCTGTTGTCAGTTTGATGTTAGTCTGTGGGGTGTGCAATATGCAATTCGATTATTCATGAACTCACTGTTAGCCACATTTCACAAGCCACAACTCACAACAAGCAATGAAGCTAACTGAATGATGAAAAGAAAGCAATGATGCAACATTCTCTACAACAGAGACGATCAGATATCTATGGGTGATCAAATATATGTGGTGTGGCTCTTGTAATTGCCAATTGTGAATGGTGTGGTGCATCAGTCGGAGAACTGATACTGGACTATTCACTGGACTTCAATTCATATGTTACAAAGGATACAGGGTGACTATATAAGAGTTGGGATCTCTTTTTCATGAAATGAAGATCGTTTCTTAGAATTATAGAGTTTCGTGTATATATATATATATATATTTTTGGTCCTTATCTTGGGATTTGGTAAACTAAACAAGTGCCCGACCACACTTTACGCACATAAGGTAAGTAAATGAATCACACTTCTGTTTATGGAATATCAGCCTTTCACCACCACTACTTTTTTACAAAGGGCCAAACCAGATTTATAAACTTCTCTTCAATTATTTTGGGGCGTCACTTGACACCCCTTGCACCAACATGGTTTCGCCACTGATCAAGGTACTGAATAATTGTAAATGTCAGAAAGGGTGCAGACAGACACAGATAGTATTACACCAAAGCTTGTGCCGCGTGAACTCCGTGAAGACATATAGGAGTAAATGATTTAGCACATATTGGAGCTCTACTAGGTTTTTCAGTGTTTATGATAATTTAAATCTGCCTCATGTTAGAGAATCCATTTCTCTGATTCTCTGTAGGATCTGCTCAGTAAAGTGTATGTTTTGTATCAACTATCAAAAACTTTTCAGTTTCCACTTTTTTGAAGTTAGCAACCAAATTCCTACCAGTGAAAATACTTCATGACAGATCAAGCTGCAGCTTGCTTTCGTCCCCTCTTTCATACGAAAGATATGACCTAGTTTCACATCACTTTCACGCTACAATATGTGGAGCTGATTTTTCTCCTGCGAGGAGGGGGATATCTAGGTGATGGCATGCACTATGTTGGGGTGGTTATGTTATTTCTGCTTCTTAGTGGGCTAGTGGGCCTAGTCCAAATTCTACCTGTTTTCCATAGAAAGATGGACACATGCTGGATACCTTGATGGAAAAAAGTTTTGGGCTAAAGACATCTAAATCCCGCCCAACTTCAGTAAGTGCCTGGCTAGAGGCATTGGAGTAATGATGTATGGTGCTGGTACATGGTGTGTTCCCTAGAGTTTATCGATGGTCAATGGGATTGACATACTGAACTTGTCAAATCATCATAAACACAAGGAAGAAATAGGTTGTATTATGCAAATATGTAATAAAGTAATGCTGGAGAAACTTGTGCTTGTAATCCTGTCTATCAATAATTAGGAGGGGTAGTCTACAACAATAGTGCAATGCGTCATAGACTCAAAAGTTTAGCTATCCTCAAATCTTGATGATGAAAATTGCAACATGTGCCTACACTGTAAGATAACTAAAGAAATCGAGATTGTGCAATGGCACAGTAGTCTGCCTCATCAGTCAATCTTTGAACTCTAAAGTGCCAAAATACGATACTCTTGAGAGCTATAAAATATTAGGTTTTTTTCTTGAAGCCTTTTCCCTCTTGAATTTATCACCGAAAATACTGTATTCATTTTGGATTTCTCATTTTTGTAGGAATTTGTAAGTTTGAAAATTGCTCACTGTTACTCAGATTTGGGAAAAGCTACCTCAGCTATTGAGTTCTTCTACAAAGGTTGTGATTTTTCTTAAGCTATTTTACCAAATCTACTTTATACTTGTCATGAATGTAATCAATATATTGGCAACTAGTAAGGTAGTGGACCTATATATTTAATTAACTCTTCCGCATCTTAGTTCTCGTACCAAATTTATACGGTGCTATAATGTTATAGGTGTTAGATGATTATGATCTTGCGTAACTATTTTATCTAGCGCTAATTTATGTGCAAGATCATGGTTGAATGTTCTTATCTATCTAATGTTTCTTAGGGTTGATTATCTTGTACAAGTGTTTTTCTTTTTGCAATCTCAAACTGTAACTGGAGAAGAAAGATCCCTTATATATGTGAATTAGGTTAGTTTTCACGAGGGTAAACAGATAAGACTATCTCATAAAAATCTCTAGGATTGAAGTTGTAGTTGGGTTTTTTCTGCCTTTCTATTTCAATGCCACAACTTAACTAAACCTCTTTGGATTAGTTTGAATAAGTGACAGCTAATTATAAATTGTCGAACTTCAGTTTTGACTTGGTTTTATCAATAGAGGAATGCAATGGAATTCCTTGAAGTAAACTACAATTATTTGGAACCATGCTTCATGTGCTGGCGATGGAGATTATCACGTTTCTCCGGGCTATGGGGTTGTCTTTTGGCGTCTATAAAAACGATCGGTTTCCACCACCTTGCAACTTGATGTTCCATGTCATTCCCACCATTTTCATCCTCTCATTTCATTTAATCAAAAGTTTAAATTTAAAATGCTTATAACTCAAATACTGACCTGAACTTATATTTAGTCTCAAAAAAATTTCATTTGTTATGTTCACAATTTGTTTAATTTTATGTTTTCTTTTCCTATCGCAATAATATTTTGTCTTTATATGTTCTCTTTTAAACCTTTTTATACTAAATCATATATGTTCCAACTAATCATTGCTAAAAATTTGAAACAATCTCTTGTCATATTGCGAAGGAAAAAGAGATTTTATGATGTAATATTCTTTTTAGAGTATGGCTTGTGGTAGACGATGTATCACATGCTTATGTATAGAACCTAAAGGTTGCAACTTAATAGAATAAGTATTGCACTTAATTTTACTGCATAAGTCTTAACTTAAATGTGTAGGTGTTAAAATTTTACAACCTTGCACTTTAAAGTTATAACCATGCAGTAGTATAAACTTAAAGATGCATATTGTAAATCCATATGCTTATGGATAGACCGTCTAACTCAAGTCTTTGTATTCTATCTAAAATTTAAAATCTATGTAGTTTTCTCAAAGTTTAATTTGATACACTCCCTCCGTCACCCAAAGGATTTTTTTGTTTGTCCTAATTACATTTCTCATTTCCTTATTTGAATATGGTCCACCAATTATAATATTACTTTCCTTACAAAAAGCACTTGACCACCCTATTTTCTCTCTCTTAATAAACAATTTTAAATAACTTTTCAATTATAAAATGAAAATTTAGGCCCCAACCTCCCTCTTTAAACTTGTGCCCAAAAGAAATGGAAATCCTTGGGGGGGGGGGGGGAGTTGTTACTTGTGTTGTAATATTGCATTGTTGCAAGTTGACAAGTCTCCACTGTAGCTGCTGCAAGTTAGACTTGAGATAATGCCCTGTATACAAGGTATTGGTCCAACATTGACCTGTTTTTTCGAGACTGCTATATCCAATGTGGAGATCTATTTGCTGGGAATGTCATATGCTGTAAAGTTTGGTAGTGTTATTTACCATTATGGTCAAATAATTGATGGTGTTTAACTAATAGCTATTACTTTATCTCTTATATCAGCATTACAAGCACGTGAAGGTGACATTGATGCTCGTTTAGCTCTAGCTTCTCTGCTTCTTCAGCAGAACAGAGAAGACGAAGCAGTAGAACTGCTTTCACCTCCATCTAAACAAGGTAGTGATGCAGCGTGATTCTTGCTGATGAAACTTTTGGGGATAAGTGCTCTGTGAAATCTTCTTATGTGAAATATGTCTATTTGTAGGATTGTCTGAGGACATGCATGCACTTATGTTGGAACCTTGGTGGCTTAATGTGAAAGTGAAGTTGAAGTTATCTGATATTTATAGAACTAAAGGGATGCTTGAGGCTTTTGTTGAAGTGATCTACCCTATCGTACATGAATCACTGAACATTGATACGATTCATCAAAAGGTACTTGTTTATAATTGTTGCTTCAAGAGTCACTTTCTCCATGCACCCAAAGTCCCGAACTATCAGATGCATGAGTGTGCACATGCTTCATTTTCACACTCATGCTTGTATATGCAAATACTTGTCTGGCACATGCATTTAGTTGGAGATAGTGCATGTTTCTGAGGAATTTCCGCAGCTAATAATCATGTGGTGAGGGTTACTTCTAGGAAGAGCACTTTCTTTCTTGCCATATATACGTAGGGTAACATTTGTTTTTGTTTTTGTTTTTTTGTGGGTTTTGGTAAATGGCATGGTCATGTAATGTTAATGTACAGTCAAATTTTTCTCTTGCTTTTTTTAGTTGACACACATAAAATTAAGACCAATAACAAGGAACCCCTGGTGTGGGCCGATGTGTAGATGGTGGACTCTAGAGCTTGCGAGCCGTAAATATGGAAATGTGAGGAAGTTGCTGCTAACTTGGTGCTTAACCTTAATCTTTTTTGGGATTGCTGATCAGCCATTGTTTCTACAGAAAGAAAGCAATCCGAAGCAATTCCGCCATATCTTTTGTAATTTTGGCCATGAATCTGTTTTCGTGTTTTCACTCAACCGGCAAATACATAGAGTGAGTTGTGAAAGCTGTTCATTGGTAATACATGGCTTTCAGCATAGCAGACTAAGCAAAGTACCTTTCACTGACTAGCACAATTGCTTAGAATCAACTTAGCTTAGTGAATAAAACAGAGAATTGAAGGGCAGAATATGAGATTGCGTAAAGGAAGAAGAAGAAATAAGGGAAGAACAAGCATGATATGACTGAATTAATGCTAATCAAGGTGATTAATCACCAGTTACAGCCTTGCCAATCTTTCGAGAGGAATGACACTCTCCCAAGCTACAAACTACTAAGTACTCCACAATTTTCTTGATACCTTTTCCCTCTCTAATGTCCTCTATTTATAGAGCTATTATCTCTAATTAACTATCTTACTTATCCTTCAAGCTATTAATAATAACCTGTAAAGTTAGTGCTTAAAATGCCCCTTCCCCTAATATGAGTACTTTGCAAATGTATGTACAAATTGAAAGAAATCAAAGCAACTAAAGCAATCTAAACCGATTAGCATAAAAACAAAGCTAGCAAGTGATATCTATATTTGAATCTGCTATCTGCTAGATGTTTCTATTGTCTTTGTCACACTATATAGAGATGCATCCTTGGGGCATAATTTTATATCACATTTCTATCATCTTTTTAACTGTACTGTCCTCTTTCTTGTTGCCATGTGTTCCAGGCAAAACAGAAGAGAAGACTCTCAATGAATGAACTATCGGAGAGAGTTAAGGTTCTTGGCGACCATCAAACTGATTCTGTCCTTGGTAAATTTAGAAGACCAGCTTCCAGAAATGATTTGTAAGTACATGCTTCCTTTGCTTTGAATTATAATGGATAACTATTTACTTTTTTCAGTGATCGGGTGAATACGATGATTTTCATTTTCAGTAACACTGTTAATTTTTGTTTTATGTTGTCTCTTCTGCTGAACTGACAAATTACTTCCTCCTACTATCCATCTACCATTTTGTGTGTTTGGGTTGTACCTATAGTTTAGGTGGGAAAATGAAAAAAAATTCCCTTGCATTGTTGCCGTGTAGGCTTGTAGATACATATTGGTAATTTGTATTCTTTGTATTACTGATTTCGTAGTCTCTTGCTACGCCTCCAAAGTTGAAGCTTGTGAATACAGATCAGTAGGTGTTGACCCACAGAATTTCTTATCCAAAGAAAATACAAAGCCTTTTCTTATATGCTTGCGTTGTAGGGTAAAGGCTAATAGGGCTAAAAAGCTGCTTGACAAGAGGGCAACATCAAAAGAAGAGAAAATATCTGCTGCAATGGCTGCTGGACTTGATTTGGAAAGTGATGATTCTGAGTATGAAATTCCGGTAAAAGTGAACGTTGTCCTTGTAAATAAGTTCTTACCTGGTGGGAAATTCTGTTTTGTATGTAATCTGATTGATTTTACACTTTTCTTTGGGGATTTGTTTAACAACAGCCACTGAAGGAGCCTCCGTTGCCTGATTTGTTCAAGGAAGAGAAGCATTTTAACCTCATTTCAGATGTCAGTCTTTATCTCATCACTGTTATGTTGTTGTTGCTTGCTTGAATTGGACAATTCTCTAGTTACATCATTCCATTTTATTTTGATGCCGGTGCTACAAGCTTACTACTTGCCAAACTTTGTTTTTTCTAGTACATCGTAGGCTGTTGTGACCTGTGTGTGTGCTTCATTTGTCTGATTTCTTCTATCTCACGCTACCTCTTTGATTTTACTGCTATCACAATATCTGATGTAGAAACATTAGGAAATACTGAAATTATCTAGGATATTCACAGGGAGTTACTGACAGGTAGTTAGCTGACGTAGATTTTACATGCTTCAGCTTGTTCAGGTGAGAATTTGTGGCCTTTTTAACATGTTTCTTGTCTTCTTCTCTCTATAAGTACCATCAATAAGACATTATTCAGGGTTTGTTGCTGCTCAATATGCTGTGCTTCCGTTCAACCGAGCATAGTCAGAGCAAATTGAGATAGACAGCAAGCTTAGCTAACTTAATTGAAGTGTTCATTCATGTATTGTTGACAATTTTCTTGTTTGATAGGAATTTGTAACTTCACTAAGGAAGGACGTTTACCAAACTTTATGCCCCTCGGTCCATCCTTTCATAATATGATGTTTTCTACTTCAATTTCCTTTAGAATTCTATAAACTTCAGGCTTCATAGCACACACAGTTTCTCAACACAGGCTCTGATTACCCGTGGGCATGGCTGCAGTTATTGGTGTTGGGGGTTTCATACCTTGTGCGTTCCTAAACCCATTGCTAAAACTATCCTTACATACAGACTACCTCAGTACCTCTTGTTCCTTTTGGTTGCACTGGCTGTATTATAACCCCAGTGAGTTCTATTTCCAGTTTGCTTGGATATTATGCCCGATTACTCTTCTTCCTTCTACTTAGGTACCAATCCTTGCCCAAGTCGAGGATTCTGAAATAGTAGACTCTAGTATAGAGTATAGACTATGAGCCATAAGCTTGAATAGCTGCTGACTATCTCTTCCATATATACAAACACACATTATATTTGTTCATTCGCTGTGCTCATGAGGTTCTGTTCTCATTTGTGTTTTATTTTATATTTTCATGTTCCATCACTCCCTCGTTTGAACTAATTTATCTCTGGCTCTGTGCTTTTTGCTAGTTATGCATAGCGTTGACATCTTTGAGGCGGTATAGTGATGCCCTAGAATTAATTAAGCTCACCTTGAAAATAACATACAAGACTCTTCCAGAGGATAAGAAGGATAAATTTTGGTGCCTTGGCGCTCGTAAGTGCTCTAAACAAAATTCTTCGTATGCTTCTCTTCTGGTTGCATTCATGGATGGATGTTTCCCACATTCTTTTGTTTAAAGCTTTACATCCTCGTGTTTCTTTATTAATTGATACTGGCCTAAATATTATGTTGCTAACAAGCTGCACCTTGTACGTTTTGTGCTGCAGAAATAGCTTTGAACGTTACTGATCCTTCTGATGGGTTTGACTATGTACGCTACATTGTTCAGCAGCGTCCACAGAGTATTGCTGCCTGGAACTGCTATTACCGATTAGTCTTGAGGTACATAATACCCTTATATTGCTCATAAATCCCTGTTTGTAGCTTACCAAATTGTAATCAATCAGTTTGTTCTTGGTTTTTTTTACGGAAACTTGCTTTAGCGAGTCAATCCAATTTTAGGTTTTAGCTAAATGAATCATGCGTCTTAATTTAGTTCAAGCAGGACCAACCAAAAGCTACTTCTCTTTTGTACGCCTCTCATGAAGAGTTCATCACATTTTGATGTAAATTTTAAGGGAATGCACATATCCAAAAAGATATGTGACTAGTAGTTGGATAAATGGAATTAGAGAATTGGAGATTGGTTGGGTAGGATGTAATGAGATGAATTTGTAGACGAAAGACAATAATGAAGTTTAGGTAAGTAGATGGATTGGTTGTGATGTTGAACCATTGATGCCATGAAAACATCAGCAGAGCATGACAATTGTCGATTACAGACTGTTTTGCTGACAACCTCAGACTGTTTAGTAGCCAGATAATCTTTCAAATGCAGAAAGGAATATTAGATACAATGTGAATGCTCTCCTTATAGAGCCATTTGCTTATTTATGTTTCTTTTGTGCTAACTTCGTTTCTCACTCTATAACCAACTTGTTAGTTTAATTAGTCCCTGCCTCCCTGGCTACTTATACTCCCTCCCTTAAGTCACTAACAACAATCTCAAACTGAATTATGATACATTCCTCATTTTACCCTTCTCCACGCCTTGCCTAAGTGAAAGATGTTAATGGTTTGGATTGATGTATCAAAAGAAGAAAATCATGAATGTATTTCGCGGTCACGGTCGCTGTGTTGCTGAAGCAGCTTTATGGGCGGAAGGTAGGTGTTGTCAAACGAATTCCCTGAATCTTTGCAGCCATTTTCATTTTGCTTACCTTGGCTAAAAGGGAGATCGTTAGGTCCACGGACGGGGGCTTGGGGATGAATAGTTGAGGTAGGACCCACGTAGAGGGGTTAGGGATAGTGAAACCCCAATGGCTCTGTTCGGACCAAAGCTCCATCTTGGGAAGAATATAAGCAGTCCTGGTCTCCTGGAGATACTGCTCCCAGTCCTAACTTCCAGGATAGCTCTTATTGTGATCTGTATCAACATTTTGTGCTGAAAATTGGAACCGCTTAATATGTGTGCGTAAATTGTGGTTTATTTGAAATTCCGTGTCTCATCAGCTTTGTCAATCTGACTTTAGATTAGAGAACCGGCTCTCAAAGCGTAACAAGTTTCTGCATCATATGCGAGTTGAACAGAAAGATTTGGTGCCACCCATGATCATTTCTGGAAATCAGTTTACTATGATCAGTCAACACCAAGTAGCTGCGAGGGAATACTTGGAAGCATATAAGCAGATGCCTGATTCCTCACTGATCAATCTTTGTGCTGGTATGTTTATGTAATGACTTCTGGACCTGTTCAATGTGATCTTCTGGTGTTAATTTTCCATATGTTCTCTGCAGGGACTGCCTTGGTCAATCTAGCCCTTGGACATAGACTTCAAAATAAGCATCATTGTGTTGCGCAAGGCTTAGCATTCCTTTACAACAATCTGCAACTTTGTGAAAATAGCCAGGTGAGCTTTTGAACAGTGATCTTTTATGCGTAATAGAATAATAAAAACATGCTCAGGGAGAAATGCATGAGTTGAATAAGATCACCATCTCCCTGTTCCAGGAGGCCTGGAACAATTTTCATCCCGCCTTTGTGGCTCTCTACACTAAAAAAAATCTCTATATTCAAGATGTGAAACCATTTTGTCTGATCAGTCTTCTTACCCTGGTTCCTCATCTGAGCTCCACAGCCCATAGTACATCCTTTGGTATAAGTTTGACACCAGTGGTCGTGATGCTGTTCCATTCGGTAGTGTTAACTAAAGTTTGGCCCTTTTGCAGGAAGCATTGTATAATATTGCTCGTGCATACCACCATGTAGGACTTGTTTCATTGGCAGCTACTTACTATGAGAAGGTCCTTGCAATTCCACAACAGGACTGCCCCTTACCAGAGCTTATCAGAGTTGATAAAGATCCGACTAAAGATCTGAAATCTGGCTACTGTGACCTTCGGAGAGAAGCGGCTTACAATTTGCACTTGATCTACAAAAGAAGTGGAGCCCTTGATCTTGCAAGGCAGATCCTGAAGGATTACTGCACCTTATAAGCTCTGTTTATTTTGCTTCGACTGCAGAGTTGTTACATTGCTTAAGTTAATAGTTCCAGGGTACATGGTAGTTCTGAGATAAGATGCTTTTGGCTTGAACAGTTGGTGCTCTCCAATTATTAAAAAAATGGAAACCCGTCATTTTCTTGTGAGAAACGTTTTAATTAAATAATTGAAAATGCTTCCTCTTTTGCAAAGATATTGTCTACGCCCCGTCCTATTTTAGTTCATCTCATTTTGTATTGGTTTTTGTTATAAATTCATATTTTTATTCGAAATAAACTAACTTTCTCATTCAGTTAGTTGATTAGCTCGGATATTGTTTGAAGCTTCTAATCACATGTGCTCACCTCTAATTTTTTTTCTTCTTTTTTAGTGTAAATCAATGTTAATACCTCTTGGAGTAGGGAGAAATGCTCTAGCCAGTTGAGGTATCTCTCACTCTTGCTTGTTCGCACCTTTGTAACCTTAAAGAAAACCGTGTTAAGAACCAAAATCTGCGGGGACTCTATCCGCTTTCATGATGACTTAGATGAAGCCAAAGAACAGCACATGATTTGAGTCTTGCATGTGGGTATTATGGAGAATACTGGTAATAAAAATACAGTACATTGTATTATGTGAATCATCATGTTTGTAAAATTATGATGATTAGGTGGTGGAACTGGTGGGCCATGAAGGCCCAAATGAGAGTAGCAGTAATACCACCGGCATGAATGTGTCCATTTAAGCTAGGCCCACTACATATTTTTATGAGCATTACAAATTACAAATCACTCTTTCCTGCATTTCAAGTCACCCAAAGAAACTGTTCATCATAAGAAAGCAAACGCGATTGCAAATAGAATTAAGTTGATGTAGGTAAGTGAAGTTTGCACATTAAGAATGAATCCTAAACTTTGATCTTGATTGCCATAGAAATGTTGCTTTATTACTTGAAGAGACCGAAAACTACTGATTAGTCTCTTTGCTTGAAAATGAATATTATTGTTGATAAAATTCCAAAATCCACTATAAGTATATCCTACTAAGAAGCACATTTAAGTTATCAATATAATTTTTCACTCCTAATTTACTATTGACTTCATTTCTACTTTGATCTATGTCATATTTTCATGGCACAATGTTGCCCATGACTTAATATAGATTAGTATGAGTGTATAAAAAAGCTTTTTTTTCAGTGGAGATTTATATAACTGACACAGTAACAGAGCAGTGATACTGTAGAAATAAATCCAAATTTTGTATTTTCAATCCTACAAATGGTATGGTGAGCAATGATAAGTTATTAATTAGACTTATAGTTTATAATAGTTAGTTATTTGTTATCAATCAAAGAAAAACCGCATGAGGCAATAGTCATGGCTTCATTTTCCAATCTTTTGCTTCCTTTTCTTATTACAACCTAATTATAGAGAGTATAAACACACAATCAAATACATAATGCTAGTGTTGAATAGTCTAATCAAGTTATTGATTTGGCTTTAAATTTTCTATACTATGTTATTGTTGTGATACCCATAGTAAGGGACTAAGGGCTATGTCAAACATCTAAAGAGGCCTTTTGCAATCTATTGTCCTTGTATGGAAGAATGCTAACATGAAGTATAATTTCTTTTCTTTTGATGTGAAAAATGTAATAATACTTGTGAGTTGTGACATCGAAAGGTGAAAGCCTTCAAGCAACATAGCCAAATTGATGGCCATAACTTTCGTGCTTATACACCTCAACATTTTCTTTTTGTGCGTTGGCATCAATCCGTCCTCTAAAATTCTAACCCTATGACCTTAGGAGATGTGATGAGTGAGAGTTAAGAAGCCAAAGGTGACTTCTATAATTTTTCTTCATACTTTTAGTGCTATAAACGACTCAAGTCATTTTTAACCTATCTTGACCTTTTTCTATGCATGTGTACGATTTTGAAAAAGGGAAAATAAAACTCTTCTGTAAATAAAACTTATTTTTTGTACGTAATCTAAGTGCGAAGAGAAAGAGATTAAAGCTAGAAGTATTATATTGCTAATGTCCCGTTGAAAGTGATAAATTCTCAAGGGTTTAACAATCATATTGCACTCAAAATTAATTAAAATGATACTTCCTCCGTTTTTTTAATAGATGCAACAAAGGAATTTTTATATCTCTCTAAAATTACCCCTTTGTTGCATCTATTAAAAAACGGAGGAAGTACTACATTTGCCAATTTGGTCTATTACATGTATATATAATATAAAGATGAGGTTTTTAACGGAAAAATGACACATTATCTCCAACATACACCTCTATGGCTCTATGTTTGCATTACAAGCCAAATTGAAAGCCTAAATACTTCTGGATGTATAATAGACGCGTTAATTAAAAAAACATTAGGTTAATAATAGATGTGGATGACCCTAACATATGGATTGCCCAAATTCAATTCTTCAGTGCTTTGGATTTATTCGTCTACCACCCTTGTTAGTTGCTACATTGCACATGGGTTGTAAGGTAATATCAAAGTGAAAGAGAAACGCTTTAGAGATTCATCTCATCACATCATTTAGCAAACTTTGTTTTCCCCACCACCAATCTCATCTCACATAGGAAGCTGCTTCCTAGTCAACAAGCAATAGTTTGACCATAACACCCACAAGATTTATAACTATAAGGGTGGCGAAAAGACAAATATGGGTTGGAGAAAATTGAGACAACTTAACATTCATCTATCTTACAACATCCTTATTTTCGTTTTGATAAATCAATGAATGACTGTTGGAACATAATTGTTCATCCACTTGCGGCACTATTGTCGTATAATTTCTAATGTTTTCTGTTTCAACTTATATTTCCTCCGTTTCTTTTTAATTGCAACAAAGGGATATTATTTGTGAGACATAAAAAATTCCTTTGTTGTAATTAAAAAAAACGGAGGAAGTATTATTAACCAACAATCCCTCAACTTTACCAACTAATTCGTTATCAACCTACATAAGTTTTTTTTTCTTTGACTTTATATGTCAAACTTTAGAAGGGAGAAAAAGGAGAAGATAAGGAAAAATTTCAAGCATAAGATCCGCACTTGGTAGCTAAGATAACAAGATGAAACTTACTAAAACCTTGTTCAATTCACTGAAAAAATAACATTAATCAAAATCATTCAGTAAATTATTCTTATGTTGGAGGTCGAATTTTTGGAGAGAGACAAAAGATAAGGAAAATTCTCAAGCATACGAATTGCACCTTGCAATGAAACTTGTATTTTTAGGTAAAAAGGTGAAACTCCTACCAATTACTAAGCTACACCAAATACTACCTTAATCAATCATAATCGATAACGGAAACAAGGAGTAAGTAACTCCCATATCCATCATAAGCGGAGAGACATTAGAAATGAAGCAAATTTTGACTTTAAACTAGCTCTATAGTGTGAAAGATAATAGTGGCTTATATGAAGGGTAATTAAACTAATCAAAGTTGTTAAATTAAGCAACAGATGAGAAGAAGCATGCTATGCTTGGCATGTTAAAAGTGAGATAACTTTCAAACTCTTAATGTATGAAAATGGTAAAGCCCATAATATAAAGTAAAGTAAAAGTGCAACTCAAAGCATGAACTTACTTTAGCACAAACTATAGCCTATATTGATGATGATCTTAAATATTCAAAAGAAGTCGTACCATCTTGTATCTTTTTGATCAAGACATGTATACTAATACCATCACTCCATCACATACATAAACTTTATAGTTTTCAGAAAAAAAGAGAGTAGAAAACCTTACTTGCAGTTGAAGGCCTCTTATCCTAACGGTAACTGCTAATTGCTAATGATTAATTTTACTCACTCCCACCGAGCATTAGGGATATACTTGGCCCATTAAGTTAATAAAGTTTAATAATTACACCATGTATATAGGCAAATTCTTGTAAAAGGTGGTCTTACGTTAAGCTGAATGTAAGACCAACCCAATAGGCCCATTTAGCACAGATCCACGAATGCGGGTCTTCCCTTCCCTCGCTAGACGCGCATCTTGCAGTTTCAAAAAGTTGAAGTTTTAGGTTCAAAAGTTAAGGTTTTTAACCCATCTGTTAATATCATAACCTGTTTCCAATTTAATTAAAGTTAATATTCTAGGGTGAAAAGTTAAATACTTTTTGCTTATAAGTTGAGGTTTTTTGTCAAATAGTTAAGTTTTATTATGTGTTATATATCTATATTCTAAACTTGGTGTTTCGATCTAAAAGTTAACTTTTAAGGCTTTTAAAGGTTGATATTTTATGTCTATTTGTTAAACAAAATAACTTATGTCAATATTCAAAAGTTAAAGGTTTTCGATTCAAAAATTAAGTTTTTAAGTTTAAAACTTAATATTTTTTAGTCTATTTTGTTAATATCGATTCCACATATATTGTACTTCCTCCGTTTTATACTCGCATTATTTCTCATTGTGACACTATTCACATGTGTCTCTTATAATCAAAGTTATGACTTATATGTAAAGAAAACTATAATCATGTGGTATCTAGTTAGATTTCTCCCGATGTGTTGAGTATTGATATTTTTTTTGTTTATTTTTTCTTCAATATATAAAAAACATTTAACATTTAAATTATGCATTGGAAAGTGTAAAAGCTCTCAATGATACAACTATTACAAAGCGGATGTGGTATTAGTTATGAATTTTCATGCAAAAGTTAAGGTTTTAAGTTGAAAAGTTAAAAAACGCAAAAATTAAGATTTTAGGTCGAAAAGTTAAAGAATCAATTTAGTCAAAATAATTTTAATACTACCAAGAATGAGATTATAGTTTACTAGTCATTGAAATTATTTTAACTAATTTGCTCGTTTATTCCATTAAATCTATTCCTCAAAATGCGTACAAAATAAATTGGTGCAATCTTTTTGATACGGAATAAGTAATAGGATGTATATAAGATACAATTAGGGCTTGTTTGGTTGCTCAAAATAAATGGAGGAAATTAGAATTCATGTGAATTTGCAAACAAAGTAGTTGTTTGGTTGGATTGAAAAGAGAAAATGTGGGAAGTAGAAATTCATGGGAATTTGGATTTACCACAAAATGTTGGAATTTAATTACCTACTCTC
This sequence comes from Patellifolia procumbens, assembly GCA_947645195.1. Classification (NCBI taxonomy): domain Eukaryota; kingdom Viridiplantae; phylum Streptophyta; class Magnoliopsida; order Caryophyllales; family Amaranthaceae; genus Patellifolia; species Patellifolia procumbens. Next base: position 948,593 of record CANSGD010000225.1, read on the forward strand.
CCCTTGTTCAATGAAAATTCCCATAAAATACAAAATCCCACATAACAACCAAATAATTTAAAACAATTTCTAGGAATTTCACAAGGGAACTAATTTCCCATGAAAAACAAATTCCTATGGAAATTTAATTCCAATGACAACCAAACGAGCCCTTGGTATAAATTTTCTAGCAAACTCTGCAATATCCTCGATTCCTCACTTTAAAGAACGAAGAAATTGCTTTTTACTGTTACCCTTGTAACTTTAAAAGGGTAAAGGGTAGGAGGAAAATCCGGAAAAGTAAGAGCACCAATTGAGGCATTGAAAGATGTTAGAGATGGGAATATGGGATTATTAAGCATCATGAGAATCATAATCCAAGATTAACACCCAATTTAAAGGTGGTAAATTTAATCAGTCAATCAACTGATATTAATGTTGCTAACTAACCCAACCAAATTTCACGCTTATTCGAGAATAGACCATCATCATTCATTGACATATTGCATAGTTTTAGCTAACATTGATTACACAATTTTAGCCCCCATTTCTTGCATTTTACTACTACTTGTATCTAGTTCTCAATTCAACCTCTAGCTAATCAAGTGATTGAGAGCCTTCAGCTAAGGAATAAGTTTTCTCGATGGTTTCATGTCTCCTTGTGTTGTGCTATTGTATACTTCCCCCGTTTTTTAATACTCGCATCATCTCCCTCTTTCACACTATTTACACATGTTAACTTAAATTAATATTGTGACTTACATGTAAGAAAAAATATAGTCATGTGAGATCTTGTTAGATTCGTCTCAATGTATAGATTATTAAAATCTAATTTGCATAATTTTTTATAGTACATAATTAGAGATATTTAACATCTAAATTGTGCATTGGGTTGCGTAAACTGGTTCAATTGTGCGAGTAAAAAAGACGGAGGAAGTATCAATCCATGTATCACCATTGTGGTTTACTGTAATTTGGGATAAAATATTCAGCCTGAAATTTTGAAGTCGAATGTCGATTGATTTTGACTCTTTTTGAGGAAATGTAGAACTTCTATTTTACATCTACACTTGTTTATCTATCTTATCAAGTTCGTTAGCTTAATAAATATTGAATTTATACAAAATTACTTTTACCCCTCGACGTACTAGCTCAAATACCGAAAATAATATAGTGTATCTTCCTAATCAAAGTAAAATATCAACAATTTTTACAACAAAAATAAATCATCGAATTCTTAAATATTTGATATACCAATTTTCAGGTGCTTTTAAATTTCAAATGTTTGAAAATTTTATCAGATTCAAATGTAAATCAGTTTCAAACATTCAACCTGTAATCAATCATACCAATTAGAATAATATCATATTATGATTCGATGGGAGGCTCCCTGTGAAGGATGGGTGAAATTGAATATGGATGGAGCGGCTAAGGGAAATCCGGGTTTGGCCCGAGCGGGAGGTATTATTAGGGGATATAGAGGTGAAACGCATGAAATGTTTGCTATGAATTGTGGTACTTGTTCGAGCATGAAAGCTGAACTTCTGGGTGTTTTGCGTGGCTTAACAGTAGCTTGAAATGGGGGGCATAGGATGGTTCAAGTTGTGGTGGATTCGGAGGCATTAGCACATCTCCTAGTGGCTTCGACTCCAGCGCAATCTCCCTACATTCACATTATTAAGCGGTGCAAAGCATTCATGGAGCGTAAAGAATGGAAGATCACGATTAGTCATTGTTATCGTGAGGCAAATTGGGTTGCGGATTGGTTGGCGAACCTTGGCGAACCTTGGCGTCACTCTACAAGAAAAAATGGTGATTATTAGAGCGGTCCCGACTCCCGAGGGATCTTCGAACCATTTTATTGGAGGATTTAAGTGCTGTTGCGATCCCGAGATCGGTGTCTAGTACTATTACTTAGCAGTGTTTTGTTTTAGTTAGAATAATGTAGCCTAGCTACTGCCTTCTTAGGCTTATTTTAGTTTGTTTGAGTTTATTTGTTTAGGGGCGTACTCCTCCCTTTCACCAAAAAAATAATAATATTATGTTGATAACCAAAAAGTAAGATAACAACCAGGGGCGGGCCAAATAAGCTAAAGACGTGTATCGTTATTACAGCTTGACGCATAATAGAGGCATATCAATCATCAATCGTCAATCATCAATCATCAATCATCAATCATCAAACGTCCAAAAACATTGCTTAGGTTTGGGGAGATATCCCTTTAACTCTTTGAAGCTATAGAGCCCATTCCTTTCTTAATTAGCTGCCTGCCTAGCTCGTTGGCATTTATTTCTTCCATTTCCATGCATACATACGGATACATCTTTCCTTGTCCCAAAACAAGCTTTTATGGGTTAGGTAGGTGAATTGCCCCACTCCACTTCTTGTGTCATCAATATACACCATTGACAGATTTGACACATATGTACATTGCCTTAGATAACTTTCACTCATATATTTGATATCTTCATTTTTAACCTAAACCAGTAAAATTTGTATCCTTTACTTATGCCCCACTTCCATCTTCATTATTGCATGCATTGCCTTTCTTTCTCTTGCAATCCTTGTGATCTTGTTTCACACTTTTTTTACTTCTTTGGCTCTTCATTTAAGTTAGAGCCTATAGTATCTATAATATTCAATGCGATTCTATTAATGAGTTTGGAAGTTTGAGCCTTTCGATATTTTTTATTTTGCAAAACCTTTTCTCATGATTATTTATGGAGTAGTTATAATTTTAGGGGAAGAGTAACTTTATTGTAGTGTTTTGTAGGTTTAGATTCACTCTTTTTAGAGGAGTATATTGTAGTTTGTACATTCCTCTTCGCTTATCCCGAAATAGGTCGTTTTTCATTTGAACTATTATTCTTTACTTTTATAGAACAAAATGCAAAACGCAAGAAAATAAATTATTAAATTTTATCTTAATAAGAAAGATTTTGTGGACTATTCCAGGCTTTTATTACCGACATAAGTGATCTTGTTTTATGAATGTTACAAGAGTTGTTGGTATGTATATTTTCAACGTTGTCTTTTCTTTAAGTATTTCACTTAAGATCAACAAATCTATCTGTATGAGGTAATTAATCTTATAGTTGGGTGTAGGACTAATCCAATGTAATTTTTTTTTGCTAATTTTGCATATTGAGATTCTCCTATAGTGTAAATTTTGCTCATTTGAAATTTCTCAAATAAATAAAAATATGCATCATATACTCGGATTTACTATCAAAGTTGTACTATTTGTATTGACTCAACTTTCGTGCACATTATTTTAGAGATCTCAATACAATAATTTAGCCAAGTAGTTGAAGTAGTTATAAGTAGCTAAGAATACTCAATCATGCAATAAAAAAGAATAGGTAAAATTTGCAATGAAATGGTGACATATAGTTGAGAAAAATTGTATTCTATTCCATCACACATATAATCCAAATAACCTAAAGTGATCAATCAACAAAGAAACAACTAGTAATTTTGACACCAAATTCACTAATGAATAAAAAAACGTGTTGAGAGATACATAATTATAATGTCGAAATAAAGAACAAAACACACCGTTTTAAACACACATAACAAATTTATGTTGATCTTAAAGACCAAACGTATTAATTTATTTAGTACATATTTAGGAGGGCCATCAAACATAATTACTCCCACGACCCTACCTCACTAACTACTCAAGACCCATGGTAAACTAATTGTTCCAAAAGAAATGACAATGAAAAGCTAAGTGCAACTAGCCAACTATCTACTAAGCAAGTGTTGACTCAGTGGTAATGAGGACTGACTTTGGTAGGACGGATCCGTGTTCGAATCCCCCCAACACCCTTGAGAGAGGAATGAAATTTAACCACCCCAAACTTGACCTTAATCCGGATGTAACCCAAAGGGTAAACCAAGTACAAACCAAAAAAAACTAGCCAACTATCTCAAAACCAAACATGGCAGAAATTTCAATAACTGTCTCACCAAAGAAATCACATCATCAATAACTACCCACTACCATAAAAACTGCAGAAGAAAGTTCCCTTACATAGTCAAAAACATTTCCAAAACGACATCGTTTCACATAATGCACATGACCCCAACTGACAACTCCACATTCTCTCTTTACAGTTTAAAAAGCCCCCCCCCTAAACTCCACTTTACACCTTACCTCTCTACACCAACAATAATCTCTAACCGGCAACCGCCAATGCAACCGCAAAATCCACCTCCACCACCACTACAACCACCACAACCACCTTCATAACACATTCAACATTCGCATTATCTATCTATCCATCTATCTATCTAATGGCGCCGAGACAATCCTCGGCGACATCGGCCCGAGACCTCCGCCACCAAATCCTAACCTGCATAACAAAACTGTCAGACAGAGACACACTTCCACAAGCCGTATCACAACTCGAATCAATCATCCCAACACTCACTTCCGACACATTCTCTCTCTTTATAAACTCTCTCTCCTCCACTTCCACCGCTGATCGCTCTTCCGTCCGCATTTCCTCTCTCAAACTCCTCTCTTCTCTCTCCTCTTTCCACACCTCCTCTCTCTCTCCTCACCTCCCTAAACTCATCTCCGCCGTCATCCGCCGCCTCCGCGATCCTGACTCCGCCGTCCGCACCACCGCCGCCGCTACCACCGCCTCTTTCTCACGCCACGTCAGCAACTCTCTCTCCTCTGTTGTTTTTAAACCGTTGGTTGATTCTCTCTCCTCCGAGCAGGATTGCTCTGCGCAATCGGCTGCTGCTTTGTGTTTGTCTGCTGCGATTGAATCGGCGCCGGCGGTGGAAGGTTCGATGATCTTGAAGGTTTTGCCGAAGTGGATTAGGTTGTTGAATTGTGATGGATTTAAGGCGAAATCGGCGTTGATTGTGTTGTTGAAGAGTTGTGTTAGGGTTTGTGAGATTGGAAATTGTAATTTGTTGAGAGATTTGGTGAATTGTTTGGTTTTGTTTTTGAAGTGTGAGGATTGGAGTGCTAGGAAGGCTGCTGCTGATGCGTTGAGAGAGATTGCTGTTGTGGAGAGGGAGAATTTGTCGGAGATGAAGGTTTCTTGTTTGAAGATTATTGAATCTAGGAAATTTGATAAGGTTAGTTAGTCTTTGTTTGCAAAAGGAAATGAAATTTGTTTTGAGTTGTTTGTTTCTATTTTTGGAGTAATGTGTGTTTGATTTTTGAATGTAGGTGAAAGCGGTTCGAGAAGCGATGAATCAGATGTTGGAGGTTTGGAAAGAGATTCCTGATGTTTTTGATGATGGATCACCACCTCCTCAATCACAAGAGTCCTCTAGAGGTTGATTTCTCTCTCTTTTTTTAGAGTGAAATTAGTAGTTTTCCATTAGAAATGCAAGTTATGATGAACATTCGGTTATTAATTTTCGCAATTGAATACATCATGGTCTTAGGAGAATCAGGCCGCGTTCTTTTGGACTGAATTAATGGAAGATAAATTTTAGTTCGAGTCGGGAGGTGTGGTCAGGTCCATTCAGTCCAAAAGAACAAGGCCTTAAACTGGAATTTTTGCACCTTTATTCTTGAATTTGTTATGGATTTGTGCTTAAGGAGGTTGTTCTGAATATTCGATCTTACATGAGAAATTTATACCCTTACCTGATGCAAGATTAAAAAAGAGATGGAATTCTTTATGTATGATTAATTAATTGATTTGCTTTGAAGATGCTTCTCTCTCTTCAACTCATTTCCCTTGCTGATTTGAATGCCAATACAAATTTGTCCTTTAGGAGTATATTACTTCGTATTTGCCAATGTGGCTGGATTGTTCTACTTGGTTTACCATTCATTCGCTGGCGAAGAATACGACTGACATATGATCCATTTATTGGTGTTTAGTGTCTGTGAGTTTAGGAGGAAAAATTGAAAATATGATAGAAAAATATGTCGGTTGGTTTTGATCATATATGTTTGGCTAGCATAAGCTGCCAACCTTTTCCTGTTTTGTGTGGTTTTCTTCCTCTTCCTTATCTCTGTAAAATTTGATTTTATCGTTATTTGGGTGTTCTATCATGTATTCATGTCTAAAGGTCTTCGTACCTTGTTCCTTCTAATGGTTCTTCTTCAATATGGACAACAGAAAATGCCAGTGATGGACGATTCCCTGTCAGATCTAGAAATACCAGTGCAGTTGACTCTAACACTCCTCAAACAAGCAGGAAACATGTACTGTTTAGGAGATCATCCCCGTCTGATAGTGCTATGAAAACCACCGCTAGAAACAGAGGGTCCAGTGCAACAGAGAGGAGGTCAAACCCAGCTGTTTCCAGGAAGCTGGACTCCAAGAAGTCTTCTGATACAAATGCTGATGCTACTGATCTTCATGGATCATCTGTAACACCAGCTTATGGAGAAAATTCAGTGGGAGATGATGATGGTTCTTTACGAAGGGCAGATGTCAGACCATCAAGGCAAGAAACCAAGCGAGGTCTTTTTAGCAAGAATCCTGTTTCACGTGTGGTGCCGTGTCCTGAGGATGATTCTGAAGCTACTGCAGCTATCGACAATACCTCTTCGGATATTTGTAGACACCACAAAGACTTTGAAGATCTTGCTCTAATTCGTAAGCAGCTCGTTCAAATTGAAAACCAACAGTCCAGCTTGATGGATATCCTTCAGGTAACTCTTGGATTAGTTGCTTATTATGTATCAATTTTTTTTTTATTAGATCTGGGTTTATAATGACATATACAACAAAAAAGATCTTCTTACTTTATAGATTCATTTGATTCCTACCTTTTCTATTTTTATTTTATTTGTTAATCCGTTTCTATTCCGAAGCAGAAATTCATCGGAAGCTCACAGGACGGTATGCATACTCTTGAGACACGTGTGCATGGCTTAGAGCTTGCTTTGGATGATATCTCCTACGACTTGGCCTTATCAAATGCAAGGATGTCCTCTGCTGAAGCCACAAGGAGCTCGTGTTGCTTGCTGCCTGGTCCAGACTTTTTAAGCTCTAAGTTTTGGAAGAGACCTGATGGCCGTTTCTCCACCCCGCGATTCTCTTTTTCTGGCATGACTCCTATGCGTAATATAGCTGATAAGAGACCTGGTGATACAATTGGAGTTGAGAACCGGAGGTTTAGCCTTCCGGGTCCAGGTGGAGTTATAATGAATCCGTTGGCTGTTATTCCCGGTGAGACAAGAGGAGCTTCAGAGGTATCGTCTAGCAGAGTGTTTAGAAGCGTACGTAACGTTGCTTGACATAAGTGTGAGGCTCAGCAGTAATCCATATTGGTTATAAAGGTAACTTGTTATGTTCTTTGGTTCCAAATACACTGTCTCTTTATAATCCTTGTGGATGACGAATGATAATTAAAGCTTTTGAAGAAAAATGAACATTCTGGTAATTATAAAATTATCTCTAAGACTCTAGCATATGTTAACTTATATGGTTTTTTCCTGACTTTTATCTGCATTTTTGTAACTTATACTGTGTTTTGTAAACTTGCTCTTGCATAGTGGCCCTGGGAGGTATTTTATTCTAAAATTATGCTTTGCCTGGTTGATGAAGTGGCTAATAATATGCAGGCTAGGCTGTTCCATGTGATGGTCCATTAATTAGGAATACTAGGAATAATATATACTTCGTGAACGATTGTTCCAATATTTAGCCTTTATTTCTCCTTTTTTCTTATATACTAGTTGTTAGCTCCGACAGCTGCTTAATGCGTCCCAATATTTATTTTTCCTTCAGATGAGCAGAATATGGACTGGCTACTTCAGCAACTCTTGCCGACATTCATATACTACTAAGTCATATCCCATTTGCTCTTATTGACACCAAGGACGAATAGCTGACTTAAATCAAGTTGATTTTATACTATCATACATACTTCCTCTTTCTCTGTGGTTTTCCGGAGTATCACCAGACGCTATAAGAGGAAGTATCAACTCAGCAGCAAAGTTAAACAACGCAGGCGTTATCTTTGTGATACCATTGTTAGAAATTAGAATGTGCTTATAGAGAAGATTTCTTAGGCAGTCTTTAGTCAATATACTACCGATCTTGTTTGTTGGTTAGTTGATATCTTTTGTTGGAGAAGATACTCAGCTAAGCCTACAGTTGCTGAATACTTCGGTAAAGCTTGATATGGTGGCCTCATTTTTGTTTCTCAATATCAAACAGCTCCTTGGGGAAATCATTCTAGATATCGATTGTCGTAGCAATGTAAATCTCAGCCCTCAAGATGTCGAGATAGCATAGACAATCTATCCCTGTTACGTGTATATTATGTTACCATCTCTAGTGATTAGTGAAATTGCTTATTCCACGAGACTGCCTTTTTATTAGATGAATCCTATTGATACTTTTTCTGTAAGATATATGGTGAGAAATATCCTTCTGGACTAATACCTCTTCTGGGTCAACCAGTCTAGCTTAGCAGATTAGATTCTTTGTCACGCCGGAGCTACTAGCTAATCAGTATTTGCATTGTCTAGGTTAAAATAACACAAGTAACTGCGATTAGCAGATTTGGTAGAATAGGCTTGTAAACAATGCACCAATAGTTCTATCAGCAGAATAGGCTTGATTAGCAGATTTGGCAGAAAGGCTTGTAAACAATGCAACACTAGTTCTATCAGCAGAATAGGCTTGTAACAATGCAACAATAGTAATGAACTCGAACTATTGCCATTTGCCACAATACCTCAAACACGGGTGTGTTGTGCACCTTCTAATGGGCCGCTAGATTAAGGAACTAAATGTACGAACTCGACACCCTCCTCACATGCTTAGCCATCCTCCTTTTGCAACATAGGACTCGTACATGAATTTTTCTACTAACACTCCCTCACATGTGTTTCTATCTTTCTCTTACCAGTAGGGTTAGTCACACATCTGCATTAAGCCTTTTTCTAAGCTCTCAACATAAGATCATCATATCTCAAAAGTGTATCTAGCTAAGGTGTAATTTATATACGAAAGGACTGAAGGATGCCACAGTAGTGTTTTTACCGGCTAAATAGGTTTCAAAAGGTCACCGTGGCCAAGTGGGCTAATATTGGGAGACATAAAACTTGAGATTTCTTTAAAATAATCAAGACTTTGGATTAATATGAGAAGATGGTCAAAACTTAGTATTAATTTTGATAGTTATTCCAAACTCAAACCCAAGGATAAAGAAACTACGGAGTAACGGATTAATAGGAGGTGTTTATAAAAACCATGCAATCCTGGTAAGGCATAAAGGGAAGTGTAGCCAAATGCAACATACCAGATTTTTCATCTTTCATGCATAATCGATCAGAATACTTAGATCGGCAAGTGTAAGGTTGGCGATAACACTCTTACACGCTACCGAAACAAATCTGTATTGGAGCATTTCGACTAGTTCTCAAGAGCAACTCATCGGCAAGCTTTATAAGTATTATAACAACTATCAAATGGAATTGATGTTAACGTCTAGAACATCACTACTTCATCAACTAAAAATAAATGACTTATAGTCAAGATTCAAGAATAAAAATCAACCAAAATTTCAGTGTTTTTCTTACCATTTCAAGTATCCTTGACAATCAATCTAATATGGGTATGAATGCAAATTTAGCATAAGATGGCCGAGTCCAACATTCGGATACTAACCCTATTCGAGTACAATCTACATGAGTTTCTCTTCAACATTACTTACATGGTTAAGTGTGACATTTAGAGGAAGTAGTGACCTGTTTGGTTTAATGGTAAAGAAAATAAAGGTATGGAAAAAATAACCAAAATTGGAAGATTACGTTGGTTGTTGGCATGTTTAGAAAGGATGTCAACTCAGCTTTCCGAACCCATTGGCAAATGCTCCAAAAGAGTAAAGGGAGCATAGATCTAAACCTCGTGTCCGTCCGGGTGCCCCTCCTTTAAGTGAAGAGACATCCAACACAAACCTGTTTCAACCCCGATCAAAGAACTAAATGAGAATATATTCGTATCCATCACAGCTCATTAATAAGAAGGCAAGAGAAACTTACGAGTTCTTTGATGCAGTTCCGAACTCTGCATTTGTAGTATTCAGGTATATTTTGCTACCAACTTTTGAAACTGAGTTCACTAGCGGAAAACCAACCTTCTTCAGGACTAAATAACATTTGCAGCATTTCATCAGTATAATACCGGTAGACAATTGATGACACCAATAAGAAATGAACATGAATCTAAGGTACTTGAAAGAGAATCATACCAGCATGGTTAGTATTGTCAGCAGATTGATGTAAACCCAAGAGATTCTGTAAACCAATTAAAATATAAGCACTTCATCACCAAAGTATTTTGACTTGAAAGAAAGGAGTTTTGATTAGAATTAACCACCTTCAGAGTCCGGTAACATGCTTCAAGGTCATCGTTTACCAAGAAATGATCAAAAAGTCCAGGTGATTTTCCCTGTTCAAGCTCTCCCTTCGCATTGCGAAGACGCTTCTGAATCTGCTCTTCTGACTCTGTCCCCCTGTTCATGAGGACTTGAAATATGTTGTTTAAACCACAACACTATGAAAGCATAGCATTCTTACTGCAGCAGCTCAAGTTTACCTAGAACGAAGCCTCTTCTCGAGATCTTCATATGATGGAGGGCAGATAAAGATAAAGATTGCATCGAGAGAACTAGCCCTTACTGCCTTTGCACCTTGAACATCAATATCAAGGATGCATCTCTGCATTAAGATCAATATACTTATCTCAAGGTTCAGTTACATACACAAGCAAGAACCAATCTCGTTTAAGAAGTAGTGGTACAAGAAAGATAAATTGTACACAACTATCCAATATGTGTCCATTAAGTTAATTACAAGGGAAAGGGAAAGCAAAGACTGCCCACGGGGAAGAAATGGGAAATGGGAGCAAAATCGTACTCACCATTCCTGCATCGGCAACCACTTCTACCGATTCAATACTTGTCCCATACAAATTTCCATGAACTGAAGCAAATTCGAGGAACTTCCCGTCTTTTATATCCTCTTCCATTGAACTTCGCTCAGTAAAATGGTAATGAATCCCATTCATCTCCTTTTCTCTCGGAGCACGTGTTGTGTGGCTCACAGAGAATCCAAACGTTGAAGGAAAGTCCTTCATGAGCTTGGATATCAAAGTACCCTTGCCCACACCAGAAGGACCACTAATCACTAAAGGTTTCCCAGCATACCCCATAACTCCCTTACTCCAAGCCACTACATTACTTCCCAACAGCTTCTTCTGATGTCTAATAACTGGTGTATCCACCTACCAATAAAATTGCACACATATTATCAAAACCACCATAAGAATAGCCACAAAATTACAGGAAAGTAGTTTTCCAAACACTATCAACACACAATATTCGCACCAAATACATCATATGTCATAGATATACCCTCTAGATTTGTTATTCTATCCAAATTACCTCAATATACAGAAGTGCTCCGGTAAGTAAGGATACTCACCTCAAGAAACCAAAGATTATCATCTGTAATTGAACCATTCTTGATAACCAAAACTCGATCTTCGCCTAGTGGCAGAGCCCAAATATCAGAAGCCAGAGTTGGCTTTGTGCCCAAAACTGTAGGATATACCCTGAAAAAATTCATAACCATCAGCTTCAAGTAAAAAAAAAACAACCCAACATGATTACTAATTGAATAAACATCCATTACTTACCACTCCCCCAAGGAATTGTCAAAAACCTTAACTCCAATGGACAATGCTGAATAATCACAATTCCCAATTAAATACTAAATCAACACAATAAAAAAAATAAAACCATTTTAGTGCAAATTGAATGAACAAATGGGTATTCCTTAAAAAGAAGAAAGTTTCAGTCTGGCAAATTGGTATACCTTAGTTTTACCTACAACAGTTGTGGTTTCCCTACCCCTACAACTACAACTACAAACCAAATCAATCTCATTTCCAGAACACTTGTGCAGATCATCAAACAGAAAAGCTGGCGCCTCACCCTGTATAATACAGCTCAAATCAGATGCAAACCAACAAGATATGCAATTCTGATCAAAGAGGAAAGGGGAATAATAGCAAGGAACTTACCATGGAGTAAATCTTCTTACTCCCACGAAAGACTCGGCCTAAAGAATGCACAAAGCACAATATAAACCCCAAATGGCATGGGTGTTCACCATATGATCATGCAAAAATGAAAGCACCAATAAGATCAAGAGAAGATAAAAAGAGAACCTACCCGAATTTTGACTAGAACCAAAGACATCAAAAGCAAAATGGGAATGTAGAAATGGACCCCAATAATCACTCAAAATTCTATTATATGCACCCAAAAGACACAATTTTTTTTTTTGGGGTTTTAAAGTAACAAAAGACAAACTCTATTAATAAATAACAATTAATTAAGAAAGGGGGGGTGAAAATCCTATAGAGAGATTGATTGAATAGAGGTTAAAGATGACAACTTTGAAGTGAAATCAAATCACGAAAAATTGTAGATGGAAAGAAATCAGAAGGGTGATGAAAGTAGGAAGAAAAGAAGAGCAGGATTCCCATATTTTGTAGGCAAAGACAGAAAATGGGAAGAAATGGAAGTTAGCCAAAAGGGAAGGAGGAAGGTTGGGTTAACACTTACTTAAACAGAATGAGGCAACAATAATTTAGATGCATAATAAAAAGAATAAAATTTATCTTTAGATGTTAGTAATTCAATATGATCAAAGTTAATATCTACATTGGGTAAAAAGTCAATATGATGCACCTATAAAATGAGTCTAAAAATTGTATCCGTCAATTGAAGAGGTGTTTACACCCGGTTCAACCTTCAGGTTATATTCGGATTGAGACCAAGTTCGGGATGGTTAGCTTCCATTCCTCTGCCAAAAGTGTTGCGGGGATTCGAACACGAATCCATCTTACCAAAACCAGTCCCTATCATCGCTGGGCCAGGTATCCCATACATGCAATGTAAAGACTAAAGACAAGTGGTTGGATAACATTCAGCCCAAAAAGTGGAAGATAATTTGGGTGCACAACAGAAGAGCCTAACAGGTTAAGAGAGCAATTACAACTCATAGGACATCGTGCCCATTTTATATCACTCAATGTGGTCACTGCCTCACTGCTCTGCTCCACAGACTCATTAATCCTCTTTTTCCCATGAACCGTGACATCTGACAACTGACCTCTGACAACTGACAACTGACATCAGATATCACTTTCACTAATCAATCCTACTCTCTTTAAGTTTGAACCAACTCACTATCATTCACACAGTCACACTCACTAACTCTGATAATAATAGCTCATTTGATTAAGCATCTGTTCCGATTTCAGGAGGTCTTGAGATCGGTCATCACCCTAAATAAAACTCACTCACTCATTTGAGAAAGTCACACACACACACCCAATCCAGCTACTAAAAGTGTATGTTAGAATACATAAAGATCAGGAAAGAGAGAAATGGGGTGTTTTCTAGCAGGTAGTTTTTTGGTAGTTTTGATGGTGGTAGGAATGGTGGCAGGACAGCCAATGGCTAAGCCGTGCAAATTTCCTGCCATGTACAATTTTGGGGACTCAAACTCAGATACAGGTGGTATTTCTGCTGTTTTTGAGCCCATTCCTTGGCCTTATGGCCAGACTTTCTTCAACAAGCCTGCCGGTCGTGACTCCGATGGCCGCCTTCTCATCGACTTCATTGGTCTCTACTTCTCCTCTTTTTCTATATTACTAGCCGTAAATGCAAGCGATGCATGCAAAATCCGTTTGATATTTAATTTATAAAACAGTTAATTCTTGAATTAGTAAAGCATTGGCATTATGCTATGTGTATTGTGATTTACCAATTATAATATGAGCTTTGTTTTACTCTCATTCTCTACTTCACTTCATAGTAGTAACAAATTATTGCATTTTGCAAGAATGCTCTTTTGATTTAGCTAGCTTTTTTTGAATGCTAATTCTTTCTCTAAGTTCCAAGATTTTGAGCGTACAATAATGTACCTGTGTCAAAATGTAATCATAAAGATCACAATATGCGTTCTTGCTAGATTCGTTTCAAGGTTTATTTAAGAAATAGTAACTTTTTATACTTCCTTCGTGTCAAAATATTTGCATACAAATTAACCATTAAAAGTTGATGATTTGAAATATTTCTCTCTTGCTCACAATTACTGATGAATGTGCTATGCATCTAGCTTTTCTAAGTTCTAACTACTCCTACACTCGGTCACCACGAATACGATCATACTTCAGTATGAATGACTGAAAAAGATGGGATTTTCGTTGTGCAGCGGAGCAAGTAGAATTACCATACTTGAGTGCATACTTGAACTCAATTGGTGCAAATTTCAGCCACGGAGCTAATTTTGCTACTGGAGGATCAACCATCCGTAGGGAAAATGAGACTATATTTCAGAATGGAATTAGTCCTTTCTCACTTGATGTCCAAATCTGGCATTTTGATCAGTTCAAGTCTAGAACCAAGGATCTTTACTATCAAGGTATAGTATAAACCCATTCCATTATGTTATTAAAACACTTGTATGCTTGTATTATGGCGCGAATAATGCTTGAATTACATGAATCTGCTTATTGAATTTCACTTGAAAAACAGTTAAAAACCCTTTTGAGAAAAGTTTGCTTCCAAGACCTGAGGACTTCTCAAAGGCTCTTTACACATTCGACATTGGCCAAAACGACCTCTCTGTTGCCTTCCGTACAATGAATGATGAACAGCTTCGTGCTACGATCCCTAACATCATCTCCCAATTTTCTACAGCAGTTCAAGTAAGTTTCTAAGATTAAAACACCAATTTAATCTAGAATAATATTATCACTTTCTGGTATGTCTTTATTCTTTTTCTTACAAAGTATATCAACATTTATAAATTCTTGACAGCATTTATATGAACAAGGAGCAAGGTCATTCTGGATACATAACACCGGTCCAATTGGTTGTTTGCCTGTAGCGTTGTTTTACATCACGAATCCAAAGCCAGGATTCCTGGATAGCTATGGCTGCATAAAGGGACAGAATGATATGGCTATTGAGTTCAATAGGCAGCTCAAGGGTGCTGTTACACAACTCAGGACACAGCTCCCTGAGGCTGCTCTTACATATGTAGATCTTTACTCTGCTAAGTATGGATTAATTAGCAAAACAAAGAGCCAAGGTAATCATATCAAACATCCTTTACAACAGTTTACCTTTGTTCACTAAACAAGTGCCTCCCTCTTGAAAAGAGAGTTCGAGGGAGGCTGTGCCACTGATGGGCAGGGATTTTCCTCATATATTAAAGGATTTTGCCTGCTAAATCTTCCCCGTGTGCTTGAATTTTCTGTAGAAAGCTTATTTGTCAACGAAAGCTGTAAAGCGCTCCATTCGACTCTTCTATATCTTGGCATGCTTAGACTTGGAAGTAAATAGCAACACATTGACTGTTTAAGCCAATCTCGTTTCAATTTCAAGACTTTTTCTGGTTGGATGGAAAACATTTTAAGGGAAAATGTTCTTCCATAAATAAACATTTTCCATGGAGCTCTACAATTTAAGTTAGCTTTCCTTTGTTTGGCTCCTTAACCAAAAAATTTAGAAGAGATAGAAAAATGATACTAGAGGGAAGAGAATGGTTTGGAGAACAAAAGAGAAAGACACGGAATAAGGATAAAAATGTAGCAACTCCTTTTTTTTAGAAAGGAAGATGTTTTACATCATTGAAGAACTATTCCACCTATTATAAACCAGACAAAGGAAAATGGAAAAACGATTTTTCCAGGATAATGTTATTCTCCGAAGTCCCAACCAAACAGTCTCCAAATAAAAGAATAATGATCACCCCAGTTTCATATGCATGGCATGATTAACAATTCTATGCTTATTTCACTTCAAGATCGTTTTGCTTCATAGTGGTGTGCGTACTCTTTTAGATTAGAGGAAACTATTTCTTAATGTATCACAGTATTGAATTCATTAAATAGATGCCCTTGGATATCATGCTATGTTCAGTTCAGAGAAGTAACTACTATATTTTCTGCTTGGAACCAGGATGGGCAGACCCAATGAAGGTATGCTGTGGGTACCATGAGAAGGATGGCCATGTATGGTGTGGGCAAAAGGGTGTAACCACGAATGGGACGACAGTGTTTGGTGCAGCCTGCAAGAACCCAGAATTACATGTGAGTTGGGATGGTGTGCACCACACTGAAGGTGCAAATCGCTGGTTTGCTGATCACATACTCAACGGCTCGCTCTCTGAACCACCAATTCCCATTTCTCATGCTTGTTATAGGAATTAAGGTTGTCATAGGGTTAAAGATTATTAATCACTGTAGAATTAGATGTGGTTATATCTTTGGTGGTGGAGAATCATTAGATTTGGTTACACGGATGAACAAATTATACCAAAAAAGGAACAAGATTAAGAAAATCAGACTCGTTCTGCTTCTGTTTACCGCTCTGTTGTTCATGAGTAAACTTACTAGTGAATATTTGTTCACTACTGTCATGTCTTTAATCCATCCTGCTTATCCGTATTTTCTTTTCCAGTTGCGTCACACTGTCTACAATTTGAATAACATAGAATGGTTGGTTTTAAGTTTGTGATATGTCCAATTCATGAGAAAGGATGACACACAATGAAACATATGATTTTGAAGATCTGTTACTTCAATTTAGTACTAATTAGTTTAGTTCGATTTAGTTCAACCAGGTTTAGCTCATATAAGAGGGCCTCTGTAGTGGTGCAATCAAGAAATTGATTCTTTGAGCATGAATGGATTAGTAATATTGGAGTACTATTGTATTGGTAATGGTTCATATCCTCTTGAATCTGCTTTCACGAATGAGGAGCATGTAACAAGCAAATTGATGTTAGACTTATTTGATCAGTTGTCCTTAACAACATTTTGATTCGACTGCTAGTGTTGCTTTGGGCTCATTCTCTAAGATACGACACTACACCATAGCCAAACAGGATAACGAAGATTCAAAGTGATTAAGAGAAACTAGAATGTGACATGACACGAACAAAAAACTTAGGTCTAAATTGATTTGATCGAATTTTCATATTGTGCCACTATACCTTATATAGTTACCAATATTTGTGAGCATCCTAAAATCGACATGAGACTAAACATGATCTAATTACCTCAATCACCAACTCTTATCCCAAATTGTAGGCACAATAACATGATCTATATACCTCAATTGCCAACTCTTATCCCAAATTGTAGGCACGATAATGAATTGTGATGATGCTAATGAGTTATAATCTTTAAGCCAAGTCCAACACAGAAATGTAAATATCTATGATAATCTTTTTATCATCCACGAGTATATATAGTATGTGGTATTTGAAAAAAGTATATATAAACTATCCATCTTTTTATCCATCTCAAAAAATTAATTGTTGCTTGAATTATTTTTAGGAAAAATTGATAGGAATAATCCGACCTTTGGCCGGTCTTCCATCAATGGTACCACCTTCAATTAATCCAGGTATAATCCGACCTTTGACGCCCATATTCTCTCATTGGTCCCTCACCTGTTGGTAAGTCATGGTGACCTACAATCATGGATAATCCTCCTAATTACGTGATTAATAGCTAATTAAGTATATTTAAAACTTAAATTTTTAATTAAAATTCTAAATCAAAGTTATTAAAAAAAAATTTAATTAAAATCCCTTCCCTCCCTCCAGCCAACCCCCCACCCCTCCCCCCTTCCTCTGCGCGTGCCACCCCACCCCTCCCCTTCTGCTGCCACCCCTCCCTCCCCCACCGGATTCGCTGCATCTCCGGCGACCGCACTCTCACTGTCACGCACTTTCACTCACTCACTCACTCACACTCAATCACTCACTCACTCACTCACCACTTACCACTGTCGGAACACCGGAGTCACTGCGAAAGGGAATGCAGAGGTGGGGAGGGGAGATAAGGGGGCGGCAGTGGTGGGGGAGGGGAGGGGGGGAGATAAGGGGGCGACAGTGGTGGGGGAGGGGAGATAAGGGGGCGACAGTGGTGGGGAAGGGGAGGAAATAAGGGGGCGGCAGTGGTGGGGGAGGGGAGGGAGGGGGCGACAGTGGTGGGGGAGGGGAGGGGGGGGCGACAGTGGTGGGGGAGGGGAGGGAGGGGGGCGACAGTGGTGGGGGAGGGGAGGGGAGGGGGTGGCAGTGGTGGGGGAGGGGGAGGGGAGGGGGGGCGACAGTGGTGGGGGAGGGGGAGATAAGGGGGCGGCAGTGGTGGGGGAGGGGAGAGAAGGGGGCGGCAGTGGTGGGGGAGGGGAGGGAGGGGGTGGCAGTGGTGGGGGAGGGGGAGAGAAGGGGGCGGCAGTGGTGGGGGAGGGGAGGGAGGGGGGTGGCAGTGGTGGGGAGGGAGGGGAGGGAGGGGGATGGGGGTTGGCTGGGGGAGGGAGGGGGTTTTCATTTTCAATTTTTTTTTTAATTTTTTGAAAAGGTCAACGGTCATTTTGGCTAGTCAAACAGGTTGCCATCATTCCATACCATTGAGAGAATATGGGTGTCAAATGTCGGATTATACCTGGATTAATTGAAGGTGGTACCACTGATGGAAGACCGGCCAAAGGTCGGATTATTCTTATCAATTTTTCCTTATTTTTATGAAAAATAACATGGAGAAGTTTTGTTGATGAGTACGCATAATGAACCGCACTAGATTCATGTTAGATTGGAAAGGAACAATTCCTTATCAAGTACATGTCAACCCGGCCTAACTTGACAAGCTAGCCTCCTTGAGAGGGGTAGGGTAAGAATGGGGCATGGTACTTTTTGGTGCAGCCTACAAAAAACCTAGTTGGGATTGTTTAGACCACAAAGAGCACGCTTCAAATCAATAATATCCTCAGTGCATTGCTCTGTAAAAATTTCGTAATATGACTATATGAGAGATCAAAGAAGTACTGGTTATTACATCCACAGTTTTTAAAAAGCATTCTGAGAAGCATACAATAAATTTCTTATCCACGGTTCCAAAATCCTAATCTAGAAAAACATGTTCACGTATCTATTGATTTGTCTAACATGTAATCTTCATCAAGAAATATTGATAATAGTCTTTCTTCAGCATTTGATGGCAAACTACAAAATTTCAGGCCGCATTTTTCTGATCATCCTCCTCTTCTTCCTTTTTTAACTTCTGCAGAAATGGATCATTCAAATGAGGTAAATACGTTATCAAAATTCAGAAGTTATAAAATTTCATCTGTCCTGAAAAGGCTGTAAAATTTCCTAGTATAGTAATGATTTAAATTTAAATTTCCCAATCTGCCAATACTTCAACTAAGTAACAGAGAGGATCTAGCTACTATAGTTTCATTTGTAAATCCATGTCGTAACCTGAAGTCCTGAACTACAAGGGATTTGTACAAAGTGACAACTAAATTTGCACCGAGAATTTTCTGTAGTTAGAAAGAAATGTTATTCAGTTAGCGAAGTCTCAATAAGATTGTTGACAATTTCACTAATCTCGTCTTAATGTTCTGAACTTCCGAGACGTAGATATTTTTGTACCAGTAAATTAAACCTTTTCCTATAGAAACTGAAACTGCCTCATTCCTGCATAAGAAGGGTTCCAGTGTTCTCACGAAAAAGAGCACTTATCTAGTGTCTTCACTCTTAAAGCCTATCCTAAGCAAAGGAAAGAAGTTACTAAGAAGAAATAGATAAGTTTTCTTTCAGTGCTTATTTCAGTAATCAATTTGGACAGCCTAATTGCTTATACTTGTACCAAGAGCATATGAAGAAAAGATTTCACAAGAGAGACTTGGCATGGGCAAATGAGAAAAACCATGCACAAGATACATAAGAATATCAACACTAAGCTTTACGTGGAAGGTAATTCTTAGTCTTCACGATGGATCGTGGAACGCCAAATGGAGAGGTTAAGAAGGAACATTAGAGGATTTTGGACCACAAAGCAAATTAATGTTGTAAACTCCCTGCCATGTAAAAGAAAGTAGGACTAAAGAACTTTAAAAGCAACTATTAAGCAAAGAACTAACTAGTTATGTGGGGAGCCTCTTCTAGACATATGTTTGATGGGAAAGTAATTATTAATTAATCAAAGCAAGAATTAGATAGGCAAAATTTTGGATAAAAAGGTGAAATCAGGCAACCATGATAGCAAAGGAATACTATTTTTCCTCAAGTACAAAACCAAAAAAGAAGCAAAAAAGGAAGCAGAGAGCTTGATCGCTAGCCAATCTCACGTTTTGGCTCATGGAACTATCTTTTTCATTAGAGATTACACATTCACTTAAAAGAAATCCTTTTGTAACGAATCATTTATTAAGAAAGATTGAGAAGCTTAACACCTGTTGCTACCATCTCCTCATTGACATTGAAACAACTTATCCAAGTAAAACAGTCGTGTGTTAGGATGAGGACGGTTGAAGGGGAAGGTTCGGTCGTCTAGATGTACATTGGGCCAGTGAAAGGGGAAAAAACTGGAGGGATCCATTATCCTTCCAATTGAAAGGAAAATTGTAGCTACCTTCTTCCTTCTCCTCTAGCCCCCCCCCATTCCATTGGTATACAAACATATTGTTAAAGAATGATGAAGGGAACACCAATCACCATATCACAAACTTGTAAGAGCCTAATAAGAAGTCTTTAGGGTTAAGCAGGATAGCAATGCAATAATCCATACAACCATACAACAAGAAATGTAGTACACTACATACTTCCAATGGCACACAGGGGCAATGGCTGGTGTAGGCTGTGGCCTCCCCAATCATTTTGGGGTATCTATTAAAAGTTGAAGCTGAAAAGACACTAGTTATTATACCTAACTGGAATATCACGTAGACTCGGCTTCCCTAATAAAAAATTCTTGGTTTCGCCACTAATGGCACACAAACAGTCCATTCCGAAACCTAAAAGGAAGCAGAGAGCTGGATCGCTAACCAATCTCACGCTTTTGCTCATGGAGCTATCTTTTTCATTAGCGATTACACGTTCACCTTAAAGGAATCCTTTTGTAAAGAATCGTTTATTAAGCAAAATTGAGAAGCTTAACACCCGTTGCTACCGTCTCCTTAAATCATCATTGACATTGAAACATCTTATCCAAGTAAAACACTTAGGGCCTATTCCCTTCGGCATAAAATAGCTGAACTCAACTGAACTAAAATGAATAGTGATATGTGATAGTAAAAGTTTATCTAGAGGTGAGTTGAACTGAACTAAAAAGAAGCTGGGGGAGAACAGGCCCTTAGAGTCGTGTGTTAGGATGAGGACAATTGAAGGGAAAGGGGGTAAAGAATGAGAAAGATTCAACTTTTTCGGTCTTCTGGATGTACACTGGCCAATGGAAGGAGAGGAAACCGGAGGATCCATTATCCTTCCTTGATTTAATAAATCAAATCCTTCCATTTGGAAGGAAAATAGTAACTAGCTTCTTCTCCTCCAGTTGCCCAATCCATTAGTATACAGACATATTGTTTAAGAATGACTAAGGGAACACCAATCACCATAATACAAACTTGTAAGAGCCTAAATAAAAGGTCTTTAGGGTTAAGTACACCCATACAGCAAGAAATGTAGTACACTACATACTTCCAATGGCACACAGGGGCGACGGCTGGTGTATGTAGGCCGTCCCCCCAATCATTTTGGGTATCTATTAAAAGTTGAAGCTAAAAAGACACTAGTTATTATATCTAACTGGAATATCACATCACGTAGATTCGGCCTCCCTAATAGAAAATTCTTGGTTTCACGACAGATGTCACACAAACAGTTAGTCCATTCAGAAACCTAACAAGCCAAAAGCTTCAATCAACTATTGACAAACTCAACTGCCGTGAGCTCCCATCAAGTGAAATTCCCAAAAATTACATCACAGAAAATCTCAATTCGCAGAAACTAGTGTATGCAAATCCTAAAAGGGTCCTCAGAAATATCAAATTCAAGATCAAAAAAGCAAGATATAACAATAAAAGGGGTGAATTTGATCAATGAAAAAAGGGGAAGTAGAGATTAAGAAGTACCGATTGAGAGTTGTGCCAAGAGAGACCTGTATAGACATTGGCAGAGAAAGTGGCAGTCAGATAAATGGTAGCCAATCCCAGGCTAGCTGTAAAACCCTTAAAAACCCAATCTCCCAACTTGCTTCCAACTCCCATCTCTCTCTTTACAAATTGAAATAATCACCCTTTTCTTCGTTTTACAAATAAAAATCGATGCTTTCTTTCTACAAACCCAGAAGTCTTGTGGAGCTTTTTAAGTTTTAAGTGTTCCCACTTGGACGAATTTTTAACGTGCTCGGAGTACATGTTATTGTATGATGTAATTATGTAAGTGTAACCAACTTTTATAAAACGGGGAAATTTTTAAATTTTTGTTTTCCTGGTATTTAAAGCGTCCTTAGAATGAAAATGAAGTTTGATCATAATTTTTTCTTATTGTAAGTTGGTATAACTCGTATTAAATGTCAAAATACTTAAAGTTTCATCATAAAATCAAATTACAAAGAAAAAAGAGGGATAGTACGACACGAATACTCGTAAATTTTTTTGGTAGATATAAGGAAAGTATCAGGAGACCGTTCTCTAAAAGGTGTATCCTTAAGTGTCTAAACTAACTAACTTGTTTAAAAGCGGCTCCAATTAGTTGAAGTTTGAGTTTGTTTGAGATGATGACCTAGCTTGGAAAGGTGATAAGCAACACGATTGGCTTCACGAAAAATATGAGTGATAGTGCCTAATAATACTTATAATTATGCTAGTATCTTTTCTCCCATCTGATTTTCTTCTATTCAAAGTTTTTTGTAATTTGACCAATAATTATTTCATACACAATAGATTGTAATGTGAAAATTCATAGATAATTAGATCATTTTAAAAAAAATTGTGTTTCTAAAAATGTTGATATTAGAAAAAACAGAAATTGAAAAATTAAAACATTGAAGAATCCAAGATGTGTTTCATTTCATTTAAAGGATGAGAAGCAATGACAATGAAATAATGTCATTTGCAAATAAAACCATCTACTGATCACCAATAGAATCCAAGATGTGTTATTAGCAAATAAAACTCTCATGCACAAGCAAATGATTTTCTTCACAAATAATTTATCCGCACCCAATCCCACACGTAGTGTTCAATACATAGTAATACAAATTCAAGAAGAAACTCACATTACGTTGAGGGGATCCCATGTTTAGAGATTGATTCGCGATACCATGTTCATCGACATGATTTTATTCTACTGTGTTTTGCATATCTTGAAGCATTTGGAGATGAGAAATGCCGGTTCTATTTAGTTATAAACAAATAGGAGAAAGTAACCTTTCTAATACAACTTCGTTACAACCCCACAATTTTTACACTCCCCAAAACTGCAAAACACCTCCCTTATTCTCCTTTGGTTCTCAATAAAACCATGTTATAAACACAATTTGTTCATAACTAATGTATGAACCACAAACTTCATTTGCATGTTAGCCTGTCAAAGTAAGGTCCCTGAAGAAAATAATACTTCAGCTCGTGAAACTCTGTTTCATAGTAAAATCCTTCACTATATATATTAACTAGGTGTTAAGAACATTAAGATTTTGAGAAGAATGCTATAACAAACAATAATATATTACTTAATTATTGAACATGATGCCGAGAACATAATTAACTCTCTCTCCCTCTATATAAGCAGCATCCGAGCTGTTAAATAAGGTGCTATTTCCACAACGTCAATGCAATGTCAAACATCTTCTGTCTTCTTTGTGCATATAGCCTTCCACTTTGATCCTTTAGGCCAATTTCAATTTCACAGTAAGCAACAAACTTGCTCTCTACTTCCACCACTTCTTTTCGGACAGCGATATGAGCTGCAAATAGGGGAGAAAATTGTGTTAAGTTACATGGGACGATGACAGACACATTAGCAACAAAGATATTTTACTGAGAGAAGTATTCTCCATACAAATATCTGCAAGAAGGCCTAGTATTCCTTCTGAAAAAGTTTAACTGCAACTCTAGATACATATAAACGGAAGCATACTGCTTATCAAAGATGTCGTAGAAAATGATCATACATATTTTTTACCATCACGGTATTACTTTCTGTTTCAGACGATTCCACTTAAATCTATAAAACCTCCGTACCTACATATAATAGACCATAGGTCTATTAATGGTTGTCACAAGTTAATAGGTCACTTTCTAAACTTTGTAAATAAGCCTACAAAATAACCCAATAGGGCTAGGTCGTGAGGATAGCTCAATTGGAGCTCTCTCCGGATTGCACGAATCCGACTTAGGTTCGAGACCTACCCTGATATTGATTTCCTAGAAGAAGAAAAAAAACAAAAAAAAACAGCCCAAATAAGAGGCATAGGTATGTGGCATCAAATCTTATAAAGCCAATGACATCACCTGCAATTAGTTACTGTAATTACAATCGCAATTGGCCAACGAAAACAATTAAACAAGCGACAACATCCAAGAATGGAGCTACAAATTTTGATCTAGCTCAAGTTTGAGACTCAACGTTAGATTAAACTCTACTAAAAGATTTTATTGGTATATGGCTTTTCTGGTGGGCAGGATTTTCACCCATACAAACATGCTATACTTACTCAAGAAGCTATGTGAGAAGGCATGACATTCCTTTCTCATCAAGTGCTATCTTAAGGACACTAACTATGTTGATAAAAACCAGCAGCGCAACCTTTCACAGGTAGATATTGAGAGTTGAGACACAAGATACTGTAATCAAGATAAATTTATACATAAAAAACAAACTACACATAAAATGCAGCATAGATATGCAGCACAAGAATGAGCAGATAGGAATGGATGATAATATCTTAAATTCACTTTGGTGATGATTCGCTTCCAACGTGACTACTTGGATGGTTGTAATTGTACCTCTGTTGATGATTGATAGCAGTTACCAGTAAGTGAATAAACAAGGTTTACAATGGCTAGAGCTTGCAATGGAAGGCTTAGATATGTTTATGGAGACAAAACATGGTCATGGGGAAGTCTAGAGCTAAAATGAGTTCAAACGATTGATTGTCCGAGCATGGGTCACCTTTAAAGAGGCTCATTTGAATGTGAAAAGTCCAAGATTTATTTAATGACAGGTCAATTGCACGGAACAACGAGAAATGAACAATGCATCAGCATTTAAAATTGTGCTGTCATCATCAGTTCTATGCATGCTCTGATCTATGCTAGCATCCGCAGCTAAAATACACAAGAATCTTGCTTCTAGTCCAGTGCATGACCTAGAATATGCGTTGATGCATGGCACGCTCGAACCAAAACACGAAACTGTTTCTTCCTTATCTCTTCAAACTTAATCACAGCCCTCTCACTCGTACTTAGCTATGAAGTAGCTTAGAGTTGTAAGATCCTTTCGATGACATTATTGAATGAGAAACTCTCCTTATTGCGTCTTTACGACACTCTCCTTGTGCAACCGTCTTTGTGACTACAATCAATCTTTACAACTTTTATCCTACACTTTTCTCGCTCATTGCTCATTTGAAACACTCCAAATGAGAAAATGAGCAAATGAGCAAAAAGTGACCTTGGTTGTAGGATGCTCATCCTCTACCCTGGTGTAGGATAGATGAACTCATCAATCATTGCTTGTGTTGGTAATGAATGGTTTAGTACAAGAGGTAGATTACTTTGTGCATCAAATTTGGTTCAAGTTCTTATCCTTTTTACTTCCATTGTTCTGCTGACAATTTACAAAAACCATCCTCTTATGTTGGCTCCAAAATCACAAAGTCCTTCATTTAGCCTACCATGAAACCTAATTTAAAAAGATCCTGAATAAAACATAGATTAGCACCATATGTATTATGGCCAACAGAAGCAGTTTGAAAATTCCTGTTTCTTCAAAACTCAATGCTAACTAGAGAACAGGTAATATAGCAAACAGATCAATGAAGTTACAACAACTACTGCTAAATATAACTATACTTTCTTGTCATTTAATTAGTTTACCCATTTCCAAAGATTATGATACTTTGTGAAATTATTTAAAGCACAAGATACCTAAAAATTAATGTCATATTCATGGTAACTAAATGGACATATTCTTTTTGTTATAAGATTATGACTATTTGTTACTTCCTCTACTTCTAATATGATACTACATTATTACAGCTGCTAGCTTTAAGCTCCTTCTAAGATAGCATCTCGAATCATTACACTTGAGTCACCGACTAGTAGTTGTTCCCATAATTCTAGCATCAGAAACAAATAAATACACTTGCCAAATGCCAACTGTTGTTAGACACAAACGTTGCAGCTACCTCACATACAGAATGCCCCTTCTTAATGGACAATATGAAAGGCAGTGTTAACAAACCTCAAATGCATCCATGAGATGATCGATATGGCATATATACAGAAAACTTTCAAAGATCAAAATATAAATAAAAGCGAAATATTGAACAGCCACACTGCAGTAAGCAACCTGACAGAATGGGAGCTCAAGCCCACAACAACAAAAGGCCAAACATGACTCATCACAACAGATAAGGCCCTTGTGATCAATACTATGGAATAAGGATACGTTTCAAGGATTGACAATAGCTCATAGTAGGCAATCCGGTGAATGCTTACATAAGTGCAGTGAGAATGCGAGATCCCCACTTGTCACCATTTCGAGACAGCACACTCATTTAAAGTATGACCTGATTCGGTTATAAAAACCAAGAACATAAAGAGGTCAAACTTCCAGCTCACGCCACCCCAATTAAAACATTAAGCTCAAGTATAACAAGCAATCACTAGGATCTAAGGGGAGTCGGATATTGAGAAGCTCTACCATCATGCCGCAGCATGCTCAAGAAACTCTAAATTGACACACCTCTATCTCTCTCCATTACTCCATCCATTGACAATAAATGAATCTCTGCATGTAAGTTTTCCATTGTTCAAAAGTTCTCCTCTCTACCAATAAAGCACATTCAAGTTCTTAATCTCTGCATGTAGATTACTAGATGCTAGTTACATCTTAACTATGCCACCTTCACGATGCAAGAAGAAACAAAGTTCATTGACCTCTTAACTCACACGGCGTCCACACGTTAACCTCCTCACAAATTGCACGCAACAGTCTTGCTCATAATGATTACACATCCTCTATGTTTGTGCTTCTGTTTTCTACCTAAAGACATAGGCCTAATATAACTCAGCCTAACATATACCTCGGATATGAATGAACTTCACTCCAGACCCATGATACATGATTTACTAAAGTTTGTTGCTATCCACTCACGATGCCTAATATTTTACAGAAGTGGTAGCTAGAAAAGGCACTGTCAAATGTCAAATACTAAATCAGCCAACCCAGAAGATCAACTAGACTTCAATAAAACCAAATATTTGACAAATATCAGTAAAAAGGAATTCCAATGACGTAAAACTTGCCTGTTTAAAGTAGGTAATAGAACTTCATATATTGTAGAAAGAAATACTAACCTGGCGCGCCACCTGTGCCATCCTCCGACTATCTCGCGATGATTCAGTCACAGCGCTAGAATTTGGAGCTTCGAAATTCTGTTTTTTCACCATTTTTCTTTTCAAGGGGTTTTCCTGGTTTAAGCTGCTATCGTCACCACTTAAAGCTTCCTTCTTCCTTTTCCTCTGGAATGTATACTTCAGAACCCTGTCTTTTGGTGGCGGACTAGAGAAACCATCACCTGCTTGTAGCAGTGTAGAATCTGGATGTACGGAGGAAGAACTATTTAATTCAAGATCTTGTTTTGAACTCGAGACATTTAAGGAATCCCCAAAACCACTTTGTTGTCTAATCAAGACCAAACTACTAGCTATTTCTGTATCTTCCTTCCGCACATCCAGACAAGCCTCAGTTTCATCGCCTTGGACATCTGCTACATGTTCTGATAATCCACCCAATTCAGAAACGTTAGATGGTGCTGTTGAAGGTGGGTCTGAGTTCATACCCTTACCTTCATTTTCACTGATTGGCGGGAGATCATGAGAATTTGGTTCGCATGCTTGGGCGTTTGGAAGATCAGAAAGCGCTTCCTTAGCCAGAACAGAAATAGGCTTAAGTGTGGAAGTATTACGTCTTCCATACCTAGCAGCTCTTTTCCTTCTCTTTCGGAATGATTTTAATACTTGTGGCTTGCTACCACTTTTGTCCACATTGTTAGCATCTTCACTGTCAAAAGGTCTTGTTCCTACAGAAGA
This sequence comes from Patellifolia procumbens, assembly GCA_947645195.1. Lineage (NCBI taxonomy): Eukaryota > Viridiplantae > Streptophyta > Magnoliopsida > Caryophyllales > Amaranthaceae > Patellifolia > Patellifolia procumbens. Next base: position 976,713 of record CANSGD010000225.1, read on the forward strand.
TGTAGTGTCAGCACCTACCGATGTCATGCATAACCCTTCACCTTCTTTTTCCTCTCTTATGCGTTTCTCATGTTTCAGGTCATCTAACTCTCCAGATAGAGAAAAATGACCATTGATAAGGTTCCCTTCATATGCACGTATTCTTTGTGTGCACCCATTTCTATACAGCTCAGGTTTTTTGCTTCTCATAATTATTGAAGGAACAACTGGATCAACAGGACAACCAAATTCCACTGCAGAATTATTTGCAGCATAGTGCCCATTTGCTAATTTCTTTAAGGGATTTGTTTGTACAGCTAATCCATTCTCAGGTTGTTTGGTTTCTACCACACAATGGACCTTTTCGGTCACATTGGGTGCATGTTTCCTTTGGTTATTTGCTACTTCCAACTTCATATGTGCCTCATTCAGCTCTGCTCTAAGGTTACTTACTATATCCTCAGCTTCTTGGAGCTGAGCTTCTAGCTCCTCAATTCTTCTTTGTTGGTTTAGAGATTTCACCTCCACTTCATCAACCTGACAATATAGCAAAAAACCATCAATATCCATTCAACAAATCAATTCAATAAAATCTATTGTAGAACTATCAACTTTGTTTCATGATGCAGGAATAACATGATCGATTTACATGACACATCACAGATTCAACACAAAACAAACAAGGAATTGTACCACTTATACATCCTACTTGTTCACACAAGTGCTACACTTATCGGCGAAGGATCCAATCCAACAAAGACAAGCCAATCAAGCAACGAAGACAAAGTGAGAATAAAAACAACAACCTGATCATCTCTCTGATGCAGAATACATAACATGAGCAGAACATGAACTATCTTCCCAAAACAGAAGACAAAGGTACATTACCACAAAACCAAGCATTTATTCACATATATGATATGAAAAACAATCTCACATAACAAACACACACACACACACAAAGTAAGATAATCAACAGAATTCAAATATATCCTCAAAACAAATCCATTGTTCAATAGAACACTACAAACAGCACAACAAAGCAGAATCCAACCTCGATAAAATCAAACGACTATCAACTATCTCCAAACCAACCGAACAAACAACAAACACATTCAACACTCAACACACAACACTTGATCTCATCAACACACTACTCACTCAAGACCCTAAATTTTGATTTAAAAAACACAACTTCAAAAACACCCACAACCCAAAATTCAAAACCCATAAAAAGACTAAAATCTCCAATCAAAATTCAAAAACAGCATTAAAAAAAGACACAAAAGCAACATTAATCAATATACTTTAGCATCCATAGTTTGTTTAAGACGAAGCAAAAGGCGAAGAGCTTCTTCTTTGGTTGAAGAAAGATCATGATGAAACTCATTTGCTTTTCTTTCTGATGCCATTATCCTACCAGCCGCTTCTTTCGCTGTGTTCAATATTATCTCCGCATATGCTTTCTTCAAAGCCCTCATTTTCTGCAAATCAATCAAAATAAAATAAAAAACTTTACCCACAAAATCATTTCAAAAACTAACCATTACCCACTTCATAAATCCATCGATTCTATCCAAAATTACTAAAAAGTTTCAATTTTTTTCTAAAAAAATAAAAAGTAGTTGCAATAAATAAATAAATAACTATAACATCAGCAACACTGATATGATGGATTTAATGTTATTCTAAAACAAACTTAAAATTATTCGGAGAAATTAAGGAAGATCATCATCATCATAATCATAGTGTTAAGAATAATTTACCTCAGTTTCTTCCATTGATGTGTGTTTTCTTTGTTGTTGTTGTTGTTTCAGTTTGTAGTTGTTTTTTGGTTACTTGCCCTCTTTCGCAGCAGCTGTCTGTTATGAACTGAAAGTTGTGTTTGTGTAGGGGGGAACTGATATTACCTTTTTACCCTTTGAACCTCCATTGAATTACTAGGATGACACGTAGGATGGATGTGCAAGCGCGCCAAAGAGATTGTGGTCCCACTTATCTGAGGTGGACTATGACATGGAATATTTTATGAGTGACACGTATGCTAAGAAACATGACTCCGTTGAATGTGAATGGACCTCCAAAGTCTAAAGTCTTTTTTCTTTTTATTTAAAGGGGGCACCGAGTGGTGGGATTTGGCGGACTGGACGGTGGGGATGGATTACCGGTTGGTGGGCCCATTGAGTTTCTATCTACTTAACGGTTTGAATTCTCACCCTAAAACCAACCTTTTTCATCTCTTGCTCAAGTTATTTCCCATGTTTCATGTTTCTTAATGCTCAATTGCTCAGGGAACAAGTAGATAACAAGTTAAATCCAAAAAAAAAAAAATTTTGGTTTAAGAGCTACTAAAGCGCAATGACAATCGACTCTAAATATAATTTATGCAGATTGAAAAAAGCAATATTGTACAAAACAATTCACCCTCTTTTGTTAGAAATTAATATTGGTCCCAATTTACACGTAAATCTAGTATCCGTCAACTTTAGAATGTGTCTCAATTGTAATATAATAATAATCTTTTTGGGTCCTTGCAAAACATTAACGAATGAATATTAGGGTTAAAAGGATTTAAAGTTCAAATCAAATTAAAATTGTAAGTAGGATTAGTAGGAGAAATAAAAGAGGCATACAAGAGAATTGTTGCATGCCCCTCTCCTTCCTCCTCTACTCGTTAGTTTTCTCTCTTCGCTAACCATAATCTCTACTCTCCCCTCGTTAAATTGTGAAAACGTTTGCTACTTGACCTAGCAATCATAAAAGAGATTCATTAATTGGTGCTAATAGATTTCAATAGAGGATCTTCACTTGAAGACTTTCAAAAGTTTATATAATTCAATCTGCAATAGGTATGATCAGCTTATTCTATTTATAAGATTAAGGATTCGTTCTTTTCAACTTATTTTCAGTTCTTATAAGTTCAAATAGGTTGAATAAGGTCTAATAAGATTTCGTCGAATAAGGTCGAATAAGGTCTAATAAGTTCAGATAAGCAAAAATAAATTGAAAACAACGGACCTTAATTGTCAATATTATAAGAAGAGTATTCTTGATTTTAGGCTAAATTCAAGTTCTTTAAAATTCTGCTAAATTAGCCTAAATCTCTTCGACCTGACTAGTTATTCCTATGAGTATGACACTCTCTTGGATCTGTGGTTTGAAATAAGCTAACTTTGTCCAGGCAAGCACTAGCTCCTTCTTGTTGAAGATCTTACTTGTACGAGGAATCTAAGGTTCCTTGGCAGCTACATCAAACATGGTTGTCTATCTTTGGAATCTTTACTAAAACAAATAAACGGATGACTACAATTTTCCGGAGTTTTTTTTTGTGCCATCTTAGTGTCCAAGTGCGTAAAGTTATTTAAAAATATTATATTGTCTTAGTTTATAATTGTGAAAGTATAAGAAGAGTGTATTCATAAAGTTTTTATTTCCTAATTCTTTTTTATTTAAAATTTTTCCCTAACGTTTAGCGTTGATATAATTTCAAAATTTTAGATGGTAAATTCTTTGTAACACGATAGAAGGACTTTCAATTGTTATCTCAATTTGGGGGAGAGAATGAGACTTCTTACAACAATTGGGAAGGGAAGTGTGAGTGTTTTTAAACAAATGCTATTTGTCTTATTTATTGGTAATAATATCTTCAATAGAGTAAAAGACTATATTTCACCAAATATAAAGATAATATGTGAGTTTTTTTGAGGGGTAAGATAATATGTGAGTTGATATATCATTATTGCTCTCTCTCAATGATCATAGCACTAAGATATTATTCCATTGCACTATATATACTCAATTAAAGACTACAATTAAGAGTCACTAACAAGTTAATGAAATCCTTTCTTTTGTTGTCGTTTTTGGCAAAGATATAACTACCTATTCAATTACACAAACCATTTGGCATGCGACCCCAGTCACCCCACACACCAAAATCTCTAATAGTAAGTTACAATAATGCTAATAAAAATAACTAGCTCTATTAATCTTTGGTTTTCACTCTTTGGATCAAATTGTAAGATTTTCTTGAATGCCTGAGAATGTGCCCATAACCTTGCCACCCAAATCTGGGAATTTCTCGGAGCCGGGAAGAGGGCTAACCCTTCCCCATCTATCAACTTTCAAAGGATACTTGAGAAGATGGCCTTTCATTTCTGTTACTTCATCATTTGAAAATTGTCTCCAATTTTGTTCTCCTAATATTCTTACTCGTCTAACACATTCAATACTCTCTGGATGCATAAAGCAACCCTCAATCGTTCCAAGATGTTCCGCCCATAGAGACATTCGATATCCATATACCTGAAATAAGATTTCAACATTTTTATTGGAATTTAACCATGTACAAGAACGATCCATAAAAACTGTCATACTTCTCAAAGTGCGACTGTATGAGGCTAAAACGTAGACATGAACTTACATGTATTGAATGAGCATATACACAAATGAGCATGAATATATATGTACCTGTCCATGTGGCCTAGAATTTTCCCTAGCCCATGTATAATGAGGTTGATAAGCACCCATTGCAATTTCAGTGTCTCGAGTACCTTCCATAGATCGTTGGTTAATGTTGGCAGAACCCATTATAACATACTCATCATCTACTATCATGCCTTTTGAATGAACATAGATCATGAACCGTCGATTCTTTCTCAAAAAGGCTTGTGGAGTATTTTCACTTCCGTTTGGCACACTATCAGAATCTCCATCTATAAGCTCACGATTTCCTAAGCAGAAAAAATTTAGGAAGTCTTGAGGCTCATAATCGTTCTCTACACCTTTTTCTTTTAACGCTTTATAGATTATCTGGTACATCATTTGCATTGTTTTATACTACAATTCAAGAGCAAAACAGTGTGTAAGAACTGAGAATATATTATTTATGTAAGTTTGCCAATATATATGTAAGCATAAGTGTAACAATTATGACAAACCTGCCAATAAAGAATTCTCTGCATGGCAAGGCTTTTTGGATCACCCTCTGGCCACATAGGCATAACAATATATGCAACAAATCTTTCATCTGCCTTAATCTTATCAGCAATCTTAAGAGCAATTTCTATTGGTATCAAGTTATTTGCACCTACATATCATTTGAGAAAATCAATATCATATAAATGTATATACCATACATAGTTTTATTAGACAAAGAACAATGAAAATATAGATAATAAGTTGGAGATATCATAGCTCACCTAAGCCCTTGTGGGAATCCCAATTATATGAAGAGCCGAGAAAATATTGATTTTCAATGTAAAGGAAATGTTGGGCTGATCGGATTGCATGTACATATGCTGTATGTATGCTCATGTCTATCAGAACATTTTTCCCACAAAAGAGATTCTGTTTCAACATAGAAAACCCGCCGAGAAGCTCTTCAGTGAAAAAAAAACTTTGTGACTAACAAGGATGTGATACATAAGGGTAGTTTGGTTAAACATAGCATATTTCCATGAAAATTGTAACTCAAAAGAGTTTTATTTTCTTGGAGAATGTTAAAATTGTGTGGTAGAGTAGTTTAAGAAGTGGAACTTCTTGTAGGGAAGTTTACCTACCACGACAAAAACTAAGAAAGATAAATTCTTTGTTAAGACTGCATTTGGTTGGATGCGTGAACAACATTTTAATAAAAATGAACATTAAAAACATTTTTAAGGAGAATGGGAAGAACGAAAATGGAAAATGTATGAAAATCACTTTTTCTTAAAATGCATGTTCTGTAAAATCCAACGATCTCATAATGAGAAGTAAAATTCTTGCCTTTAGTCCATTTAATAGTTATAAATTTGTTGGTATAAAGACATGTCAGCCAAACAACCAATATGGAGTTTTAAGGGATAAACATCTAACCCAATGCATCGCTTCTTTAGGATTCTTAGGAAACCCTTTCACAGAATTGGAGTCTATTGAGCGAAAGACCTAAAATGTCACAAATATTAATAATTAGAAAATTGAGTTATCAAACATAAGAAACTTTCAAACAATGGCTAAAGGTAGTAGTTAAGTTACTTGAACATGCCAGGACTCCATATCATCATCATCATTGTGACACTTCACGACATCTTGTTGTTTTATAATATTAGGAACTTTATCTATGTGAATTAGATGATCATCAGAACTTCTTTTAAGTTTTTTAATCCCACGAGGTGTAGCCTTTAACCAACGCTCTTGAAAGTTGGTTAAAATGTCGTACACAGCTGGACCATCAATTTGACAATGCAAATCATGCCATGGTTCTCTAGGACATCCAGTAGTTGAACCCTGCATACAGTTTATACCTTAAAAAATGAAAAACACATACTTAGAGGATAAGATTAATTTAGCATGGGCATATCGCGAGAAATTCCTTTCATAATATATCAAACATATCACACATATAAACCCTAAACCCGATAGTATGACATGCGCATACTCGTTTATATTTTCCTTTTGTTACATCCTTAGTTTCAGAATTGAAGAGATTAGAAACATCATAAAAAGAACACAAATATGTTAAAGAACATTATGCTAAATAAATCCTATGGAATAATAAAACATACATGTATATGAACAAAAAATATGATACAAGAGCATGCATGTAATCAAAAGAGCATGTAACCTAGAGCATAATGTGCACCATGCAACTGAGTGTATGAACTGAATTGTGTGGCAAATAGGTTGTAAATTAAAGTATTTTCTAGAGAAGAATGATTACAGCAAAATTGGGGTTATGAAAATCATCCTCATGTACTGTTTGTAGTGTTCTGTAAAGAGAATGCTCTGGAGTATCATATCTCCCTTTACAAAGGTCAAGTCCTCCAACGAAAGCAATGAGTTTTCTCTTATGGTGACCTGCATCAGCATCTACAATAATTGTTTTTTGATGATGGGTGTAGATCGCTCCAGCTTCCTGATCATCAAAATACATGAAAGAGACATTATATTATTCACAGAAAGCGATGATCTGCTAATGGTAATCTTATTATTTGAAACTTTGGATTAAATCATACTTCCTTCATCTCAAATTAGTTTGAACACTTACCACGATACATATATTAAAAAGTTGACGGTGATATGATTTGTTCGAGTTTATTTTTTGGAAGAGAGGGGAAGTGGAGTACCTTTGATTAGTAGAGATAATGTATGGTAATGGTAGGACGAAGGGGGGTAGGAAAGAGGTTTTATAAAATAACGGGATCGTTTCTAAAATACAAGTGTTCAACTAATGTGAGACACATGAAAAGGAAAGCGTTCAAACTAAATTAGGACAGAGATAGTATAAATTATAATATGTTGTACCTGCTTTCTAAGCAAACTATGCCCTTTACCACCAGATCGTGGGCAAAGTACTACATGAACAGATGAGCCTTTGAAGAATTTGTAAGTCACTTCATCATCTGTTGCTAACATGCCTTCCTAAAATTATCAAATTTAACACATTACAACATACATTAATCAATTTTAATAAACATAATAATGCAATATCTATGGAGGGTGCAGTTTAGTTCAATATATATATGTTCTTCTCATCATATTGCTCTGTTTTATCTATGTACTTATGCGCTCTTTGCATTATATTCATTGCATTCTTGCATATTTTTTAACATGATGGTTTTTGTATGTATCTACATGTTCTTTTTGAAGTTGAACAAACAAAAGAACTTGCAAGCGTAAGGAAAAAACATGCATCTGAAATGATGATGTGCATCATGCTCCCTAGTGTATGAGTTAAGTCTCGGTATACATTATAAGATCAACGCAATTGCATAGTGATGATAAGACTTCCATTTAAATAAGAGTAGGGGAGTATGGATAAATGAAGCTAAGTACTTACTGTAGTACGATGAAAGATTTTCCTAGAAGTAGGATCATCCCATACAAGGAGCAAAACTCGTACACCCTCTTGTGCTTTACCTTTAAGAAGAGATCCTAGCGTAACTCCTGATATATGTGGATCATCGCGAACAAGTCTAACAAGATGTACTACAGACCATCCTGTAAGGTAGACCAAATGGCGGGCACTTGAAATGGCATTATAGACATCATGCCAACATTTCCCATGAACAAAATCCATGTCATAATCAAGCTTAATATCAGGAAGCATATCATCTTCATAATGTGCATCTTGATAAAGAGTAACTTTATTTCCTTTCCTTACTGGAAAATATGTTCCAGGAACACCATTACAATCAACACCCGAGTGGTACAAGTTCATTCTTTCTACAGGAGTGTATTGAATCGAAACACTTAAAGTTGCTCCAGTTTCCCAAAATTTACCTTTCCCTTTCATTATAGGGAAAGTTCCTTCAATTTTCTCCCCTAAGACAAGTTGTTTAGTTGGAATACCAACCACTCCTATGATCTCAGAACCAACTACATCATCATCTTTTACTACAAAATGCAATTCTGCAGCTGTATGTGCTACTGGAACATTGAAATGTTGCATCCATACCGGGTTTTCGTTATCTTCTATAACAAAAGTTCGAGCTAGAATTGCACCAGCAACAGAAACATTGACATATGGATCACTTGTTCCATGGGATTTTAGCTTTGATATACCACCAAATAAACCAGACATCGTACGATGAAGTTGATCCATGTTAGGGAGTTTTTTCGCCTCATTGACCCAAATATCTAAATTTCCATGTAGTAATAGAGTTTCCAATGATTCTTGACAAGTTTGAAATGGCACAAATTCCATTCCTTGCCCATGTCGTGACCCTTCTCCCATTTGTGAATCATCCATAATTTTTCACAAATCTGAATATTATTTTCAGATATAGATTAATTCAATTATTATATGAAAATCTTAAATTTATGTTGAATACATCATTTATTTATGTCTTTGAACTATTGAAAATCTTAAATTTATGTTGAATACATCATTTATTTATGTCTTTGAACTATTGCTGCATTATTTGCTGTTCTTTATCTTTTCCCGGTCTTAAGATGTTTGCAAGCTTAACGGTTATTACCTAAAAAATATGCTCTTGTATCATGAGGAATGCCTAAGCAATATCGGATATATACATATATCTACCGTCTTACTTTGTTAGCATTACATTCCTTGAAAATGGCAGTACATTTCACATTGCATCAAAAAAGTGAGGCGATGGATATATGCATATATCCGATATTTTAGGCATTCCTCCTTGTATCATAGTTCTTTTTTTTGTAAAACTTATTGCTCTTTTACCTAAAAAATCTTTACAGTTTTACAGGAAAAATAAGAACATTGAAATATGCAACATTGCAAAAAGAAAAAAATGGGGAAATAACAAACACAAATATACAAAGAAGTAACTGAATTGATTGTACAAAAAAAAAATATTTCACATTGCATCAAAACTTTGTAATTTACCTCAATTTGATCTTGCGCTATATATTCTCAAGCGTTTTCTTTGTTTTTGTTCTTCATGCAAAGGGTTTTCCTCTCCTTGAATACTAGGAGAACGTAGGAGAAATTATCTATTTTTGGAAAAGCAAGAAGAAGAAAAGACATGAAGTAAAAAATTAAATAACGACATATGAGGATTGTACACTATTTGTCTTACATTTGTATGTGTGGGCTATATCACTTCTCGGAACTATTGGTTAGCCATTAAAAAATTATAAATAAATTCGTTATTAGTCTTTATTAATCTCTTATTTTAATTATGATTCATCGATAAAAACACATTATGGCAAATTAAATAAATAATACTCAAATTATGATAAATAAATAAAAGTGATTTTATCAGGACATACCAATTTACCACCCTCAATGTCACTGTTTATGAGTTACAGTTGTTCTTTCCACTTGTTGTAGAAGCTACTATTATAACAAACGACATTTTTTAAACCTTATCATATGCGCATTCAAGACCTTCTAATAGAAGGTGACAATCTGGTGGTAATCAACATCTTCGAGAGCCTAGTTACAACTCTACGGAGTATCCAAACATTCATAGACAACATTTGTGGTCTTCTTTCCAACTTCCGCTCCTCCCATCATTTGCCACGTCTTTCGTGAATCCAATCAAGCTACAGATTTATCTTTGTAAACAAAAGTATCAATTAACCATGAAAAAATATACGAATTATGTCTATAATAATAGCTTATTGTAGTTACTTTCTCGTTGTACAGTTCAAGATTTATAGACAGAGAAGGATCTCCCAAACTTTACTCGTAAAATATCATCCTCAATTCCCCCTTCAAGAGTTGTTCTGTTATGTTTTGGTTAACTAACTTATTATTAAAACCATAACTTAACGACCTTAATAGAATCAATGGACTTAATAAAGAAAATTTGCAACGGTCTTCGTTATCCAAAACTATCTCCCTCTGCAATTCCCCCTTCATCTTCATCTTCATCTTCAACCTCATTCTTTCTCTGCAACTTCAATTTCTAATCAATCCACCTAAAACCCTTTAAAAACCCTAAAAAAATCCGACCCAAAATTCCCCAATTTCTGATGCAAATTCATCTCAATTCACCATGCTAAAAACCCTCACTTTCTCCCTTTCTCTCCCATCTCAATCTTTCCTCTCTTCTAAACCAAACCCATTTCACAATTTCCCTCCAATTTCATTTCCTTCCAAAAAGTTCTCATTTTTCCCCAAACCCCACCCTCTTTCCTCAAGTTTCACAACCAAAGCCAAACCCAAAGACCTAATTTTGGGCAACCCATCAGTGATTGTTGAAAAGGGTAAGTATAGTTACGATGTCGAAACGCTAATTAATAAGCTAAGCAGCCTTCCACCTAGAGGTTCCATTGCCAGGTGCCTTGATGCTTTCAAAAATAAGCTTTCTCTTAATGATTTTGCTTTAGTTTTTAAAGAGTTTGCTCAAAGAGGGGATTGGCAAAGATCCTTAAGGTTGTTTAAATATATGCAACGCCAAGTTTGGTGCAAACCCAATGAACATATTTACACTATTATTATTGGGGTGTTGGGTAGAGAAGGTTTACTTGAGAAATGTCATGAAGTATTTGATGAAATGCCTGTACATAACATACCTCGTAGCGTTTTTTCGTATACCGCTTTGATTAATGCTTATGGTAGGAATGGTCAATTTGAAACTGCTCTTGAATTGTTGAATAGAATGAAGAAAGAAAGGGTGGTTCCTAATATATTAACTTATAATACTGTTATTAATTCTTGTGCCAGAGGGGGGTTGGATTGGGAGGAATTGTTAGGTTTGTTTGCTGAGATGAGGCATGAAGGGATTCAACCTGATATTGTGACTTATAACACGCTGCTTAGCGCTTGTGCTAGTAGAGGGTTGGGGGATGAGGCTGAGATGGTGTTTAGAACTATGAATGAGAGTGGGGTTTTGCCTGATATAACGACTTATAGCTATGTTGTCGAGACGTTTGCTAAGTTAGATAAGCTTGTAAAGGTCACTGAACTTTTAAAGGAGATGGAATTGAGTGGGAAGTTGCCAGATATATCGTCGTATAATGTGTTATTGGAAGCTTATGCAAGGGAAGGATCTATCAAAGAGGCTATGGGGGTGTTTCGGCAGATGCAGGAAGCGGGTTGTATGCCGAATGCTAGTACTTATAGTATTTTGTTGAATTTGTATGGTGGACAGGGGAGGTATGACGATGTTCGTGAGCTTTTCCTTGAGATGAAGGTGAGCAATACTGAGCCAGATGCTGCGACTTATAATATACTTATACAAGTTTTTGGTGAGGGTGGATATTTCAAGGAAGTGGTAACTTTATTCCATGATATGGTAGAGGAGAATGTCAAGCCGAATATGGAGACCTATGAAGGGTTGGTATATGCTTGTGGTAAAGGAGGGTTGTATCAGGATGCAAAAGAGATTTTATCTCACATGCATGAGAAAGGCTTGGTGCCAAGTCCTAAGGCCTACACTGGGGTTATTGATGCTTACGGACAAGCTGGATTGTACGAGGAAGCTCTTGTCTCTTTTAACACTATGAATGAGGTGGGAAGCAAGCCTAGTGTGGAAACCTATAATTCTTTGATTCACTCATATGCAAGAGGTGGACTTTATAAGGAGGTTGAAGCAATCTTGACTATGATGAATGATTCTGGCATACCTAGGAATATGGATTCATTTCATGGTGTTATTGAAGGTTTTAGACAGGGAGGTCAGTTTGAGGATGCTATAAATGCTTATGTTGAGATGGAAAATGCAGAATGTGACCCCGATGAGCAGACACTTGAGACGGTCTTGGGTGTTTATTGTTTTGCTGGCCTTTTTGAAGAGGGTGAGGAGCAGTTTCAGGAAATTAAAGCTTTGGGAATACTGCCGAGCGTGATGTGTTACTGCATGATGCTTGCAGTGTATGCAAAAACTGACAGGTCTGGTTTTTGGTATTCTCTTCATATTTTTCCTGCTAAATTAAACACTTCTCGTACAAATTTTCGACGTCGTTAGAAATTTAAGCATGCCTGCTAGACATTATCTTGCAAGGACTAAAACAGCAAATGCTAACAAATTGTTGAATCTATGGATTTAAAATGAAAATCAACAGAAGGAAATAATTGGAACTAGTAATAAAGAACACACCAGAATTGCGTGGAAACTTGAGATCCAGGAGAAAAACCACCAAACTGCACTACAACTTCAAATTTAGACGATGATACAGAAGAAATCTTTCTCTAGGTTTTAACTTCTCTAGTACGAACATCTACGCCTTCGAAATTGAAATGATGCTGCAGAAGAATTTTTTCTCTAGGTTTTAACCTCTCTATTATGAAAATTTTGCTCTCCTCTAAGCAGACCTCTCTCATTCATGAAACGTTGGTTTATAATAGGGTTACAAACTTTACAAGTAGTCAAGAAAGATGATATAAGAGTCACAAAACTGCACTACAACTTCAAGTTTAGACGATAATACAGGAGAATTCTTTCTCTAGGTTTTAATCTCTCTAGTACGGAAGTCTACGACCTTAAATTTGAGATGATGAATTGCACTACGACTTCAAGTGTAGACGATTATACAGGAAGAAATCTGTCTCTAGGTTTTAACCTCTAGCACAAAAATCTACAACTTCGAATTTGAGATGATGATATAGGAGAATTCTTTCTCTAGGTTTCTACCTCTCTAGTAAGACAATTTTGCTCTCCTCTAAGCACACCCCACTCAAATTCGTGAAACATCGGTTTATGATAGGGTTACAAGTAGCATGAAAGACGATAGAATAGTCATAAAACCCCACAAATCTGCCGCAGGCACATTTTAACCTCTCTAATATGAAATTTTGCTCTCTTCTAAGCACACCTCTCTGAAAGCTGTAAAACATTGGTTTTCAATAAGGTTTCGAGTAGTGAAGAAGGATTATAGAAGAATCATATAATCCCATGAATCTTCCTACGGCAGGGGAAGCGGGTGCAAGGTGGAGAGGGTGTTCCTAGCCTAGGAGCACGCTCTCCTAATTTGCTTCGAAGTTCCAACTCACTCCAATGCCTGAACCAGGAGGAGACGCTCCCGGCTCCTCTATGGCATGGGCGCTCCATTTAAATTGCTAGATCCTCCTCCAATTCTCACATCTTTCAAGAAGGCTATCTGCACACCATATACCCAACAATTATCCACATAATTACTGATACGAACCCGCAAATGTTTGATGTACACTTGAAGACGCTTAGTTATCATCTATACTATACACTTGAATTTCTAATACTTGTAGAAAATCTAAGAAGTACCAATGTTTACCGGGATTAAGAAAATTTAGTCCTGTGGTAACCAATTGGGAGTTGGATATTTATTTTCAGATTAACTTGCTACTTGGACTCCTAAAAGCCATCTGCTCATCTGCTGGCAGTGAGCTTTTTGCCAAAGTCGACTCGAGTATCCCACTTTGGTAGCTGAGATCAATGTGCTGCGTACAGGGACTGGGGAGGAGGAATTTTTGGGTCTCATTACTCGTGAATCATTGCATCACATAAGAATCGTAACTTAGACAAGAATAAATTTGCTGGTTCCCATGAAGAGGGGATTTTTGTTTGGGCTCGATGACAATTCGACTGCTGACGACCTTCTATTGACCTGCGTCTTTTGGCTCTTCTTGCGGATATTGAGAAATTGCAGCAATTCTTTGTCACAAAAAGTGGATAAAACTGATTTTGCGATGAGGTTTGCCCATAGTGACTTCCTTTTCATGTGAAAAAAGAATCATCATTTTTTTTCAGTGTCACAAATGCTTTTCATATAATTCGTCGCTCACCTTTTCCTATCTTCATTCCTGGATAACTCCTCATGTCAGCTTGAAGAGAGCATGAATTAAGTGGTTTCTGAAATTTTTCTGCACGATTAAGGAGGCTTACATAACATTGCAAGTCTCCACTACCCTGCAGTTTCCCACCCTTGCTGACTAAAACTTCACTGCTCCATTGACTTAGTCCTTGTCCCCAAACTTGGTTTGCATCAACTTCTGCCAGGAACCAATTCATCTAATCCAAAAATGTGAACCCACTTGACTAAGATAGGCGCATTGAAAGATAGAGTTTAGAAGGAAGGATAAGCTGGGAAAGGAACAAATATGTTCTGATTGACTTCACCCCTGGGCAGATTGAATCCACTTTATGCTGTAAACCTAGATTCGTTCACTCTCTTGCGTCTTGTCATAATAGTGAGATACTTGTACTGGGGAAGGAGCCATGAAAATCCATTTTTGCACGCATTCCAATTGCTCGCAGTCATAACTAAAGTATCTGTCTACAGAGCAGCCTGCAGCTTTGAGCTTTTGTGGCATGCTGCTTTGTGGTTTTGACCAAAGCATGTAGGATACCATATTAGTGAGGCAATCTTATGAAACCAACCATTGAGTGAGAAAGTCACTATCCTCAATCAGTTGTTCTTTATGAAATCTAGCTCATAACTGAGGGACTACATACGAAGCTTCATGATAAGCGGATAAGCCAGTTAGTTATTCTTTAAACCCCCTTAACAGAACTGGCCTCTCTGCAAAACTATACTGAAAGCTTCACAATTTCATATCATGATTTGAATTACAAGAGCTCCGTGTTGCACTTCCTGTCACTTGGCTTCAGTTGTTGCTTAAAACCGATTTGGAATGAATTACGTGGATCTATGTTACTTAGACAAGGATTAAGTGTCTACTCGGATACAGGTGTCGAAGTGTCGGACTCAACCCATTTTCTAAAAAAAAGTGAACTTTTTATTTAGAAACGAAGTAATACAAGTGTCTGCGTGGTGTCCGACACTACACAACACACAATTTTTGATGTAAATGAAGGTATCGAAGTAACATAGGCGTGGATTATTAACCTAAAATAAACTGCATGACTAACTTCATCCTCATTAACCTACATTTCCTTGACATTTCGAAAAAAATTATTAGAAAATTGCAGTCGAATTTTTTTGTCATTAGCTTTTTTTTTTTGGCAAATGGAACAAATTTTATTACCAAAAAGAGATGAATTACAAACACCAAATTACACAAAATAACCTAAACAATAATAAACTAGAAGAAACCAAGACCCCTAGGAAGGGCTCACAGTAAGCAGACAACCAGGAGCTTGTACCTGAAAACCCAACCTCACATATACAGTTTTTTTCTCAATGTTTTAAGCATCTACAAGCCACTTTGAAAACAATCAACCTAACAAGCTTACTAGGAGTACTGCAGATGCCCTCAAAGTGTAGTCTGTTTCCTTGATGCCAGATAGCATTAGTTTGTGTCCACTATATGGTTACCTAACTTGGATGACATTTGAGTTTCACGTGTTTGGATATATATTATGTAATGTGTATCTCATGTGGAATGCAGAAATGTGGTAGAAGAACAATTTCAGTAAACACTGTTATGCAAAGTATATACCTATGAAATAGGACAAACTAATTAAAGTTGTTTAATTTTTTGGAAGGAGAACATTGAGTATTCTTGAACAACAATTTCAGTATTACACTATTACATAATGTGTATCTATTGTGTTTTCACTTTCTTTTTCTTCTCACCTAAACCTACTTTCATTCATCATTTTTCTTTGTTCACTCTCTTTGAATTGTTTCTTTACTTTCCTTCTTCCACACTTCCCTTGGCTGACGGTTCATGTTAGCTGACGGGCCTGACGCCAATCATTTTTTGGACTAAATTGTTGTAGTTGAATACTTTGATAATCTTCACCTTGGCTAGGGGTGTAACTGAGCTGAGCCGGCTCGTAGAGCCCTCGAGATCGGCTCGGTCAAGGCTCGGCTCGTTTAAGCTCGGCTCGGCTCTTTTACTTAAAATATAAGTCGTTATTCCTAAAATTTGAACTTTAAATAAATGATTAAAATTATCGGGTGTTGAAAATTAAGTGACATGAAGGACCTTATTTACATTCAATGTATCTCTGTTGAATTATGGCTTAATTTTTAATATTTTTTTTTGCAAGAATGTTAACCAATAACGGGGGAAAGATAATCGAGCCGAGCTCGAGCTCGAATTTTTGCAACTGAGCCGAGCTCGAGCCTTAACTTAGCAAGATCGTCGAGCTTCGAGCCGAGCTCGAGCTCGGTCAAGTTGCCAACGAGCCGAGCCGAGCTTGGTGGAGCTCGAGCTCGGCTCGGCTCGTTTACACCCCTAACCTTGGCTGCCTGCTACAGTGTCGAAAGGTGAGGAATTACCGTCAATTAATCATCCTTGAAGATTTTAGTGTCCAAACAACAAATTGAACTATTGCCTTTCAGAAGAAAGCCATATTGCACCGTAAAGTTTTTACTTTGATAACAAAATTATTACCTATCCTCTCAAATACCTGCTAAGAATCAAGTAAAGGAACACAATTAATTAGGAATTCGACTAGGATAGCTGAGGAGAAATATCAGCACAATCCTCAATATTTAAGGGGACATGAGGACCCTCCCAGTGTGTTCTCTTTAATTTCTTGCTTCAGTATTTGCCTGCCTTCTCTCTCTAGATCCTCTTCTTTTCATTACATAATTCCACCTCCCACTTTCTGCCTAAGAGTTGCCAACAAACTCTCAGCTAAGGACCCACACTTTCTCTAACAAATTCCTCTCCACCAGTTGAATATTCCCTTCCCTCTGCTATACTATTCATTTCATCGTTCCCTCTCCCACTTCCTGGCTAAGAAACTTTGCTAACGAACTCTCCGCTAAGGACACACGCTTTCTTTAACCAACTCCTCTAAACCAGCTGAATATTCCCCTCCCTCTGCCACGTTAGTGTCAGCCGGCCTTTTCTTCATTCTTGCATATTTTTTCCCTTATTGGTGGGGTGCATTATCCATCAGCCAAACTTTGACCTTGTCCTCATGGTGAAGAAAGGGAAATATGAGCTGGATAGTAGAACAGTCTTCCCAAGTTGCTTCTTCAGTGGACAGGTTCTGCCATTGAATGAGTACCTTAGTTATGGAATTGGACCCTAAATTGCTTGCCTCACCCCAGAACAGCTGCAGGTTGAACTTCTCGAGTGTATTCTAAAACCTATGAGAATCTCTTCCCTTTCTTAACTCAACCAGTTAATCCATCACTATATACCAAAGAAAAATTATGATTTCGTCTGTTGCCTCGAAAATCTCCCTTTTGAAGTAGTCAACTAGAGGCTGCAGTAAATTGTTTTGGGCACAATGACGAAGTTCTTTCTTATAACTATTGCACTTGGTAACTGTCATCTGGCTAAACTGGCGTTGTCATCTGGCAGAAAAAGCGAGTATGAACTTAGATTAAAGATACCTGAAGCCTGTAGGTTCTTTAAAGCAAGTTTTGTCTACTTTGCAATGACTGGTATAACTGGGGAAGGGCACTTTAGGCATTATCTTCATAAGTTTTGGGTAGCGTGTGGATAGATTAGGAAGTTTGTTAGACAGGAAGTGCTATAAATAGGGAAGATTAGAGGGCGGGAAATCATCTTGAAAATTGATGACTATTTTCTTAGTTTTGTTAATTCTCTTAGGAGTAAATCAGGATTCTCGAAATCCTTGATCTTTAATCTTCAGCTCTTGTAATCCAGGTTATCAATTGCAGATCAGTTTAATTTCTTGATCATCCTCTTCAATGTGTCTTAGCTGTGTCAGTTCAAAACATTCTCCCTTCAGAAAAGAGCTTGGATGCCTGGCCTGAGAAGTCCTCTTTAACCTTTTTATGTTTAAATCCCAAATTTTTACACGTATTGGACCAAGAATAGAAAATCCTAGATAGGAGTGGAAGAAAGTTGCCTCCACATCTGAAGGATTCAGCTAAAGAATGCCCATTGAGACAATTACCAACTGGTATTGACTCATTCCTGCTTAGTTACATCCTTCAGTCTAGTTCGGCCAATGCGTGACTGTTTGTAAGTCACAGTTTATAAAGTAAGAGATGTTGTCTTTATAATGGTTAAAATAACTGCCAAAAAATTTCCCAAATATTGTAATAGATGACTGAGTGTCATTGACTCAATTGTGCTCGAAAATGTGTCTCAGTGAAAATAAAACAAACAGTTGTCTTTAGAATGGGGAAAATGTGTTGAAAGATTTAAGATTTCAAGTCATTTAATGTTATTCAAAAATTGTCATATTAGGTTAATTTTTCCTGTACACTCTAAAATTGAAGCATTATATGATAATAATCATCTGAAATGTCAAACATTCTGTTCTTTGCATACGTGCAGAGAATTGTGCACTACATTATGTTGGATTTTGGTCTTTCTTTGATTGTGGACCTGCATGATATGATATCTCTAGTGTGATGAGACTTGCATATTATGAAATGGTTGTTTGAGCAGTTAGATTTATCTTTTTGTTTTGAAGAACTGCAATGAAGTAGCCCATCGTCTATCTAAATGGGCTACGACAAGTTATTGTTATGAGGTTTGGCATAGTGGTGGTCCTCCTTGGATCTCTGTCTTGGCTGTATCCTTTCTCCTAACACTTGTCCTTTACAAATTTTGCTTATTTTCACCTCAGAATAAAAAAAAAATTAGAGTAATCTGCTGTTTATCCATTCAATCTGTTTGTCAGTTCAGTTGTTGCCTTTATTTGTATGCTAGCATTGCGAGCTACAATAGCCATAGACTGAGGCACACGTGCCAAATTTGGAATTCTTATCACATATTGTATCCTTTTTGAGTTTGCACTTTATCTCACCCCTGAAGCTTCCTCCAAACCAGGTTGAATAATGCATATGACTTGCTGAATGAAATGCTGAACCATAAGACTTCCAATATTCATCAAGTAATTGCTCAGATGATCAAGGGAGATTTTGATGATGACTCCAATTGGCAGATGGTTGAATATGTTTTTGACAAAATTAATTCCGAAGGGTGTGCCTTTGGAATGAGGTTTTACAACACCCTTTTAGAAGCACTATGGTGGCTTGGCCAGAAGGAGCGTGCAGCAAGGGTGCTGAAAGAAGCAACAAAAAGGGGACTTTTCCCTGAATTGTTCCGCATTAACAAGCTGGTCTGGTCTCTTGATGTACATAGGTACAACGTGGGCTTTTAACCATTTTGAACCCTTTATCTTTTAAGTTATACCCCTTTATAATATTAAATTGATCAATGTGCAGGATGTGGCCTGGTAGCATATGCACAGCAATGTCAGTTTGGCTAAATGATATGGTAATGATGTTCAAGGGTGGGACAGATCTTCCAAAACTAGCTACTATTGTTGTCGTGTAAGCTTTCCTCATTATCCTTGCTATCTATCCTCTTCTTAGTCAGATTCATGTCCTTTTTATAGACCAACAAAACATACTGTGGAGCCTCTTGCATTTACATTCATTTCCTTCCAAATCCATCAATATGAACATGAGTGCAACTCATGAAAAGATTTCTGTTTTTTTTTTAATGTTTTGAGAATTGAGACTAATTCCTTTTCCGAGTTTCCTACTTGCTAGCTCAGTTCGTTAATGTAGTTCTGTTGAGTAGCAATAATAAGTCTCTTTGTAGGCTAATCTTTAATCAACTAGTCGTGCTGCTTTCCCTCTTCCTGATAGATTGGACAGGCTGACTATCAATGCAAGCCTTGCGTTATAGAGGGAAATTTTTGGAATCGTGTCAATGGAATATCGATGTACTTTTGATAAGAGTATCAATTCACTCTAGTGAGTTTAGCACACTTCGCTCCCAAATTGGCAGATTAAAGGCCAAATAACCAAATTGGTATGTAAAAGATTGGGATGTTTGCAAATTAGTATTACAAATTTTCCCTTTCTGAACTTTCTTTAATACTGTATAAAAATCCCTAAAATCCAAAATTTATCTCTGAACCGCCTAAACATTGGAACACGTCAACTACCTATAATAAGTAGAGATGAATTGTAGGATTTTAGAAAGGAAGTGCTTGGGAAAAGGAAAACGAACAAGCATGCACCGATTATGGTCGGTTTGATATGTTTATATACCATGAAACTTTCTTTTTCTTCATTATATAAATTAATTTGGTTTTTCGCTATGAATGAAGTGCATAGCCGAACATAAAGGTTCTGTAATAAGATAATATTTGCCTGCGTCATTGTGTCAGTCTTTGGTGTGCCTTTGATAGTACTTGGAAGTCGAACTGGTTCACATTTGTACAAGTGACTCCAACTGATATGGAGGGTATACATTACCTAGATATAGTGCTACTTTAAATGATAGATAGCTCTAAGATTTTGTCAAGATGTACTACGTTGCAATTTGAAACATGTGCGTAACAAACATAGCGTTACTGAGTTTTCTTTTGTGGTTTTTGGGTTATGGTGATCACCTAAGAAGAAGCTGCAGCTAGAACTTAGCTCTTTAAAGTGTAGACTAGTTGGGCTCCACGTTATCATTTAGATGATGAAAGATTGAAAGACGGAGAGTTCCCGATGCTGCTCTGGATGTCTCTGGAGTCTGGACTCTGTAGAATCATCACAATCTTTCTTGCTTCTTGTTAAAAAAGCAATGTATATGTGTGGATATTTTAGGATTTTTTGGCTCTTCTGAACTGCTATTGGCAGTGTGCAATCCTTTCTCTTTTTTTGTGGTGGTGAAGTAGCTATCTATTACATAAATCCCTTTACAGGTTCATCAAGGAAACTAGTAAAATTCGCAATGTAATCGTTCAAACAATAACTAGGTAGGGACGGGGAAATCCTAGTTACATTTATGGTATCATCTAGGCTCCTAGAATTCTTCTCCATGGCATTACTGATCTTGTTGAACTTGTGCCTACTGTGCTTGAGCTTCAGGTTCTGGATCTTCT
Organism: Patellifolia procumbens; assembly: GCA_947645195.1. Lineage (NCBI taxonomy): Eukaryota > Viridiplantae > Streptophyta > Magnoliopsida > Caryophyllales > Amaranthaceae > Patellifolia > Patellifolia procumbens. The sequence goes on from CANSGD010000225.1 coordinate 997,808, forward strand.
GACATCTTGCTCTGCATTCAATTACAAATTTACAACACTAGGATAGATTATATTGTTCCTTGAATGTCTTACCCCAGGGTTGTGCGTGTAGGACTATTGATGCTAAACATAGGAAGAGACATAAACAAGAAAAGTTATAGCTGTTTAAACTACATCTTATAGCTTATGTGACTTGAAGATGTACCTCGCTGTCGGTTCTTTATAAAAAGACATACTTCAACCTTTCTAAATGAGTGCAATATTTGCTTTTTTTGAAGTCAAATTTCACCAATTTTTTCCAGATGTTTCACTATATTATATAAAAAAAATCATCATGTGGTATCTTGTTAGATTAGTTTAATATGTCCTTTGTAAAATATTACTGTTCTATAATCCTAATTGATACATAATGATATACGCTAGTATGCTTGTGCCTCGGAAGCCATGGAAAACAAAATTTGCACTTATCTTAGAGTGGCGGAAGCACGTGACTGGATAAAGTTGATTTTGATCCGTATTTTTTGCCTTAATGATTTCTTTTTCCTCTATTTTACTAGCAGAAGAGGAAAGATGGAGAAGAGCTCTGTGTCAGAGAATTTCCCTGTAGCAAAGGTGGCTGATTCATTTTTAAAGGATAATTTGCCATCATCATCATTTAGCTATGCTGGTTGGAACGGTGGTCGCATTGTGAGTCAGCACGCGCAGCTAAAGCGGCTTTTGTCTGAACTAGTTCAACTTTCTGCTAAATCTGAGACAGACGAAGTGATAAGACTCACCAACACTCCCTTGCCTCTAACTTTATCAAGGACATCTATGAGGACTGGTAAGAGAGAGAAACACAGTAGTAATGATACAGATACTCGCACAAGAAGACAGAAAGAACTTATGGCTAGTACAGTTTAACACGGAAGAGAACTCATCTGATCCACTTTTCAAGGTTCAAAGTTTTGGTAATGACTGCCAAATTATGGAAATTAAGCTTCCAGGGATGCGTTGAGGGCCAACGCAAAATCCGTTAGGCAGAAAATGGCGAAAGATATATATACCCTTCAATGTGCCTAATCTGGTTTTTCGACATGGTTCAAGGTACGGAATCTCTTGCCTAGCGCCATGACTTATCAGTTTTGACAGCTTATTGCTGTGATCTATGGAGCAAGTAGAATTTAAGGAGAAAAAAATTACAGGAAATAGCTTGCTGTCTCTCTTGCCCTCCTGTACATGATAAATCTCAGAAATTTTGAGCAAAACTTCTAGTGTAGTGGTCAGGTAACAGAGCTGAGAATAGCTGGTTATACATGGTTTGTAATCAAATAATTGGTGTTCTACTTGAATTCCCCTTGTGAATGGTATGATCAGAAGATGAATGAGAATCACTTGAATGTTCAAGGAGCAAAAATGTTTACATTTACATACAATGCTCTTAATCAGTAGCATATTTTGAATAGGAGATAAATTTATTGCAGTACACATTTGCCTTGCAGGCTCCTTCATCCTTGTTAGACTATTGATTGGAAAAATAGTACTACCTCATTTCCAATCAGAAAAGAAAGGAAGGGGAGAAAAAGAAAAGAAATGCTTAGGCTAAATTAATAACAAATTACCATGTACTACGAATCAAACGATAGTCGTACAATTAATGAACACGAGCCTTATCACTCACGCTCTAGTCCTTTCCTCGCCCAACTATTCGACCAGCACAACCATGATTGTTCGCTAGCGACCGGTGACATTCTATCATTGATCGCCTGCAAACTTCTTTAGAGCCTCAATTCAAACGTCCTCTTAATTTTGATCGGTTAAAGTATCTCTATACTAGGAAGAGGGGGTGGATACCAAAAAAAAAAAAGGGGACCTATATTATGGGACGGAGGGAGTAAAAACTTCACATTATTTTTAAAAGTATGAAAAATATGTATACACTTCATTGGAGAAATTACTATGTAGTTTCTCTCTAAATCCTTACATATTACTCTTTTGCACGAGGCACGTATCGCGTACATATAAGACTAGTAGTTTTGAGATTAAGAATTCTAATAAAAGTAATTTTTGGATCACCAATTCACCATCCCATGAGTGCAAGCCTGTTTTGTACTTTATAATATCTTCAACGGAAGTCATCATGCATGTGTTAACTCTTGGTTTTTGGGATTTACTTGGCAATTATATCAAATAAAAAATAAGACAAGTGGGCAACTAAAGAAAAGGAACAAAATCACGAGGAGATATTCTCGCCCTTTTGCTTAACTTAGCTACTAATCTCTCTACCATAAATCCATGATCCAAACAAATTCATATTTTGGTCAACTCATGAAGAAGAGGAGAGAGAAAGCATACTACTTACTGGCTACGACTAATTAATCTATAACCTGGAGAATAATTAGTCATGCCTAACTCACTTTTTATTATAAAGACATATTCAGTACTTGTATATTATTATTAAAACCATTGTATTATTTACACCGTACACTCATAAAACTATACTCTATTTTACAACTTGCATGGACAAGATGCTTTCTACGATAATTTTTTATACTGCTATTTACGTGAAGGTATGCATTTAGTAACAACTTTACAGGCTTGATCAGCTTCAATTACTAACTTAATGGTTGAGGTGAGAAAAGTGAAAATGAGGAAGATTAAAAGTGGTGAATGGAGAAACAAAAGGGCTTTTTCGTTGCGCACTAAAAGTTATGAGGCAGTAGGAGAAATGTATTATTTTAGGGGTTCGAAAAGTAATTTAGTATCAGTTCACTTTAACTTAAAAATAATAATGTAATATTTAGTAAATGTAAGTTTAGTTCAATATTAAATCAGTAACTATGAAAAGGAAAAATAATAGAGAATCAATGAACAAGGCCTTAGTTTTTTTGGTGCATAAAATGTCACAGTTCAGTTGGTTAGATTATTCATTCCGGTTTTTTGGTGCATAAGGAGTCACACAAAGGCAAAATGAGAACCGATCAAGACCTCTTGAAACCGAAATGAATAATCTAACCAACTGAGCTATCCGTCGGTAAACAAGTTCTTAGTAAGTATATTGAGGGGATATCACTAAGATTACTTAATTGGTAATTAATTACACCTTTTGCAGCTCAAGAAACCTTGTCAACGGCCAAGTGGATGGTTCTGAAATGTCAATATCAAAGAGAGTCCATTTCGTGTAATGATGATAATGAGATCAATGAACTTTAAGGGGAAATGGAAACTTCTTAATTAACAAGGCTAGTAAAATCGGTGAATCACAACCTTCTTGGATAAAAGATGATTTAAAAAACCTTATCATCTCCTTCACATTCTGGCTCTTTAGGTGATTGTATATTAGTAATATAGGTGCACATGCCATACAATACCACCCATGATGTTTATAATACTAATGGAATATTATACTCTACAGCTCTATTAAGTTTGAACGAGTAATACTTTAAATATTTACAATCGGTCTAACTATTCATCCACGATACCTAGTAACCTCTTGTACTCCACCTTTTATGAAATTGGTCAAATTATATGGAAGATATAGATTGTTAATTTATTTAAGACAAAAAAAGGTTAAAATATGCTCATTAATCATTATAAATACTTTGATTAGCCCCACTAATTGTGCTTTTAGATTATCTTGATAAAGAGGGAGGGGCTTGTTGAGCCCCATAATATATAGTTGCTTCTTGTCTACCTTTCCGTTTTCTTTTGAAGACGATGAGTTCTTGTCTAACATACAATATTTTCAATTTCTTTTGTGTTAAGAAGTTCCATCTTAGTGTTTGAATAATTGTACTTACCTAATTTGCTTATTATATTGTCCCCGTCATGCAAATTGATTAGGGAAACAGTCTTTATTGGCCAACTGATTTCACTCAATCTATTTCCTATTTTAGGAAAGAATATCAGTGCATGATCTTTAACTCACGTGGATGAGTAGGTAATTAGGAGTTAACTCAGCTAAGCATATATTTCCTCCGTTTCTTTTTAAGTGCTACATATTGATTTTGCTACTATTCATCCATTATAGTTTGACTGGCTTTTACAATTTATGCATAAGAAAAAATATAGTCTTGTTGGATCTTGTTTGATTCGTCTCGATGTATACATTTTTAATATCTTGTTGTCATAATTTTTACAAATGCATAATTAAAGATAAAAACCATACAAAATGTGTCTCGACAAGTGTGAAAAAAGAAATGTAGCACTTAAAAAGAAACAGAGGAAGTATTAAGTTACTAACAACTTAAACTTTGCAAAATGTAAGAGTTAAAAACCTCGAGTTTAAGGTAGGGTTGAAGACTTTAAAAGTAACTTCAGTCTTTTGTTACCTTTTTCTAAACTTGTGTAGTATTAAAAGTGGTTAAATTAAAATGAAAAGATAGATATGACACTTCTTTTTTCACGTTTTTCAAGAAAGCGATTTAAGGGTGTAAACGATTAAATTTTTCGATGAAATTTTAACACAAGTAATATAGAGTCTCATTCTTGCTTGTGTTAAAATTTCATCAAAAAATTTAATCGTTTACACCCTTAAATCGCGTCCTTGAAAAGTGTGAAAAAAGAATTGTAGTCATTAAAAAAACAGAGAATGTAGTATTTACTAAATAGTAACTAATTATTTTTTTCTTTTTCAAAAGCAACAAGTTTGATGCAATTGAATGTATGCAGAAGTTACTGAATTTAAAAACTCCAATACTCCAATGAAATATTTTCCGTCTAATCAGTTATTTTATTTATCTGTGATTTGTAATTTTGTTAGATTTGTTCAATGTATACTTAATTAAATATAGTACACATTGAACACAAAATATGTATTAGAGTATTTATAGAAATAATAGACAATATAAAAAACTACAAAGGAAATATTATACACTATTCAACTTATCACTTCTAATTAAATGCACAACGATGCTATAGTTGCACTGGTTATAACATCCCACAAAGTAAACTTTATAAAGATCATTATATGTAATGAGTAGTGCAAAAGCCAATTATTTCGATGAGGTTTGCTAAATCTCTAACAGTTAGATGTTTTTTACATGTTAAATGAAGGATAAAATAGTCTTTTTACATATTAAATGAGGGTGTAAAGGGTAAACTCATGACAATAAAAAAATATTTTATTTTTCATGGTTTTTACATGGAAATATATTGTCTTCCTCATAGTTTATATTGTCTTTCTTAGGGTGGTATATTGTCTTTACATGATAATATGTTGTCTTTTTTTATATAAATTGTGTTAGATGTTTACCAACATCTAATGTTGAGCATCCCACTTGCTATGCCAATGCTATTATAACTTATAAAATCAACTAAAATCAAGTATTAATAAGTCAAATCAATTAGTTTACGCAAATTATTAATAGAGGCGGTCTAATTATAAGTTTATAATTTAGAATTAGACTAACTCAACCCAATATTCTTTTAACGAGCCCATTCCAGTAACTCTAATCTAACACTATTCGTGGATATAGCACACCAATCTAGTTGTCCCGTCTCTTCTTCTTTCTTTATTTCACTTTTAGTCTCGAACTAAAATATTTTTTTATATAAAAAAAAACTCATCAGATTTATCGAGTCACTAAATGAACTAAACAGTATGATTATTAAATGAATTAAATATGTCACAAAATGGATTAAACAAGTGACATAATAGATCAAAATAGTAACTATTTTGAGAAAGACGATTTGTTCCCTCTTTTATATTGAGCTTGGGCCATTGTCTAGTTTTAATTTTAAAAGTAAACGATTCCTTACAATATAAACTGATTAATTTAAGATATGACTTTAATCCCACATCAATCAAGGGAGTGATTTTTAGCTTAACATGTTGATGAATATTTTTTGTTTCACAACCTCAAAAATAACGAAGTGTAAACTTTAAAAGGTTATACATCGTGAAGCTTTACAAATATTATATTATATCCATCATATATAGCTAAATAGATGACATGGATACTTAAAATTTATGTATATATTTTTATGACTCATATATGTCATTTTTATCCGAATATACAACATGTATTTTTCTAAATTCTTATTGTTATACAAATTATAAACTATAATTTCTCCCAGATACTAGTAAAAGAATATGCGAAGATAAACAATGACTGATAAATATGATAATTGAAGGCGGAAAGAGTAACGAGTAAGGCATTATGGACCGTCGAAAAAGCATATTCGAAATTTGGCTGAGAGTGGGAGGATATTTATATTTACTTTATTTGGCTGATTATCCCAAATTTTTTAAGGTGGTTGTAATACATTTATTTTAATGTCCGTACTGCTTTATTATCTAATCTAATCTATTCTATTATGGCCATCTTTTCTATAGTGGAGGTGCATCTGGGGGTTGAAGATAAGCTGGGATAAGGTATTTGTGGGACCCCACTTTCTTTTTTCTCCTTTTTCACCTTTTTATCTCTTCACCCTCCTTTCTCAAATTTTACAACTTCACGCGACTTTGAAAGGACAAGGGATGATCAAATCTCCATTCGGTTCGGAAGCCTAGGCTAGATTAGACAAAAAATGATAGGGTATTAGCAGTTACTCCCTCCGTCCCATAATATATTGCTTGTTTCTCATTTTTTACAAAAATTAAGGTTAGACAAAACACCAATGATTGAAGTACTTTTGACAATAAAACAACAAATTTAAAGAGATAAAGTAGGGAAAAAAAGACAAATATAATCATGACAAGTACATAAAAAAAGGGATATTTTAGAATAAAATACTTTAGGGGGACCATTTTTCAAGTACTTTATGAGGGTATGTTAGGAATTTAGTACCTTTTAAAAATGGAAACAAAAAGAACATTTTGAGACACCCAAAATGGAATACAAGCACTATATTATGGGACGGAGGGAGTAGATGTTATCAAATATTTAATATGATTTTTATAAAAAAATAATAAAATATTATGTAAAAACTATATATTGATGGTGAACCGATATTTTATGGGTCTTATTTTTATCACACTACCCCTTCTTTTTTTAAGATGAAGAGTTAGGCCTATTTAATAAATCGGATTGACCAGAAGGTCCAAAACGACAATCAAGTCAGAGATCTGGGGAGGAGCCCCGTTAAGCCATACCTCATCATAATAATCTGACGTGGCCCATTTAACTAGTCTATGAGTCGCCTCATTACATTCTCTAAAGCAAAAAGAAGAAACATAGTTTGACATTCAGTTGCTAACTCATGAATATCATCAATTATAAGTTGCACTACCCCTTCTTAATGACAAATACATGTCAAATTCATTTTTAGGGTTTGTTGTTATGGATTAAATTGAATTGAACTGAAAAATAGTAAAATGTAAGAGCAAAAATATCGTTAATAGTTGAGTTGAAGACCCCGTTCTTTTCAACTTTTAATCTGTCCTAATGAGAAAAGATAAGTTCATATTGTTAAGATAATTTCACGTAAGTTAAAATAAGCTCCCATAAATTCAACTAAGTTAACATAAGTTCAAATAAATTGAAAAGAACAAACTTTATTTTTCGCATTGTCGGATTGGACTAGAGTGTTTTGGTTGGATAGGTTTTACCCAAACTATTTCCTCAATGATTAATAGATGTCAAAAAAGTTATGTGTTACTATCAACACAGTTAACCAGAACGTCAAAATTTATTAGTATCGATGAAAGGGGTAGCGTTACAAACAAAGTGATTTATTTTAATATATGGAGGATTTGATATATATCTTAAGCTCTGTGTTTTCGACTTATATTATATTATTAAATCTATATTAACTTATTTAAACTTATTGTATTTGTGGAACATAATAAAACTTTATTTCTATTTATTTTTATTAAATCAAATATATATAAAATATATTTTTAATAAGTATTGAAATAAGTTGAAAGAAATGATACTTTCGCCTAAGGCTCTATTCAGTTCAACTTATTTTTACTGAACTGAACTTATTTTTACTAAACTGAACTTATTTTTGCTGAACTGAACTTATTTTTGCTGAACTGAACTTATTTTTACTGAACTGAACTTATTTTTACTGAACTGAACTTATTTTTGCTGAACTGAACTTATTTTTACTGATTCATGTTGTTTTTTCTTCTTTGTTCTGCTGATTTTTACTGAACTGAACTTTTTTTTACTGAACTGAACTTATTTTTGCTGAACTGAACTTATTTTTACTGAACTAAATTTATTTTTACTAAATATTATTATTTTAAGGTGAACTGAACATGGCCTAAGACTTCGCCTAACATAGAGCATAACTCGTGCTTCTATAAAATTCTTAGATCACTCTTTTTTTTTTTCCCCGGTGACTTTACCAAAGACGGAACAAAAAGGAGGAGGAGAGTAAAAGTAAAATTGACTTCAATCAGCCAACCCAAAATAAGGAACAATAATCTCACATTCTCGTGAAATATTCTCTCTCTTGCCCCCCCACCCCCCTAATTGATTGTGACATGATTTTGACTAATAAAAGCTTCCATTTTTCTTCACCAAATACCCAAAAACCAGAAAACCAAAAAAAATCCTGATAGATAAACCGACAGTTAAAAGCCACGTGTTGTTCCCAAGCAACATCGACAAACTGATTGGCTACTCCCTGCCATATGCTACCCCACTTTCACTCCCCCCTCTTATTTAATCCACATAACATTAAAAACAAATCAATATCACTATCCATCCATCCATCCTATCTTTAATTATAATTCACCTTATCTGACAGCCCTGTTACCTTATCATGTCCCTTCTTCTCCCACTCCCACTCCCCTTTTCTCTTCCCCCAACTCATTTCTTCATTTTTCTATACAATTATCTTAGAATATTTTATGTGAAACCAAATATATCATTCATTGTCGTTAGCAATGACTATTCTTTTTGCCCTGACAAACAAAAGTAATCAATAGGAAAAATTAATATACTTATAATGTCGAATCAAAATCAACTAGGACGATAATAAAACACTGGGTCGAACTTGGTAATAATTGTGAATAGTCATTGGCTACCGAGAATGTGACTTGAGTTTCATTTGCAGATAACGAGTTGATAAAGAATCTCTTTTCTTTTTCAAAAGTCAAGATTTAAACTCTCTAGTAAATATATTAAGGAACAAAATGAGCTACCATTCTCACTCCCATTTTCTCCATCCTAGCTCATTTCTTCATTTCTGTGTATTTTTTGTGAAATCAAGAGGTATCCGCCGTGTAGCAATAACTATTTCTCTTTACCTCATGAACTACATTTAAGTAAACGGTAAACTAATTATCTCTCTTCATTCCTAAATGTCAACACTCGAGATTCAAACTATGACCAAATTGGTTAAGAAACAAAGTGAGCTTTTATTACTACATCGAAACCATTCAGACCAACTTGATTAATTATCTGGAGAATATAAATATAAATAAATCTCCCCCTCGTACGGCCTTCTCTCTATAGATTCCTTCAAAACCTCCCATTCTCTCTCAAACAAACCCCCTTCCATTTCATTTCACCTTCTTCTTCCCTCTCCTTTACTCTCTCTCTCATTCTCTCTCTCTCTCCTCTCTTTAGTGACGACTTTTTTCAAGCAATCCATTGAAGATGGCGAAGGAAGAAGCCACACCTACAAGCGGAGAGTTCATGCTATTCGGCGTTCGTGTAGTTGTTGATTCGATGAGAAAGAGTGTTTCTCTCAACAATCTCTCTCAATATGAACATCGTCTCGATTCTTCCTCCTCAAACGACGTCGTTCCTACTCCTCCTCTCGGAGGTTACGCTTCCGCCGATGAAGCCATCATCAATCCTTCTTCTTCTCCTGCTGTTATCAGCCGTGAACGCAAACGAGGTAGCACATTTACTCAATCAAACATCAAATCATTATACTTAATTACTTCATTTTTGTGTTTGTTATAGTTTTTGAATTGATTTGATTAGCTGATCGTGATTTTCGATGATGATTTTAGGTGTTCCATGGACAGAAGATGAACACAAGCTGTTTCTGCTTGGATTGCAGAAGGTAGGAAAAGGAGATTGGCGAGGAATTTCTCGTAACTTCGTTAAAACACGAACGCCGACGCAAGTTGCTAGTCACGCTCAGAAGTATTTTCTGAGAAGAAGTAATCTCAATCGCCGTCGTCGTAGATCTAGCCTCTTCGATATCACTACTGATTCGGTATAATCTCTTTTTTTCAAAATCAAACATTATGATTAGGTTATTACTCTTATTTTTTGAATTTCTGAACATTTTTTCGTTGATTAAAGGTTGCTGCAACTCAAGCAAATGATCAACAACCGATCGTTGATAAAAACAAGAGTAGCGGCTCTCAATCTCCACCAGTTTCACCAAATTCAGAGATCTCGAATATCAGATTTTCAGAAACAACCAGATTCTCGTCACCTACAGCTCCGATCTATCCGTTGACACTTAATCATGAGATGAAGGTTGTTTCAACGAGCAGTTCAAGCAGCAAATCAATGGTAGATTTCGATCTGAATCAGAACAACTCATCACCATTATCACTTAATCTTTCTCTATCTATGTCTTCATCGGATCTCGCAAATTCGAGGCGTTCGAAGTTTCAGGTTATGCAAGGATTCAACAATGGGGATAGCATAATAAGTGTGGCTTGAAGATTGAATATTACTAGATTTTTATTAAGTAAAAGTAATAACCTGGAAATTAAGAGGAAGTATCAAATGTGGTTGATGAGATATTATTGCTATAGTAGGTTTTTGGATGGATATGTTTATTATGATAAGTAATTATCATTATGGTACTAATTATTAAGCTAGAGTAGTTCTAATTCTGATATTGAACCTGAACCCTTTTTTTTTCTTTTTTCTTTTTTTGTTATTTTGTTGTCGTTGGTGATTAACTGGTTATGTACAGACTGTAAAATGTGATGTCGCCTCTGGTTTCTTGATAGCCTTTTGTTTTGTTTGTTGGCAAATGGATGGATCTCCTTTTGTAAGGAGTGGATAAAAATTGTTACACTCTGCTCTCAGTTTCATAATGTTGTGTTCCCATATCCTTTTGTGATGAATTTATTCTAGTCCATAACTTTGAATATAAAAGAAATTAATGAGTTAAAGATATAGGATATTTTGAGAAAATGTATGAGATCTCTCAAGTTTTGTCTGCCTTCTATTATTAAGGCAAGTGATATGTTGTAGTACTAAAGTCGTTACTTGAGGTTGCGACTTTATCTTACTAACATAATAGTAAAGTCGTTAGTTGAGGTTGCGACTTTGTCTTAATGAGTCGGTAGGTGAGGTAGCGACTTTACTTTTGATATGAGAGATGAGAGGACAACGTGCCCTCTCACAGATTTATCACGCCTCATATCAAGAAGATAGAAAATATTGTTGGTCTATTACAAGATGCATTTGTAGGTTCAATAATGGCTGTGAAATTTTCTAGGAATATAATCCTAGTTCTTGGAACTGCTTAGTAACTTGAGGTGCTCAATGGTAAATGGTACTTCCTTCGTGTTTATCTACTTGTTACATTTATATTTGAAAAGGTTTTCGGGTCTTTCAAAAAAAAGAAGAGGTTTTCGGGAGATGGTGTGTGGGGAAATTGTATTAGTAAATATGATAAAAAGGAAAAATATCGAAAATATTTAAAAAAATGACTAAAAAATAAATTAAAAGGGTGAAAAGAACCTAAGTACCACATGCAAAAAAGGAAATATAACAAGTAAATATAACATCCTTTCAAGAATAATATAGCAGGTAAATGGAGACGATATCGAGGGATTTTTAGATTTTAGATGAAGGAACACATAGACTTTTTGTTTGAATCCTTTGCCTTTTCTTTTTCCACCAAAAAAGTAACTTCTAGATTTTTCTGGCCTTGGGAAAATGCCTCAAAGTACATATTATTGTTACATTTTCATAATCTTAATGTCTCTATTTTCGTTGGGTTAGTTGTTGGTGCCATGAATATAAGAGTGATGTGGACGCAAAAACGCTACTGAAAATAATTAATCCTTTTGATCTTTATAATATTTGGGTATGGTTAATTCTGCAAATCAAGGTTAAGAAAATTGGTTTCATGGTTGTCAGTCAAGTTTTTGTTATTTTATTGCCTTGGGTTGAAGATGATGTTCAAGTCAAGTAATTAAGTCTTGAATTAGGGTTTTTGCCTATAGGTTTTTACCTTTCACTTGAAAGGGTTTTTCCTATTTTAGACTTAGTTTAATTAGTTTTTTTATTTATTTTATTTAATTTAAGTATTTCTTTATTTAATTTAGATTAGTTTGTTTTAAAAATATAAGATTAGTTTAAAAGATGAGATTATGATTCTTTAAAGATATGAGTTAGGGATTGTCCTAATCATATTAGGTTTTCTTATCTTTATCTTGTTAGACTAGGATATTTTTATCTTATTTGTTTAGTATTAGGATTAGGATTAGTCATGTCTTCTCTATATATATTGTTGTTTTACATCAATAAAATGAAGTTGGAAGTTTTATTAATAATATTTTATTCTTGAGCAATTAAATGTGAGAATTCTCGTTGAGTTTCAAACAAGTTGTTAACTTGGATTTTAGTGTGTTGCCATTAAAATCAAACTCAAAAGTCGTTGCCTTTTGAGATCTATCCACCCACATTCATATCAAAGAGACTCCTCATTATATTAACTTTTTTTCTTTGTCTTTGGAGAAGTTTTTTTTAGAAGAAAATTCCCGTATAAAATTATAACATTATGGTGAAGGGTCGTGCTTGTGGATGTGGTGGTTGTGTGATGCCATGATTGCCAAGAGAAAGTAGGGCGATCGAGGATGGGGAGATGTTGAAGAAAGTGTGGGAGTGGAAAGTGAGCGAGTAGTGGAGTCATGTTTTATAATTTTTCAAGGTAAAACGACTAGTAATTTAACAATGGGACTTGGTAAAAGAATATATATATACTTCCTCCGTTTTTATTTAAATGTGACACTTTTAGATTCACGGACTCCTAGGCAATTTTTGGGAAGGAAAGAGATAGAGAGAAAAAAATAAAGGGGACCCATGTGAAAGGAGAGAGATAGAGAGAGCTTATTGACCAAAAAAGAAAGTGTCACATTTAATTTAAAACTTCCTAAAATAGAAAGTGTCACATTTTAAAAAAACGGAGGAAGTAGTATAATGTACTCCCTCCGTTCCAAAATGTTATACCCATTTGGAATATGGGGGAAAATCAAGGCAAATAGAATCATAGGAGAATCTTATGTTTATTTTAATAAATTTCATGTATTTTTTTGTCCTTATTAGGAAAAGTAAGAGAGAGATTCAAATGTGGGGACCATTAAAGTACAAATGAATAAAGATAGGTAAATGTTTAGATATTGAAAGGTAAAATGGGGAGAAAAAATGTATATAAATAGAAAATATTTTATATGGATATATCTTTTTGAAACGGTCTAAAACGGAAAATGGGTATAATATTTTGAAACGGAGGGAGTAATATACTATATTGGTAGAGTTATAACCTTCTAAGTAAAAGACTATTGGATACGTTTATTGGATTAACTAAGTTTTCTCTGTTAAGACTTATTAATTAGCTTTTCACCCATAAGCCATGAATCCATGACCCTATAGCTATTTTAACACTCGAATAAACAAATTGCCCCACTTTTGTTTGTGAAGTTGGTTGTTGCAAATTAAGACTCCATTAAATCACTAACTTCCCCACTAAGTAATATCAGGATATCTCGCCCCACCTCATTAGCTTCTTTCTTTATGAGGCTAACCAGTAATTAGCATCTATTCTATCGCAAAATGTGTGTTAGATTAGAAAAAAACTATTTAAAAAATCGGGCAATATTCCGACCATTTCAAGTAATTTAACATTATGTATTGAACTTGGAATGAAATTCGATGTTTATTACGTATATAACGATACAAAAATAACAAGATTTAACATGACTATATTACAAGTTCAAAGAAAATATGAAAACATTATAAAATGAGATATAAAGTAACTGAAAAGGAACAAGAAAATATTTGATTGAAAAGAGAAGGAGAAAACAAATATGATGAAACGGACTGAAGCGACAAGCGAGAATAAAGAATGTCAATAATAAAGAACACAAAATTTTGACGCGGTTCACTAACAATGTGCTATCTACGCTCTCCAGTCAAAGGATAAACGGTTTTATTATGAGAGGGTACAAATTAAATTACGGCTTGCGTTAGGACATAAGTTAACACTAAGGATTTATATAATATCCTAACAGCTAACCTAAATAAAAATGGGCCTAAACTAAAAATGAGACTCTCAATAGTTGATTAATGCTAGCGCCACATAATTTGAGACCTATATATCATCATCCTATGAAATGAATGCCTAAAAAATAGTTTTGTTTTGGGGGTTGGATGCTGAAAGTGTAAAAGATAACTTGAAGCACTATTGGGCAAATAGCGTAAAGAAGATCAATTTTTTAAAAAATACTCTCAATGTTGCATTGAGTGAGGCTTATTTCAATAAGAAGAAATAGTAGATTGGTGAGTTCCACATGTAAAAAGAAGCTTTAAAATACCTCTAAGTCATAGACGGAAAAAACTTAAACAACCCAGTGGGTTACTAACCCACCTTATGTGGCGTCTTAGTTGGCAATTGAAATGGTAAGTGGGTGTGCTTATTTGGATTATGCAATGTTCAAATATGTTGAGTTGGTGAAAATTATTATTAAACAGCTTTTAATGCAGTGCATGTTCAATTATGCAATTAATGCATGTTCTATTATGCAATCAATCTCTACTGTATAACTCATTCTGAAACCTCCTTCAACTCTCCACCTCTGTTCATTTGGCAACTAAAGGCCATCAACAATGGCTGTTTTAACTTTCTAAGTTTTTTTTTTTTTAAATAAATAATATGTGCCCAGTTTATATTATGATGTTATCCAAACACCATATAGTACTAAAAGCCTTCAACAATGGTGGTTATAACTTCCTTTTTTTATATAAATAAAATTTGCTCAATTTTTATTATGGTAAGAGAAGAATTCATTTACGAGTATTATACAATATTTCAGTATTTTATATATTTAACAGCAATTATCCATTTCAAGAGCCTTAACAAATAGTTTTGCAAAATCTATAAAATATATAAATGATGAAAGATAAAAAGGCACTCCTACCAACCGTACGTCACAAATGTTCTGGGACATTTTGACCAATGACTTGTGAGTAGAGATGGCAATATCCAATGGATGATCCATCACCCGCTCCACCCGAAAAAAATAAAAGGGTGAAAAACCGAGTTAAATGGATGATGGACGGGTGACGGGTGAATGTGTAACGGGTGATTGATGGATTAGGGTGAGAAAGTTTCATCCATCACCCGTT
This sequence comes from Patellifolia procumbens, assembly GCA_947645195.1. Classification (NCBI taxonomy): domain Eukaryota; kingdom Viridiplantae; phylum Streptophyta; class Magnoliopsida; order Caryophyllales; family Amaranthaceae; genus Patellifolia; species Patellifolia procumbens. The sequence goes on from CANSGD010000225.1 coordinate 1,013,056, forward strand.
TAGGTCAGCAAGTTAGCCTTAATAAGGTCTAATTAGGTCAGGTTAGCCCTAATAAGTTCCAATTAGGTCAAGTTAGCCCTAATGAGTTCCAATTAGGTTAGTTTAAACCTAATAAGTTCAATTAGGTTAGGTTAACCCTGATGAGTTCCAATTAGGTCAGGTCTTCTGTAATAAGTTCCAATTAGGTCAGGTTAGCCCTAATAAGTTCCAATTAGGTCAAGTTAGCCCTAATAAGTTCCAATCAGATCTACAAAGTTCAAATCAGGTTAGATCGATCAAATCTATTTAGTTCCAATTAGGTCACGTTATGAGTCTTGTACCAAATGGTTAATCATTTTAAATTAAACTATGTGGCCGCGATTACTTTAACCCAAATGTTCACTTGAACGTGCACACTATTAAACAATGCCTTATTTCAAACATCTGAAAATCTAATGATTTTAATATTTGAATTTTATAAAATTAAGTCATTGTTTTATATACAACTTTTTAAGATTTTTTTTTTATATATAGAAAAAGAGTGTCATATTATCAAAATACTATGTAACAATTCTATTCAATGATAAATATAATGTAATATATATATATATATATATATATATATATATATATCATTTATTATTATAAATTTTATTACTTTAATCAATTAGCATATCAACATAAACACATACAAACTACTCAGTATACGCAATAGGAGTACTGTGATAGATTGATAGCCAACCCTCCCATTCAATTTTTAAAAATAATTTAAACCACTTTGAAAAATATGACCTTTAACATTCCCATTCAAAGTTAATACATAATAGAATTAGCTGTACACTCTTGGAAAAGATTAAACGTAATTATTATCATATAGGAACCATGAAAGCCTTTTGGATATCCCATGTGTATGGTTGACATGCCATTGATTACCCAATTTAATTGTTTCCACCTCATATGCCAAGTTACATGGGTTGCTAACCCAGTGGGTTGCTATAGCTACGTCGGTCATAGACTTCTATTTCTAAAATTAATGGCAATAATCCAATCGCAAAGTCCATACATTGATGAAATGAAGGGACACATGCATCCTTGACCAAACTTTCCTCGAACATTTTAATTAGTTAAAGTAACCAAATAGTTTGGTGAAACCAATAAGATTAAAAGCAAATAGTAGTAGTTTGAAGCATTCAGTGAACGTGTCAAATAATAGCCGCAAAGTCCATATCCCAAGTAGTAGATCACGTGTCATATGGAATACCTTAAAACTCGTTTCCCAATCTTGCGCTGGACAAAAATCCTTACGTTTAACTTTTTCACCATCTTCTACAACAATAACTAGCATTTGTCTTTCTATTTGGAGTCTTTCCTATCCTTATTTTTTGGGTTTTGGTGATTAGGGAGATCCCTAATTAAGCTACTCCTCTACCTAACGAGCGTATTACAGAATTACACTATCAATATTCCTCCTAAAAAAAAGAACTATCAATATTCAATTCCTCCACTAAGGGCACTAACATATAGTTTTGAGTATTTTTGGCAATTTCCAATATTTATCATTGAGTGTTTATATCATTGATAATTTATCTAGAATATTATATAGAGTTGATATTTTGATAACTTATATTTAAACAAAATAAATTGATACTTGTTTTACACAATCCATGAATAAATGTCTCTTGCATCCTCTCTTGGCATCTCTTATGATTTCAAAGGGTTTGACTTAATCGGAGATCATCGAAGGACTCGTGTGAATTTTTGTGCTAGTATGCGAAAACTTCTCGACAAACAAAATTAGCATTTGCCATTTTATTTGGAGACTTTTCTATCCCTAAAATCTTGTGTAGCTACTTTATATGACCCATGGAACCCGTCACAAGATTTATGTCCATTTTCATCTCGGGGTACCAAAAATCAAAAAACCATGAGTAATAGTCTTCAATTTTGGCCGTCTGAAACGTCATTTCAAGGCGTGTTTGATTTTCTCCTGATATTCTTACCACGTATCCCCAGGTTATTCCAAATGTCTCATGATAGTTTTTAACCCTAAACAGTAACCACAAGGCCTCGTTTCGCAATTTTGTAGGTATGGATCTCGACGATGTTATGGGTCATCTGGCTCACTCAAATGTCCTCTTTTGCCCCTAAAAACTTATGTGGCCGAACTATATGACCCATGGAACCCGCCACACGATTTCTTACCATTTTTTATCTTGGGGTGTCGGAAACCAAAAAAACCATGAGTATTTATCTTCGATTTTGCCCATCCGCAACGTCATTTCAAGGCATGATTGGTTTTCTCCTGATTTTTATAACATGTGTCTGCAGGTTATTCCAAATGCCCCATGATGGATTTTAGCCCTAAATAATAACCACAGGTCCTCATTTCACAATTTTTTAGGTATGGATCTTTACTATGTTATGGGTTATCTGGCCCACTCAAATGTCCTCTTTAGCCCTTAAAAACTTGTGTGGCTACTTCATATGACCCACGGAACCCGCTGCACGATTTCTAACTGTTTTCATTGAGTGGTGATAGGGTTTTAGTCGTATCACCTAATCAAAAATAAACCTACGATCCTCTAACTAAGGTAGTCAGTGGAAGCAGGGTCGAATCCACAGGGAGACAGAGTTTCTAAATCAATATTCAACCAATTCAGCTACTCCAGAGTAAATCAGGAAGGAATTAATTAAACTAATGATTAAGCTAAGAAAGACGAATTAAACAAAGGATTTAACTATGGAATAAAAACCTAGGGTATTAGATCGGTCCACCATGCTTATACCAATCAAACAAGGTCAACAACTATCAAAACCTAAGTCAAGAATCGGGGGATTAGAGCCTATGTTGAGCTATGGTTAAGACTCAACGCTCATAGTTCAACATACGCCGCATGTTCACTAACGTAATCAGAACTACTGACGTGTCCTAGGCCTCTAGTCGTAAGACGGATCTGTGCAAACAACTATTAACCACAAGCAACCAACGAAACTGCGCAATAACGTTAACTACTCAATAAAGAACAAACCACATCACAATCACCCTAATCAAGCCCTAGAAATCGATAAGAGTCTAAATCACAATCATGGTATAAACATGGCTTTCCTATCTAACACCCTAGAAAGAGACTACTCACTCATAATCGAATTAACAACAACAAAACTAATATGAAACCCTAACAATTGCATCATGAACGATTAAATAAAAAAACTAAGCAATTGAGAATAATAAAAGAGATTAGGGTAAGAAAAAATACCACTTAACGGAAAGCAGGAACTTTATTGAAATCGAAATAGGTTTGATCACCTCTAAATTAATCTAAAGTGTTTGAATTAAACTAAGAACAATGAGTAGTAACACTAGTCTAAAGCAGTAAAAAGATGAATAAAAGATCTCCCTAAAAAATGAGGAAAAAGGTATTTATAATACCCCTCAAGTCTAATTAAAAATAGGAAGCAAAAGTCGAAAATCGCGACAAATGGCGCCAGACCCGATCGGGCCCGAGCACAGTACCCGATCGGGTCAAATACAAATTCAGCCCAACTTTTGGTTTCTTGACCTGTACGCACTCAGCAGCAAAAACGAGCAATGGGCCTCCACCCGATCACCGGCCCGATCGGGTGGTGGATCGGGTGAAATTACAAAACGAGCCCAGCAGCACCACAGCGCCTGTAGCACCGCAACGAGACCAAGCAGCACTCCACCCGATCGGGTCGGGCGGAGGGCACCCGATCGGGTCTGGGGACATGCTTCCTCGCCCGATCGGATCGGACAACCCTCGCCCGATCGGGTCCGCAACTTTCATACCCGATCAATAAATCTTCGCCCAATCGGGCCATTTCTGCCCGATCAGTGCACGAAAACCTCCTTTTTGACTCTTTGGCTTTCTAATCTTCACGTTTAGGGGTCTTGGGACCTCCTAAACTACTCATAAAGCTCGTGAGCCATCCTACGTGCCTCGTAACCTCTCGTAAAGCCGTGGTTGCTTCCAAAAGGCTCGGGAATAAGGAGAAAACTCCATAAAACCTGCAATTCAATACTAAAACACGAAACCACAACTACATACGATAGTTAGCACAAAATAGCTCCCAAGAGCTCCAATGACGCACAAATTAGCTTGTAAATAAGGGAGAAAACTCTATATAAATACGTGATATCAAGTGGTGCCCAAAAACCAAAAATCTACGAGTATTAGCCTTCAATTTTAGCCATCCGAAACGTTATTTCTGGCCTGTTTTGTTTTTGATTGATTATTATACCACGTGTCCGCAGGTTATGTCAAATCTCCCATGATCAATTTTAGCCCTAAGTAATGACGTCGGGCCCTCGTTTCACAATCTTTTCGGTATTCTTCTCAACGACATTATGGGCCATCTGACACACTCAAATATCGTATGTGACCCCTAAAAGCTTGCGTTGCTTCTTTATATGACCCACGCAACCTGCCAACACGATTTCTAACCGTTTTCATCCCGGGGTGACGGAAACTAAAAAACCATGAGTATTAGTTACAATTTTGGACGTTCAGCCCGTCATTTCTAGGCATGTTTCGTTTTCGATCGATATTTATACCACAAGTCTGCAGTTTCATTTGAATATCAATGATCGATTTTAGCCACAAATAATGATGACGATGGCCTCGTTTCACATTTTTCTCGATATGGGTCTCAATGATGTTATGGGTCATCATGCACACTCAAATGTCCTCTTTGGCCCCTAAAAACTTATGTGGCCAAATTATATGACCCATGGAACCCGCCACACAATTTTTCACCATTTTCATCCCGGGATACCGGAAACCAAAAAACCATGGGTATTAGTCTTCAATTTTGACCGTCCGGAATGTCATTTCTGGGCCCATTTGGTTTTCGCCCGATTTTCATACCACGTGTCCCCGGGTTCTTCCAAATATCGCATGATCAATTTTAGCCCAAAATAATGACCTGGGGGTCTCGTTTCACAAATTTTCTTGGTATGGATCTCGAAGATGTTATGCGCTATCATGCACTCTCAAATGTCCTCTATGGCCCCTAAAAACTTGTGTGGCTGCATTGAATGACCGTCGCATTCCGCCACATGATTTTTGACTATTTTCATTCCGGGGTGCTAGAAACCAAAAAACATGAGTATGAGTCTTCAATTTTTGGCCGTCTGAAACGTTACTTTTGGTGCCCGTTTTATTTTGCTCGATTATTCTACCACTTGCTTGCAATTGATTCTAAACATCCCATGAACAACTTTAAGGGGGTCTTCTTTCACAATTTTATCTTTATGGATCTCCGTAATGTTGTAGGCCATCCGTCCAAGAGGGAATCCCAAGGCACTAGAGGAGTTCTTAGAGTATAAAAAGTTTTGTGGCCTAAGAAAGCCCGTAGGACTGTTTACATGGGCTATAATACACGCTTTTTTGACATTCCTAGACCCCGTGAAAGATTTATATGGGAGTCCTCAGGCCTAAAATTTTTGGGGCCCGATAAGGCCTCCATAGTGTTGTTTTCATGGGATATAATAACATACTTGGGAGACGTTTCTCACCTCGGTAAAAGAAATCTTACAAGAGGCCTCGGTGACTTCAAAGGATCATAAGAGACCTTGGAAATCATTTTGTGGGCTCAGAGAGGGCATGTGGTGGAAACTTGAGGTATTCGGAGCCAATATCAGGTCCAACATACACTATATATGTATTTTTGACGACTTGTGTGACAAGAGTTGCAGTCCTTCATGTGCCATCATCAATTCTTTTAATATTACTCTATACACATCATTCTCATTTAGAAAAAATTACAAAAATTGTAAATGTGAAGACTCAAATCCTCATACTCAAGTAATTGGAGATAGTGATTTATCCATTACACTGCCATTGCTTTTCTTATCAAACCTTTAAAGATGATAAAATGGAAAACAAAAGTTAAACTATTATTTTTTAAATTTATGTTGTGAATTAGATTATTTTCATCTTTGATCACACTTTACATTAAATGGCATAAGTTAGTTTAACTACTTAAATGATACAAAAACCTCAGATGAGTCAGATCATCACCGAGTCTAAAAAGCATCCACCAACACATGCTCTTTAAATTGTGTAGCTTTCTGTTATCAATTTGTTGATGTATGACAAAAGTTTCAATTATACTCCTCGCAGCTAAATTTTAACGAGTTGCTTGTTTGGTAGAAAATGTAGAAGGAATGGGGTTCGTAAACCAAATATGTCAAAATAACATGTTTGCTTCGCGTCATTTAGACGATTAAATTGGATGCAAAATGAGATTTGATGGGCTCAATAACAACAATAAGAAACTCATAATTTCATGATTTCATCGTTAGTGTTTGCTAAACTACTAGTGAATACCATGACAAACTTTTTGCGATATGACTTTCCTTGTCTCATACTGTATATATATCACCTTGGCATGGGGCCCATTAGCTAAGTAGCCTATAGAAGATTCCTCTTCCAAAAAAAAACTAAAGAAGATCACCTTCGCATGAGGCCCATTGGCTAAGTACACTAATCAATATATATGTGCTAACACAATATATATGTGCTAACACAATACATTTTTACCTAAACTATAAGTACAATATATATGTGCTAACACAACCTAATCAAAGTAGTGACGAAAAATTGACCATTAAGGATATTGATTATGGATTAGCATAAATCTAATACAAAATGTGAAGATTTTTTTTTGTAATGATTCAAGCAAACACATGAATTAGGACCCAGCCAGATCAAAGGAAGCCACACACAGGAAATCACTAGAGCATAACTAATACAAATGCACCACATATTGACTTCTCCCAAACACAGTAGGAGATATATTACTTTTTTTCCTCTTCATACTTGAATGAAACACGATTCCATTGACCATTTCGCTTCGCATCCTGGTTAAATGATGAACAACAACGTCGGTTTTGACGATTGGGGTAGATCCCTCACTTTGTAACTCTCTTCTTGTGAATGACCTTGGCATACATTGCCTTTCGCCTTGAGGACTACCTGATCATGAACTTCTCAACAATTGGACATGGCAACATCATTCACAATAATTGAAGGAGAATCACTAAGGTGTGCAACACCATCATCCGAAGAATCCCTTTCTTGATTATCATAAGGTACAACAAATGTGGAAAAAAGTACTACTCGTTCCATAATATATGTCCCCTTTCGTTTTGGGGAGTCAAACTCTAAATTTTTTGACCAAGTATTCATATTAATATATACAAGAAAACATACTCATATATGATCTTGTTAGATTCGCCATAATATGAATTACTTTCATAATATCAAGGAAATATTGTCAGAAATAACTTATAAATGTTAGTTTTTGTAAAAAACAGCCATATATATATGTATTTTTGGCAAGAAACAACCTTATATAACAAAAATTTTGTTAGATGGAACCTTGAGTGATTTTCCGACCATTGAGCTCTCGGGCTCCCGCATTGAGGATGTTGTTGTTATTGATGTTCACGGAGAGAAGAAGGAGAAACAATGGAAAAGATATGGCCAGAGTTTATTAATCAATGGCCGAAAAATCACTTAAGGTTTCATCTAACAAACTTTTTTGTTATATAAGATTGTTTCTTACCACAAAAATTATATAAGGTTGGTTTTGACAAAAACATACATTTATAAGGTTGTTTCTCACAAAAAATATTTGTTATATGTTTACTAATACGAAATTGGAGATATAGAAGTTCAAAGGTGCGCCTTGGAGATTGTGTAAAGAAAACATGACTTACATTTTGAAACGAAGGAAATATTATATTTGCCACTATTTTTCTTAAACATCTGATAGATTTACCCTATAAACAAAACACAAACACACACTATATTAAACTCGACTACATGTTAAAACTATGATACACCTTACAAAGTTGTCACTTGTGAGATTCCATGAACAATAGTAGGTCCTAGTCCTACTCAACATACAAAAACTCACATTATTAATCATGGATCAGTTTAATAAATCCCTCCCTAAACCTTAACAATTTGAAACAAAAGCGGGAAAGGTAAATCAAACCCCTCTCATGCCTTCTACCAACAAACCACGTGAATGCATATAATCATTCAAAATACTTCCATAACAAAAAGATTCACCCCCCCTCTCCCATTCAAATCAACCATAAACCCTAAAATTCAAACAATTAAAAAGGGTAAGAAATGTCATTTGAACAAGTAATCTTGAAATGGCCGCCTAAACCCTTAACATAAATTCAAATTCCCGCTATTTTTGAAGTTTCAAAATCCCCCCAAAATTAACAAACACACACACAACACTACTTTAATCCCCCAAATCTGCTACTACTATTCATTCATTTCCACCCCTCCCCCCCGCCAATCCCTAATTTCAACGGTCCCTTCATAAAAACCCCACCTTTTTTTTTTCTCTCTCTCTCACTCACTATCTCTTTCATCACTTTTTCTGGGTTTTTTGATTCGTTGAGGAAAAGCTAGAGATAACCCATCAATGGCGGCTTCACCACCACCATCAGCAGCTCCAGATGCTTCTGGATCTAGACACCATGCTTACAGCCGCAAGCAGAAATCTTTGGGTCTTTTATGCTCTAAGTAACTTTCTCTCTCTTCTGGGTTTTCTTCATTTTAAATTTTTTCTTAGGTTTTATGGTGTTTTTCTCTATACTGGGTTTTCTTCAATTTTTCATTTTGCTTAAGTTTTCACAAATCCATAGTGATTTTCCCTTTACTGGGGTTTCTTCAATTTTTCATTTTGCTTAGGTTTTCACATCCATGGTGATTTTCCCTTTACTGGGGTTTCTTCAATTTTTCATTTTGATTAGGTTTTCACATCCATGGTGATTTTCTCTTTACTGGGTTTTCTTCAATTTTTCATTTTGATTAAGATTTCGCTTTCATGATGTTTTTCTCTATACTGGGTTTTTTTCAATTTGAGTTTTTGAGCTCACTTTGTTTATATCTTATACTTTGTTGATTTGGATTTTGATTGGTTTCAGTTTCTTGAGCTTGTACAATCGAGATGGTGTTGAATCTATTGGTCTTGATGATGCTGCCAACAAATTGGGTAAAAATTAGATCTGACATAATTACATTTCTTGTGCTTTTCTCTTTCACTCTATAGGAGGGAATTCATTTATTTATATGTGTGATGGGAATTTTCAGGAGTCGAGAGACGGCGGATCTACGACATTGTAAATGTTCTTGAAAGTGTTGGGGTATGATTGATTTCCTTCTACCATTTCTTGCCTTTCCCTCTTTTGTATTTCGAATCTTAAATGCTCACGAGATTAGAATTTGAAAGTCTTGCTCTTTCCTTGCACTTGTTTTCGGAGTATAATTGGCTCCCTCGATATCTTTCGTTATGAATCTCCTGTGGAAGTTAATGTAGCAGTAACATTTCATGACAATGGAAACATTTGGTACAGGATTAGTAGAAACTTTGCTATTAGGCAGTGTGCTTTCCAATATTAGTAATAGGAATTATAAAGAAACATGCAAGTTTTGTTACTTTTCATTGGATAGAATGTAGAGAATTGCGCGTCTTGAGTAAGCTATTTACGTTGTAAACTTGTAATTATAGATGAGGTGTTCATTGAATTTAGGTACTAGCAAGGAAAGCAAAGAATCAGTATACATGGAAAGGTTATAAAGGAATTCCCAAGGCTCTTGCCACGCTAAAGGTAACAAATTCGCACATTTAATTCTAACAAACAGCGTTAATCACCCAAAAGGGCGTGATTTTTTTGATGCTTACTGAGTGTTTTGTTCTTATATTCTATTGATTAGGAAGAGGGTTTGAGGGAGAATTTCGGATCATCTGGTGGAAGTAGCAAAATAAAGGTAAGTCAGTTTTGGGGTGTGATTTGGATATTGTGAATTTGTAGGTGTTCATAATAAAAGGCTAATAGAAGCAATTTTATCGTGTAGTTTCAAGTTTTTGATTATGAGGAGGATGCAAATAGTAATCCTGATACTGGAAGCCAGCCTGACGTACCCAACAGCAGTGCTAATTCCAAGCCTGGTAACTTGTTTGCTTCAAGCTGTATTTCTTTCAGTTGGTAGCTATTGTGTTGTACTTGTTCATTATGCTTCTTATAAGTTCACAAGGCATTTTAGGCATTTGTATCAGATTTCATGAGTAGAGTTCGACGTATCATGTATAGTAGTGGGATTTTTCTTACTGTTTTCATGATATTTTTGCAGATAATAGAAGGGAGAAGTCTTTGGGGCTGCTGACACAAAACTTTGTGAAGCTTTTCATATGCTCAAATGTAAGGATAATTGCAGAAAGGTGTATACTTGACCCTCTTTCCTCAAAACGCTAATTCTGATGCTTTATATATATAGGTTGAACTGATCTCCTTGGATGAAGCCGCGAAGATCTTGCTTGGTGATGGTCACAACTCAACAGTAATGAGAAGTAAGGGATTTTACTCTTCACTCTCTAATTCCCTTGTTGCTCAACACAATGCATCGTCAGTAACTAACTCTTCCTTTATAAGATAATGCAGCAAAAGTCAGAAGATTGTATGACATTGCCAATGTATTATCCTCCATGGAACTTATAGAAAAGGTATGACTCAATACTTAATTGGCATATAGTATATCTTATCTGATTTCATTCTTATTTATGTCTTTGTGTAATCAAAGTTGAATCTGGTTGATTATTGTCTCATAAATGCAACTTGTTTCGACTGAAATGATAAATCATTGCCATAGGTTTTGTGTATGATATCCACAGGAAAAAATAAACCATATTAGTCGTTTTAAGTAAACTATCAAGATTATTCTGAAGTGTGGTGTTGCATGCAAAACAGACTAATCAAACAGAAACAAGAAAGCCAGCCTTCAGGTGGTTGGGGTTGAGAGAAGGGAGAGAGAACACTCTGACATGTGTACCTATGTCCATTGAGAATAAGAAAAGGACATTTGGAACTGATGTTACTAACATCAATTTTAAAAGAAACAAGATGGACTTTCCAGCTGGAGAGGAAGCAAAGCAATTCAAGAAGGTGAAAACAGAAAACGTCGATAGTGAATTTCATACCGAGCAAAATCCGAGACCAAGAAGCTACCAATATGGTCCTTTTGCTCCTGTCACAGTGGCAAAAGTTGGTGTTACTGACACGAAAAACACAAAGCGAGTACATGACTTGGAAAGCCTTGCCTCAACTTATCGCCCTCAATATCACAATCAAGGTACAATGAGTGAATTCAGGCTTAACTTCGGTACAGTTTAATAAAACACGCACATGGAAATTCTGATTTTTTTCCAGCCTCTAATTCTATTGAGTTGGTGACAAATTTGCAGCTTTAAAAGACCTCTTCGACCATTATATGGAAGCATGGAAATCTTGGTATTCAGAAGTAGCTGGGAAGTCATTAGAGCAGGTTTCCTGATGAATTAGTCTAACCTTGGATGATGTTCGTTGCTTAAATCTTAAATTGCAACACAGTTTGCTGCGCTTCCTCACTTGTAGAAGTCCAGAGCAAGATGGGCTGAAGATGGCTTGGCGTTTAATGCATTATCTCAATGCAACAAACCACACATAATGACATGACATGAAAGTGGGAAAGGCTCGATCATCTCTTTTGTTTCTTTCATAGGAAAGATAAAGAGTGAAAGAAAAAATTGTAGGGTTAGGGTTGCGGAAGAAAGTCAACATTGTAATATGAGATTATTTGAGAGTATGATAGATTTGCACAGTATGTCATTTTCCCATCCAAATGTCCATGATTTAACTAACTGAGAACTAGACGAGTTTGGGTTTTAGCGTTGAAACACTCGTGGAGCTGGGGATTCTAGCAGAGGCTTGCTAAAGGTCGGTTCTTATGCAGGCTATATAATGCGTATCTAAATCCAGTTTTCATTTCATTCAAGATAAGCCATCTTTTTGTCAAAATTGTTGGTCATTTGATCCAATAATGTTCTGTTAGGTAGGCTGTGTTACTAAGAATTGAATGAGAATTGCAATGACTATGCGTTGTAGTAAGTAGTAATGACTAATGAATAATGACTCCATCTCATAGTAAGTAGTAATGACACTGCGTTGTAGATACTTAGATACACCAGCACAACACTGCGCAACACAAGACTCATTACTCACGCCCGGCACGTTCCGGGGCCCGGAGTCGAATCTTGCACAAAATGTTTTTAGGGCCACCTTGGGCCATATCAAGCCCTTTGGTTCCTTAACATGCCTAAAAACCGGGCACCGAATGCCTTCCAATCTCACCTCCGTAATTCCGACCAATATCGATAACCGACTCGGGAGGCCATTTAGAGGCCCTTTTGGGGCCAGTAGCCCCCCTAAATTTACAGAGACCCTAATGGGACCCCCGGGAAGGCACCCGTCAAAAAAAATCACCCTGCCCGAAAATGTTTCGATTTACCCGTTTTCGTGGACTACTACTCACGCCCCGGCTAAATCCCGGGGCCCGGAGTCGGATCTTGCCCAAAATTTTTTTATGGCATCCTTGGTCCATATGAGGCCCTTTGGAACCTCAACATGCCCCAAAACCGTGCACCGGATGCATTTCAATCCCACCTCCGTAATTCCGACCAGTATCGACAACCGACTCGGGCGGCCATTTTAGAGGCCCTTTTCGGGGCAAGAAGCCCCAAAATTTACAGAGACCCTATTGGGACCCCAGAGAAGGCACCAGTCAAAAAAATTACCCTGCCCGAAAATGTTACGATTTACCCGTTTTCGTGTACTATTACTCACGCCCCGGCCACGTCCTGGGGCCCGGAGACGGATCTTGCCCAAATTTTTTTTAGGGCCTCCTTGGGCCATATGAGGCCCTTTGGAACCTTAACATGCCCCAAAACCGGGCACCGGATGCATTTCAATCCCACCTCCGTAATTCCAACCAGTACCGATAACCGATTCGAGAGGCCATTTAGAGGCCCTTTTGGGGCAAGAAGCCCCCAAAATTTACAGAGACCTTATTGGGACCCCGGAGAAGGCACCCGTCAAAAAAAATCACCCTGCCTGAAAATGTTCCGATTTACTCGTTTATGTGGACTATTACTCACGCCACTTCCACGTCCCGGGACCGGAGTCGAATCTTGCCAAAAAAAAATTTGAGCCTCCTTGGGCCATATGAGGCCCTTTGTAACCTTAACATGCCCAAAACCGGACACCGGATGCATTCCAATCCCAACTCCGTAATTCCGATCAATAGTGATAACTGACTCGTGAGACCATTTAGAGGCCCTTCTTGCCCCCCAAAATTTACAGAGACCCTATTGGGACCCCCAAGAAGGCACCCGTCAAAAAAATCACCATTCCCGAAAATGTTCCGATTTACTCGATTTCGTGGACTATTACTCACACCCTGGCCACGTCCTGGGCCCCGGAGTACGATTGATATCACGTATTTATATAGAGTTTTCTCCCTTATTTACAAGCTAATTTGTGCGTCATTGGAGCTCTTGGGAGCTATTTTGTGCTAACTATCGTATGTAGTTGTGGTTTCGTGTTTTAGTATTGGATTGCAGGTTTTATGGAGTTTTCTCCTTATTCCCGAGCCTTTTGTAAGCAACCACGACTTTACGAGATGTTACGAGGCACGTAGGATGGCTCGCAAGCTTTATGGATAGTTTAGGAGGTCCCAAGACCCCTAAACGTGAAGATTAGAGAGCCAAGGAGTCAAAGGAGGTTTCCGTGCACTGATCGGGCAGAAATAGCCCGATCGGACGAAGTATTTATGATCGGGTATGAAAGTCGCGGACCCGATCGGGCAAGGCGTGCCCGATCCAATCGGGCGTGCAACATGCACCAGACCCGATCGGGCATAATGCACCCGACCCGATCGGGTTGGATGCTCGTAGCCCTCATTCTGCTGCTGGTATCAAGGCAAGCGTATTGACCCAAAATTGCACCAGGCCCGATCGGGTGGGCCGCAGATCTCAGTCTTGGTGCTGGGCAGCTGCGCCAGGCCACGAGAGACAAAGAAGCCCCTTTGGTATTTGACCCGATCGGGTGGAGGCCTCGGGCCCGATCGGGTCTGGCACCCTTTTACGCGGACTTCGACTTTTTAATTTCCATTTTATTTAGACTTGAGGGGTATTATAAATACCTCTTTCCTCATTATTTAGAGACATCTATCTTTTATTCATCTTTCATTAGGTTTTAGACTAGTTTATTCTTCATTGTTCTTAGTTCAATTCAAACACTTTAGATTAATTTAGAGGTGATCAAACCTATTTCAATTTCAAGAAAGTTCCTGCTTTCCGTCAATTGGTATTCTTTCTTACCCTAATCTCTTTAATTACTTTGATTGCTTAGTTTATTTATTTAATCGTTCATGATGCAATTCTTAGGGTTTCATATTAGTTTTATCGTTATTAATTCGATCATGTCTGAGTAGTCTCTTTCTAGGGTGTTAGATAGGAAAGCCATGTTTATACCATGATTGCGATTTAAACTCTATCAATTTCTAAGGCTTGATTAGGGTGATTGTGATGTGGTTTGTTCTTTATTGAGTAATTAACGTTATTGCGCAGTTTCGTTGGTTGCTTGTGGTTAATAGTTGTTTGCACAGATCCGTCTTACGACTAGAGGCCTAGGACACGTCAGTAGTTCTGATTACGTTAGTGAATATGCGGCGTATGTTGAACTATGAGCGTTGAGTCTTAACCATAGCTCAACATAGGCTCTAATCACCCGACTCTTGACTTAGGTTTTGGTAGTAGTTGACCCTACTTGATTGGTATAAGCATGGTGGACCGACCTGATACCCTAGGTTTTTATTCCATAGTTTAATCCTCAATTTATTCCGTCTTCTGTAGTCTATTCTTTAGTTTAATTAATTCCTTCCTGATTTCATCTGGCGTAGCTGAATTGGTTGAATATTGATTTAGAAACTCTGTCTCCCTGTGGATTCGACCCTGCTTCCACTGACTACCTAGTTAGAGGTCCGTAGGTTTATTTTTGAGGTGACACGACTAAAACCTATCAACGATCTTGCCCAAAATTTTTTTAGGGCCTCCTTGGGCCATAGGAGGCCCTTTGGAACCTTAACATGCCCCAAAACCGGGCACCGTATGCATTCCAATCCCACCTCCGTAATTACGACCAATATCGATAACCGACTCGGTAGGCCATTTAGAGGCCCTTTTGAGGCAAGAAGCCCCCTAAATTTACAGAGACCCTACTGGGACCCCCAGGAAGGCATCCGTAAAAAAAATCACCCTCCCCGAAAATGTTCCGATTTACCCGTTTTCGTGGACTATTACTCACGCCCCGGCGACGTCCCGGGGCCTGGAGTCGGATCTTGCCCAAAATTTTTTTAAGGCCTCCTTGGGCCATATGAGGCCCTTTGGAACCTTAACATGCCCCAAAACCAGGTACCGGATGGCTTCCAATCCCACCTCCGTAATTCCGACGAATAGCGTTAACGGACTCGGGAGGCAATTTAGAGGCCCTTTTGGGTCCAGCAGCCCCCAAAATTTACAGAGACCCTATTGGGAACCTCGGGGAGGAACCCGTCAAAAAAAATCACCCTGCCTGTAAATGTTCCGATTTATCCGTTTTCGTGGACTATTACTCACGCCCCGGCAACGTCCCGGGGCTTGTTGTCGGATGTTGACCAAAATTTTTTAGGTCTTCCTTGGGCAATATGAGACCCTTTGGAACCTTAACATGCCTCAAAACCAGGCACCAGATGGCTTCCAATCCTACCTCCATAATTCCGACAAATAGCGTTAACCGACTCGGGAGGCAATTTAGAGGCCCTTTTGGGTCCAGCAGCCCCCCAAAATTTACAGAGACCCTATTGGAACCCCATGGAAGGCACCCGCCAAAAAAAATTGCCCTGCCCGAAAATGTTCCGATTAGCCCGTTTTCGTGGACTATTACCTACGCCCCGGCGACGTCTAGGGCCCCGGAGTCGGATCTTGCCCAAAAATTTAGGGCCCCCTTGGGTCATATGAGGCCCTTTGGAACCTTCACATGATCCAAAATCGGACATCGGATGCATTCCAATCGCACCTCCGTAATTCCAACCAATACTGTAAGATAACCTACTCGGGAGGCCATTTAGAGGCCCTTTTGGGACAAGAAGTCCCCCAAAATTTACAGAGACCCTATTGGACCCCCAGGAAGGCACCCGTAAAAAAAAATCACCCTGCCAGAAAATGTTCCGATATACCCGTTTTCGTGGACTATTACTCACGCCCCGGCCACGTCCCCGGCCGCGGAGTCAGATCTTGCCCAAAATTTTTTAAGCGCCTCCTTAGGCCATATGAGGCCCTTTGGAACGTTAACATCCCCCAAAACGGGGCACCGGATGGCTTCCAATCCCACCTCCGTAATTCCAACGAATAGCGTTAACCGACTCGCGAGGCAATTTAGAGGCCCTTTTGGGTCCAGCAGCCCCCCAAAAGTTACAGAGACCCTATTAGGACCCCAGGGAAGGCACACGCAAAAAAAAATCACCCTGCCCGAAAAATTTCCGATTAGCCCGTTTTCGTGGACTATTACTCACGCCCCGTCGACGTCTAGGACCCCGGAGTCGGATCTTGCCCAAAATTTCATTAGGGCCTCCTTGGGCCATATGAGGCCCTTTGGAACCTTATCATGCCCCAAAACCGGGCAACGAATGCCTTCCAATCCCAACTCCGTAATTTCGACCAATAGCGATAACTCGGGAGGCCATTTAGAGTCCCTTTTGGGTCCAGCAGCCCCCCAAAAGTTACAGAAACCCTATTGGGACAACAGGGAAGACACCGATAAAAAAAAAATCACCCTGCCCGAAAATACTCCGATTTACCCGATTTCGTAGACTATTACTCACGCCCCGGTCACATCCCAGGGCCCGGAGTCGGATATTGCCCAATTTTTTTTAAGCCCTCCTTGGGCCATATGAGGCCCTTAGGAACCTTAACATGCCCCAAAACCGGACACAGGATGCATTCTAATCCACATCCGTAATTCCGACTAATAGTGATAACCGACTCGGGAGACCATTTAGAGGCCCCCAAAATTTATATAGACCCTATTGGGACCCCCGGGAAGGCACCAGTCAAAAAAAATCACCCTGCCCGTAAATGTAAAGATTTACCCGTTTTCGTTGACTATTACTCACGCCTCGGCGACGTCCCGGGGCTTGTTGTCGGATCATGCCCAAAATTTTATTAGGGCTTCCTTGGGCCATATGAGGCCCTTTGGAACCTTAACATGCCCCAAAACCTTGCACCGGATGGCTTCCAATCCCACCTCCGTAATTCCGACCAATACTGATAACCGACTCAGGAGGCCATTTAGAGGCCCTTTTGGGGCCAGCAGCCCCACAAAATTTACAGAGACCCTATTGGGACCCTCGGGAAGGCACCAGTTCTAAAAAATCACCCTGCCCGAAAATGTTCCGATTTACCGATTTCGTGGACTATTACTCACGCCCCGACCACGTCCCGGGCCCCGGAGTTGGATATTGCCCAAAATTTTTTAGGGCCTCCTTAGGCCATATGAGGTCCTTTGGAACCTTAACATCTCCCAAAACCGGGCACCAGATGGCTTCCAATCCCACCTCCGTAATTCCGACCAAAACCGATAACCGACTCGTTAGGCCATTTAGAGGCCATTTTGGGGCCAGCAGCCCCCCAAAATTTACAGAGACCCTATTGGGACCCCAGGGAAGGCACTGGTCAAAAAAATCACCCTGCCCGAAAATATTCTGATTTACCCGTTTTCGTGGACTATTAATCACGCCCAGGCCACGTCCCGGGCCCCGGAGTCGGATCTTGTCCAAAAAAATTTTAGGGCCTCCTTGGGCCATATGAGGCCCTTTAAAACGTTAACATGCCCCAAAAACGGGCACCGGATGGCTCCCAATCACGCCTCCGTAATTCCGACCAGTACCGATAACCGACTCGGGCAGCCATTTAGAGGCCCTTTTGGGGCAAGAAGCCCCCCAAAATATACAGAGACGCTATTAGGGCCCCAGAGAAGGCACGCGTCAAAAAAATCACCATAGCCGAAAATGTTCCGATTTACCCGATTTCGTGGACTATTACTCACGCCCTAGCCACGTCACGGGGCCCGGAGTCGGATGGTGCCAAAAAAATTTTTAGCGCTTCCTTGGGCCATATGAGGCCCTTTGGAACCTTAACATGCCCCAAAACCGGGCACCGGATACATTCCAATCTCACCTTAGTAATTCCGACCAATACCGATAAGATAACCTACTCGGGAGGCCATTTAGAGGCCCTTTTGGGGCAAGAAGCCCCCAAAATTTACAGAGACCCTATTGGGACCCCCGGGAAGGCACCCGTGAAAAAAAATCACCCTGCCCGAAAATGTTCCGATTTACCCGTTTTCGTGGACTATTACTCACGCCCTGGCGACGTCCCGGGGCCGGGAGTCGGATCTTGCCCAAATTTTTTTTAAGGCCTCCTTGGGCCATATGAGGCCCTTTGGAACCTTAACATGCCCCAAAACCAGGCACCGTATGGCTTCAAATCCCACCTCCGTAATTCCGACGAATAGCGTTAACGGACTCGAGAGGCAATTTAGAGACCCTTTTGGGTCCAGCAGCCCCCCAAAATTTACAGAGATCCTATTAGGAACCTCGGGAAGGCACCCGTCAAAAAAAATCACCCTGCCCGTAAATGTTCCGATTTACCCGTTTTCGTGGACTATTACTCAAGCCCCGGCGACGTCCCGGGGCTTGTTGTCGGATGTTGACCAAAATTTTAGTAGGTCCTCCTTGGGTAATATGAGGCCCTTTGGAACCTTAACATGCCTCAAAACCAGGCACCAGATGGCTTCCAATCCCACCTCCGTAATTCCGACGAATAGTGTTAACCGACTCGGGAGGCAATTTAGAGGCCCTTTTGGGTCCAGCAGCCCCCCTAAAATTTACAGAGACCCTATTGGAACCCCATGGAAGGCACCCGCCAATAAAAATCGCCCTGCCCGAAAATTTTCCGATTAGCCCGTTTTCGTGGACTATTACCTACGCCCCGGCGACGTCTAGGGCCCCGGAGTCGGATCTTGCCCAAAAATTTTTTAGGGCCCCTTTGGGTCATATGAGCCCCTTTGGAACCTTCACATGATCCAAAACCGGACATCGGATGCATTCCAATCGCACCTTCGTAATTCCGACCAATACTGTAAGATAACCTACTCGGGAGGCCATTTAGAGGCCCTTTTGGGACAAGAAGTCACCCAAAATTTACAGAGACCCAATTGGGACCCCCGGGAAGGCACCCGTCAAAAAAAAACACCGTGCCAGAAAATGTTCCGATATACTCGTTTTCGTGGACTATTACTCACGCCCCGGACACGTCCCCGGCCACGGAGTCAGATCTTGCCCAAAATTTTTTAAGCGCCTCCTTGGGGCATATGAGGCCCTTTGGAACCTTAACATGCCCCAAAACGGGGCACCGGATGCATTTCAATCTCACCTCCGTAATTCCAACCAATACCGATAAGATAACCTACTCGGGAGGCCATTTAGAGGCCCTTTTGGGGCAAGAAGCCCCCCAAAATTTACAGAGACCCTATTGGGAATCCTGGGAAGGCACCCGTTAAAAATAATCACCCTGCTCGAAAATGTTCCGATTTATCCGTTTTCGTGGACTATTACTCATGTCCCGGCGACGTCCCGGGGCCTGGAGTCGGATCTTGCCCAAAATTTTTTTAGGGCCTCCTTGGGCCATATGAGGCCCTTTGGAACCTTAACATGCCCCAAAACCGGGCACCGGATGGCTTCCAATCCCACCTCCGTAATTCCGACGAATAGCGTTAACGGACTCGGGATGCCATTTAGAGACCCTTTAGCCCCCCAAAATTTGCAGAGACCCTATTGGGACCCTCGGGAAGGCACCCGTCAAAAAAATCACCCTGCCCGTAAAAGTTAAGATTTACCCGTTTTCGTGGACTATTACTCAAGCCCCGGCGACGTCCCGGGGCTTGTTGTCGGATCTTGCCCAAAATTTTATTAGGGCCTCCTTGGGCAATATGAGGCCCTTTGGAACCTTAACATGCCTCAAAACCAGGCACCGGATGGCTTCCAATCCCACATCCGTAATTCCCACGAATAGTGTTAACCGACTCGGGAGGCCATTTAGAGGCCCTTTTGGGTCCAGCAGCCCCCCAAAATTTACAGAGACCCTATTGGGACCCTCGAGAAGGCACCCGTCAAAAAAATTCACCCTGCCCGTAAATGTTCCGATTTATCCGTTTTCATGGATTATTACTCACGCCCCGGCGACGTCCCGGGGCTTGTTTTCGGATGTTGCCCAAAATTTTATTAGGGCCTCCTTGGGCAATATGAGACCCTTTGGAACCTTAACATTCCTCAAAACCAGTCTCCGGATGGCTTCCAATTCCACCTCCGTAATTCCGACGAATAGCGTTAACCGACTCGGGAGGCAATTTAGAGGCCCTTTTGGGTCCAGCAGCCTCCCAAAATTTACAAAGACCCTATTGGAACCCCATGGAAGGCACCCGCCAAAAAGAATCGCCCTGCCCGAAAATGTTCTGATTAGCCCGTTTTCGTGGACTATTACTCACCCCCGGCGACGTCTAGGGCCCCGGAGTCGGATCTTGCCCAAAATTTTTTTAGGGCGCCCTTGGGTTATATGAGGCCCTTTGGAACCTTAACATGATCCAAAACCGGACAACGTATGCATTCCAATCGCACCTCCGTAATTCCGACCAATACCTGTAAGATAACCTACTCGGGAGGCCATTTAGAGGCCCTTTTGGGACAAGAAGTCCCCCAAAATTTACAGAGACCCTATTGGGACTCCCGGGAAGGCACCCGTCAAAAAAATCACCCTTCCAGAAAATGTTCCGATATACCAGTTTTCGTGGACTATTACTCACGCCCCGGTCACGTCCCCGGGCACGGAGTCGGATCTTGCCCAAAATTTTTTTAGCGCCTCCTTGGGCCATATGAGGCCCTTTGGAACCTTAACATGCCCCAAAACCAGGCACCGGATGGCTTCCAATCCCACCTCCGTAATTCCAACGAATAGCGTTAACCGACTCGCGAGGCAATTTAGAGGCCCTTTTGGGTCCAGCAGCCCCCCAAAAGTTACAGAGACCCTATTGGGACCCCAGGGAAGGCACCCGAAAAAAAAAACATCACCCTGCCCGAAAAATTTCCGATTAGTTCGTTTTCGTAGACTATTACTCACGCCCCGTCGACGTCTAGGACCCCGGAGTCGGATCTTGCCCAAAATTTTTTTAGGTCCTCCTTGGGCCATATGAGGCCATTTGGAACCTTAACATGCCCCAAAACCGGGCACCGTATGCATTTCAATCTCACCTCCGTAATTCCGACCAATACCGATAACCTACTTGGGAGGCTATTTAGATGCCCTTTTGGGGCAAGAAGCCCCCCAAAATTTACAGAGACCCTATTGGGACCCCCGGGAAGGCACCCGTGAAAAAAAATCACCCTGCCCGAAAATGTTCCGATTTACCCGTTTTCGTGGACTATTACTCACGCCCCGACCACGTCCGGGGCCTGTAGTCGGATTTTTCCCAATTTTTTTAGGGCCTCCTTGGGCCATATGAGGTTCTTTGGAACCTTAACATGCACCAAAAACGAGCACCGGATGACTTCCAATCCCACCTCCGTAATTCCGACCAATAGCGTTAACCGACTCGGGAGGCAATTTACAGGCCCTTTTGGGTCCAACAACCCCCAAAAATTTACAGAGACCCTATTGGGACCCCAGAGAAGGCACCCGCCAAAAAAAATCAACCTGCCCGAAAATATTCCCATTAGACTGTTTTCGTGGAGTATTACTCACGCCCCGTCGACGTCTAGGACCCCGGAGTCGGATCTTGCCCAAAATTTTTTTAGGGCCTCCTTGGGCCGTATGAGGCCCTTTGGAACCGTAACATGCCCTAAAACCGGGCAACGAATGCCTTCCAATCCCACCTCCGTAATTCCGACCAATAGCGATAACTCGGGAGGCCATTTAGAGGCCCTTTTGGGTCCAGCAGCCCCTCAAAAGTTACAGAAACCCTATTGGGACAACAGGGAAGCCACCGGTCAAAAAAAATCACCCTGCCCGAAAATACTCCGATTTACCCGATTTCGTAGACTATTACTCACGCCCCGGCCACGTCCCAGGGCCCGGAGTCGGATCTTGCCCAAATTTTTTTTAAGGCATCCTTGGGCCATATGAGGCCCTTTGGAACCTTAACATGCCCCAAAACCGGACACCGGATGCATTCCAATCCACCTCCGTAATTCCGACCAATAGTGATGACCGACTCGGGAGACCATGTAGAGGCCCCCATAATTTACAGAGACCCTATTGGGACCCCCGGGAAGGCACCAGTCAAAAAAAATCACCCTGCCAGAAAATGTTCTGATTTACCCGTATTTGTGGTATATTACTCATGCCCTGGCCACGTCCGGGGCCTGTTGTTCGATCTTGCCCAAAAATTTTAGGGCCTCCTTGGGCCATATGAGGCCCTTTGGAACCTTATCATGTCCCTAAACTGGGCACCGGATGGCTTCCAATCCCACCTTCGTAATTCCGAGCAATACCGATAACTGACTCGGGAGGCCATTTAGAGGCCCTTTTTTGCAATAATCCCCCAAAAATTTACAGAGACCCTATTGGGACCCCTAGTAAGGCACTCGTAAAAAAAAATCACCCTGCCCGAAAATGTTCCGATTTACCCGTTTTCGTGGACTGTTACTCACGCCTCGACCACGTCCCGAGGTCTGGAGTCGGATCTTGCCCAAAAATTTTTTAGGCCTTCTTGGGCCATATGAGGCCCTTTGAAACCTTAACATGCCCCAAAAACAGGCACCGGATGGCTTTCAATCCCACCTCCGTAATTCCGACCAATAGCGTTAACCGACTCAGGAGGCAATTTATAGGCCCTTTTGGGTCCAACAACCCCCCAAAATTTACAGAGACCCTATTGGGACCCCAGAGATGGCACCCGCCAAAAAAAATCACCCTGCCTGAAAATGTTCCCATTAGCCCGTTTTCATGGACTATTACTCACGCCCCGGCAACGTCCCGGGCCCCGGAATCGGATCTTGCCCAAAAATTTTTTAGGGCCTCCTTGGGCCATATGAGGCCCTTTGGAACCTTAACATGCCCCAAAACCGGGCACCAGATGCATTCCAATCCCACCTCTGTAATTCCGACCAATACCGATAACCGACTCGGGAGGCCAATTAGAGGCCCTTTTGGGGCAAGAAGCCCCCCAAAATTTACAGAGACCCTATTGGGACCCCCGGGAAGGCACCCGTCACAAAAAATCACCCTGCCCGAAAATATTCCGATTTACTCGTTTTCGTGGACTATTACTCACGCCTCGGCCACGTCCCGAGGCCAGGAGTCGGATCTTGCCCAAAATTTTTTTAGGGCCTCCTTGGGCCATATGAGGCCCTTTGGAACCTTAACATGCCCCAAAACCGGACACCGGATGCATTACAATCCCAACTCCGTAATTCCGACCAATAGTGATAACCGACTCGGGAGGCCATTTAGAGGCCCTTTTGGGGCAAGAAGCCCCCCAAAATTTACAGATACCCTATTGGGACAACAGGGAAGGCACCGGTCAAAAAAAATCACCCTACCCAAAAATATTTCGGTTTACCCGTTTTCGTGGACTATTACTCACGCCCCGGCCACGTTTCGAGCCCCATATTCGGATCTTGTCAAAAAAATTTTAGGGCCTCCTTGGGACATATGAGGCCCTTTGGAACCTTAACATGCCCCAAAACCGGGCTCCAGATGCATTCCAATCCCACCACTGTAATTCTGACCAATAGCGATAACCGACTCGGGAGGCCATTTAGTGGCCCTTTTGGGTCAAGCAGCCCCCAAAAGTTACCGAGACCCTATTGGGACAACAGGGAAGGCACCGGTACAAAAAAATCACCCTACCCGAAAATGTTCTGATTTACCCGATTTGTGGACTATTACTCACGCCCCGGCGACGTCCCGGGGCCCGAAGTCTGATCTTCTCAAAAACAAATTTCGCGCCTCCTTAGGCCATATGAGGCCATTTGGAACCTTAACATGCCCCAAAACCGGGCACCGTATGCATTCCAATCTCACCTCCGTAATTCCGACCAATACCGATAAACTACTTGGGAGGCTATTTAGAGGCCCTTTTGGGGCAAGAAGCCCCCCAAAATTTACAGAGACCCTATTGGGACCCCCGGGAAGGCACCCGTCAAAAAAAATCACCCTGCCCGAAAATGTTCCGATTTACCCGTTTTCGTGGACTATTACTCACGCCCCGGCCACGTCACGGGGCCCGGAGACGGATCTTGCCCAAAATTTCTTTAGGTCCTCCTTGGGCCATATGAGGCCCTTCGGAACCTTAACATGCCCCAAAACCGGGCACCGGATGAATTCCAATCCCACCTCCGTAATTCGGACCAATAGTGATAACCGACTCGGGAGGCCATTTAGAGGCCCTTTTGGGGCAAGAAGCCCCCCAAAATTTAGAGAGACCCTATTGGGACCCTCGGGAAGGCACCCGTAAAAAAAATCACCCTGCCCGAAAATGTTCAGATTTACCCGTTTTCGTGGACTATTAATCACGCCCGGCCACGTCCCTGGGCCCGGAGTCGGATCTTGCCCAAAAAATTTTTAGGGCCTCCTTAGGCAATATGAGGCCCTTTGGAACAGTAACGTGCCCAAAACCGGGCACCGGATGCATTCCAATCCCACCTCCGTAATTCGGACCAATACCGATAACTGACTCGGGAGGCCATTTAGAGGCAATTTTGGGCAAGAAGCCCACAAAATTTACAGAGACCCTATTGGGACCCCTGGGAAGGCACCCGTCAAAAAAAATCACCCTGCCCGAAAATGTTCCGATTTACCCATTTACGTTGATTATTACTCACGCCCCGGCCACTTCTTGGGGCTCGGAGTCGGATCTTTCCCAAAAAAAATTTAGGGTCTCCTTGGGCCATATGAGGCCCTTTGGAACAGTAACATGCCCCAAAACCTGGCACCGGATGCCCTCCATTCCCACCTCCGTAATTCCGATCAATACTGATAACCTACTCGGGAGGTTATTTAGAGGCCCTTTTGGGGCAAGAAGCCCCCCAAAATTTTCAGAGACCCTATTGGGATTCCCGGGAAGGCACCTGTCAAAAAAAATCACCCTGCCTGAAAATATTCCGATTTACCCGTTTTTGTGGACTATTACCCCACAACTACAAGCTTGTTCTTAACTAAGGTCATAACCTAAAGCTTGATCGAGATTTTCATCAGTCAGATGAGAGATAAACTTGATTTAATAGACTTGTAAACAAGTTCACCACATTGTATGTAAATCTTAACAATGTGTAAATCAAAATATTAAAAACTTAGTAACAGTAACGTTGTTACTACTAACAAGAACAACGAAATGCTCGTTGCAATTTTCAAACTCGAGTGGAACTTTGAAATTTGAGCACAAAGAAGCTCGAGATTTAGCTTGAACTCGGATATAAGCATTGCAAGCTGAGGCAAACACAAACTCAAACTTGACTCACTATCATCCTATTCAAAACCAAAGGTAATATATTGGAATAAGTTTTAAATTGAAAGGTGACATGACTCTAAAACTCTAAGCAAGACTCACTATGACCCTACGTTCTTATCGCCTATCACCCATATCTTGATTCTCGCAATAAGTTTTTCACACAATTAACAGCATTAGGTTGCATCCAAAAATAACTGATGCTAGTTAAGGGGCTTAACAATGCAACTAGAAAGTCACTCATGGTTGGGCAGAATTTTCAGCAGTGGTATTTACTCAAATTAATGAACCCAAAGAACATGCAACAGCAGTGTTTATCCACATAATAGCAGAAGAGATTATGCATCATACACCCGGTTATACCATGCTCATGGTACACCCGAGTGTACCATGCTCATGGTACACCCAAGACTCTTTGAATAAAAAATAGGTACCATGCTGCTACAAACTGGGAAAGGCCACCTATTGTGATAACATATGCAAGAAAGAAGAGAGCAGCAACAGCCAATGGGGCACAATGCAGCTAATTGATAGCTAAGCTTAATGATTTAGGCTAAGGGCAAGCTAGTCTTTTATTTGTGCTTTTATCTTTCAGTTATGCCTTTTGTGATTTGCTGTCATTTCTTTGTATTTTCTATTATTCCTTTAGGCCAAGTCATCTGTACCTCAACAAAAATATGTTATTCTGTATGAGGTGTACAGAGAATTTAATCTCCATAGCTTGTGTATATATAAGGGAAGAGAGGGCTGAATGAGATATCAATGAAATAGTGGAGATAACCTTTGGGAGAATCCTCATCTTCTCGAATGTGTGAGGGATTTTAACTATCACTCTTTGGTTTTAGCTAATAATCATTTATCTTTGTGTTTTGTGTGTGAAATCTGCCTAGATAGAAACTGGTTCATACCAAGTTGGTATCAAAGCAGTTCGAATCTGGGAAGGAAATGGTGACTGAAGTTACAAATTCTCAGAGAATCGAGCAAGTGGAAAAGCACTTGAACGAGTTTCAAGAAGAAAACGAATGGAGAATCGCTGCGGTGGTGGAGAGGCATAATCAGCCTATGAAAGAAGCGCTAACAAAAACGACTGAGGCAATTGCTAAACTCACGGGAGAGTTATGAGCTCAAACCACTCGCTTGGAAGGAAGAAACGACCGATCTCGTGAGCAAATTAAAGCAATGTTAGCTCAAATGCGAAAAGATCAAGCCGCTTTCCAAGAAGGAGTTAGGGCACAGTTGAATGAGAATCGAAGGTTGGAGGAAGATCCTTCGCAACATCGAGTGAATCTAGAGGAGATGAATGAGGTGGAGTTGGAGAGGAGGATCGAAAATCAAGAGAAGGAGAGGGTTTCAAGGCATTCTGAAACTCCGGTGAGTAACGGTGGCGGAGGAAGTAGTTGGCGAGTGAAGACGTTAGACTTACCTTTGTTCGACGGAAACAACCCCGACCTATGGATCATTCGAGCTGAGTGATTCTTCCATTTCTACCGGTTGAACGACGAAGAGAATATAGAAGCATCGATGGTGGCATTTGACGGTGACGGAGAATCGCCGGCGACCGATCAAGCGTTGGGAGGAGCTCAAAGGTCTTTTACTTAAAAAATTCCGATCTACGGCCACCGACTCATTGCACGAGCAGTGGTTGGACCACCGTCAACAAAGTGGGGTGAATGAGTATACTAAGAAATTTGTGGAGCTCTTAGCTCCATTGAAAGAGATTCCAGAAGAGTTGGTTAAGAGTCAGTTTATAAGCGGGCTTAAGGACCTGATCCGTGATGAGATCCGGGTTTTGGCTCCAATGGAACTGGACCATGCAATGGACTTGGCCAAAAATTGGAAAAAAATACATTAACTCTGAACCTAGGAGATGGGCCGCGAGAAATGGGCCTTACCATGGGGCTGCTAGGAGTTTTAACTCAACTCCAAATCCTTTTTACCATGAAAGCCAACCCAAAACCTTTTATTCCCACACCTTCACTTCAAATCAACCCAATCAATCAAACACAAACAGAAACACAAACACCCACCACTCAGCCCAATCTAATAGCTCCCTTCAATCCACTGCTTCAAACACTCCCAAATCTACCTATAACCCACCCAACCAGCGAAGTGGAAATTTTGTAAGACGATTGTCTGAATCTGAAATGCAACAAAAAAGAGAGAAGGGGTTGTGTTTTAAGTGTGATGAGAAATGGAACATCAATCATAGATGTAGGGGAAAGGAGTTGAGCATGCTTCTCACATTAGAAAGTGAAGAATAAGAAGAAGACCAGGAGCAAGTAGGAGATGGATTGGACTTTAAAAGTGAACCAAAGATCTCTCTAAAATCAGTAATGGGATTAACCAGTCCAAAAACTCTTAAACTAAAAGGAGTAATAAAAAACAAACCTGTAGTGGTGATGATAGACCTTGGGGCAACTCACAACTTCATTGCAACTAAACTTGTAGAAAGATTAGCCATTCCCATTATCAAGACCAAGCCATTTGAAGTCTCTTTGGGAACTGGAGATGTAGTCCATGGTGAAGGGAAGTGTAGGTCAGTTGAATTTCTCCTACAGAAAGCTATTGTAGTAGAAGATTTCTTGCCATTACCTTTAGGCAACTCATATGTGCTTTTGGGAAGTCAATAGTTGGAAAAACTGGGCACTATGAGCCCTAATTGGAAAACTCAAACATTGAGGTTCCAACCAGGAGGAAAATCCATCGCTTTGAAAGGTTGATTGTGATGCATGATGTTTGCTGTCGTCGAAGATGCAATTTAAACTATGTTGTTTTTACAAAGTTTCGTTTTTTACTTTGACTGAAATTTATGATCAAAGATTTGTAAGCTTGAAACTGAGGCTGATAGGCATGTTATTACAATCACTCGGTGTTGCGAAGAATATTCTCTGCTTTCAATAATTACTTTGCTTCCTGCCTTCCAGATCGATAAATATGAATTCTTTACTATTTAAATTGTTAGGTTAATGCAAATTTATTTGATTAATTTAGTTAGGCTAAGCTAAATGAATTTGATTGTACAGGTGGCTGGTGGTGGCTTCTACAACAGTGAGTTTTACCGATATCGAGTGCTGTAAGGAGTGCCTAAACAAGTTCAAAAGCTAATAATTAGTATAGTTAGTCCGTAAATTAGCAGACTGTTAGCCCCAACCCGCCCAATAACCAGCCCTCGCCTTCAGGAGATAAATTTGATGTTGAGTTTATCGATGTAGTTGTTACATTGCTTGTAGAATATGGAGTTCGTTTAAGAGTTTTAGGAGTAGATGAAGTATTTGAAATTCGTTTAAGGATAATAGCACATACTCTATATCTCATTGGATTTCAGAAGTTCAGTAATGGAAAATGGTATTTAATGAATTTAATTGGATTTGATGTCTTCGAATTGGGAATGTTAATATCAGGAGCTGATGTATTAGGTTTTGATGAGCATTACTAACATTTAGGAAGCTTAGATGAATTAGAGATTCGTTTTCATCGAGTAGTAGGAGTTGTGATAGATTTAGACAAGAATAGTAAAAGTCAAAATTCTTGGAAAACTTCGTTAATGATTATGGCGGTCTTCTTGTGTGAAGGGAGCCGAATAAATAATCTAGGTAGTACTTTAGACATAAATTTTCAAAAATACGGTACTATGAGAAATTTAGATATAGATGGGCTCCCCGTATTAGAAGTTGGAATGAGAGGTGCAAGAAGCTGTTGAGATCGGTCTCTGAGTTTGATGGCAAAACTGTTAGTCCGGCTGAGGTTGAGATTTTGATTCCGGTAGAAAACTATGGTGAGAGTAGCGATTTGAGCAAAAATAGTTTGATTTGTTTTTTAATGTTTGACAAATTTTGTATTAATTCAAGGAATCATAAAAACATAAATGCCGTTTACCGTCAAATTTGTTTCATTCTGCTCCTCCTTTCTCATTTTCACTTACTCCGTTGTCGAAGCTCAAATGATTCTTATCCAAATCGAAATTATGTCGATTAAAATCGAGATAGATTTCGATTTGACCTAATTTCGATTTCGGATAAAAATCGGTTTGAGTTAAATTCATTCAAGTTATTTTGGATCGATTTAGTTTTCGATTGAATTTGGTTTCTTTATGGTCAAGGTGAAAATCGTATTATCGACTTTCGATCAAGTTATTGGATTAATTGGATTATATCAATTTCATCAAGTTTACATGTACTATTTCAATTTTCTAAATTATATATTTGAAAACTTTTGGTCTCCTAAACAAAAAATATCGAGATCTGCTATTGCAGAAGATCCCGAATATTATTACTCAAATGTGGAACACCGGCACTGACTGCTTGTATCATATTTCCAAATCTATTGTTTTTGAAACTTTTTTGAAGTCAAACACTCCACCGACCCGGCCCGGCCCGTTTACAAACTGACCCGCCCCGGCCCAGACCCGCCCCATTGAACACCTCTAAACACAACCAATCGGAAAGATGTTCATCACTCAACAATCCACATTGTACAAATGAGTAACATTACCAAGAATTATTCCGAAAAATAATTGAGTTTTTTATCCATTAGCTTACTTTAAAAAGGCTTGTATTCTCTCTCAAGTGCAATCAAAGTTTTGAATAGATTTGTACACCTTGTTTGATTGTATGATATCAAGGGTTGGTTTTGTTGTCTATATTCATGTTTATGATATCAGAGATTATACCATTTCAGATTATCAATCTCCAAAATAAATTTAAGAGGCTCATTGCTCAAGGACTAGGAACACTCATCATACCTAGTACGAATAAAGATAGGTAGATCTTTGAACAAACATCGGATAAATTTCATTTATTCTCATTGAAAAATCATATTGTACATATACAATTATCACCAACTGTGTAATATGTTGAAAATTGAGCTTATAACTGCATGAAATTAACAACAAACTAGAGAGAAACCATATCAATCGTTGAAAGAAAGAGGTTTTTCTTCATGAAGGTATTAGTGACTTGGCTACAATATGATCTCCTCTTGGACACTAACGTTAAGTGTCTTATTTGGAAGTACAATGCTCTTGATCACTACCACTTCGTCTTCCACAATTACAGATTCCCCTGCATAAAAAAAGCACCCAATATTTGGAATGAGGAAGTAACGTATACCACATAAAAATAAGGATACAGTAGCAAGTACAGTACCAAGAATTGTTATTCCAAGTTTGGCATTGTATTCTCCTTCCGCCTGTACAAAAGCATAAAATAGCATCACTCTCCTGCACTACAAATCCAAATTCTATAATAATTTTCCTTCAAAAGACAATCATCGTAATGTTTTAACCTTAACCCTTGATTTCGGACATTTGAGTTTTTAAGGAGAAAAACTTTAAACAGTTCAGATTAGGGTGCGCTCTCTTCCCCCTTCACAAATAAGTTTCAGGGCTGGTCATATTTTATCAGGACTCATCTGTTTCAATTAGATGTAAACATAAGGTGAAATAAGGGATGATTAGGTTCAATCACATCTGATAAGTTAGAAACCACCCTAAATATCTTAAATAAATGGTTGAGAATAAAAGATAACAATGGACAATAATTCTTGAGCACATATCGCATTAGTTGGAAGTTTCATTTTTGTGAACTGAATGCAGCAACTCTAAAGTTCTAGTAACATGATTTTTCTTCTGACTGTTTTCTTTATGCTACATTCTGCTATTCAAATGAAAACTTTTGTGAAATTGATGCACATAAAGTACATATTTGAATTTAAGCAACATATTTCATATACTCACCTGGACGCGAGACCACTTTCCAATCGACGATTTCCATCCAACTATCGAATGGATAACAACTGCATTTTCCTGTGGAATTCAGCATCACATGTCAGTTTACACTTCGGATTACATGCACATTTCATATCTAAAAACATGTCTCTGTGTCACCTTGATTTCAACGTCATCTAGAACAATACAGTTGATAAGCCTCGCACCAGCTCCAACACGAGCATTTGCAGAGATTGAAACGTTTGGACCAATCTGTCGTCACCCGGACAAATCATCTTTTAAGGTTAATGATGCAGCACTAGAGCAAGTTCTTCCATCAAACAACTCATCAAACATGAATGTAAATTATACCTTAGCCGTGGGATGTGTTTTAGCTGAGGGATGAATGTATACATCGCCAATTATAGTTGGGTTTTTTGTGCCATCACCACTTGCCAAAAGATGCGGGGAAGTAAAGCGGAATTGGTGGAGATAGAGACCAGAACATTTCAGAGACATTCTGCAATAATAATCAGCCAGTGATGCCGGGAAAAGAAACATACACCATCAAATTGACATTTATTTCGATCCACCTTACCCAGGGGTTTTGATTTGCTCCCAGAAGTCCATGGTCTCGTATGTATACAATTGCTTCTTCCCAGAGAGAGGTGTTAAAATATCTTGGTCTAGTCTCACAAAATCTGAGGGCAGACTCCTGTGATAGAAACAGGAAGGTCTAATTAGTTTAGCAATTATGTTAGAATTAGCAGTCATATATTTGTGAAATAAATGTCCGAGTATCATATACAGGCTCATATGACAAATGATACTCGCTCCACAAATCAATTCTTTGGCATTTACATGAGCATCAACACTGTGATAGTAGAATTTTCCAGTTGACCCTTGACCGTACAAGCAATGACCATGTGCTACTTCGCGATAAATAAGAAGCCCCGATATATTGATGACCAATTTATAATATGTCCTATGTCAGCTGAAGTCACTTCACTGGAAATGACAAACTCTCACATATATATTTAGCTATTTGTACCAAAATTCCATTGGTTATAACAAAAAGAATCTTGGATCCTGGGGAAGAGGATCAAGTTGGCCCTTGGAGTACGTTCGCAAGAATGAAACTCAAAGGAATTGAATCCTAAAGGTTCGAGCTATAGAATTTAGACGACTCCTCTGATGAAGGGAGTGTAAATTATTGTTCTACCTGTGAGTACAAAATCAGCCATCTATTCAAGCAGCAAACTTGGGTTAAAAGTAAAAACCAAATTAGATGTCCATAAAACCATAACAAGACTAGATTTCATTTAGATTGACACATCCCCAAAGAAATCAGGTATTGGGATGAATTTTAAGATGATAAATTGGAAGATTTCTCTAAATTCTGACTGGGTTTAAAATAGATTTAGCTCATAGGACAATAATTAAGAAAGGAGCTAAACAGTAGTTCTACAAGACAAACCCTAACGACTTGTGTGGTAGGTGGTAATGGAATAAATTTTTCGTGTAATTTTGTAGAAGTTCCATGCTAATGTCCATGGTAATAATATTCCATCCCCAAACATGAGTTCTTCTTCATATATTTCTGTTACCAATATCACCTTTTGAAGTGGTAAATTGGTAACAGATGGTAATTAAATTTTATGAAACAAAAGATATGTTTAGGGTTGGACAAACAGTACCATAGAAGGCATAGATATCAACATAGAAATTTCCATCACAAATAACAGAAGATGTTCAACAAGAGTACCAAACTGCATCATGTATATCCGATATTATTTCTCTTCCTAATGAAGGCATACTTGGCTACTATATATAATTGAACCACAAGTATGCACAAACTTATTCAACAAGTACACACCCATATTTAACTGCCTGTAGCACAATATAGGGCAAATGAATGCTCATTATAGACAACCTAAAATTATGTATTTCCCTTAAGCTCCATGTTAGGATTTCCCTCATTTCATTCCAAATTTCAAGTAGTAATGGGGACAGCAAATTAAGAAGCCCCAAGCAGGAAATGACTCCGAGATTGTAAAAGGCCTCCGTTCAAGTATCGCCATCATATCAAATGTAGAGTAATACTCCTATCTAACAGTCACTAACCAGGAAGTTAACTGCTACTTGTAGCTAGACAATAAAAGCAAGACATGTACAAGGAGGAGAACAATACTTTGTGGCAGATTGAAGGGCTTCAAAGCTGGATACACGTCTCAAATTAGCTGCAGGGTAAGTTCGGAATCAGACGCTAGTAATGCCAATCAATAATAAACACAGCATTCAATAAAATGACTAGCCATCTTTCCCATAAGAAAAAAAGAAACTAAACATAAACCAGCTCTCTAGACAAAACTACATTACGTGCTTTCATCTCTAGAGAACTTGAAGGCCATGTGAATTGTGTCAGGGTACGAAGACAATACACAATGAGATAAACTAGAATGTCATTCACTATTTCCATAACATCTGCAGAATTTCTGATATTGCCTTTGCTTTTGTCCCTCAAGTCACCATGTAGAAATATTTCTCTCTACGGTTTGCCAAGTGCTAATTTCAAAACAAGATCTGAAAGATATAAAAATTGTGCCAAAAAACATGTAAGAGAAATATGGAGAGTACAAGTAAAAAGGTTGCAATCATTTGATGATACTTGCTCAAACTTTTTACGGAATAACATTCTAGACATCATTAAAGGTGACTAAACGACAATGATAGGCAAGATAGCACAAGGCCGTGGTAAGTTTCACTTGAAAAAGCCAAGGTACTGTTGGAGTTTTTATTAAGTATGTGAGTAAAACTCTTAGTTGCTTCAAAAGAATGTGAGAGGTTAGTAGTTCCACATAATAAGAGTAAAAGGTAAGTTATGAATTTATTAATATTAGTCTTCCTACTACCTTTTGAGTTGGTTAATTGAGAAGCTTTGGTTTCCATTTCCTATTAGTGGGTTGTTTCCACATTCCCACTACTCCCATTCCACTTCCCCAAAAAATAGCCATGATTTGTTTCCACTTTTTCTTCCCAGTCCCTATATATACATGGGTTCTGGTATTGTTTTGGAACACAGGAAATTTCTAACTACTCTCTTTTACAATCTCTATCACTGGGCAATATTAAGAGCGTTCTCAAACTGTCTCTCTGTACTTCACCGGCGAGTCAGTGTCGTGTTAACCCTGGAGGTTGGTTTGCCACGAGTCCGTGTGTTCGTAGCGGGGCAATTTCAACTTTAGGACAATGATCATATCACGCCATGACAATTCTCAGACAAGTTTATTATTTTACCAGTCATAATTCCTACAATCTAAAGTTGAAATTGATTCTCTGTTTATCGTTTCAATATGGCTGGTAGTGGTCTAAAAGGTGATTTATTTATAATTTTATTTCAATGGCCGTAAGATTTTTCCATGGGTTGGTTGATATTTCCTTTGAATAAATCTTGTTATGATTTATTGGGGTGTTTTGGATCTGTTGTTTTCATCGTTGTGAAATATCATCTGCTAAACCTATGATTCGGGTGAAAACTATCTTATCTTCTATGATTTGATTTTCAACGTGCTTTGATTTCAATATGCTAGGGTTTTGTAAACCCTAATTTGAATACGATGGTTGGATGGTATGATTTTCGTAGGTTTAACGACAAATTTATTTATGCGAAAGGTTTTGACGAAATATGCGAAAATTTGCAGAAACTTAAATGTCTCCGATTTGCGTTTTTAAGTAGTGTTTTTTGGGTGGAAATAGCGTTTTGAGAAAGACTCACTACGTAGTAGTGAGCACTGCTGTCGAGTCCAAATTCGATTGGGAAATGTGTATTTCGAGCAGTTTTAGTTTTCCAAGTCATAATTTAATTTGGATTTGATTCGAAAAACCTTTTTCAAGACTATTATTTTAAGATTATCATTGGTATAATGTGTGGGAATAATTTTCTTGATTGCACACTAAATGTTCGATGAAATGACTCAAAGGGCAAAGGTTGAAAAGAGAGCGGTCAAACGCATATGGAATGCTATCGAGACTTCAATGTGCTTAGGGAAGTTTCTTGATCATCCTATATGCTATTAAACTCTAAACTTGCATAATATGTTTATTGAATGCTCAATGCTTGTTTTCATTTACATATTTATCATTGTATTATATTGCAATGTGGGGGGTAAGTTAGAGTTTGAAACAAATAAGAATGTTGTTTGGGTTCTCTTTTGAGAGTGTTGGAGAACGAAACTTCCATGTGTTTACTTTGTTTTCTAAACTTGATGGTTTTGTGTTGTTCTTAACATGTATTGCTTATGCACTTAGTTTGTCAGCTTACCATATATAAAGCACAAGGTTGTGGATTTGTTTTAGAAAGCGTTTTTCTAAATGACGATGTAACTGAGTTACAAGTCTAATATGCTAGTAATATGTTCCTGACTTGATGTTGTCTTGAATTAAGAAAGTTTATGATACAAAGCAGTTTTAGTCAATGTACTTTCTATGAGTATTGGTGCGTTGGTTTGAATTGCAACGCAAGAGGGGATTGCAAAGTCAACTATGAATTAAGATTCAAATAGTTGAATCAGTCAAGTCAAAAACTTGCTTTTGAAAGATTTTGCCCATTGTGGGGGTAATTTGATAGCATTGGCCACTTCTTAACAGTCTATATTGTGTTTGTCAGGTTTCATGTCTCTTTGCAGGTATGTTTTGTGTAGCACTCACCATGCATTAAGAGGTTGAGTTGTTTGTCCATGATGGATCTATAGCCTATGTGGTGATTCTTTAATTGGACTTGATGGATTCATCACTTGTATATGAGATTGGGCAATGAGTGTCCTTAATCTGTCTATACTCCATTGAGATGAGATAGTCCTATGAGAAATCATAGATACATTGTGTTTATACATTGTGATATCACATGAGTATGTAAAATCTGAGAGGGATATTGTAGATCCCCTCACAAAAGGCCTTTGTAGAAAAATGGTGCTAGGGTTAGCACAAGGAATGGGTTTAAAGCCTACTATGGAGTGAATTATGATGGATACCCTTCTTAGAAATTTTCTAAGTTCAAGAGTCAAACTAAGTCATAAAAGAACTCAAGTAGTAGATACTACTACCATTCCTATATTAATAAAAGTGATGTAGTATTTGTTTTTACTGTAAAATGTGTAAGGATGAGTAAAATGCTCTTAATAAGTTCATAGCCTTGATAAGGTGGTTTGCAAACGTACAAACTTGATGAACTTACCTATGTGAATGTGGGGGTTACGCACAATCCCCTATGAGATCCCTAAGGCTTAGGATCTCTAGAGCATTCATGAAAATCCAGGCATTGTGGGGCACTTATATATATCGCGAGAACGTTTCTTATTTTGAAAAAGGTTTAGTGAGCAAGTATTGATTATGAACTCCGTAGAAGGTTCAAAGAGAAATCTACCTAATACGACAGTATGACATACTTGTATGCACTGGGTATCAATTCAAGTCTGTAAGACATTGATGCTTACAAAACTGAGTATCTATTGCCCATATCTTCTTTTTCCAGCCCTATTTCTTTTTGTTCCTTCTTTTGAATCATGTGGGGGATTGTTGGAGTTTTTATTAAATATATGAGTAAAACTCTTAGTTGCTTCAAAAGAATGTGAGAGACTAGTAGTTCCACATAAGAAGAGTAAAAGGTAAGTAATGAATTTATTAATATTAGTCTTCCTACTACCTTTTGAGTTGGTTACTTGAGAAGCTTTGGTTTCCATTTCCTATTAGTGGGTTGTTTCCACCTTCCCACTACTCCCATTCCACTTCCCCAAAAAATAGTCATGATTTGTTTCCACTTTTTCTTCCCAGTCCCTGTATATACATGGGTTCTGGTATTGTTTTGGGACACAGGAAATTTCCTTCTACCCCCTTTTACAATCTCTATCACTGGGCAATATTAAGAGCGTTCTCAAACTGTCTCTCTGTACTTCACCGGCGAGTCAGTGTCGTGTTAACCCTAGAGGTTGGTTTGCCACGAGTCCGTGTGTTCGTAGCGGGGCAATTTCAACTTTAGGGCAGTGATCATATCACGCCACGACAATTCTCAGACAAGTTTATTATTTTACCAGTCATAATTCCTACAGGTACCTCTGTTCCAAGCAGCTTCCTACGGTTGCCAAGGGGTCCATGTACACCACAAGTGATAGACTTATACTTGAAATAGCACCAGGGCACTTTATTAAGAATTCCCTAAACGATGCTCTCAGTGACCACTTCCAGGCTTTACGGGAAATAACGAAAGCGGAAAGTCTGGGGGAAAATCTTCTGGGTTTCCCAAATGCACACTGGTCAATTTCTGATGCCAGGAACAGATTATTTCTTAAATACAAGTTCGTGAGACAGCAGACACATTTCTAACACTGATCAAAAGACTCAACACACAAGTCATTAAGTGTACGAGTTCAAATCTCCCAAGAAGCCTCCTTGATCCTTTAGGCTTTATATGAGCCATATAGATCATAGAATATGAGACCCAAGATATTTCTAATATCTTTAAAGGTATGAATCATACACGTGAGAACAGGGCTAATGAGAACTTGGAACTTGGAAGAAAGCCTCTTTTAGCCCAAGAACGATAAGTGCAACCCCTTACGTCTCAAGTTTCTCAAGGAGACATAAATATCAGCTTAACAAACTTCCTCTCGCAGTGACTGCTATAACTCATTTGCTTCGCGGTCCCCTCTCACCAAACCAACTGGGTTTTTACTTCCAATACGACTACTTTTTGTAAGCTTTGGACACCAAATCATACGACTTTCTCACCCCACTCTTACTTTTCTCAAGATATTAAGTCCACTGTTTATTTCCAAAGAGGGTTCCGTTTGTTATCACATACATTGATTTTCTAATTTCTCATCCGACTATTCTAATAGTTATTCATTATTATAAAGTCCAAAAGCATGGATACATCAACGAAGATCAAATTTGGTAAAAGTTATATTTAAATTATGTATCGCATACAAGCTATGTAACTATACACAGTGTCCTAAAGCTCCTTTACAATTACTGATACAGTGATATTTAGTTTGTTCTCTGTTCTTCCCTTTGTTTCTCTTTCCCTTTATTTTCAATCATGCTTCATAGAGATAAGATCTATTGCCTTGCAAGAGGAAGGTTCAAAAGCTTGACTGATATTAAATTTACAAACACTCCATATGCTTTCTCCAAGTATTCTACGAACTACACTGATACACCACGGAATACTTCCTCAGTAGTTTATGTCATGGAAGAAGTAAAGGAAATTGAAGACGAGGATATTTCAGGTCTAAAAGGTGTCGCATCTATGCTGCAAATCTGACCATCATTATCAACCTCCAGGCCCAAATGCTGGTAAAGAACAAAATCAAATTGGTCTTTCTTAAGGTTACGTATCAAAATTGCATTCTTGACGGACCCAAAACGCCTCATGCATCAATAGTGTTTTGCATCAAGGATGCCATAGGTCAATTTTACTATTCCCTCTGTCCTCATATAAATTTGTTGTCTTCCGTTTTGGGCATTACACATATAAACTTACTGTTGCCTCAGATAGAAAGTTTACCTCCCATGTATACAGGACCCCCCTAGCTCCATTGCTATCTCACACTTTTCCATATCCCATGCGATGTGATGTGATGTGGGACCCCCCCCCCCCCCCCACACACACACACACACACACAAAAAAAAAAGAAATAGAAAACATAAATCTAAGAATAATTAAAATATGCTCTCAAGCCTAGTAGGGAGTTTATTTGAGGACATAGGGAGTAATTTATAGCTGCCGTAACATTATAAACAGGGAGGTCTCTATTCCTTTTGGATCTTGTACCTACAGAAAGACAAGTCCTGGTTGACATAGTCATCTTGAGTTCATAACTCCAGACTCACAACCTCAGACTCTTTGCAACTCCTACCAAAGACTTTATTTTAGGATAAACATCATGACAAAACCTCCAAGTTCTCAAGCAAATAAAATTGAGTAAAAGGACTTTGCTATATCTACCCCAAAGATCTGAAATTACATAGGTATACCGTATACATTCAGTTCCCCCTAAGTACGATACTGTGACATACCCAAGTAAATGTTCAATGCTCATGCATGTGAACTTTACACATAACAAAATCAGTTATCCTAAGCCAAGACTTGGAGATTATTAGAACTAAAACCATATACCTAATACCATTTTGCAGAAAAATACTCTTAATTACATATTTACATAATTCAGAAGTATGATACAACATAAAGTTAAACCCCTAAGACAGGACTGAGAAGTGAATGAATGTGATAATTCAGGTTAATTCACCTGAGTCCTTCCGATGTCTTGAGACACCTTGAATGGCTGCAAATATATCTGGTGTGAAAACATAGACCCCACAATTTATTCTATCACTGACCTGCAAGTTACAACCATATTAGAACATATAAACCACTAAGGCAAAGAGAGTTGAAGCTATGGCTGCTTAATGATGTAATGGCGCAACTAATTACATTAAAACAAGAAAAGAAGTCAAGCTTAGAGCATTGCACATACAAAAGTTTCCGGCCTCTCAGTGTAATGTAAAACCTCATTGGTGACAGGATCAGCAACTAATTCACCAAACTGGCTGGCAGACTCCGCAGACACCTGTCAAGTACACCTAATGAACACTCAACCTACTGAAGCTCTATTAAGTACATAAAAAGTTAAAAGCAAAAAAACCAAAACCCAAAGAGGTGGCAACAATAAGGTTCACAGAAAGAGATGACCAACCTTACTCACTAATATAGTTCCCATTCCTCCATACTTTATGTGAGCCTCTGAATATCAGAAATGAAGAATGGACTTACAAATTTCGAAGACACAAGATAATGAGTGATATGGTAAAATAAAGTGCAATATAATTAGTAGATTACCGAGCATCTCTGGCAAAGGAAAACTACAGCAAACATCACAGTTTAGCAAGAATATTTGCGACTGCAAGACAAAAGAAAAAAAGGAATCACATAATGAGCTTCAATTTCAACACATCATGACATCAGTGTAGCAAAGAATCTTTCAATTATTAGCAATTACGGAAAGTAAAGGGATAGTTTAAGAACCGGACTGTCTTCCATGATTATATCCCTGAAATTATAAAGCCCACCAGCAGAGCCATGAGGCTTGTCTTCCCTCAAGTATCTAAACCAAAATAGCAAAAGGTTCCAAAAGTTACAACAATGAATCGAAATGCAGCATCAACATTTCGATAAACAGAAAATTCAAAAGACATAATAGGGGGCAAAGAAGTATTCACCTTACAGGAACTTTAAGTTCATTAGATATGGAAGACACATATAAAGCAAATTCGCGCTCCTCATAGAAACCAACCAAGTAGATTTGTGCCAAATTCGGAATCTACATTAAGTAAACATAAAACCAAAAGCATCATCATTGAATCATTAACAGTACCCACAACAAAATCACCAAATCAATATCAAAATGGTGAAAGAATATACCCTTTTACAAGCTGAAATTGGATGGTGAACCATAGGTTGTCCAGCTAAGGGAAAAAGTGGCTTTGGTATATTCAGAGACAATGGCCTAAATCGAGTGCCTATCAAACACAACATCAAATATCATTGCCTGCTCGATTTCTAAGCAACATTTTTTCGGTGCGAATGAGCCACAGGCCCACAAGGGCACATATATTATTATGTGGGCGAGGGGAGATTTGAACCTGTGACATATCAAATATCATACACAAGCCCTCAGTCTTAACTCTTAACCACTAGGCCAATACCACATCGGATTTCTAAACAACATGAAAATGAACTAAACTACCCACATTCAGATATGGCACAAATTTCATTGCTTGCTCGTTTTCAAAGCAAAATGAGTATGAACAAAAGTACCCACATTCAGATATGACATAAAACTCAATCAAAATCTACAACGGAGTCCTTCAAATCTTCATTTTCACAAATTAAAGCAAACCCAGAAGTTGAAAAAGAGGAAAGATCATACCTTTAGTGGGTCCACCCACCATGATCACAGCTACAACTTTCTCATCTGAACTTCCCATTGTTAAAATCAAAACACCCACCAATAATTCTTGAAGGATCAATCAGAATTTGCGCGGAATCAGTGTATCCTTCAACTATGCGCGATTCGATCAGATGAACAAGAAATTACCCAGAAAACAAGTATGCGCAGTTAAGTAGAAAGATATGAAGTAGGATGTAAGAGTGAGTGAGGATAAAGAAGATCTAAAGATATGGGGTGGTTGATTAATTTACACATAAAGAGAGAGATGAGCTGGAGGAATGCAATTTTTCATCGTTACTTCGTGTTTGATTCAGGCGGGTACGAAGTATCTAAAAAGTAGATGCTTGTGATTTGCTAGAAGATATACCAACAATATTTTTTCATGTTTTTATTTGGTGGTATATTGAGTGAGTATATTAAATTATGAGGTTGCGAGATTAATAACTATTGGAGACATTTGAACTTAACGTAAATTACTATTGGCATGAAGAAAAATACCTAGACGATGAGACTCAGATGGCTTTAGGGTAGTGCAAACAAGAAGGTCATCCTCGACTAGGATCGTGGTAGGGGGACCAAAAACCGACCAAGGTTGGTACTTGGACTTAATAGGCGTGTCAACATGCTTCAGACCGAGCTACTAAGCTAGTCAATATGTACCTTTTTCGAGCTATCATATATAGAGTACGATACAACAATCTTTTTTTTATGTAAAAGCTAGTCTACATCTCATTACTCTGAAGTAGCATTAGTGTTCTCAATTTGGCGATGTTATTTGGGAATTTTAACCGTAGTGGTTAGATTTAGAAGCACAAAGTAGGCGGAGAATGAGTTGTTTTTCAATCTCCTTCAAGCATTCTAGCATATGCATATCCTAAATTTTTGTGGTGCATAAAGAGCCATAAAGATAAGATGACAATCAATCCCAAAACCTTTTGAAACCAAGAGGGACACCGTAACCAACTGAGCTATCCTCTCAACCAGCATTTGCTGATTGAATCACAATTCTGTACTTCTATTTTTCTTCATTTCAATCATCTGACCCGCCTTGAACAGGATCAATTATCAATGTATGTAAATCTAACACACTGTTGGCCAAATACTCCCTTGGAATTAGCCATATTGGAGGTATAAGCTCGGGATATATAGAATCAATGTAATGAAGGAAATGTATGTTATTGTCAGGCTTAAGATTTTTAAAGATTTTAAACAACATATGAACTTTATCCTCGACAAGCAGTGCAGTGTTGCGAGCCATAGTGAATTGAACACACAATAAAATTAGCATGTCCATTAAATAAGGATCAAGTCTACAGTGCTTGTAAGAAATCCCAGGGGTACAAATGGAGCACATATATAATAGACTTGCATTCACCTCAAATCAACCATTTTTATTCAAACTATCACTAAACTCTCTCTTTCGATTGTCACAAGTTCCTCGATGTCCCTATGTCGTAAGTTGAATATGTTATGCTTGTCCCATTAGTAGCACATTGTGAAATTTCCTCACAGCTTTGAAGGAGACTTGTACCATCCCCATGGTTCGTCAGAAATATACTCAGTCACCTGTTTGATATTCAGATAATTTTCGAGACCCCTGCAGAAAAAAGAATATGAACACATCAGGAAGGATAAAATCTTAAAAGGTCCCTTCAGTTATTCTCTAATTTTTCTGTATCCATGGTAATGCTTGACTAACCCAAAGTAGCTCTACTGTAAATCAATAAAACCTGTAAAATGACATTGCAATATTTATGAATACTTAGTTTTGACACCTTGAAATACTTAATTTCATAAATTTCGCACCGTCACTTTGAAACTTGTAAACTTTTCTCTCTCAGGGTGATCTTAATTCAAGTTCCCTTCAGTTGTTACTGCAATTAAAACAATTTCTTAACTCTCTCTCAATTGTCCTTCAAGATGTCAAAGTTTCTGAGAACACATATGTTGTGTCTTCGGATCACTTCTCCTTAACCAGACAGCAATGACCGTTGAAAACTAAATATTGTTTACCAAAGATATGGAGTACATTATTTCGTCGATCAAAAACATAACTGGCTAAGGTGAACATCCTTTCAAGTCTTAACTCACACTTTTCTCCCTCTAAAGTCTAAACACTCTTTCCTCTCCTATGTTTCTCACATCTCAAATTCCTCTCATCCTAGTTCCTCTGTTCTGATTCTTCCCAAATTTTTCTTTGCTTATCTGCCATCAGTTTCTTTGTAATTGACCTATTTAGGTCTTCATAGTCATGATGAAGTATGAACTGCCATAGTGCCATGAACTGCTTTAGGTAATTGACCTATTGCTACTCCTTAAAAATTGACGTAAGGCTTTCTGTTATTCAGCATACCACAGCCAGAAAAAATGAAGGTAGTAGGAAGGAACAAATCTCGTCCTGTAAAAAAGTTGATGCAAATAGATTGTTTTGCGTGATGTGTTTGTGTCATATTAACGTTAAATCCCCTCAAATTTAACAATAACAACACTTAGATGCAATTACGTGAGCGCTAAACAGCCAAAAGATTATAAGTATATCATTTGAAGATTAGGATATTGGGGAAAGTCGGGTACAGCTATTCAAAAGGCTATGGACTCACCATTCCCCAAGCTCACGTCCAAAACCACTACGCTTGGAGCCTCCCCATGGAGCTTGGCAAAAGCATGGTTGTGAGCAGTTAACCCAAACCATTCCAGCTTGCAGCGCCTGCATAAAGTAAGAATTTAAGAAACTATGGTATGTCGTACTGTTCATACTTCAAACCTCGGAGGCTTGGACAATTCTCACCTTCGTCACTTTCTCACACCTTTCAAGATTTTTGGATAGCACAGCAGCACCTAAACCATACCTGTGAAAGATGAACAGTCAGTATAGTATAAGATCATGATCATGCATAAATTGGGAAAACAGAGCAGTTCCTTGATAAAGTAGCCTTACTGGGTATCATTTGCCAGTTCAACGGCCTCGTCATCAGAGCTAAATGTTTTAACACACAAGACAGGGCCAAATACTTCCTCCTTCCATATTTGCATGGACGTGGAGACATCAGTTATAATTGTCGGTTCAATAAAATACCCTTTCTTCACATGCTGCACGATTCCATGGAAAAGAATTACAGAATTACAGAAACTACATTAGCCGTTTGTCACATATATATGCATTCGTGTTACCTCAGGTCGAGAACCTCCACACAAAATAGTTGCACCCTCATTCTTTGCTGTTGAAATGAACTTCAGAACTTTCTCGTACTGATGCACAAAAAATAAGCATTAGATGGCCATGCAGCTTAGAATCAGCAATCAAGAAAATGAAAGTTTATCCTACCTGTGCCTTGTTGACAACAGGACCAAGCCGGCAACCGTCCTCAAATGGGTCAGAGATCTTAATGTTTTTGCACCATTTTACAAGTCTATCCAAAAATTCAGCTGCAATGCTTTCCTGACAATTGGTAAAGAGCACAATTTCTTAAAAAGGAGCGGACCTTAGCATTATATAAGAGCACAGATCAAGTCATCATATATCAGGGAATATTCCATGGAGAGTGTATTCTCACATG
Source organism: Patellifolia procumbens (assembly GCA_947645195.1). NCBI lineage: Eukaryota > Viridiplantae > Streptophyta > Magnoliopsida > Caryophyllales > Amaranthaceae > Patellifolia > Patellifolia procumbens. The sequence continues at coordinate 1,057,762 of CANSGD010000225.1, forward strand.
CACAAGAAGTCTAGACGTTGCACTGCATATTTGACCATTTGTCCAGAAACAACCAAAAGCAGTCCATTCAGCAGCTGTCCAATTCAAAAAAGATTTTTTTGTGTTACAAACTGTATGTGATCAAAGATCTACTAGATACTAAAGCACCAATATTGTCCATTCTAAAAGCAACTAACCTTTATCCAATTCAACGTCATCAAACACAATTATAGGACTCTTCCCTCCAAGTTCTAATGTAACAGGCTGCATTTCACGTTAGAAGTAATGTTGTCAAATGAACTAGCATTAAAATTACAAAAAATCTAGTACGTATTAAGCATGCAGTCACACACCTTCACCATTTGGGCAGCGGAAGACATAACTTTGCTACCAGTAGCACTGCTCCCAGTAAATGCAACCTATTCAGAAGATATGTGATTGATATGTATACAAAAGTAAGCTAGATAAATGCACTCAGAATGTAGGAAGCTGGGTAAATGCACTCAGAATGTATAACTTAAAGAAAACGAGAACCTTGTCAACATCAGGATGACATGCTAGTGGGGCACCAGCTTCTGGACCTAATCCTGTCAAAACATTTAACACGCCAGGAGGCAGTCCCACTTCTCTGCACACATCAGCTAATTCTAGACAAGTCCTGAAATGAGACATCAAAGAACAATGTTTACATTTGAAAGAAACGCATTGCCCCAAAAAAGGTTATGATTTAAAGCCTTTAAAAGTTTAGCAAGAAATATACACAGATGCCAATTCTGATGGTTTAAGTATAGCTGCACAACCGGCGGCAAGAGCTGGAGCAACTTTCCATGTAGCCATTAGAAGTGGGTAATTCCTTCAAAAGAGAAGAAGATTAGCAACAGTAAGCATCCGATTTAGAGCACATGTTTGGTAGAAATTTTTTAAATGACAGAGACAGAATCAAGAAACTATTTCCATGACATGACGTTTGACTTTAGGTGTGGGGTAATGGTTTTTGTTTCATGAAAGTAGATATTTCCCCCCAATTATCAATAAGTAGATTATATATCAAGGAGCACCATGAGCATGATGCTTCTTGTCCAAAACGCAGGAAAAGTAGAATAAAACACGGATTTTTATGTTGGTCTGGCTGTTCAGTGTACATTGAGTGTCCGTCAATGTACAAAATAAAATTCAAAAAGTAATTGATTTGACAAGTTACTGTTCACCATTAAATGCAAAGGGGTGGGTTTACTGTCATTTTTCTTTCCACTTCCCCATACTCCACCAATGTACATGTGTATACAATAAGTGAACATATAAATTATGATATTGTACACATGTGTAAAGCGAGTAAACATTGGTAATTGTGCAATAGCTTACATGTCAGTGTACAAATCAATTGTAGGTTTAGACAATGTACATGTGTATACAATTAGTGAACATATGAATTATGGTATTATACACATGTGTAAAGCGAGTGAACATAGTAATTGAACAATAGCTTACATGTAAGTGTACAAAAGATCATATATGAGTGTACATATATCAAATAATAATATTCTTGTACTCCCTATCTTGAAAATGTCATTATATATATGTCCAAGTATCAATTATTTGATATATGTACACTCAAATATGATTTTTGTACACTTACATGTAAGCTATTGTACAATTACCAATGTTCACTCACTTTACACATGTGTACAATACCATAATTCATATGTTCACTAATTATATACACATTTATATTGTCTAAACCTATATGTTCAACCATTAAGTTTTTGTGTCAAAGTTAATTGGAATAATTTTTTTTTGAAATTGAGTATCATTATGCAATGAACATTTGGAATAAATAAATGAGCATGTTTAATAATCATAGTGAACATTAAAGTTATTTAAAAGAACATATATATAAGTTAATTGGAACATTTGGAGGGAAAAATTTTAGGGAAATGAATTCAAAATGTCCAATTATGAAGAGAGAAAAATAAATAAGTCTAATGTACATTTAGGGGTTGATGTACAATGGGAGTTTTTTTTGGACACTAGCAAAAGTCCTATATACCCTGCTAGCATTTTGTACACTAGCAAAAGTCTTATGTACACTGCGAGCATGCTGACGTACATAATGACGTGGGCATGGAGCACCATGAGCATGGTGCTCCTCCCTGCACCATCTAATTTGCGCCCAATTATTACCCTCCTCAACCCTATGATAACACATTACATTGTCCTCCTCAATCCCACACTTATTAAGTATTTCCTTTCCATAGTGGAACCAAACATGCACCATTTCCTTCCCTAACAATTATTGTTACCATTCTTCCTTATGTTTAACTCCATTCCATTTCCATTCCATGAGTTGACCATACATGCACTTTTTTGTAAAGAGATCAGAGATCCCAATCCTCATACCTAGCTCAAGGCATCAAAGAGAAGGCAGTGATCCATCCATCTGCATTTTAAATTCGAGTTTTTATGATAACTTAGCTCCTTCAATACAAAATTTGCATGCACTGGACGCCAACAGAAAAGGGTATGCAATTATCTATCAGCCCATCCCTTCTCTTGTTTGTCTATCATGCAGATTGCAAAACTTCAACTTACCATGGAGAAATCAAACCAACCACACCAATGGGTTCCCTGAGCACATGACATTTGAATGTCTCCATAGGAAGAGCAATAGGAGCCTTTTGTTTAGCATCAAGAGCTTCTGCTAGATCGGCATAGTATTCAAAACATGCAGCAACATCATCCTAGACACGAGAAGAAAATCCTTGATGTACTCAGGGAACGAGTCAAGAAGAAAAAAAAGCACAACGCCAAATCTCAAGCTTACAATGTCCCATGCTGCTTCATCCAGTGGTTTCCCACAATCCATGGCTTCAAGTTTTGCAATCTGATCTTTTCTTTCTGTAACCTGAATGCAAAAATAGAGACAGGCATGTGTATAGTTAAAGCCTCATGTCAATACATACACACATTATTTATTTGATCTAAAATGGAGCACCCAAGCGTCATGTCAACAAGGACACGAGTCCGTCACAGGTAGACCTGGTTATTGGACAGGGTAGTCCAATGGCATAAGGGTCAGGGTCAGTTTTATAGGGTATCTAATGGACAGGGCTTTATTAAGTAGGGTCCTTATTGGACAGGGTCATTATAGGGCCAACAAAGATACCCAATAATTTTGAAAAATAAAATATGTTTTGCTAAAAATGTTACATGTATGGATTTGTATTCATATGTACTTACTATTGGCTATCTTTGTTTATTGTTTTTCTTATCCGTTTATCGACCCGACCCGCTAGTAGATGACCTCTTATGACCCGACCCGCTTTTGACCCGCACCGACCCGCACAATAACCAGGTCTAGTCACAGGTAGGTAAGAAAATGAAGAGTCGAAGTATCATAAAAATGGAAACTATGGTTGTCTTTCGCAAGAAATTTTAGTTAAGCTAGTTGGTACTTGGAGCTAATGTTTTGTTTTAAAAATGTTAGCAAAAATGCTAGCCAATGGCTTCTTATATAAGTTACTCCCACTAGCATAATTAAATATTAGCCAGCTAGGAGTATTAGGAATGTGTATTCATCGCTTTCTTTTCTTAGCCCAAAATTGTTATTAATAGCAATTAACATAAAAATGTCCATTTATGCCAATTTTTCCAAACACCAATTAGTTCAATAGTTAATTTTACCAAACATTCCCAGTGCAACCACTTAGCTTATCATTTGTCAACTTCCATTCAGCTAGTAGGTTATAAGCTTTAAGTAAATTTCATAATTCAACCAGCTTTTCTAGCTGATATTGCCAAAAAGACTCCATTTCAGTTGAATAGAACTACCAGTCCCAAAAATGGTATGTTCCATTTTGAAAACACCTCCAGTAGGCAATGGTACTCCAACAACACAAAGGTGTCACGACTGCACCAGATTACCAAATCAAATCAACTATACCACTGAAATCCATACCTTTGCAGCAATAGCACGCAAGTACTTAGCACGATGAGCTCCAGATGCAGCTGCCCAATCTTCCCCATTGTTCCTCTTAAGGGCTCTTCGAGCTGCAGCCACTGCAATGTCCACATCCTCAGCGGTGGCCGCCGGAATATCACCTACAAAACCACATTTTGATAAATGTCCAGTTCAAACATCCAATCTTCAAGCAACAAATTCTCAAACCGAGCTTAAATCCCAAATATATCATAGTATCAAGTATCATCATTCACATTTCAACAAATAATATACAGTAGTACATAATATTTAGAGAAGATTCTACAAAAATAAATCAAAACTTCACAACAACCCAAATCAAAGAACCAATATATTCAGTCCAAAAGAACACAAACCCGGTAAAAAAAAATCTACAGCAGTAGCAATTCTTGCAGCATCTAATCTAGAACTCTCCAGCTAAGTAACATAATAAAATCTTTATGAGCTACAAATGAACAAAGAAGCTCAAAACTTCACTTTTGGATATCTGAGTAGGTGAAAGATTAGAGTAATTAACAAAAAGGGAAGTAAACAAACCCGAAGTTAAACTTCTAATTTACTTTTCTATTCATTAGACTACGTTAAAATATCGGGTTAATTTCCAATTTTGCATACCCATCTCAAAATCTATAATTGAAACCCCGATACTAACATCCCGGGTCCGCCATTGCTACTAGCCTACTATTATCAAATACCCACATCAAAAAATGCAATCTTCAACCCCCAAAAACATAAACCCAGTTCAATTTTCCAAAATCATTCCATTTCATCAATAAATCCCAGTAACATATCTACATCAGTATCATTTCTTTCACCATTTATTCTAAAACTACACAACTGACTACTATCAAATAAGATCTTGATGAGCTACAAATGAAGAAAGAACCTCAAAACTTTACTTGTGGATAGTTGAGTAGGTGAAAGATTAGAGTAATTAACAAAAAGGGAATTTTTACCCGAAGTTAAAATTACAATTTACTTTTCTATTCATTAGACTACTCCAATTTTGCAACCCGAAATTACCCATCTCAAAATCTATAATTGAAACCCCGATACTAACATCCTAGGTCCGCCATTGCTACTATTATCAAATACCCACATCAAAAAATCCAATCTTCAACCCCCAAAAACACAAACCCAGTTCAATTTCCAAAAATCATTCCATTTCATCAATAAATCCCAGTAAAATATCTACATCAGTATCATTTCTTTCAGCATCTAATCTAAAACTACACAACTGACTACCATCAAATAAGATCTTGATGAGCTACAAATGAAGAAAGAAGTTCAAAGTTTACTTTGAGTAGGTGAAACTTGAAAATGTAGAGTAATTAAAGAAAAAAGGGAATTAAGTAAACAAACCGATAATCTCTTCAGTGGAAGGATTGATGACTGGGATGCGATTCTTCTTGATGGGTTCTCTCCATTCTCCATTAATGAATAGTTGACGAGAAGGTACTGGGATCGCCATTGTTGGGTAAATTGATAATCTCTTGAAATTTGCAGCAAAAATTGATAGGATTTGGAGGGGGAAAGAACGAGCGGAAGATATGCGAGTTTGTATGAATTATGAATTTATGATCGTCTTTTATTTGTTGACTGTTAGTGGGGAAATGGGCTCCTATTATCATATTATATTTTACCCACGTGCCAATGTGTAATTGAGAGTTGTGCCTCATTAAATAAATAGATAATATCGTGATTAGGACCAAAATATAATGAATCCTTTGGAATCTAATAATTGATTGATGACAACTAGTTTGGTGATTTTAGTTTTAAATTGAGTTGTACAGACCTAAATTGAAATATTTTACGAAAAAATAAATTAATATGGATCTTGTTAACGAATGCGCTCGTGCGTTATTTAAAATTTAATATATTTTCTAAAATAGTACTAATTTTGGAATATATCAAAATTACGGAAAGGTATGTGTAATTATTATTTATATTGATTTAATATTTTCACTTTTAGTCACCTTATCCAACATCTTAGGGGCGTTCGTTAGCTTTTGTCAATTAGTATACTAAATTGTATTGGACTTTTTTTATATATAAAAGTAAGGAGAAAGGAGAAATAGTTAGGAAACCCTCCGCTCGAGGGGAATCCCTAACATATCGTTACAAAGTATTTTTGACAGATCTGAACCATGCCAGTCCGTAATACAAAAAGAGTCTAACACTAAATGACCCACATTAGCAATACAGTCTGCTGCTTGGTTTCCTTCTCTGAACACATGTGCAATCTTAAACTCTTGGAATGCTCTGAGGTTGATTTTTGTGTCTTCAATAACGTTGTCGATCTGCCACGGAGTAGACCAAATACCATTGATTGCATTTATGACCAGCAAGTTGTCACCTTCAATTAGAATAGTAATTCTATAATTTTGTTAAAGAAACAAAACTTTTTAAATCTTTAGTTATGAGGAGAAAGGGTACAAGGGCCAGAAGAAGAAAATGTGGAAACTCAAGTTGTGATGAACTGTTGAGTACTGAAATGATATTGCTTCTCTTTTTCGATTTTTGGCCTTTATATCTCCATTTTCATTCTTTACAAAAATGACAACTTTGAATGATCCTCTCAAAGTCGTCTTACACTTAAATTATTGGGTTATATCACATATACACAAAATAATCTAAAATGGACTAGCTTAAATCAACCGTATTCTCAATTGTATAAATGGTTATATAGTAATATTTATATAAAGTTACAATTCCGCGTCAAATAAGATTAGAGAGAGAGTACCTTTTATATTTTTTGGATTTATCATATATTTTTAGAACGCAATTTAATAAGTGATATTACTACTAGTCTACTACGACTAAGAAATATTTGAAACATTTTTGTCCCTCCGTATATAGCTCTCCACAAACAATCTCTTCTTTCTCGCCCACATCCCACAATGTTCTTCCCACTTCATTATTTTATATCTCACATATATTCAAGAAGTGGGAAGATAATTATGGGACGGAGGGAGTATTAGATAAAGAGACCCTGTATTCAAGACCTTGAGGAGTATGAGGACCATGTGACTAGACTTCATAAGAATTTGCCTATGGAGGCAGCAACCAAAATCCCATGAGACTAAGCTGTAAATTCCACTTTTCCATTCCCTTTTCACAATGAAATCAAATGATTGAAGATAATAATAGCCAAATTTCATAGGATAAAAAGGGATGAATCTCAAAAGGAACCCTTGGGTTTGCTCAAGAGTCAAGCCACAACAAAACTAAACATTTTAGAAAGACTCCGAATGAAGGGAAAAAACGAAGTTTGAGATTCACACGTCTGAGTTGAAATATAATAGACCAATATCGACCGATACAAATTCCACCGTTTCAACCTTAATAACATCGTAGCAAAAATGCTTAATATGCCACAAATGGTCGAACAACAAAGGATTTCATGATCAAATTATATACTGGAAAATTTATGAAGCATCTCATTTCTGATCCAACTAAATTGTCTGAAGTAACACAAGTAGCAAAAAAGAGTTATGCTAATTGGACTCCATCATCAAACAGCTTTTATTCAATCACTTATTCAAAAACCAAACCGGGCCTTCAAATTCTAATGTCTCCTTTTTGAGTTCCAATCCCACCACTGTTTGTTCACCTTGCAATGATAGCATTCTTGCAAAGTTCATTACACGAGTAGCTTCAAGGAGACTTGTACCATCCCCATGGTTCGTTAGAAATGTCGCTAGTGACCTGCTTGATGTTCAAGTAATTCTCGATACCCCTGTAGAGATCATACACGGTACATATTCAGGAACGAGCATGGTTGCAAAAGTTATGGACAACGCATTAAATTATACTTATTCTGTGCCATTAAATCCCTTTTTTGAGGCATTTTATGCATTGCTATACCAATGTAAGCTGGCAAGTACTCACCTCAAGTTAAGAGCATTGAAGTTTTAGTTATTCTTAGCTCTCCCTGCCTGTGTTTTCACAGGTTTAAACTTAAAGAGAGGGAACCCTCTCTCATACCAACTACCCACATGTATATTTCTCAAAATTGATACCATTAAAAGTTATACCTAGAAATAACTACCTCTAGGGTTAATGAAGCCTAAGGAAGAGTCATACACTCCTCTGTCCAGCATAACTATGGCAACATCCTAACACCTTGTAATTAAGAGCATGACATCTTGATTAAAAATCTATGTTATTCACACTCAGGTACCTGTGTTGGACAGGAGTATCTGTCTAAGTGTCCAACTCAGTTATTTTATGAAAATTTTGATAATTTTGGGCCCAAATGAGGGTCAAATGTCCATACCTATGTCAGAGTGTCAAGATCCAACATGGGTATTTGAGGTAAAATGAATAGTCCGAGTAAATTAGTTAAAAATGCTCTTCATAATACTTAAGTCATTCCCTTTATTACTCTACTAAGAAAAGTCGTGGTGTTTTCTGGATATCATAAAATCATATACGTGACTATTTCTTTTGGGAGAAGTGCATAATTTTTCTAACACAGCTGTTTCTTTCTAGGTTCTTAGTTCTATCTCAGATCAAGAAAGTCTTGTGATGAGAAATAGATTTGATGCAGTTGTAACTTTGAATAAAAATAGAGAACAGTTATGTGGTCTCACCATTCCCCAAGCTCACGGCCAAAACCACTACGCTTGGTACCTCCCCATGGAGCATGGCAAAAGCATGGTTGTGAGCAATTAACCCAGACAGCTCCACATTCCAAAACCTACATGACAAAAATACAAAAAGTAGATGAATTTCACAACACTAAAGAATTTACTGATTTAAAATACCATGTCAACAGCTTGGTTTACTTGATTGGTGTAACAATGCTCACCTTTGATATCCTATCACACCTTTCAAGGTCTTTTGAAAACACAGCAGCAGCTAAACCATACCTGGGAATAACAGACAACAATCAACACAAGAAAATGTATTTTCGACATAAGGGTGTGGTCCTTTTAATAAGGCAGAACCAATGTTTTTTAAACTTACTCTGTATCATTTGCCAATTCGATGGCTTCATCTTCAGTACTGAATGTTTTAACACATAAGACGGGGCCAAAAACTTCTTCCTTCCAAATTTGCATGGATGTGGAGATATCACTTATAATGGTTGGTTCAATATAATATCCTTTCTTCAAATGCTGCAACAGTTAAATTATAAGATTCAGGCCTCATTTGGCATTAGCAGTTCACAGATAGCTCCTAACAGGTAACTGATAACAGTATTGTTTCTATAATTAAATACCGAAGTTAGGCAAGAATCTAGCATTTCTCTAGTAGGCAGTAATCGCAATTATAATGAATAAAAAGCCATTTCTATATTAAAACTCGGTATGTTGAATGAACATGCTTGTTAGATTAACAATCATTACCGGGTTCTACTTCCAAATTTCTGTTTTTTTCTTTAAACTAAAAGCTGAACTCCAGAAACCCAAAGAAGAACTTTTCGTTTTTCTATCAAACATGTTTAGTGCGATAAAGTATGACTAAAGCACCATGAAGTTCACTACATTATGTATATCATATGACTTCTAAATTCATTAAGCAATAACAGATGCAAAAATTTATTTTACCTCAGGGCGGGAACCTCCACACAAGATAGTTGCCCCATCGCTCTTTGCTGTTTCTATGAACTTCAAAATTTTATCGTACTGAAACAAATGAAGTAAACATTAGATGGTTCTGGTGCTCAGTAATATGTAAAAGCTAAACATTAAGGAAAAAGTTTCTTATACCTGTCCCTTACTAATAACAGGGCCAAGCCGGCAGCCTTCCTCAAATGGTTCAGAAATCTTTATGTTGTTGGTCCATTTTACAAGCTTATCAATAAATTCAGCTGCAATACTTTCCTGACAATGATTTTGAAGACAGACAGTACAAAACCAGAAAAGGATAATTAGTATCAATTTCAGTAACTAATTGATTTCAATTCATCAAATTTCTTGCATAAGTCTCGGGCATGAGGAAGCTCACATGCACAAGCAGTCTAGATGTTGCACTGCATATTTGACCATTTGTCCAGAAACAGCCAAACATAGTCCATTCAACAACTGCCCAATTGCACATTTCAACATGTTACCAAAGATCAAACTGAAGAAGCTTATCTGACGAACAACAATCAGAAAGAACTTAATTCTGCTAAATAAAAATTTTCAAGACGCGAAAGCAAAAGATTTCATCGGATCTAAGATCATCTAACCTGTATCAATATCAATGTCTTCAAACACGATGATAGGACTTTTGCCTCCAAGTTCTAATGTAACAGGCTGCAATCAAGTTAATTATTAAATATAGAGGCACACAGATCATAAAATGAAGATTTAGAATAGCAGTAACTTCTCTAATTAGTTGTGCTGTGACTCACCCTAACCAATTGAGCAGCAGAAGCCATAATCTTGCTGCCAGTGGCACTACTCCCAGTAAATGCAATCTGATGAATACAAAATTAGTCATCTAAAATACAATATGAACCACAAACTTTTTCAGAATGTACAGCTTGACGCGTGCGAGGTAAAAACCTTGTCAACATTGGGATGAGATACTAGTGGTGCACCCGCATCTGGACCTAATCCTGTTACAATATTCAGCACACCTGGAGGAAGTCCCACTTCGTTGCAAACTTCTCCAAATTCTAGACAAGTCCTGAAACGAAACAGTACAAATATACTTAAGTGAAATAAGCGTCACCTGTTGCATAAAGGGAACAGATTTAGGCTGACACAAGACATACATAGATGCCAATTCCGATGGCTTAAGTACAGCTGTACACCCAGCAGCAAGAGCTGGAGCAATTTTCCATGTAGCCATTAGAAGTGGGTAATTCCTTCAATAGAGGGAAAAAGGATCATCAGTAACAGTACACATCATATTCAGACTATATTATTCAACACTCTTAATTTCTCTTTCAGTATTCGTGTTAAATGCACGGTGCTTGACACTCCAAAATAAGACACTTATGCTCAGCGGCGGACCCAGGAATTTGACGATGGGGGACAATTTATATAATTCAATAAAATCTTCTTATTATCAAAATTTCGGGTACACAATTTTAACGAGTACATACTCAATCCAAAATGTCATTTTAATATTATAATTTGAGTACATACCACTAAAATATCCTTCGAGTCTTCTTACCGGAGTACTTTGATTTGAGGGATGATCCATTATGTCCATTCTTAATTTGGGTTATTTATAACCGATGTTTTTAGTAGATATGAGAAACCGTTATTAAGAAGGCAAAGAAACCAATTATCTATAGAATACGGTTTCTTCGATCAGTCAAAGAGATCTATTTTACACATAACCGGTCTCTTTGATTTTTTTTCTTCTCTGATTTTTTTTAAAGGTGGGGGGACAGTGGTCCCCCCTTGTTCATACATAGGTCCGTCACTGCTTATGCTTCATTTTAAGCCATAAACATGCAAAGTTTCTAAAGAATGGCCTAGAATGAGCTTGGGAAAGTGACACGTGTCAAGTACTTTGCGCTAAGTCTAGGTAACATAAGATTTAGAGGGCAGGAAGAGATTCCAACCCAGAGAACTAACTAAGAGCCAAAAACCAAGAAAGTCAAGAAGAAGAAGAAACACTATCCACGCACTCTAAACTTTCCAAGATACCAGATTATTGTCCATCTAGCTTTCTCAACTTGATTTGATAAGTGACCAAGTCTATCTACCAACTGCTCGCCTAAACATATTGGAACCTAAAACTTTACATATAGCACTAGGCGAGGTTTAGTTGTAAATGGTGCACTAAGTCAAAGTGGAACAAGCTAAAATAGGGAGTAGGCGTGGCGTAAAGTAAAGATTGAAGGAAGTATTTAAAAATTTCCTTCTAGGGTATTCCGAAAATTAGAGGGGGTTTGTTCTAATATTCTTTCCAAATCTATTCTCTATTGTTTTACTTTTTATCTTCCAAAATCCTTGAGAAGAGAGGCCGTTTCATGGTAAAGAAGTTACCATGGGGTAATTAATCCGACAACACCAATGGGCTGCCTGAGAACATGACTTTTGAATCTTTCCATTGGAAGGGTAACTGGAGATTTTTGTTTAGCATCCAGAGCTTCTGCTTGACCGGCAAAATATTCAAAACATGAAGCAACATCATCCTGAAACATGAGAATCAAAGCATGAACTAAGAAACAATGCAGAGTAAAGAAACAAAACAAGAATATTCAAACCGTCTACTCACAATGTCCCAAACTGCTTCTTCGAGTGGTTTCCCAGAATCAATTGTTTCAAGTTTAACAAAATGATCTTTTTTTTCTGTTACCTGCCACGCAAAATTAGAATCAGGAATTATTAAACTAAAGCATCAACGCATTCCCATGTTCACACCCTTCTAACCCAAGATACACTTGAACCATGGAGATGCATCTACAATAAGAACTTGAACACTTCAAACTGCATTAAAAACGAAAGAAGTTCTTAAACGGATTCAGTTGTGCTTCCAAGTCCCACAGCGATATCTCGTGACGCTGTCCTAGTCTACATGCACAAGCTATGTTACTCGGACTCGGTTACCAGTATCTCACACGCGTAAATGTCCAAGCGCACTTGGCTATTTCGTGAAATATCACTATGATTTTAGCCCAAAAGGAAGTGTCGGAGTATCCATATCAAAGTCTAAAGTATCAAGGAGTCAATGAGTATGCGTGAGGTATGAGTGTAGATCTGTACAAGCATCATAGTTCACACTAACCATAAGTTCAAAGCAAACACTGTTACTTAGATAGTAACATGATAGTAGCAATCAAGAAAGTTTGTCAACAGGTACTCCCTTTTCATATATAGTACATGATGATAGCAATAAGGAAAGTATGTCAACAGCTACTCCCTTTTTATATAGTACTTAGTACCTTATGCAATTACTATTAGAACACCGACCTTTTATGACTTTTCCTTGTAAATCACTGCGTTTGACATAGAAATAATAACCTAATATTATCCTTTGTTAATCACCATGTTGCTCTAGATTGACCGTTAATGGTAGTAGCCATCTCCATTTCACCCTTACATGATAGAAGTGGCAATAAATTCAAGGTCACATACTCACATTCAGTCAGTTTTAAGCTTAACGACAATGATTTACAAGAAAAATGGTCACAAATATATGCAAGTAAAAGGTTTTTTTAAGGTTTATTTTCTAAAAATGCTATTTAAAAGGTAGTTTTGAGCCAATATTCCTAATAACAATGGAATAATACCCTGTGAACTGTAAAAAAGCAGCATAAATAATATCTAGTGCTCTTTAGGACAGCAAACATTCCGTTGATGATTGTATAAACTGTTCATTGCTAGTCAAAAGCAAGTAGAACTTCAGACCTAATAATTCCTATAAATTCTCAGAACAGGTCATCCATTTCATAAGTAAGGTTTACATCCATCTATACATGGACAAACTAGCTCACTCAGGCAAAACTAATTACTAATCAGAAACCAGGGAAAAGAAAAGTATCCATTTCAGCATTTTAAACAGAAACCTTCATTTCTTTGATGAGTAAAAGTTAAATTTCAGAAAACCGTAATTCGGGTTTACTTTCGAGCTCAGATCTTTCTAATTAGATGCTCTTGCAAGCCCAAACTGCCAAATTGTCCAGTGGTGCAGATCAGAAATTTAAAGTTTATTACATATCCTGCTTCTGTCAAGAACCAATTGTTTCTCCAGGAACCACAACTCTAGCTACATCATACCACCCATCACCATGATGTGCCCCTCATTGACTTTAGGGAGACATACACATTTGCACTATCATACATAACTGCAAAGGTTGATAAACTTGAACGCAAAAGGCATATACAATATCATACTTCCTAACAATTAGGGTGCATTCTCTTCAAATTATTAAGTTCTACTTCTAATAAGTTCTGATAAGTTCCAATAAGTTTTAAGATCTTATGTAATAAGCTTCAATAAGTTCCACTAAGTTCATAAGTTTAGCAAAAATAAGGTGAAGAGCATGTAACCTTACTTTGTATAGGGAACAAAAGCGTTGCTCTAACTTCGGTATTGTATTGGGCAATTTATATTACCCTATATAGTACATAGAGTCTCATACACAACTAAATTATGTCAAATGACCTTCTTACTTCAAGAATATCCAGTTTAACGGATTTAGGCTATGTTTGGTTGGGCAGAAGAGAACGATTTTCCATGAAGACTATTTTTCAAGGGAAAACTCAATTGTCGATTAACTTTCCTTTAGATAAAGCTGAAAAATAGGGAGGCAATTTTTTTCCCTCGTGTAGAAAGGAAAATGATTTCCACATGGGGAAACTAGTTTTCCGAGAAAATATTTTCCTCTCAACCAAACAAGGCTAGGCTCAAAATCTCAAACAATGAACAGTAAATAAAAAAATAAACAAACTGCCCAATGTCAAGGATAAGACGTTCAGAGCCTCATACTATATACGTCAGTTCCACATATCAAGGCATAACATCAGACTTTGTAACAATATATTGTTACAACAGCCAAATGGATATACTTAAACTAAATCTAGATCTGATCTTATCCCTGACACCACATTCAACCCAACAAAACTAAAACTCCGCAAAATAAGTAAATAACCATATCACTCCAAATCATCTACTGATAAATCTATTAAGCCTCTAAAGAACACTCAAACATTCAATTTCTACAATACTCCAATCTAAGAAAATAGCTCAATTTCGACTCATTTGCTAATTTAGAAACTAATGGAATCAAACCATAATTAACCCAACTATACAAAGTTATCATCATAATCATCAAAATTGAAAACATCACCCTAAATTGAATTCTTCCAATAACAAAAAAGAACACAATTAATATTAAAGTTCCATACTTTAGCAGCAATAGCACGCAAGTATCTAGCACGATGAGCACCAGAAGTAGCAGCCCAATCTCTACCCTTATTCCTCTTAAGAGCTCTTCTTGCAGCAGCAACCGCAAGTTCTATATCTTCTGAACTGGCAGCAGGAATATCACCTGAAAAAAATATCAAATTTTGATTATGACCCAGATCATAAAATTCAATCTTTAATCTAAAAATGGTAAGAATTAATTAAGAGAAAGAATTTAACAACGTGGGTAGATAAAATGCAATTTTGACAGTGACCCAGTTCATAAAATTCAATCTTTAATTCAAAAATGGTTAGAATTAATTAAGAGAAAGATAAAATGCAAATTTGACGGTGACCCAGTTCACAAAATTCAATCTTTAATCTAAAAATGGTTAGAATTAATTAAGAGAAAGAATGAAATGAAGTGGGAAGATAAAAATGCAAACCGATGATTTCTTCAGAAGAAGGGTTGATGATGGGAATGCGATTCTTTTTGATGGGTTCACGCCATTCTCCATCGATGAATAATTGGCGAGATGGTATTCTGATCGCCATTTTTTGTAGCAGAAAGAAGAACAGATGAAGTAGGAGAAGAGAGAGAAAGAGTGGCAATTATGGAGTGAGTGGAGAGTGAGGTTTATATAAAGACAATTATAATGGGGTACGTGGCTACTCGCAGCGTCTTCACTATGGACTTTGGAGTTATTATTCCAAATAAATATCACTTTCGTTAAAAATGTTGTAGTAGTATTTCGGGGGGGAAAAAAAGGTTCTAATTAACTAACATTCCCCAATTTTTTAATACTTTGAGGTTGAGAATAAAGGTTATACTTTGAGGTTTGCACTTTACCTAATTTAGCATAATTTTTACAATTTAACATCCTCTCATATTCTTCATCCTTATTATTCTAATGTGTAGAAGGAGAAAAATTGTGAGAAGGTGTACAGTGAATGCTCTCCATAATTTCTATTAAGATAAAAGCTAATGTTAATCCCCTTTTTTTAAGGGAAAAGTTAGTGTATTTAAATAGAAAGATTATCCATCAGTATATACAGAGAGATTGTCCTAAGGCGAGTGGAATTTCTAGCATTGTTCAACTGCAAACGGCATTAACTTAGCTAGATGGTGAGCAACGAAATTACCATCACATGTAACATGAGACCAAACTAATAAAGTAGATAAACTACGAATGGAAGCAAGATCTTCAAGAATGTCATCAACGTCACCAAGTAAGAAGTCTCATCTCTCCAACCTTTGAATAAGATCCAAGCCGTCTAATTTCGGGATAATTTCATGAAACCATGCTCAAAAACTTTCCTCAAACAAAGACCGCGACTTTACTCTCAGTTAATGTTAGTTTTTAAGATTTTTATAGATTTATCATATATATATATATATATATGAAGTACTAGTTTCCTTTAAAGTATTAAATTGTAATGATTTACAATGGTTGATAACTAAAGATTTTCAAACTGTTGTATTTCTTTAGTTAAAATTGGGTCAATATATATTTTTTTGAAGAGCTTTGACTTTATACTCTTTTGTACATACTTGTATCATACTCACTTGTATCTTGAAGTCAAACATAGAGGATTTTAACCATATTAATTTTTTACTTTAATATGGGGTTGCAAATGAGTTGATATGTTCGTATCGATTCCTATTTGTGAACGAGCTCAGAAAGAACTTGAGTAAAACTCATCTCTCATGTAAACAAATTAAACAAACAAAAATAACAATTCATAAGCTCGTCTAATAACAAGCCAAACTCAAACACCTTTGTGTTCACATTGTTAATATTCGAACTTGTTTATAACTCAGAGTACTAGCTCAGTTTATAGCTTGTTCAAAGTCGTATAAACTTATAAGGCTGGTTTTTTTTTCCTATTTAGATTTAATGGATAACAAAAATATGAAATTTATCCATTAATTATTATGTAGTGGTTGGTGGATATTCCCCTTTGAAACTCTTAATTTATTACTCAGGCTAGTTACTACTTTATTTGTAATTAAAATATAGAATTGTTGCTTATACTCTCTCAGTTTTTCTTCCTACTTTTCGTTTTCATCCATTTCTAAAGATTTACTATGTTTTAAACCTTATTGGTAAATGTCTATTACCTTTTTATACAACCTTACTCCACTTGCACATAATTCCACGGTCTCACACTTGCATTATCATTACTGTCTAACTACACAAAAGGACTTATATCCACACTTTCTCTCTGCCATGCCTTGGTCTTTATAAAAATAGTATCAAGGAAAATTGTTAATAAACAGAGGGAGTATCTAAAAAATATAATGCCCATTTATTGATCAAACTTGATTCTAGCTACTCGAGCTCAAACTACAAACGAGTGAGCTCAAGCTCGAATACAAAAGAAGCAAACTCGACAAACAAAATTCTCAATGGGCCAAACTCGAACATGAAATAAAGCTCGTGCAATCTCGACTAATGTTTTAACACTTAAAATCCTTATCAAGCACTTAATATCCTTATCAAACTTAGCCCAAACATGTAAAACCTCAACGCTAACGTGTAAACCAACTTCCATATACATCAGTTTCCTATTCCACCATACTCGATCTATGAGAGTAATGGAGAGTAATGGACCATCTATTTGGTCATAGATTTCCAATAGGTCATTGTGGATCAATGAAAGGCAAGAGTAAAAAAGAAAGAGAGGGTGCTACAGAAAAAAAATTACCATAAAAAGTTTAGTGAAAGTGGCCTAATTAAGTGGCTTAAGAAGACAAAAACCAATACAAAAGATGAGTAGAACATGAATCTCGTGAGATCCGCTTTATTATGTATTTTTAAAACAATAAATTTATTAATATGTATTTAATTGTGCATTATAGTCCTTGCACATTTCTAATGAATATCATGTTCAAAGTGAATAGACTCTAGGAAGATAATAAAATGAGTAACTTTTTTCATTGAAACTTATTTATTGTAGTCTATTCAATTGAAATCATCTATAATCATGTTGAATCTCAAACTAAAGTTCATTTCAAATGAACACCATTTTAATGGCACTATTACTTGGAATGGCTACAGGTTAGATTATAGAGTAGTCGTGTTAAAATGTTAGTGGCTCCAATACCATAAATCTAGTTGATAAATCTTCTATATGTGGCTGACATCCCTCTCAACTATTTTCAATGGTTGCAATTTAACCGTAGTGTCAAGCCTTCTTCCAAAATAAATCAAAAAACATTTCCTATGTAAAGAATATCGACAAATGATGACCCTCTCTTTTGTTTAGTGTTGGACATAACACATAACTAGATGTCGTTCATCCGAGACCACCAAGCCAACCTTCAGTCAGCTTAGGCTTTCAACCTCGGAAGCGCTAACATCATGGTTGCAGAAGCCACAACACTCCACAAAGGTTTACAACATCTCCTTAGAATCGGGGCCACCTCCGTCATCATCGAAGGCGACAACCTCTTAGTGGTCAACACACTCAAAAATATTTGGCCTGCCTCGTGGCAGATTTCACACATCATCAAGGATTCTCAACAAATCATTAGCAACTTTGAGCACTGCGAGATTCGGCATATCTTTAGAGAAGGGAACAGAGCGGCAGATCGGGTGGCGAATGTGGGCCACCTAATACTAGATTCGTTTATCATTTTCGACGGTCCCGTATCTAGTTTACACTCTATCCTCTTGTCTGATGCGTCAGGAGAGACCCTCGTGCGGAGGGGCTCCTGACGTTCTCCTACTTCACACTTTACCTTTTCAAAAAAAAAAAAAAAACTAGATGTCGTTTTCTAAACTTGTGAATAAAAAGAGACACTGGGGTGGAGAAACAGCCAAATTCCCAATCATTCAACAAGTGTCCAATAAAAATGAGGGATAGTTAAGTTGGCCATTACATCTCTTTTGATTCTATAAGTTTTTGAGATCGATTTATATTCCGTGCTTGTGGCTCCTTGTACACCGAAAACAATTAACTAATTGTCTAATAAGCAATAAAATAATCGAGTAACCGACCATGCCATTCAGGATCATTACGAAACATTGGTTTCATACTTGGTGACTACAAAGAACCAATTGAAGTTGGTTAATAGTGGTGGTATATCTCAATTTGTTAGAACCGGGACTACGAGTATCTAATTAAGCTTGTACAATAGTTGTCTAGAACTAAAACTAAATAAAAGTTAACTTATTTTTTTATTGGGCCTACAATAAAATATCCTATATCGAACCCGTTCACAACTGATTTAAAAAATTAGAAGAAATGGTGAAGGTTGAAATCGAGTTTGAAGAATAACAAATCAGACTCGAACACATTGGAAACTCGTTTGAGATACCTAGTGTATGAGTTTACATATACCCTCCTGAATGCACAAAAGCCTACCACGAGTTGGCAAGCAAGGCTTGACAGTCAAGGCCCAAGTGGCAAAAGGCCCACGCTCATTTCGCTCAATAAATCCTTAGTAGGGCTAAGGTAAAAGGATCTCATCTCATTCACTCGCACTTGAGTGGACATACTTTTCTCTCCCTACATCCACACTATCTTTATCTTAAATAAGTACCGACTTAAGCATCGGAGGCCCCGCTCCGGGACACACCTGGAGCTTGGGGTTCATTTGCAAGTTTTAGGCTGAAGCTTGAAATCGGACCGCTCCTACCCACCGAACAGAGATACGAAACTTTTAAAAGGAAACAATGGTCAACTTACCATTTAATTTTCACCTTAATTTCTACAGTCAAAAGTGACCAAAAAAAATCCCAGTAGGTATTACCCTGTTCTCTTATCAATATCTCACGTACCGTTTTTTTCTTTTCTTGAGGGTATATCTCACGTACTTTAATTTATAGCATTGTTTAGTTCCCTAAAAGTATGAACCTTTAATTGTATGTCATTGCATGCCATACAACTTATACAAGAATCTTGGGGCTTAGCCAGATTGGGAGGTGAAATTCATACATGTCTATCGCGAGGGTAATAGAGCTGCGAATTGGCTAGCTAATAAAGGTGTGGAACACGAAAACAATTTTAGCATCGTGCAAGAACCAGATTTGGCTCTCAGAAGAATTATAGGAGAAGATATTATAGGAGTGGCTATGCCACGTGTTGTTGTTGCTTAATTTTATTTTTTATTTTTTTTATTTTTATTTTCTCTTTTCTTGGGGCTTAGCTCCTCTTAAGCACCCAAAAAAAAACTTATACAAGAATCTTTATGATGGATGTATTATACAAATTAAATGATAAATCAACGCCAAAATTAGTCAATTAATTATGTAGAAAGATTCTTCACCTTTAATTAGATGATGTCATGAAATTAAAAATTGAAGACGTACAGAAATAAACTTTCTTTTTCAGTTTAATTTAACAAAAACTTCAAATACTTTTCCCTGTCTTCTCGTTGCTTGCGTGGTGCTGATTAGAGTTTTATCAAAGTTTCCAACATAAACAATTCAAAAATATATTTTCATATGCATGTAATTTTACCAATTAGTTTTGCCATCAAAAAGAAAATAAAACCTTAATATTTTACTCTCTTTCGGTCTTTCCTCATCTTTTAGCTAGCACCTTAGCAATTTAGCAAACTAAACAAACTCACCTATAAATTTAAATGATTTATTTATCATTTCCCTTGATAGAGAGTGTTGCTATTGCTATTAATGTTGATTCAGCTATTTTACAAGCTCCTCATACCTCATTCGAGTGAGATTGAATGGGTCTGAATCTAAGCTCTGAGACGGTGAACCCTGGACTCTAGGAGCCCTCGAGGATAAGGCCTCCAACGCTCAAGTGATCAATACTATTTTAGAGTGAGAGAGAACGTGGATATAGGGAAAATTTGTAGGTTACTCAAGTTATGAGACGATGAGACTCCTTTATCGAAGCCCTCTATACCCGTAGAAGTGTATATAGTAGTATGACTATGAGTATGGGTATTCACCGCTTTAGGCCCTGTTCAGTTCACCTTAAAATAATAATATTTAGTAAAAATAAGTTCAGCTCAGTAAAAACAAGTTCATATCAGTAAATATAAGTTTAGTTCAGCAAAAATAAGTTCATTTCGGTAAAAATAAGTTCAGTTCAGTTCAGTAAAAATCAGCAGTGTATAGAAGAAAAAACAACATAGCCTTAACCTCAAACCTTATATAGCCTTATTATAAGTATTAATCAACGTTGAACTCTTTTTTTGAGGGGACACTCAACGTTGAACTTCCGTATAAGCGGGGGGACATATTCTTTATCAATATACTCGATCAAGGGTAATCAAATTAGAAACAAATATAAAAGAGAAAAAATCAAAATCTTTACTGCTATTATTTATTTATATACTTCATATTATTACACCAATAAGCAAAGCTAATTGTACGTAAGAAAAAATCATGTAACAAAAACTTGATCAACAAATCAAATCAAATAAGATTCACAGATACCCATAATCATCAACCTATAGAAAGAAATTAAACAATCAAATCAAAGATTTACAGAATATTTTTAAAAAAAAGAGATGATCATGTAAATTAATGTTTTTGGGTGGTCTTCTGATACTTGTCTTTAATCCAATTGATGCCCATAGAAGTACCTTGTTTAACCTTCTTGAAACCAGTAGAAGCAACTTCTTTAGTCTTATTAAGCCCATCTTCAACCTTCTTCTTTGCACCCCCTCCTGATTCATTATTCTTTTTCTTGGTTATTTTGCTGTCATTTTCATGGCTAATATAAGCTGGTTGTGGGTCCCACTGATCTGCCCATGAAGTCTCATAACTCTTATTATCTGCCATATTTTTGTAAACCTGTAAAAGCTTAAAACTGTAACACAATGGAGATTTAAGGAGAGAACAGAAGAAGGAACAAGAATATGTTGATTTTATTGTTGAAGTTTATTTCAAAGGTTTGATGTAGTGTTATTTATACACGTAAAAAGAAAATGTATAAAGTCATATATGGAAGGAAGGAGGAAATGGGGGAATATTTCAACCGTGTTGAACTCCTTGCTTGGACCGTTGTTATGCTTTGATTGTTCTTGTTCTAGTAATGTTTGATAAAATGTTGCTTATTCTAATGTTTTGGCACGGGTGGATCATGATGTTGCGCGTATGAGCTTACCTATACATAACTATTAGCTAGGTAATGTGAATCTTCCTAAACCATGATAGATTTGTTTGAAATTGGTTGCCCACCTTTCCATTTTTGTCAATATCTTACATCCTTTGAGTACCTATTAACAAATTAAATAATTCGATAACTTCTTTTCATTTAATTTAATTTTTGAAAAGCCATTGAAATTTGTGAAAAGATTGTATTGTCACGTGGTATAACCGATATGAAAAGATGGTTTAATTTTTTCCTGTTCATCACTCTACACGGCCTTAGTTGCAAGTTATTTTGAGAATATGCACACCTTAAGAAAATATGGCATTTAACGCAAGGAGATGTAGGAGATCCCAAATGAAATTAATATCGTTTCAACTTCACGTTTTGTTATTTGTATTTTTTTTAAGTTACTATAGTGTGAACTTATTTATCAATATTTTGATTATCATTGAGCTTGGTCCCTTCCCTCTCCATCCTCCTATTTGTAGCTCCACCCGGCTTAACTAATATGGCACTTGGTAATTCTTTTGAAAGAATTTTTAGTTTGATTTATACTCTGAATATTTGTAATATCGACAATGACATAACTTTTTAAATACAATAACGACAATGATAGTTATAATAATTCTTTATGAGGATAAATACTACTTCATTTAAATTAATAATATATAATTTGTAAATTAATTTTTTCAAAAATAGATCTAATATAACTTGACGTAAACTTAATTTATCAAATATGATCATATTTGACTTATAATCGAATCTAATTGGATCACAACTTATTTCTTACGATCTGATCAAACCTCAACTTGATTCACTAACTTGATATGAACTTAATTTAGATTTGATTTGAAGTTATAAGGTCGAATATAATCTAAACTGGCCTAATCTCATTTAACTTAGGATAAGTAATAAGGTCTATTGAGAACCTCAACATTGATATTTATTTCCATGATAAACAACATTCAAGGCAAAATTAATGAGTAAATCCTTTCAAATATGACTCGGAACTCATATCCCTTAAGTACGTCGTTGGTTACCTCACACATATGTTTAATATTCAAAGGCATTTCCTTGCCATTAGCACCTTGAGGAGATTGCTCAATTAAATCGGCAACTTGATTGGTTCACAATGTCCAACATTCCAAACTCCAAAATGGCCTTTTTCAGGATTTCGAAAGTTGATAGTCAACCTAAAATCAAAATATTTATTCGGAATATTTTACTTAATGGTCTCGCTAACAGGGACAATTTAAGGTTTTTTGGCATATCCCAATTGAACTTATGTCTAGTATGTCGAAATTCTCTAGAAACACCAATTATCTCTTCCTATCATGTCCAATATCGCAAGCTTTTCGTACATGTCGGATCGTAACTAATTTCCTTGGAGCATTAACCAATCTAGGTGAAATTTAGTCCAGTATTCTAGATTTCAAAACACCTTAAACAAACGTCAAAAATATTCCTACTCCTTTGGAGCTTATGAAAAGAATGTAACAATAGTTTTTTTCAAATGGAAATGTTTCAACCAAATGACGTCTTTATTGAGCTAACCATACAATTACAAATGGATTTTGCGTAACTTCGTCGGCATAAACTCTTTTTTTTATATCCCTCCCTCTATAGGTCCACTGAAAAACCCCTCCTGAAAATTTTATCAAACTCAATTTTGATGGCTCTGCTACTAATTTCTCAGCATTGTCTCACAGAATAATCATAGTCGGATCCTAAATGCAATTGCCTACAGTTTGGAGGCAGTACTCCCTCTTATTGCCGAATTTAGAGGAATCACCTCCCTCAAATTCACCATATGGCATTCAAGATCTTCTCATATAATAAGACAATTTAGTAAACAACAATATTCTTAAAGGTCACTTCACAAAACCCTAGCCCCTGTGCAATACTCCCCCTCATTGCCTGTGTAGAGGGATCACCTCCCATTCACCATATGACATTCAAGATCTTCTCATATAATAAGACAATTTAGTAATCAACAATATTTTTAAAGGTCACTTCAAAACCCCCTAGCCCTGGTGCATATTAGAAGTCTTATTCAAGTTTGTGCTTCATTTCTATCGTCCATATATTTCGTGAAGCCAACCGAGTAACATAATATCTTCAAAATAAGCGCATCAATTATCCATTAAGGAATGTCCTTAAAGATCAATGCTTGTATTTTTTTTGGTAGGTAAGAATAATTTATTAGATAATTTAAGACAAAACATAAGAGAAGAGCCCATTGGCCTTCACACTTTACTTATCTTTCAAAACTGTTTTCATAGTGAAAATCAAGTAAAGGAGGGTACATGTTAACATAAAGGGGGTGCGCGTGCATTCATTAATGACATTTTTGTAAATACCGACATATTTGATGTTAGCAGCACAACTTTGATGTTAGAAGCACACCTATCCTTAAATCATGATCGTAAATATTATATGTAACCCCTTTTTTTCAATCAGGATTGTTAGTTTTTAGTTTTCAGCAAATATAGGTTTTTAGCAGACCTCGACTATATATATATTAAAAAGCGTAAGCTCATGTGTCACTCTCTCTTCTTTTCAATGTTATTCTCATAAAAAAAGTGCAAATTGTCTATGATAAGTTTTGAACCCGTTACCTCGTGTATGGAAGATAAATGCTCTAACCATGACTCCACTACACTATTGTTGCTTCTTTATCAATACTAATAATGATATTATATGTTTTCAATGAAAAAATATTTCAATTGCATTTATGATAAAACTATTAATCTAATAACTTTCAACACCAAATTTTATCTGTCTTAAGTACTAAAGTATAATACCAAGTAAGTGTTGGTCCAGTGGTGATGGGGACTGGTTTTGGTAGGACGGACTCGTGTTCGAATCCCCGCAACACCCTTGGGAGAGAAATGGAACCTAACCACCCCGAACTTGACCTCGATCCGGATGTAGCCCGAAGGCTGAACCGAGTGCAAACAGCAAAAAAAAAGTAATAAAGTATAATCTAGATAAACACTGGAGCATCGCCTCAGGCCAAATACTAGTTAAAAGTTTAAAGCTATCCATTATAAGAAAATAGTGCAGGTAAGTGGCGAAGTAGTATGTGTAGAAGCTGTTGGTCCAACATTTGAAAATGAATGATGGGCTAAGGTTGGCGGCATTTGAGGCCTCGGTCCAACAACAATTGAACAGTCAAAAATTAAAATACAATGAGGTCTATAGTTTTCGATTCTAGAAGCTTATTATAGGGAGTCTTGAGCGAGAGTCTTGAACAAAGATTTTCTTTAAGTATGTTGCTAGTTTTTCGACTTAGATGGTTATGTCGCTGAATATAGGTGAGTCAGCTGAATCTTATGAGTCAATTAATGTATTTCCCTATACCTTGTGTATGGGGTCTACCTAGCAGACCTCCAGCTGGAAGCAGCCTGCCACTCCACGTCAGAGCGCCTAGAGCAGAGCAGACCTCCTCAGGCAGACCGCTCCGGACATAGCCTTTAGGCTGGAGTTTAATGAAGGCCTCGTTCCACCTTGGCCCACTTTCAAAGAGGCCCACTCACTTTACTAGGTCAGTTACAAGTCCATGTCTCATATAAATACCCATGCCCATGCATGGGTAAGGTACGTTGAATAAAACACTCACAAAATACTTGCACTTGATACTCGTTTTCTCTCGACTAGAGATCTTGTGCTCAATTTGGACTGACTTAGGCATCGGAGAGGCGATCCTCGGAACCACCCCCGAGGTTTCTCCTTGTTTTGCAGGTAACCACCACCACGAAGGACGTTTGGGAGCCACGATTCCACCAAGTACCCACCACCACATTCACTGTTGCTGTCTTGGACAGAAACAATTTGGCGCTAGAAGGAGGGGAAGAGTAGAAAAGCCCAATCTACAACTTCGCAATGGTGGTTCCAACCTCAGAAACGCTCGGTTCCGACAGTTCAGGAGGAGAAAGCAACTCTCCACTGAGAGAAACAAGCACGAGATCAACAAGAAGGGGTAGTGCTGCTACCACCAGATCAGGCAGGAGGGAAAACACCATCACCCCTCACCGTGAAACCAGGCAGACCCCACAGCCAAGCAGCTTAGTGGTCATGCCCACACCGGAGCAACTTCAAGCAGCTTTTCAAGTGCTGCAGTCTGCTCAACAGTTTATGCAAACTGTTGGAAGCCAACCTGCTCGAAAGAGAAAAAGAACCGGAACACACGATTCAGTTCGAAGGCACCTGCGGCTGTCATCTGAAGAGGAGGCAGCCACGGCAGACCCCTTATGTGGGTACAATATGACGAACATTACACCCACCCCGACGTCGGAGTATGGCCTATCTAGCCGCTCTGGACCCGGGTACATCAGGAGAGGCTGGCAGGAAGCAGAGTGGGATACTGAAATAATGCAGCAAGATCATCCCAGTATGTTCAAAGAACAGACACCCACAGGGTATACGGCAGGCTCAAGTCGGAGATCTGTCCACAGAGGAAGTCCAAGGGGCGTGGCCCAGAATGTCCAGCCGCGACCCAGAACCAGGCACAACTCAGGAGCTGAAGAGGCCCTGTCTGCGCCTGGTGGCGGAACGGTCAGAAGGCATGTCAGCCTGAGGTTAGGAACAATACCAGAGGAGGGCTCTGGCGATAATGGAGCCCCCACAGACCTCAGAGGACTCATAGCCCATAGAGTCAACTCCAGACCCATTGTGGTCTCACCTGCAGAGGAGATTAGATCTCCTTCCAAGTCTCCCTTCACACCTGAAATCATTGCGGCCAGGGTGTCAAAAGCGAAGCTCCCGTCCAATCTCAAGTTCGAAGGGGAGGGAGACCCAAAGGAGCATGTGGCAGCCTTTGAGACCCACATGGAACTAGGAAATTACAATGAGGCCACATGGTGCAGACACTTCCCTGCCACTCTGACAGGGATAGCACAAACCTGGTTCAGGACTATTCCCCAAGGAACGATTGCTAACTTTGATGAACTGAAGAAGAGATTCAAAGAGCATTTCGTTAGCGGAAGCAGGAGGAACAAATCCACACACGAGCTGCTATTGCTGAAGCAGACTCAGAATGAAAGCTTGCGGGATTTCATAGGGAGGTTCAACAAGGAGCTGGTGCATATCCCAGAGCTGGAGCAGAAGCTCGCTCTGCACGCTCTGAGGAACGCCCTACCCCACACCAGTAAATTCAGAGATGATCTTAAATGGGTCACCATGAAAGAACTCAGCGAGGCCCTGGCCCTGGCAGAAAAATACATAGCCGTCGAAGATTTCAACAAAGCATCGACGCACGGAGCAGAAACAGGCAGACCTGCTATACAGGGTACCAGGCGGAATGAGCACCAGTTCATGGGAGGCAGACTGAATTTTGGAGGCCCCTGGCCCCATCAGAACAGAGGGAGAGAAAAGCAAAAAGAAGCAGAGAGAGAAGCAGACCGGCTGAAGGCCCAAGATAAATATAACAACTATAGCAACCTCAGCGCGCCAAGGGCTGAGATCTTTCTGACCCACAGAGATGACAGCAGGTGGCACAGACCACCACCCACCAAGAAGAGAAGCCTAGGCTCAAACATGGCAGAGTTCTGCGCTTTCCATGAGACGCCAGGCCACAATACGGAAGACTGCATAAGCCTGAAAAATGATCTGGAAAGCCTGATCAGACGAGGCTACTTCAAAGAGTACCTCGCCTGGAATCAGGGGATCAAGGAGAAGGAGCAACAGAGCGAAGGGCAGACACTGCAGGACAAGCGAGCAGAGATCAAGGAAGGGAAAAAGAAGACGGTATACGTCATATTTGGCAGCTCTAGCTCGATAGGGGGAGAGAAGGCTCACCTAAGGCAACTCACCCACCCCAACCTCTACTCCATCAACCAGGCAGAGCTGAGCCCAGATCTACCAAACATGACCTTCACAGCAGAAGACTGCAAAGGCATCAGCTTCCCGCACTCTGACCCTCTTGTGGTCACTCTGGAGATTAGCAGGATAGATGTACGAAGAATACTGGTAGATGGCGGGAGCGCCGTGAATATCCTTTATAAGGATACCTTCGATAAAATGGAGCTAGATCGTTCAATGCTGAAGCAAGGGGGAACTCCAATCGTCGGATTCACGGGGAATTCCATCATCCCAGAGGGGAAGATACATCTGACAGTGACCACAGAGGGGCAGAACGGAGTGAAGAGAGCAGTAGTACAAGAGTTTCTGGTGGTAGACCTCCCGTCACCATACAACGCTCTAATGGGAAGGAAGTTCATCGAGGCAGTACAGGGAATCCCGTCAACCCATCATCAGACCATGCTTTTCCTAAGCAGTACTGGAGAAGTGGGCAGACTGAAGGGAGATCAGAGAGCAGCTAGGTCATGCAATCTGACCGCCCTAAAGAAGGATAAAAGACCTCCTCCTCCTGACCACTCTGGGTCCAGGAGAAAGAGGAGAAAGGAAAAGAAAGAAGGAAAGAGGTTAGAGGCCGAAGAAGCCAAGAAGGACCAGGCTGAAGAAGCCGGGAAAGAAAGTAATGAAGGAAAGGCCAAAGAGGCCAAGCAAAGAGAGGAAGAGTGTGCTGCTATCAGTGAGGCCGATGCTCGGCCAGAAGCAGAGCAGGAGGCAAATAAGCCTGAACCGGGGGAAGAGACCGAAGAGGTACTCTTGGGACCGGAAGAAGGCAGGGCAGTCAGGATAGGCAAAGACCTGGATCCTGAAACCAGAGTCAACCTAATCAGTCTGCTGAAAGAGAACGCAGATGTGTTCGCTTTCTCGGCAGCTGAGATGCCTGGGGTGGACCCAGCCACCATCAACCACAAGTTAAACACCGCCGCAGGATACAGACCTGTGAAGCAGAAGAGGAGGAACTACTCTGCGGAGAAAAATAAAGCCATCGAGGAAGAAGTTCAGAAGCTGCTTGAGGCAGGGTTCATAGAGCCCTGCAAATATCCAGAATGGTTGGCCAATGTGGTAATGGTTAAGAAGACGAACGGGAGCTGGAGGATGTGCGTTGACTTCACAGACCTCAACAAAGCCTGCCCTAAAGACTGCTATCCCCTGCCAAGAATCGACCAGCTGGTAGACTCTACCAGTGGGCACGCTCTGCTCAGCTTCATGGACGCGTTCAGCGGATACCATCAGATCTTCATGGACCCCGCAGACAAGGAGAAGACGGCATTCATCACCCCTATCGGGGTATTCTGCTATGTCATGATGCCCTTCGGGCTGAAGAACGCAGGCGCCACCTATCAAAGGCTGATGGATCAGGTCTTTGCCGGTCAAAGGGGAAGGAATTTGGAGGTGTACGTTGATGACGTCATCACCAAGAGTAAAACTGAGATTGACCACATAGCAGACCTAAAGGAGACCTTCGCCAACCTCCGCAAACACAGCATGAAGTTGAATCCTAAGAAATGCGTGTTTGGAGTACGGTCAGGGAAATTCCTGGGCTATCTGGTCAGCGAAAGGGGGATCGACGCGAATCCCGACAAAGTAAAAGCAGCTATGGATCTGCCAGAGCCTAAAAGCATCAGAGACATCCAGAGGCTGACAGGCAGAATGACAGCCCTGTCCAGATTCATAGCTCAGTGTGCAGAGAAAGCTTTCCCATTCTTCAAAATATTGAAGGGGAACAAAGAGTTCAGGTGGGAAGCAGAGCAGAAGGAGGCATTCCAGAAGTTGAAGTCACACCTCTCTGGCCTGCCAACATTGGCCAGACCCAAGACAGGGGAAGCTCTCTCCCTATACATTGCCGTTACAACTGCAACTGTGAGTGCAGTCCTGCTGAAGGAAGAGAACAAGAAGCAGCAGCCGGTATATTTTGTAAGCCACACCCTCACGGGTGCAGAAACACGCTACCCATTGATAGAGAGGGCAGCCTACGCAGTAGTGCTGGCCACCAGAAAGCTGAGGCCATATTTTGACGCACATCCCGTCACTGTGCTGACAAATATGCCTCTGGAAAAGGCAATGGAGAAGGTAGACAAATCAGAGAGAATCATGAACTGGGCCCTGGAGCTGACAGGGTTCGGTATCAAATTCGCCCCGCGAACCGCCATAAAAGCACAAGCTCTAGCTGACTTCCTAGCAGAGTGTGCCTATCAGGAATCAGTAGGAGAGCCCAGAGCCTGGGAAGTCTTTACAGACGGGTCTGCAACCATCAACGGCTCTGGGGCAGGCGTGGTCATCAGAACCCCAGAGGGGAAAATCATTGAATATGCCCTGAAGTTCATGTTTTCGGCAACCAATAATGAATCAGAGTACGAAGCGGCCATCGCTGGATTGCAGCTCTGCCAGACCCTGGAAGCCAAGCACGTCCACCTCAAAATTGACTCTCAGTTGGTAACCAACCAAGTCAAGGGGGAGTATGAGGCCAAGGAGCCGACGATGCAGAGCTACCTAGCCAGAATGAGGTCTCTGATTTCAAATTTTGAAACTTTTAGAATTGAACAAGTGCCTAGAGCACAGAACGCACAAGCAGATGCCCTGTCCAAATTGGGAAGCAGCAGTCTGCAAGAGCTGAATAGGTCTGTTCTGGTGGAAGTCAGACCCACCAGTGCAATCTGCGAGGATGCAGAGCGAGTTTTGGAACTGGAAGATATGCCAAAGTGGATCAAGGAGATCGCTGAGTATAAACAGACTGGCAAATTACCAGAAGGAAAAATGAAGGCAAGAAAACTCAAGCTGACAGCATGCAGATACTGCCTGATCGGGGACGAGCTATACAGGAAGTCTTTCTCTCTGCCCCTACTCAAATGCATAGGGCAGAGAGATGCAGACTACATATTGAGGGAGATTCATGAGGGACTCTGCGGACACCATATCGGACCAAGAGCTCTGGCCCATAAAGCTCTCAGAGCCGGTTATTATTGGCCCACAATGAAAGCTGACTCTGAAGCTTTGGTGAAAAAATGCGACAGCTGCCAGAGGTTTGCACCGAACATCAAGCTACCCGCAAACGACCTCATGCCAATCTACAACCCTATCCCATTCGCCCAATGGGGGCTAGACATCCTGGGACCCTTCACAACGGCCCAATATCAGAAGAGATGGTTAATTGTGGGGGTAGATTACTTCACTAAGTGGATAGAGGCAGAAGCCCTATCCACCATCACAGAAGCAGCCGTCAGAAAATTTTTGTGGCAGAACATCATCACCAGATACGGAATTCCGAAGGCTTTCGTCTTCGACCACGGGAGACAGTTTGACAACATACCCCTATCAGGGTGGTTGGAGCAGTTTGGGATCAAATATGCCCTATCTTCAGTCTGCAACCCTCAGTGCAACGGTCAGGCCGAAGCCGCTAACAAGCAGATCCTGATAGGCCTACAGAAGAAGCTGGAGGAGCAAAAAAGCAAGTGGCTAGAGGAGCTGCCTAACACTCTGTGGTCGATAAGAACCACAATCAAAGAATCGACTGGGCAGACCCCCTTCCACCTGGTATATGGTTCTGAAGCTGTCATGCCTGTTGAGATCGGGTCCGAGAGTCTGAGGATCAGCCTATTTGAGCCAGGTCTGAATGACGAAGCCCTGAGGACAAATCTAGATCTGCTGGATGAATACAGAAACGAAGCTAGATTCAGAATGGAAGCTTACAAAGCCAGAGTCAGCAGATACTATAACCGGAAAGTGAGGGCCAGGCCTCTGGAGGTAGGGGATCTGGTACTCAGAAATGCAGCAGCTGTGCAAAAAGACAAAATACACGGAAAGCTGTCAGCTAAGTGGGAGGGACCCTACCAGGTTAGTGAAGAGCTACACCCCGGAACCTACAGACTGAGAAGAATGGATGGAAGTGAACTAAAAAGCAACTGGAACGCCCGAATATTGAAAAAATACTTCGTAAACCCAGATTGTATCAAAACGCCCATGAATGAAAGGCCTTTGAGCCACCCTTTGTCCACCACTCTCCATTTCGCATTAAACCCCCATCCCCTTATCAATTCTTTATGAAAAACAAAACGACAAAATCAGATAGACCCTTAGCAGACTGAGAAAAAATACCACAGTCTGGCAAAAGAAAACAGGGTCTGAGTCAGACTGAAGGCTGAAGAGGCTCTTCAGACACAAAAGTAAACTGTATAATGAAGAAAGGGAGTCGGCCAAAAGGTTAACTCTGTCCAAGAGCCCCTGAGGCCCGCAGAGTGATCGGATGCCGACTCGACTTACCGATGTCATAGACCTCTACCTCTAAACCTGCAGGGCCGAAGGCCCAAAAAGCAGCAAGGATAAGTCATAGACACCTAAGGCTAATGGGGACGCGAGAGTTCCTAAGAACCAAAGCGTACCCCGACACGAAAAAGATGGCAGAAGGAGCTAAAGGGCGAACCCCAAAACTCCCAGAATCATCGTGACTTAGGGCGTCAAAATACCTCCTCTGCTCTGCTGTTGTTGAATCTTTGTCATACACAAGGCAGAGCAGAAGAGTAAAGGGCCCCTAAAGTCTCAGCTCTGAGCAAATCTCACCGGCCACCAAGCCAAATAAACGAAAACGCCTGAATGCATTTGCTTGATGGCACGGCAGACTCATCATCAGAGCAGAACGCAGGTACTTAGCAGAAATAACAAAACATGGTATGCATCGAATAGAAAGCACAAAAGTCAACAGAGGAACGCAACTCGCATTGCAGGAAACATAATTGCTGACTAATTGAATCTTACATAGGAAGATCTGGCTATAAACCAAATCAGAGTGCTACATAGTACTACAACAACGGCGGCTACCTAATCAAAATAAGGGAGCAAATACAGATGGAAAGGAAATGTTTGACTATTTAGTTACAAATATTACAAGATAAGTCAATTAGGATATCATCGGAGGGCAAAAACGGAGGACTGCAATCAGTTCAGCACAGGCTCCCAGCTCACCTACCTCAGCAGCTCAGACAGGAGTCACAAGAAGACTGAGGCGAAGCATGAGATAGCCGCCCGAGTTCCTATTGCTTAGGAACGGAGCTGCCATCCTTTGCAGAGCTCCCATCAACTTGCTGCTCTGAAGATTCTCCCTCTGAAGGCAGAGAGTGGAGCAACTCCAGATCTCTGAGCTCCTGAGTCACCGGAGGTCGCATATGCACTTGACTGGCATAGGCGTCCTCAAAGGCATCCCAGTTAAAAGAGGGCTGCAAATGCCAGAGAACCCTGCGGACCGCAACTTTGCAGTCCTCCCAGTACTTGTTCCCAAACGCCTCTTCCATCTGAGCAGCCCGGGCAGCCTCCTCCGCCAGCAGCTGGGCCTCTTTCTGTTTTAGGGCTACCTCAGCCTCCTTAGCCTGCTGAGCCTCCCTCTCAGAAAGCAACTTGGAGAACTCTGCCCCTAGCTCCTCCTCCTTCTGTCTTAGAGCTGCCTCAGCCTCCTTGGCTTGCAGAGCCAATTTAGCAGAGCAGCCTTCATGATCAGCCCGTATAGCAGAGAGCTGACCCCTGAGCTGCTCCTGCTCCTTCAACGCCGCCTGCAGCCGGGCCTCGGAGGTCTTCAGCTTAGTCTCCACCGTCGAAGCACGAGACAACGCCTCACTAAGCTGAGAAGAGAGGCGGGAATGCTCAGCCGCGATAGCCTCTGCTTGCGCCGCCTGACCCTCCATGCGTTGGTTGACGGTCCGCAAGGTGTCGCGCTCCACAATCAGAGCATCCCTCTCCTCCTCAGTTTCACGGCAGGTGGACACAATCAGAGAGTTCTGGGATTTCAGCTTGGCATACTCTGCTCTCTGCTGCGCTACCTGAGCCTTAAGCTGCTGCAGTTCAGGGAGATCTGCCTCATGTCTACCCAGCCCCACAGCATGGCAGAACTCTCCAATGAAGGCGCCGGCCCGTGCAGCCTGTAATCAAGGAAAAAACATATCAGAAAGAAATCTTAATGTCATAAACAGATGACTATAAGAAGAACAGATAACTCGCCAGGGGGACATCTTGAACAGCATAGTCCGGTGAGAAGCGACTTGCCAGAAGCTTCAACCACTCACTGGGATCAGGGAAGGCCACGGACATCTGCTCCCGCCCCTGAGCCTCGTGCTGGTCGTCCGCCGATTCCCTCTGCAGAGAACCTGAGCCAAAAGAAAGTCCAGTCAGTTCCACAGAAGGGAAAAGGCCGGAGCTAAGACCAGGTAAAGGATGCACACCTTTGGTGGCGACGTCGTCCTCAACAACAACGATCCGAGGGGAGTCAGCAAGGAGACGAGTCTTCTTCTGAGGAGGAGCTCCTTCCTCACTCTGCCTCTCTGCTGACCTCTTCTGGGAATGAGAAGAGACCTCAGGCTCAGCCGTAGTCTGATGAGCACCCTCTGCAAGGGGCTTAAGCTGGCCCGCAGTGGGAGCAGAGGTCTGAAGAGCCGCAGCAGACTGCACCTTCCTAGCCCTCAATTGCTGCTGAAGAAAATAAAAGGAAGAAAATGCCGTCAACAAAGTAAGGCACAGAACGAATTGACTCTACAAGAGGGAAGAGAGGAAAAGGAAACACTAACCACACGCGCCAGATCCTCAGGAGTAGGGGCAAGGACCTGCTTAAAGCCTCTGGGAGGAGGAGGAGCAGCCTTCCTACTAGGAGGAGTAGCCTTTTGGGCAAGGGGAGACAAGACAGTCTCCACCACTGGGACGGAAGCCAAGCTCTGCTGCTCCACCCTCTCATGCTGGAGAGGCTCCACCGTCTCCTGGTTAGTCTGAACGGGCGTAGGGGCGGTTTTCCCAGCAGAGCCTATCATATTAAAATAAAAACAGGGAAATCAAGAAGGTGCAGGTAAAAAGAAACCGATAACAAAGAGCAGTTTGGGTCTGAAGAAGACAGCTACCTGACTGGCCCTCACTCTGATCCTCAGCAGACTGAGTCGTGACAGTCTTAGCAGCCTCCGCCCCCGTCCTGTCAAACTCTGTCATGGCTCGATGGGACTCCTGACCAGCTTCATCAGGCTGAGCAGAACCACCCACTGGAGTAGGTTCTTTCTCCGTCCTGTCAAACTCTGTCGCCGCTTGGTCAGGCCCTCCCATGGGCACATCCTCCACCACAGGCGGTTCTGAAAGTAAAAAAAAAAAAAAAATACCTGGTCAGAATGCTGGTCAGAATGCACACAAGCAGAAAGAATACCTTGAGGTTCATCATAAGTAATACCTGGTTGCGCAGGAGGAAGCTGTTGCAGGGGCTCAACAATCAGAACAGTCCCTTGCAGAGTGCTGGCCCCCTCTGCAGATCCACCAACATCATCATCGCCCGGCAGATGCACAGCACACCGGGAACGATGGGTCTGCAGAGGAACAGCCGCCGCCTCCTCCTCGTCATCAGATTGAATCTCTGTGACAGTGGCAGAGGGGCCCCCTTGCGGCCGGGACGCCCCAGTAAACCTATCCACAAGTTCCGGGCGCTTGGTCCGGAGGGAAGGATGGTCCAAGGGGGTAGCGTTAATCTCCCTGATGAAGTCAGGGACGGTGTAGGTCCCTGGGTCAGGTACCGGACGGTACCTGCGACATACTGAAGACTGACTCAAACCCAGCTCCCAAGGAATGGCAGACCCCAGAGTCTCTGCAACATTAGAATACTCATTAGCTACAGCAAGTCAGAATGCAGAAGGAAAATAATGGAAAGGGGCAGAACACGCCCGCCAGCTCAAAACCCACCCTTAATCACTTGGCGAACAAACTGTCTGCACGGAGCTGCAGCACAGTACAAACAATGAATCACAGCAGAATGGAAAATGAGAAGCAGAGTTAAGAGTTGGCAGAGCGCTTACCCGTAGTATAATCAGGAGACAGATGGCCTATCCTCAGGAAGGCATTTTGACACATCACATAGTGATGCGGTAACCAGTACTTGGGAAGAAACTGCTTCCCGGCAGTAACCTTGGATCTGGACTTGAAGTAGTAGTAAGCTACCCTCTCGTCCCAGTTCAGCACATTCGGGTCCAACTGCCTCTGGAAGTTAGGCTCCACAGGGCGCAGAGGGGCCCTAAATTGATAAGGGTGCCCTTCCTCCGTCGGTACCCTAACAAAGACAAAACTATCCCGCCAATCCTTCAGACTGAGATCGACGGGATAGACCGTCAGATGATTGGCCCGCACCGAGCCGGTGAAAAAGCTATACTCCCCCCCCTGCCTCTTAAAATAAAACATGCATTAAAAGAGTTTCATGGTGAGGGGGAAGCCCAGAGCTTCACAAACCCAAATAAACCCCAGAATCTTCTTCAGAGACTGGGGATTGACTTGGCAGAGAGCCATACGATACCGGCAGAGAACCCACTCCAAGAACCAGTGGATGGGAATCTAAGCCCGAACTCCAGCTGCTTCATATAAACAGCAGTGTACCCCTCTGGTACATCTGCCAGGCTCTGACCCTCTTGGGGAAGCACTACCCAAGACCCGCGAAGCGGCTTGATCTCCGCAGCAATCTCCAGGTAGTATGCAGCATGCGCCCGTTTGAACGCTTCTGCAGATCTCTTCGCCAAATAAGGCTTACCCTTGCTGTCGTAAAGGGCAAGACTCCGCATTTCATAGTCGCTGTACTTCCATTTGACTGTGGGCAGAGTGGGCTTAAACTTGTAGTTGGGAGGAAATCTGTTGGTTTCAGGACCCAACACCTCCTTACAAAGACTGTCCCAGGGGTAAAAGATCTCCCATTCCTCCGGAACCACCTCGTCCTTACACCGAGGCAAATCCAACTTTAAAAACGGGGACTGAGTGTCCACAGGATAAGGCTCATCCGGCTCGGACGAAGAGGTAGATACCACATCCTTCCCACGGGAAGCAGCAGAGTGAGAAGTAGACATCCTACACAACACAAGAAGCAGACGACAGCACATCAGACTTGCAGTCACCACACAAGACAGTCTGGCACCTCAAACCTACAGACTGAGCTACCAGACTGGGGGGCAAGGATGTGTATGAGGATGTGTATGGTATGTAAAGATCAGAAATAGCCAAGAAATAGGATATTTTCTTGCAAATAACGCAGTACAAACAATGAAGACACATCGCAGGCTTACAACCCAGCAAGTAAAGAGGATAACAGGGTAAACAAAGCAAACCCTAAAAATCTTAAATGTCAACAGTCGAGCAGAACTCAGCTGAAGCAGCAGAGCAGAGCCTACCAACCAGAGCAGAGTCCTGCTGAAGAAGCAGGACAGAGCCTATCATTCAAAGCGGCAGAACGGAAACGAGACAACACCAAACAGATCTATGAAACAAAGAAGTAAACAATCGCATCTGAAGACCAAAGGAAAGAAACCCTAACCCCAAAAACACAGGCAAATAAATGCGTACAGAAGGAAAAAGGGGGAGAAATCCATAAACACAGAAAAGATCACATCAAAACCATCCAAGAAGGAAAAAACCAAAAGTAGATCTGGGAAAAGGAGTTTACCTAGATGGAGAGCAGAAGACGCCAAGGAAGAGAAGACGAAAGCCACGAACGCAACAGTATCAATTAATCTCCAAACGCAGACAGATATCTCCCAGGATAATCAAGAGAAATCACTCGAAAATGGCTAGGGCGAAAAGAAATTCTCGAAGAACAACAAGAAAGTTTGAAAAGCAAAGAGTTCGAAGGAAAGGAAACTGAAAAGTTCCACAAAAGGTCGATTCAGCCTTTATATAAGCATAATTCGTCCACTCAGCACCAACTTATCATCATTACATTCCTTGGGAACCCAAAGAGTCACATCAATTCAATTCAATTCAAAATGAATTAATGACCCTTACTCAACACCCCAACCAAATGGGCGGGAAAAATGGAAGCATTCTCGAGTTTGTGAAGAGCAGCTCACAGACAGCCACGTATCATTCCGCGAAGAGCAGAACGCCAGAACAAAAACAAATGCACCCAGCATATTGCAATCTGCAAATACTGGGTCCGGGGGGCAAATTGTATGGGGTCTAACTAGCAGACCTCCAGCTGGAAGCAGCCTGCCACTCCACGTCAGAGCGCCTAGAGCAGAGCAGACCTCCTCAGGCAGACCGCTCCGGACATAGCCTTTAGGCTGGAGTTTAATGAAGGCCTCGTTCCACCTTGGCCCACTTTCAAAGAGGCCCACTCACTTTACTAGGTCAGTTACAAGTCCATGTCTCATATAAATACCCATGCCCATGCATGGGTAAGGTACGTTGAATAAAACACTCACAAAATACTTGCACTTGATACTCGTTTTCTCTCGACTAGAGATCTTGTGCTCAATTTGGACTGACTTAGGCATCGGAGAGGCGATCCTCGGAACCACCCCCGAGGTTTCTCCTTGTTTTGCAGGTAACCACCACCACGAAGGACGTTTGGGAGCCACGATTCCACCAAGTACCCACCACCACATTCACTGTTGCTGTCTTGGACAGAAACACCTTGCTTTTTGGATTGATTTTGGTTTCCGTAATGTAAAAAACAGATTTGGTGAACTTCACCACATATTGACATATTTACATATTTGTCCATACTTCTATATGCAAACTTATCTTAGTCTTTCGTTGTGTTTGCCTAGATAATCAAGTGTTTTGACATGTACTAAACATTATGTTGCTGCTGTTTTTGTAGGTTCTCACAAGACAATTGTGTTTGAGGGTTCTCACAATGGAGTACCAAATTGACTGTCTCTCAGAACATCAGGGGATAAACTTGTAGGCACAAACTCCTAGCTAGGTACACAAGAGAATGACACCAAATACATACACCCTTCTTGCATGGATAAATGAAACACAGTCAAACAACAAGATTTTCAAGGAACTAATTTGGAGGGTAAACAGGGTAAGTGGGTGGATGGAAGATCACATGAATATACAAGAGAAAACATTATTTGTAATGCTAAAACTTTGTCTAGAGTGTTGTACTTAATTTGAAATGCCATCTTGCACTTATTAAGCTCCCACAGTCATCTTAAGTTCTCTAATTGAAAATCCCACAATTTAACATACCAGCCTCTAACTGGCCGAACAACTTTTAACACCAAGAACTAGAGCAAGAACAACACATTCAAAGTGTTGGGCCCTTGATAGGTGCACACTCATAAACTACCACCTCATTTATCTTCCAATACGAGACTTAGGTTTGCACCCCAACACAAAGCACACGACCCACTCAGCTCGACCTGTATAGCAACAACACCTCCAGTAGGTGACTTAAAACCTAGTGCTGAGTGATATAGAATATATTAATATTTTCTTAGCATATCTTCTAGATATTATTCACAAATCCAGGAGGCTGATGCATGTACATTGTTTCCTGTAAAGAGTCATGTAGAAAAACATTTTTGACGTCTAGCTGATTAATAGGCCCTCTCTTACCCATAACAATTCTCAAAACTGTCCGAATGGTGGTCGGTTTGACCACTGGACTAAAGGTCTCATCACAATCAACACCAACTTGCTGATATTTACCATTAGCAACCAAACGCGCTTTATAGCGCTCAAGATCCCCTGTGTCCCAGTATTTATGACGAACGTCTTCAAGGTCTGGGATGAGGAGGGACTCAGAATTGAACCTTTGAATGTATTCCTTCAAACTTTCATCATCCGCTTGTTTGATGGACATGAGGTGGATATTCGTTTTTCTCTGTCTTTTTCCAGCAATGAAGTGTTGAAGAAACAAGCTTGAGAGCTTTGAGAATTGAGTTATGGTTCTTGGCTGAAGGTTGCTGAACCAAGTTTGAGCAATACCTTTCAAGGAGGTAGGGAAAAATCTACACCAAGTGGCTTTGCACCCCGTTTGCACACTCATTTGCGCCTTGTAGGCCGCGAGATGATCTTAAGGGTCTGGTTTTCCATCATAAGGATCAATATTGGGAATTTTGACTTTAGGAAAGATGGGAGTATCCATGATCTCTTACTGAAGGAAGTCAATGATGTAAGGTTTCCCAACCCCGTCAGCCTACACGGAGGGGAATCTCGATGCCTTGGCTGAGGGGTATTCCCACGAGTCCTTATTTCATTCCCTCTTCCACCTTGATTGGGTACGTAAGCTTGTCTTCTATGAGAGGTCGTCGAGTTTGCTGTTGTATCATGGTTTCTAGTTGATCCATAACAAGAAGGCCTCTAGATCGAGATTGAGCTTCATTTTCTTCTTGTTGACGGGGTCCTTCACGATGAGAGTTGTCACGCCTAAAGTTGAGGATATCTCGAGCATCAAGAGTAACATGTCTTAACCTTCTCTCAATGATAGCTTCTCTGGCATCTCCCAGTTGAGCCGACTGGGGAATGGTGATGGTTGTGGTTGAAAGGGGGGGGGGTGTTCCTGGTCAAGGATCCCTCCTGCATGTGAGTTGTCTCCCTTGGATGAGGGGGGTCTCTTGTCCTGTGAGAAGGCCCTTCACCTCCATTCCTCATGTTGAGAACAAGAGCCCTCAAACTACGATCCAAATTATCATTGATTCTGCTAGCCAATTGCTCCAGATCTCAATGTGTGACCGGCTAAGGGCCATTCACTTTTTCGTGGGGAGTATCCCCATTGGGGTGGACAATCTTCTCGAACACATGATCTTGTGAGAGGATAGAACATGTGCTCTCCTAATGGTACCCGTTGACCGTGTGCGTTTGGTTCTAGCCATAGCTTTTTGTTGACAATCCCACAGACGGCGGCAACTGTTTCCGGAACATAAATATTTGTATTTGTATGAGGGTATTTAGGAATTGTCTTAACCGCTTGCCCGCAATAGGAGATCCGAAAACCTACAAAATAACGAAGATAGACTACTCCGGGGGTGGTTCCGAGATCGCCCCTCTGATGCTCAAGTCAGATTACTTTTCTATAGAGAGAAAGTAAGCAAAAGGGGGTTTAGAGTCATTAGAAAAGTTACCTTAAATTATGTTGCAAATCAGGTATTTATAAGGTGTTGTGATGACAGAACTGTAATTATTAAGTTAATCGAGTGTAATTCTGTAATAGGGAGTATTACGGGCCTTATTAAAAATAATGGGCTTAGTTTGGGAAAGCTTGGTGTTAACAAGGGTAATTTAGTCATTTTAACTCGAATTGGGCTAGAACCTGGGTTAGGTTAGCCCAAACATATTAGTTCAGTCATTGTCACATGCTCATATCGTCTGAAATCATAGGAATGAGTTACAAAGACAACAACTGCTCATCAAACCGCCTGTCAATGCAATGAAGGAAACAGCACCATCCAGAAAGTAAACAAAGAGTTGTAGCACAAACTATATAGGACGAGAAAACATATCCCACCGAGTGACATCTAAATTCACCAAACAATATTTTAACTCAAAGCTTTCAGAGTAATCAGACTCCTAACCTTGAAATTCTACACTGAAATCCTTAATTTGATCTCGTTGACCATATGGATAAATGAACTCAAGGTTTAGTTCTATGACAATGAGAGATGAACTCCCCATACTTGACTTGTACCTTTTCCTCCTATATCTTCTCAAAAAGCATAAAAATTGTTGCATATGTACCAAATCTCCCATTGACTTGTTGAAATAGATATATGTTGAAGTATCTACCAATCATTTCATCCTTGTCAACCCCCTCATTCTCATCCAAAAGATGCAATGTGAATGAATTATTGATCAATCCATCACCATTGTTGTCTATGAGATCCAACAAAAAGTTAACCAAAGCAGTGGCTGAGACAGCACACTATGGATAAGTAGTCAACAATAAGGCACCATCTTGATCAATCCTCTCAAAGAAGGTTTAAGCTATTTATTGTCTTACAAGTAACAACTACCCAATCTCGTCCAAACTCCAATATCATGTCAATTAGAGGATTCGATCCAACGGCCACAACCTAACTCAAAATAATGGATATAATTTTAAGTTCAAAGCCTGGTGGATCTATACCATATATGATTTTCTTATGATCATAAGTAAGTCCCTGACTTCAATAAAAAATGTTATTACTGAAACCATGATCGCAAATTCCTTTATCTTACATAAGAGTAACGCGATTATTTATATTGTAAAAGATTAATACTTCTAATTATGCTTCAAAAAAAAATACTTACAATTAAAGTATTTTGTATAGTTTTAAAGAAAGAGGAAGCGTGTGTTGAAAAGCACATCCATCCACCCACCCATTCGTCCGTCCATCTACCCATTCATCTATCTATCCATTTATTTAGAGCTCTAACCACTCATCCA
This sequence comes from Patellifolia procumbens, assembly GCA_947645195.1. Taxonomy (NCBI): domain Eukaryota; kingdom Viridiplantae; phylum Streptophyta; class Magnoliopsida; order Caryophyllales; family Amaranthaceae; genus Patellifolia; species Patellifolia procumbens. The sequence continues at coordinate 1,099,590 of CANSGD010000225.1, forward strand.
CCATACTACAATGCTTCTTTCAAGCCATGACTGTCCCTAATGCTTGTATCATACTTCAAAATCTAGTGTTTTTGAAACTTTTTTGAAGTCAACAATATTTTTTAAAGTCAAATGCTCTTTGAGCAGCCCACAGCTAATAAGGCGTAGCTGTTGTGAATTTTTGCAATCCCAAGCTTGTCATGTATACTTCATGTTCATTTCGAACTTGCTCTGAATGCCTTCGAACCCCTTTTTTAGTTTGTTTTTAGATATGAATGTAGTCTTTTTAATTGATTCCCTCTTATGGATATATTACCCTCAGTTTTCTTTTACTGTATTTGTGGCCCACTATCATTTTCTTGGCTTATTTATGCTTCTTTGGTAACCAAATATATCATGTGTTTATACTTCCTCCGTAAAGCGCAATAATTGTACTTTTGACACTATAGGTCTGTTCTCCCCAGTTTATTTTCAGTTCAATTCAGTCCAAATTCAATTCAGTTCAATTCAGTTCAATTGAGTTTCGTTCAGTTCAGTTCAATTCAATTCAGTTCAGTTCAATTCAGTTCAACTCGGGACAATACTTTTACTCTCACATATCACAGTTCATTTCAGTTCAGTTCAGTTTAGTTCAATTCAGTCTAGCTATTTTATGCCGAAAATAACAGACCCTATACATAGTTTTAAGTTTGATCGTAATTTGTGAATTATACATAAGGAAAAATATAATCATGTGCAGTGGCAGACCTTGAAGAAAATTCTTGGGAGGGCCAGACGTCCATTCCTAATGATAACTATGAGTCTATGATATACTCAAGATCAAGAGTAACTTTTTAATAAAAAGATAAAGGTATTGTATATATTGACAAGTTGACGAGAGCAGAGAAAATATAATATGGTAGTTTATTGGTGTTCGATAATTAACCATGAATATAATATATATATATAGAAGTATTAAGAGACTCGTACTATGAAACTATCTCTAAAAGATATCTTATTTCGTATACTAAATATAGCACTTACTGGAAAATTTACAAGAGCATAATATATCCTAACATAATAATATATTTAAAAGATATTAATCATATCTTTATCATCCTAATATATTTCTAGTTTAGTACTCCATCCGTCCCAGAAAGATCTGAACACTTAATGAAACACTTAGTTTAAGGTGATAAATTATAGTGTGGCTATCAAATGTTATTTTATTAGTGATAAAAGTAAAAGTAGATGTGATAGTAGTTGGTGGGGTGTTAGAGAAAAAAGAAAGGTGGGGAACATTTTAGTGATAAAAGTAAAGTGTGAGGCGAAGGGAGTGTAAAAAGAAATAATATACTTCCTCCGTTTTTTTTAAATGTGACACTTTCCATATTAGGAAGTTTGGAATTAGTTGTGACACTTTTATTTTGGGCAAATCTTTCTCTCTATCTCTCTCCTAGCACATGGGTCAACTTCTTTTTTTTCTCTCTATCTCTTTCCTCTCCAAATATTGCCTAGGAGTCCGTGAAATCAAAAGTGTCACAACTAATAAAAACGGAGGAAGTAGTAATAGTAGGACCATGCTAAAAATGAAAGTATTTAAATTAATTTAGGATAAATATAAAAGGAAAATATTCAAAATATTATCGGACGGAGGGAGTAGTATGCATAATCGATATTATATGAAACATAGCTCAAAATATTATACTACCACAAGTCTGCATCCTTTTGTGCTATATGTTACTTTGCTACTGAGCTAGTAATTACAATTTGCAAACACAATGAGTAAGATCAACTAAAAGTTATACAAAAAAATTTAATAGAAAAGGACATAAATAGTCCCCAACTTCCTATTTGCAGTAGTAATTTCAATTAGAGTGAGCGAAGGAGAGAGAAGTAAGTATTATGGAAGTGTGTGCCTGGGTTTTGTTAGTTTCAGTTTTGGGGTCTAATTTGGTCTTATATTGGGCTTTTGTACAAGATCAAGTACTGAGGGCATCTTAAACTAAGAAATTTTGGGTGGAATTTTAATGAGGGCCACGCCCCTGCATGCCCCCCTTATAATCCGCCCCTGGTCATGTGAGGTCTCATTAGATTCGTTTCAACTTGTAGCTTTTTATGATCTTATGTTTATAATTTTATGATCTTATGTTTATAATTTTATGATCTAATGTTTATAATTTTTACAAATACATAATTAGAGATATTAATCTTTATAGTTTCGTCTTGGCATGCATGTCCAAGCAAATTGTTGCGTTTATTTCGTTACGGAGGAAGTAGTTTTATTTGGATTTAATTTGATCTGCCTATGCGGTGCACTAAAAATATAAAAGCAAAAATAGCAAAAAATATCCTAACTACTTTACTAATTTGACAATTAACTACTACTTTATAAATTATAATTTAATCGCTTTCACACACATCACGCGCATTTGATACCATCTAATATGGATGTACAATACAACCACACAACCATCTTGTCAAACGATGAGTGACTTGCTAAGCTTATAAACTTCGTGTTCGGTCAACCTTACACAACCGAACACGAATCACCAACACCATATAAACTTATAAACCTCTTGTCATGCTCATCATTCTGAAGAATAACTTTCCTCCCAAGGTTGATTTCATGTTGGGTGTAAAATTTCATGAAATCTTGTCATTCATTCATACTTATATAACTTAAGGTCTAAAACAGACATGTGTCTGCTTATTATTAATCGAATTAAAGAGCAGAAAAGGGTGCAATCCTCGACAAATTGCACTACGTCTTTTCCTGGCTGGCATAAAAGATGCTCGCAACACACAACATCCCACTACTACACCCTAAAGTTGAAACAACATGTTAATTGCAATAGAGGAAAGTAATTATAATGCCTTAAGAAGAGTTTTTTGCTAGGCTTTTTAGCTACCTACTACCATCAACTAGCCTATTTCTACCATTGAAATGACTTGTTTACTTCTAAATGAAAATTTGTACTTAAACAAACATGATTTGTGCCTATCATTAACCTTTAGTTCAAGTTATGCAGTGTATACGTTCATGTGCACCATGGGACACCCCACTTGTGCATTTAATTGAACAAGGAAATTTGCTGTTGCACAATGTAAGTTCTTTGTCTTTTTTTTACAATGAATTCTCTATGCTTTAGCTTACCATATGTCTCTTGTAAGTAGGGCTAAACAAAACTATCTAATGTCCTAATGTTCGAATTGCATTCACCATTCGATCCAATTTTTTCAATATCAGATTTGAAAATTGATTTCAGATTGATATTAAAACTAAAATTGTAGATCCTGAATTCCAACTCTTATAAAAGTATTGAACTTTGCATGTTCGACATCTAAAAATATAAACAAACTTTTGAATCCAGATAAAAATATTCAACATATTCCAGCGGACTTTTGGAGTACGAATGTAGCTGAATTTAACGGTATAACAAATGATGATTTTACCTACCTCTTTCTATTGCAAATGTTCAACACAATAATCATTTTCCCAAGTCTCACAAGAAAAATTATAACAAATGAATCTTGAACGTGTATCAGATTCGCTATCAAATACATGATTTTGAAAATCTTCGCACCAAATACATATATTAAATTTTGTCAATTCCAGATATCTATTAGAAAATCCGAAAACTTTGGGACCAACAAATATCAAATTTCATCAATTTCGAATACTAGATATGAAGATATCTAACCATGCTAAACCATCAACTAATAAGTCATTATCTCGATTCTATAAGGGTAGAGGAGGAGGACACCAAAAAAGAAAAAAAGAAAAAAAAGAAATATGGTAAATACTTCACTAACTAGATAATGTTTTAATAATTAGATTTTGAATTGTTTTCACACGCATCATATGAATTCACGAGTTCACAACTTATCTCCTTTAATTGAAAAAGGCAAGCAAAACTAAAAGAAAGTACTTAAGCACCCAAAACTGAAATCATAAAACAAACATACACACCTTTCACAAACATTTAAGGAAATCTATAAGAGTGATCTTGGTAAATGAATAAATGATGGAGTAATTGGTAGGATACAAAGGGATGGGAGACGATTGAGACGTGGCAACCTGACATGAATGCTTATAGTTACTTCCAGAAATCAGGTTTAACAATAAATGAAGCACCATATCAACAAAGTCAAAACTTGGCCAAATCTACACAAGCATACAAGCTAATAATAAAAAGAAGTACTAACAAATGTGTAAAAAAACCTTATCATGATAATGTGAGCACATGGAGTGATTCCAATATTTTATCTTCATGAATTATGTGCAACACTCCTACTCCTAGCCCATGGCTGATGGCTCCATGGAGAGAAACGAGCAGTGGGTCTATCTTCCACTAATTTGCTATATAATAACATTATTAAGCTGTTTTGCCTTTCCATAGTAATTGGGTTTTTTTAATGTAAAAAACCAGATAATACAATTGCCTATTGAGTAGGTCTTATAAGAGATCGCCTAATTTTAAATTAAAATTAGGCAACAGCCCAGTCCAATAGTAAGAAGAGAATGAAACACCTATTTGAATAAAGTGATGAATTTTTTTTAATAAAGTTTCTAATTTAATATAAATTTAGACCGCCTCTTTTAATAACTTTTATAATAGCATATCATACTTGGAGTCGTGATGACTAATAAGTATGAGATTTTGTAGTTGAGATGTTGTTTTGGCGGATTTTGATGGTTTGAATAATCTCTAACCCTTTTTTCACCCCCTCTCTCCCAAAAGAAATTAAAACGTGCAACATAAAAAAAGAAAAGGTTAATACTTTTGTAAGTTATAAGCATAACTTTTTAAACTAACATAAAAATAGGAATTATTACTATTGTAGGAGAACAATAAAATTCTCCTTCATCCCTTTTAAACAAACAATAAGATAGTATTAGCCAAAGGTTGTCTTAGAAACCATAAAAAATCTTGCTCACTGACTCAATCCATATGGTCAACATGCTCAAGAACACAACACCTCCAACTATTGATCTTATTTGGATAATACAACGCATTCAGGACAATACTCTGCTTCAATTGGTGTATTACTCACAAAGTTGCACAAGATCATCTTTAGGAAGCTCATAGGGTGGCACAAATAATGTACCAGAAGAATGTTTTATTTTAATACTTTACTTGATGCTTGGATTGTAGTTGTAGTTTTACTTCTGTATGATTATCCTATGTCAAAAATAAAGTTATTGCGTATACTAGAAAAACAATTTTCTTACACTATTGTAATCAATCACAGCAAGACTCCTTACTACATACACCTCACATATTTGTAGTGAGAAAATTCTCTATAAGATTTTATAATAATTTGTTTCAAGACTCCAATTTTGTACAATGTGAGTAAATGAATAAAGACCGTCATAAAAATCTCAAGTGACCAATTCCACCAAACATACCAGAAAATAAAAACAACTACTTTTTCAATCTTTCTAGAAATTGCGACTTTTAAATTTCACATTTATCAATATACTATAACTCTAACTATTAATAATTAGATGAAGTTATATACTTCATAGTAAAGACATGGAAACTATTCAACACATTACATAATTTTGTTTTATATATATACATCAACAAAAGTTGTGGTCAATATTAGCATAAAAATAGTCTAAAAGTCAATATACTGCAGTAACAAAAGAACGAGAAAATATCTTAGTGGTCCTCGATTTGAGAGTTTGGAAATGTAAATTAAAGAAGTCCAGGAGGTGGAATTGTGGAAAGCTGATGAACTCATAAAAGAACATTTTTCCTCTTTTTTCTTTAGGGAATGAAAGAACATACTACTTTAATAAAAATCAAACATTATTCTCATCCAGGTAGCCAGGTAGGAACTACGAACGAGGAACATAAAAGTAAAAGGGAACATTGTTTATTTGATGTTTGAGGAGCAGCTCAAACAACGCAGAAAAGTATACACTTTGAATAAATTTTTTTCCTGAGATTCAGCTTTTTTTCTTGCTCTCACGGTTTATTAGGAGTCTTATGAAGGAGTAATGACACATGGAAACGGTTGTCAGATCGGATTAGGTCTAATCAAACCTTGTTAGTTTGTAATAAGATCTAAAAATAAAGTAAGATCATACTTGATCAGGTCGAACCGGTTGTGATAAGTTTTGATTAGACTGTTTAGATAAAAAAAAACATTAATAAGAGGTATTAAGTTCTAGCCCTATGCATAGTTAGTTCGTCAAAAGGATCCCTTGTTTGTAACAAGCTCAAATCTATATTAGTTAGAATCTTGTAACCTTTAACCTTACAAAAATTGAAGTATTATGTAAGCTAAAATGTAAAAATATAATCTTTTCCATGCTATAATCCTACTTAATGTTGTCCCACCTAAATCCTAATACCTACATAAAAGAGCCAAAATGGGGCTGAAATTGTGCAAGTAATGAAATTAACCTCCGTTTGGTAGGAGGTTAAACATTTATTTTCCTCTATTTTCAAATTTACATTGTTTGGATGACAAAGGAATGTAAAATCTTCCCTTGCGATAAAATAGCTCATTCAATGATGGAAAACCATTTTCCCTTTAAAATAAAGGAAAAATTGTTATCCATCTTTTTTCCTTACCTTGCTTTACACTCCTCCCACCACCTCTTTACTTTCTCTATTCATTTTTCTTTTTCCATCATCTTACTTACTACGAAACAATGAAAATCTAATTTTAATTGTGTTTTCCATTGATATTATTTCTGGGAGAAACATTTTACATTGAAAAATATATTACACCAGCTAAACAGATCGAGCCTTTATGATAGCTAACCCTAATTAAAGAGCCCTAATGCCATATATGAAAAAATGGAGAATAGTACTACAAGACCTAATAAAGAAAAGTCCACATTCTCCTTAATAGAAATGATAAATATAAGACGAAGTTGGTTGCTTTCCTTTCTCTTGAAATGAAATTAGAGGGTCCAAGATAACATCATTAAAGAAGGATCTTTAACAAGATAATACTTTAGCAAATGGAAAAACCCATCAATTAAAAGCTTTGATGTCATGTGGGTTTGCACAGATCACATTATAGCCACGACAACAATGGTAAGCTGAAGCATATATCTTTATTTTCAACCCCCACTTTCCACAATCCATAGTGCTTGAATTAATAGAAAGAAAGCAAGGGATAAAAATGGAAAATCAACATGGATACGAGGGAGTACGGACTGCTTTCAAGTTTCCATTATTTTCATTACGTGAAACAGACCATAATAAGAAGATAAGTTACCCATAATTAACGTCAATCAAGCTGATGTAAGTTTGCATGTAGCATCTAGCATGCCAAGTAATCAACAAAACCATAACTAAACTGAAAGTGACAACTTTCCACCAAGATAACTTTGGACTAGGTTTCTAAAATAACCCAGAAGCTCGCTCTCAACTAATGTCATAAGCTAAGCTACTCAAACTCAGACTCGGGGTTTTCACAATCAATGCAGAGATAAACTTGATCTAATAGCCTTGTGAATAAGTTCACCACACTGTAAGTAATTAACAATGTGTAACTCAAAATCTTAGCAAAAACTTGGTAAGAGGGATGTGGTTAGTAACAAAAATGATGATCTACCTATTACTTTTCTCAAACTCAAGTTGAACTTTGAAATTTGAGCACAAAAAAGCTCTCAGAGTCGAAATTTATCTTGAGCAAGGATATAAGTATCACGAGCTGAGGCAAACAACTCAAAACCGAAGGGAAAGTACTTCCATCGTGAGTACTCGATAATCCATAGACATATTGTTTTTAGAGAGAAGTGAGTTTATGTGAGAACACTTCTTCGTGTAACTGAGAAGCATTGACACCAAATATTTATATTTCGACTCTAATCAAAAGTGGTGCGACTCAAGGGGTTTGTTCTTTTCAACTTATTTTTGCTTATTTGAATTTACTTCAGCTTATTCGAACTTATTCCAACCTTATTTGTGAGAAGGTGAAACCTTATAATTACTTATTTGAACTTATTTGTCTGATACGCAATGAAAATAAAGAGTAATACTCTAAATAAGACGTACTATGACTCTAATTCCTTCTCACCTATCAGTCTATCACCAAAGAGGCTAAGACCCACTTAACACCAGATCTTTGTTCCTATGTAGCCGTAAATTTATCACACTATGAACATCATAACTCTACAAACAGAACCAATTAATACCACTTAAGGGCTCAAGAGTGCTACTAGAAAGTTACTCATAGTTTGATAGTTTGGGCAGAGATTTGTGCATTCGGTTTTTACTCAAATTAATCAACCAAAAGAACATGCAACAGCAGTGGTTACCACATAATAGCAGAAAGGATTTTAGATGTTGTATCAGCTTTCGCATCTCTAGTTGTGGACATTAGATATTCAACTAAAAGACTTCCTACTTTGATATATAGGGTGGTACAGATGTCACAACTTGAAAGAAATACATGAGTAGAGGACTATAACTAAACTGAAAGAGATAGCTTTGCACCAAGATAACTTGGACTAGTTTTCTGGTTATACCCTACAACTGCAAGCTTGTTCTCAACTAAGGTCATAACTTAAGCTACTCAAGCTTGATCGAGATTTTCGTTAGTCAGATGAGAGGTAAACTTGATTTAATAGACTTTGTAAACAAGTTCACCACATTGTATGTGAATCTTAACAATGAGTAAATCTAAATATTAAAAACTTAGTAACAGGAACGTTGCTACTAATAAAAACGGCGAAATGCACGTTGCAATTTTCAAACTGAAGTGGAACTTTGAAATTTGAGCACAAAGAAGCTCGAGAGTTAGCATGAACTCGGATATAAGCGCAAGTTGAGGCAAACACCAAACTCAAACTTGACTCACGATCATCCTTATTCAAAACCCAACGATAAAATATAGAAACAAGTTTCAAATTGGATAAAGACACACATTTTAAATGCTCCATGATTCATATCCATATAGAGAGAGAAAGCTAAGAGAAGTGAGCTTATGTGAAAAGGACATTTTCTTGAGATTATTTTCTGAAGGTAATTTGTGTTGCGACTCAAAAATGAGACGTGACATGACTCTAAAACTCTAAGCAAGACTCACTACGACCCTACGTTCTTATCGCCTATCACCCATATCTTGATTCTCGCTGTAAGTTTTTCACACAATTAACAGCATTAGGCTGCATCCAAAAATAACTGATGCTAAGGGGCTTAACAATGCAACTAGGAAGCCACTCATGATTAGGCAGAATTTTCAGCATTGGTCTTTACTCAAATAAATGAACCCAAAGAACATGCTAACAGCAGTGTTTACCACATAATAGCAGAAGGATTTTAGTTGTTGTATCAGCTTTCGCATCTCTAGTTGTGGACATTAGACTTTCAAGTAAAAGACTTCCTACTATACTATATTGAGTGGTACAGATGTCAGACTTTGTAACAAATGGTTGCAGCTCTACGACACCTCAACGGTTGATATTACTCTCTCTCCAACGGCCAAAACCAACAGAGAATGAGTCAGGTGAGGTGAAGATGACTGCACATTATGATTGGAGGAAAAATAGCATAAAAAACAGTGATCTTGTGAAACATAGAAGAAAAGGATGGGATGACAAGACCAGGAAATAAAATAGGTCTATAAATCTATATGCACATGGGTCGATTCCACCTAGGGCTCATAAGGCCTAATTAAAGGACATTGTCTCATTGATGCCAAACTATGAAATCTTCTTTAAATATTAAGTTTGGTTAAATGTCAACAACGCGTTTTAGGGGTGTTTAAGTAATATCAGTTATTGTAAGGCTCCATTACTAAGTACTATTTTCGTAACGGTTTAATGGCAACAATTGGTTTTGCACGCATTTTAAGGAAGAGATTTAAGGCTGTAAATGAATAAATTAATCAAAAATATTTTCAAGATTAGTCACCTTTAAAATTCTTTATTGAGTTAAAACCATTTTGATTAGTTTGTTTATTTACCCCCTCAAATCGCTTTCTTAAAATACGTGCAAAATCAATTGTTACTATTGAACTGTTACGGAGAGAGTAGTAACCATTGGAAGAGTATTTGGTTGGACAGAAAATAATTTTGTGAAAAAGTAATTTTTTCACTTGTTTGCTTGGTTCATAACTTGTTGAAAATAGTTATCTGGAAAACATTATCTTAACGGGAGGAAAAACACATATTCCTACTTCTAGTAACCTTCCTCCTTCCTCTCATCTATCCTCTTTTTTTTTTTCATTTTCTCTATAAATTTTCATATAAGGAACCAAAAAAGGAACTAATCTACAATTGAGTTTTCGCTTAGAATATGAAGAAGTTATTCATGGAAAATCATTTTCTATTGAAATGTATTTGTGCAACCAAACAAAGGCTAAAACCGGGTTGGAATATATAGGTCCCAACACTTAGAGAAGAATAGAGTAAAAAACATATCAAAAGTAATTCACCAATATTGAAAACTCACGCTTATTCCAATATGCCAACTTATACAATTTGTATTATACGCCCGGTGTACCATGAGCATAATACACCCAAGGCTATTTTTTGCTCAAATAGTCTTGGGTGTACCATTTTTTTTTGCTCAAATAGCTTTGGGTGTACCATGCTCATGGTACTCCCGAATGTATAACAAACTCTCGCTAACTTGGACAAAGACCTAAGGGAATATGATTTGCAGGAAAGCTTAACTAGTACTAATTTACAACATTTGTTGTACGATGGAAGAAACCTATTTATGAGGAAGAGCCAAAAGCTATAGACATTATGATTCATGTTCACAACTGCAGAATGATAAATAATTAGAAAAGGCAAAAAATTTCAAACCAAAGTGCTAAACTCTTGGAGCTTCTAATAATATCATACTACATTTCCAATCTTTAAAGCAATCAAAGGACACAAAACGTAAGCAAACAAATCAAATTGGAGGGGGGAAAAGGAACAGAAAGCTCAAGAAAAGTTAGAGTTTGGACCACTACCTTCTTATAGCCTATTTGCTCTAGAGATTGGGAGTTGGGACAGAAGAAAACATAGTTCATCAATTTCTTACAATTATTTCAATAAACAACTAAACAAAGGACAAATCGCAGTTACCAATAGAAATCAAAGACAGATGAACAAATTATAACAAAGTTAGCAATAGAATTGATTTTGAACCGACCATAATTATAAGTGACAAAGGCTGCTGCTTTCGGCCTGGTCTATTTTTCTACTACTTCTAGCAAGTGGTGTAGTATATAAGTAGAATAGACTGGAGTTAATTTATTTGCTATTTTGGGTGTACTAGCCACTAATATAATCACTAATTAACTCATTTGTTCAAATAAATCACAAAACAATTTCAAGCTAAAGAAAACAAGAACAGGCTAACAGCTACATCTATTAAAGGGGAGGATATAAGAGTAATCTACAAGTAGCCATGTTAGTATGATCATGGAGAGATACTATATTGGTTTAGACATAACTTGAGTGGGGCATAGAGGACCATTATCATTGTAATGAAGAGGTCTATTTTCCCCTCTCTAACTAACTCAAGTCATGCATGATACACCCGGCCGAGAAAGATAAAGGAAAAAATGATTTCGGGAAAATATTGTTAATTCGGCAATCAAATAACTCATGCCTAGTAACGCAAGGGAAGGTTCCGAAAGAGGGTAGACATCTCTTTGAGCATGGTGTTAATTTGAGGAGCGCGACCTGGGAAGATAATACATTGCTTTCTAAGAACAAACAAAATGATCCATTATTTAAGGGTTATGATAAAATTAACGGTGAAAACTGAATAGAAAAGCAGTTTTTAGCTTAAAACGTTTACCAAAATGCACCTAAACATGCATGGATCATTAGTCCACTTCCAAAGAGTGGTAAGACTTCCTTTGGAATGGGGGATAGAGGACAGATTTAGATCTATTCTATTTGGAAATAAAGTGCGCTAGGCTCACTAATTGCGCTTAATTAACATCAAAGTGTGTGAGACCTACTAAAGATAAAAGAAACAAAAGATCAGCGGAGCAACTAAGATGGCAGACTTGTTTTTTTCCAGTAACTAATTCCAAAAAGTTCATGAAAAAGTTTAAAAGTATCCCTTTGCCATCTTGGCATCCATGAGACTTCTTCACTTTTTTTCTTAAAAAAATACTCCATCATCTTCTTAATTCCATCTAATGTGTCTTAAATTAGAAATATCTTATAGTTCTATCTTGGCATTGATTAATAATAAGAATGTATGCTGAAAGGTGCATTTAAGGTGAAAAAACATTACCTTGGATGAAACCATGAAAGTTAGTGAATTTACAGGTAAACACATTACCAATTCATTACCGTCATCTATTGTCGCCTATAAAACGAGCCTTAAGAATTTCTTTGCTAGACATGGTTATCATAAAATTGTCCTGGCAATTCATTCAATCATATTACAGAGAATTGGCTTCAATCAAACACCATAGAAAGCTCAATACATAAGGGTTAAACGATATTGTCAGCAAAAAAAAAAGCATAAAAAAGATTGACTTGAACACCAAAAAAAAAGATGCAAAGGGCCCTAGATCTCCATAGCAAGCGAAACAGTAGAGATATTTACTTGTTTAGTATTGGATGATAGGAAAGAACTCTCAGTTGGTGTAATGCTATCATCCACATATACAGTATTAAATGACACAAGGAATGTGCTAGACAAACATAGAAGTATCAGCAGAAGGGCTAGCAACTTTATAATAAATATGCTAATAATGCATATACTAAGATATTCTGGAAAACTTGAGAATTTACAAGCAGGTAATTAAGGGATTTGGAGGACTAATTTAGTGAAATTCATTTGCATATCCCTAAGAAAATGAAATGTTTCTGAAAAAGTAGGTAAATGGGTGTCAAGTTTCAAATATGGTAAAATAAAGAGAGAAAATTACTAAAAAAAGATGTGGCAAATAAATTGAAACAGTACAAAAATGGAAAAGTAGTACATAAACACAACGAGGGAGTACAAGAAAACCAATTAGTAGAAAGAAATTGTTGAAATGATGGACTAAGGCTGTCCAAGGGGTTCATCAACAACCCGAAATTGTTTCTCATGTTCATTGGTCTCCACTAAAGATGAACCAGGGTGCACCTTGAAATCTCAGTAGGTATTTATAAGATACTCAATTAATTACAAGGTCAATGTTTTTGGTGCTAGAATCTGATATTTTAAAACCTTCGATGTAACTTTCCAGTATTCTATTGTTTTCCTAACCATATTCTATCTAGACTACAGACATTGCCTGGTTATCTAAAGATAATTGGAAATAAACAATATTCAGGTCAAGCCACAGAACTCAAAATAAATACAAGTCTATACCACGCAAAAAGATACATCTGAGTAAAATATAGTACTAACAGCCTAACACACAAAAAGATAGAGAGTATATCTGACTGAAGATTAGATTCCTCTAATAACCATTGGTTTCAACTAACCCCAAACAAATTGTCGAATCCTATCCAATTACCAAGGTCATAATCTTGGTTTAGCAACTAATATATATATGTAACAACCAATCATCTTTAGCAAGCGCAGCGCATACGACAAAAATTAATTAGCAGGTAAAGGTTAGATTATAATATAACAATATGGATAATCTGCTAAAAAGCTTTGAAGTATGGAGAAAAACATAAGAACAATGATAAGTATAAATATACTACTACGTATATGTAAAACATATTATACTCATCTCCCAATAGGAAGACTGGTTATAGGAGGGGGTGACATACATTTTTCTATTAGAGTGCATGCTTAGTCCACTCTCAAGGGAACTTTAAAGCAATTTTTCGCCGATGTAAGGGTACTCAGGACATTTCACTCAGGGATGGGTTTAACCTCTATCAAGACTTTGGTAATAAGTGTTTGATCAAATTTAACAGATAGGTAAAAAAACTAGCAATTCCGTGCCCCCTCCACCTAAGAATTGCCACCCTATATAAGGCAAAGGCATCCTCTCTATCAGGACATCTATTCTTTATAACCTACTGGACTTCAAACTTTTTCTTCCCAAATATTCAATCATTCATTCCTTTCACATTTAACTATAAAATTGAAAAACTAGTACCATCTCTGATCTCAACCTTTCCTTTAATTCCAATCTATGCACAAAAATGCAGACCTCATCCTGTCTTATAAACTTTCCAAATGATGATTCTGAGCATGACCACCATGATTCGAGGTCAGCTTCCTTCTCCTCACTCCCAAGCCTCCCAAGAGTTCGTACCCTTACAGCGCATCCCAATCAACAAAACAATCTTTCCAGCACTCTAAGCCACTGCATAACAACTCTCACAGGACATACCTCCTACATATTCTCTCTTACTTTGGCCGGGAAATTTCTTTACACCGGCTCCTCTGATAATGAAATACGAATATGGAAACGTAACCCTCACAGCTATGAGGATGGTGACGAGAGACTAGTAAATAATGTGGTGGCAGTCGGAAAAGGTGCAGTGAAGTCTCTAGTGGTTTTAGCCAACCAGCTCTTCAGTTCACACCAAGACTGCAAAATTCGAGTATGGAAGATAAAACCCCAAGAACCACACAAGAATATAAGATATGAAAAACTAGCTACCTTACCCACTCTTGGTGATCGTACTGTAAAACTTCTAAACCCAAACAATCAAGTTGAGATTCGAAGGCATAAGAAATGTACATGGGTACATCATGTTGACACTGTCTCTGCACTAGCCTTATCAAGAGATCAGTCCCTGCTCTACTCTGTTTCATGGGATAGAACACTAAAAGTCTGGCAAACCTCAGACTTCAAATGTTTGGAATCAATCAAGAATGCACATGATGATGCTATAAATGCAGTCGCACTGTCGTATGATGGAGATGTTTACACAGGATCAGCAGATAAGAAAATCAAAATATGGAAGAAACTCCAAGGAGACAAGAAGCATACTCTGATTAACACACTGGAGAAACACAATTCAGGTATAAATGCCTTGGCGCTTAGTCCTGATGGATTGTTATTGTACTCAGGGGCATGTGATAGATCGATCCTAGTGTGGGAAAAGAGTGATCATGATGATAGCATGGAACTTTTAGGAGCCTTACGGGGCCATACCAAAGCCATATTGTGCTTGGCTGCGGTGGATGACTTGATTTTCAGTGGTTCAGCTGATAAAACTGTAAGAGTTTGGAGAAGGGTTGGGACAAACTACTCTTGTTTGACAGTATTAGAAGGGCACCAAGGTCCAGTCAAGTGCTTGACTGCAGCTGCTGATGCTTACTGCACACATAATAGTGCATCATTCTCTAGTTATCTTCTCTATAGTGGTAGTTTAGATTGCGATATTCGAGTTTGGCAGGTATTGATTTCTAAGTGAGCCATCACCTGTGTTCAGTGAGCCTAGTACCCTATAGTTTAGTACCTTCTACATGATTAATAATCTTAGTTTCACCAATTGCAGGCATTCAATGTGAAATACTAATGATTTAAACTTATCAATAAAAGATTATATTACAAAATTCCAGCCATAGAGGTAGTACAAGAGTGAACACTAATTGCTTCACAGCAGAGTACAACACCCATCTACTTTATATCCATTTAAGGAAACATGTTGCGTCCTGCTCTTTTGGTTTAGCTTAGAAGGTTTTATTAGCTAAACATAAAGATTTTCAGGTCATTTGTTGGGGGAAAACTAGAAAGAGGGGGAAAGAGAAAGCATTAAACCATATCATAATGACATTTTACTTGTTATATGACAATATTGCCCTAGAATCAGGTCGAAACTGAAGTCACTTGGATTCATAAATTGGTCCTATATGATGAGAAACTCTGAACAGGTAATAGTTAGCTGCTAAAAGTTAGCTAAATGACAATTATTTCTTTATTTTATCAACCAGAAGGGCTAGAGAAGGTTAAGGGTAAGGAAAAGCTAACTTATTCTCCCCTCTTTACCCTCGTTACGTGGCTAACAATTTACCAAATAACTTCAATATAAGTTATAACAGACTTAGGTAAAGATATGATCTTTGCTAGAACTTCAAAACCGTTCTAAGCGACACCTTTCCCAGCAGGTGGCCCCAAGGTGTTTGGCTCTAACAGATCATCTTCTTCAAAATCAAAACTTAAGATTATTATCCAAAAAGAAGTGGTTCATATATCGTTGTCAATTTAGTTTATCAGTTGACTTTGCCCCTTTGACGTGAACACCTTCAGTGCTAAAATTTAAATCACCCAGCTAATTTTGTTAAACAGAAGTGCTAACCCCCCCCCCCCAAACAACAAAAGGAAAACAAACAAAACAAAACACGTTACGAATCGTGTTTGAATAATAGAGAACTCCTGGTCAGTCCTAGGCACTTGCAAAGCACAGCCAATAGAAAGACTCAACTAACAGTTAAGGACGAAAAAGGGTTTTTTAAATGTAAATGAGCTTTATAATAAATCTATGAAGTTCTGTATAATTGTATCATGTTCAATGATCCTGACAAAAAGTATGTTGTCC
Organism: Patellifolia procumbens; assembly: GCA_947645195.1. Taxonomy (NCBI): domain Eukaryota; kingdom Viridiplantae; phylum Streptophyta; class Magnoliopsida; order Caryophyllales; family Amaranthaceae; genus Patellifolia; species Patellifolia procumbens. Next base: position 1,115,980 of record CANSGD010000225.1, read on the forward strand.
AATTGTTTCAGCACATAAGCAAAGAGAAAAGTAACGCAATAATTAATAAAAGAAGATTGATAATTGCGCATAAGAATGATCAGTAATATGCTAAGTTGGCATTAGATGCAATAGAGGATTACAGATTTTAATTGCACAGGTTGAGATGCACATCTCAGCAGCACTATAAAGCAACCAATGTAATGCTTAACAAAACTTTAGATAACGTGAGGTCCAAGCATTTATCCTGCATGTGTCCTACATTGCTACTGGCATATTTTAAAAATTAATTATTATATTAAATATGTTGCCAGGAGACATGTAGGTTTCTTTCTTTCAGTTTCTCTCTATATTGTACATCTAATATAAAACTACATCAAAACGGATGTCATTATAACTTTCTTTTCCCTTTTTTAAATTCTCTCATCAACATATCAAGTACTTCTCCGTTTCTTTTAATTGCAACAAACTCAAGTGGGTGGATTCCTAGGCAAAACTTTGGTGTGAGTATGAAAGGGATGGAGAGTGAAAGTGGGGCATGTGATAAAGAGAGATAGAGAGAAATGACTTGTAAAAAGGGAAAGAAAACATTTGTTGCAATTAATTTGATATTTTCATTTTTGGCAAATGCAATTAAAAAGAAACGGAGGAAGTATTTTTTTTGGGTGTAAGAGAGCCATGAGACAAGGGTGCAAATCGATTCCGGGACCTTCTGGAATCGAAGGGATGCTTAACCAACAGACGTACCCTCAAGCTCACATATTAAGTATTGATAAGTTAACGCCCATCTATTTTTTTGGTTGAGCAATTCTCGGGTATAGTACCGACTACCGAGTTACAAGTTTATATTTAAGTCTCAGCTTTTCTATCAAGAAAAACAAGTTCCTCCGTTTGAAATGTATTTGTCCGTTTTCAAGCTTGAACGTTCTTTTCTAATATGATAAAATATTATAAGAACTAACGGTATGAATTGGATATGGAGTACTTTCATAAATATAAATTTCACAAAGTTTCCCAATATATTTTGAAGAAAACAAACCGTCAAATTTAAACCTTAAAATGCATCGTAGCTTATATTATTGTTCTAGTACAATTTCAGCACCTTGCAAGAGACCTAAATAACCGATGTTGCTGCTTGAGATGTTGCTAGGAACACTCATTCATCACAATAAAAAAATTACCTTTCCTCAGAGAGAAACAATATCTAACTTGCCTATCAAAACCCAACACTAGCCTCCCTGCAAAGAGTTTCTAAGACCAAATAAAATCTAATCCTGTTCTAATCGGGCTTACATTGTGCGATATGGTTGAAGATGATGAAAGATCCTCTAGAATTTCAATATCCAACTTGCCTAACAGAATTTCAATAATTACTTGAGATAGAAGAGGGAAAGAGACACAGGTTATATGGTTCAAAACAATAAGGGGTTTTCAAGACTAAACCGAAGCACTGTCAAGAAAAAAAAAGACTAAACCAAAGCAACTGTCATCTCTGATATTTGAGTAGTAGATACATGGATGCTTGCTCACGCCTTTGCAGAACAAATACTTTATATGACATACATTTTGCAATAAGGGTGATAATGAATCTCCGAGTAATATAAATAGATGCATGCCAGCTACTATAGTATCTAGAAATAGATAGCAGTCATTCATCTGGGTCACTCATAATGGCATTTTTGCTGGTGTACCTGGAGAGCGCGGATACTTTTGAGGGGTAGGACGATCTTTTGAGCATAAGATAGCAGTTCGCTGTCCATAGGGGCCGTGTGATTCCACTGAATATAGTTGTGTCAGTCAGTCAATAAGAGAACACTAAAGTTTGGTCATGAATAAACAAAAAGCATATGCTTGATCATAGCAGACATAGTTTCTGTACAAAGATGTTTGCATCTCAATGAATGCAGAGCAATATGTGGCATATTACCCACAAAAACTTTAACATTTATTTAAAGGGGAAAAGGGAAGAAGCATAAGAAAAATGTACAGCCAATTGTCTAGTTAATAATCTGAGTCCATCGACGATCCGACAACCTTACAATTTCAAGTTGATGTAATGTACATCATATGTTCAAATAAATAAATATTCACCATTTTCCGACTTCTAACCAATAATGGACTAAATTATTATGGCTCATTAACACATCAGGCCTTCTTATTTATTTGAAAAAACAATGGTTGCATATCAAAGCAAGGGCCAGTTTAACAACCTCTCTATTATGTGTTATGTCAGAGTAAGGCTGCATACAACAAACCCGGTTACCTTGCCAAGGCGGAAACCTATGTACCTACTGCACACAGGCAAGACACCAAGAAGGCAAGAACTACTCGCAAGCTTCTGGAAGCATGACAGAAATATAACTTGGAGCTAGATTTTAGCCAAGCTACAATTTCCTACTCTTGCATAATAAGAGGGAATGTTGCAATGTCGTGTTATGATTTATATTATATCTAGTATACCTTTATGAGGACTTAAGAATATTTTAATCTAGAGCACTTAACTGCTCCTTCTTTAATAGTACCACTATAGCCTCTGTCCTAATTTAGATTTTAAGTTTGTCTCAATTAGTGACATAAACTTACTGTATCTAATGTGGGTGAATCGATGATAATCACAAAATTTGAGAAGTCTAGACCTATTTATTAATAGTATCACCTTTTTTGTACGAAATAATCAACAAATTATCATTTCTTGTAGTCGAGATGAATTAGGATGACGCATAATTTTATACAGAGACATGATCAGATCCAGGAAAGAATACCTAAGTGTTTATGCAAGAGAGAAGCACCCAACAAATTTACTGCTCTTTCAGCATTGATAATTTCCTCCTGCTCAGAAATAGCAGAAACAACGATCAGATGATGATGAAGAGATGATTACAAATAAAAGCATGTGGTAATCAATGTATATTTGTTAAATCGAACACTAAAAGTACATAAGGGAAGGGACAATTTCTTTTTTTGGCATGAGCTCATTGAATAGCATGTTATACTCGTACAACTGTCTGGTTAAAAGAATTGCAGGCTCAACTGCCCCGCAGACACAGGAGAAAGAAGCTTGCCTTGTTCGATATGTATTATTATAATAACATGGAACATCACTGTCCTTACTCTTTATGTTTGTTAGCAAGGTACCTTTTTGTTGGGAGGTGGGGAGAGGTGGACATGAAAGTAAACTCCATATTTGTCATCAACATCTATTTACTGGAACTCTCTTGTCCCCAAACAAACGTCTGTTTTCAAACTTTAGATGCATCAGAACTCCAAAGTCAAAAAACTGCCCGCTTTCTATTTGGCGGAGCAACCTAGTATCTACAGATACACACTCATTAACAACTTTATTCAAAACTACTATATTTTGCCATTTGGGAGCAGGATACTGGTTTTATACAGTATTGTCTCAATGGAAAGTCAAAGTTCAGCTACAGTTGAATAAATATTCTTAGGATTTTTTTTGTTTTACACTATGCAGGTAAAGTTGGAAAATGATCTTACTACAGCTCAGATGGCTGCAACCAGCAGAAAACAACATAGCAGAAAAACCAATGTCCTTCTATATTATGGTGGTATGTCATCAAATCTCAGCTGCTAAAGGGACATTAAAAAGACAAAGCTATCCTTATATATGGCAGTAGAAGGGAATAAAAAAGCAAGATGATAAGGGAATTTGTTGATTCGGACGTAGGGCTACGGAACACAAAAACGGGTGGAACGCCAGGTTTCTCCTTCACCAAAACACCTTTTTTTGGGAAAAGCCAAGCATTTTCATCATAATGAAGCCCGGAATTGTCTAGGACTTGACGCTTCCTCGTTTTAGAAACAGGACATTTCTCAAACCCCAATTACCCCTTTCATTTCCGTGCTACATAGGTGTAGGGACATTGTAAAAATGAAAGTCGCTAACCACATACATGCAGTCAGCAGCACTGATGTGAGCACGTCTTTATATCACTGCTCTTGTTGTTGGCTCTTTCCATAACAATTCTCTGACATCTATCAAAAATTGATATTGCAAATACGCCTATGTTTTCTTGAGTTGTCTAGAGCTGAAGTTCCAATTAGTTTCATGCTCTATATAATCAGTATTCTAAGTATCATAACTAAAGATTAATCATAAAGTTCAAGTATGTGAGTATTGAGGTAGAATATTGGTGTAATCACATCTATTTTTGGGATACTAGGGTTTATGTTCTCATTGAACTATGGCGACTAAAATTATCCTTTCTAAGTTTTCTGTTGTGCCTTAGTGTCACGGTCCGAGAGTTTGGACGTGCGGGCGCTCTTGCCTATTGGGGGCAGGGGCGTAAGCCTTGTGTGGAAAGGGACAATGGGTCTCGTGAAGGCATGTGGTGACAAGAGTGAAGGGACGAGGGTCGAACAGGGTGCTCATGTGCGCTAGGCAAGCACGAGCGGGGCCGATGACAAGCGTCTTTATTTCGGGGGCAGGGGCGTAAGCCTTGTGTGGAAAGGGACAATGGATCTCGTGAAGGCATGTGGTGACAAGAGTGAAGGGACGAGGGTGAACAGGGTGCTCATGTGCGCTAGGCAAGCACGAGCGGGGCCGATGACAAGCGTCTTTATTACGAGATTGGGAGGACGCTTTAAAACATGAGGCGGCTCGATCAATGAGTTGGTCTGAACAACAACGATGTCTAAAGCATGCATACAACAGGTAAGAGGCCTTAGTAATGAACAGACATTTCATTTATCATATCCCCTAAAAAGGCTAAATGTGAGATAATATATATTTCCAGTGAACACCGGTTTTACAGCAACTCAATGATGGAACTTTAAACCTATACAAGAGTATTAGAACATAAACTAAAGTACTAGAAAGTATTAAATTAGGAATATAAAAGTAAAGGAAAGTTGGATTCTAACACTTACCAGTTGGGACTATTCATATTCACAATTAGTCGCAATCATAAGACAGTTTTATGGCTAAAGCCATTATGAAAAATTAAAGGACCACCTTAAAATGATAGAAATGTGGCCAAGTACACTTGTGGGAAGATGCAATTCATCCTTGGAGGCAAATTTGTTTTGGATATAAGTTAACTCGTTACTATTAAGTATTAAGGCCTCCATTATTCAGAAGTTTCTCTTAAACTAAGATGAACATGGACCAATGGAGATTCACCCAGCTGCCGATGGAACATAGAGGGGTAGTAGTCAAGTTGCCCTAGATGAGTATTGGCATATTGCACACCGAAAGAAACAAAGCAAATACATGGCAACACAAAAAAAAGGAGGCCATGTTAATGGCGTTGAGGCTCTAATTTTAAAAAGTAAACGATCAATATTGAGTTGCTATAAATACTTAGTTTTGCAAAATGAGTCATACTTTATTATTTATAGTGGTAAATCAAAGAATATGTGGTATCATAGGGTGAGAAGTATATGTCTCTATCATACTTGTAAAACCACATTGCTATATTTAATATTCACACTCTAGGATATTTATAGGTACATTCCAGTATTATTATTCAGTAGGGTCAGAGTGTAATTGTGAAATTTTTTCTGGGTCAAATGTTCAATTTTGTAGGATAATTTCCAAGAAAAATAAATTTTTAAAGAGAGATTTTATAATTTTACCATTTCAAGTGGGATCAAGTCGATCCCACTTCTTACATAGTAGATCCGCCACTGGTCTTCCGGCACGTACATCATCATGTTGTGCTCCCTGTTATTTAAGTTTTCTATTTAAAACGCTCTTGCAAATAAAAATGAGTTCATGAAGGCCGTGACAATTTCAGCACAAAGAAAAGTAAAAGAAAGTTTGTACTATGACCTCCTATCCTTGTGAGCACTAGTAAGCCTAAGTGCCACGAAGCGCCACGAATCTTACTACATACATAATACCCAAGCTTCCCTGCCTAGATTTTACTAAATACAAAGAAGCAGAAAATTTTCTTTGCCCTTTGCTAAGTCCGGTATCCCCATATCCAGTAAAGACAGGCAGACAGCCATCCATCTGAACTTCCAGTGTCCATAAAATCTATGTCTCCCAAGAATTAAGTTAGACACCTGTCAGTTGCCACTACTGGAACTAAATGATCCTATACCAGCGTTTCGTTATAAACTCCTCGTCTTTCAGTTTTGATTGCACAGACTGGTCAAATCTACTCCACATAAACATTAGATGCTGCAATGATTTCACAAAAAAGAGGAGATTTCTATAAACTTAAAGAACATAATATTATACTCAGCCCGCTTCCCTAAGAGCTACTGTGAAGTGCCCACCGTACCATGAAAACAGATCCATTAATGCAGAAGAAATACCAGATTACCTGAGGGTCATGACCTTTAGCAGCTACAAAGAGACCACCCACGCGAACCAAAGGAATACAATACTCAGCTGAGGAGCAAGAAAAATCACAATCATTTTGTGAGAAGATATGAAGAGCTCAACAATGTACTTAAAAACTAGGATAAGGAATCTCTTTATCACCTAAAACTCTCAGTTCTGCAACAGCTCTGGCAACAGCTACGTCAAACGACTCTCTAAACTCCCATTTTTGTCCAAAATTCTGCCCTATAACCAGTCACATTTAGTATGCAGCTTGGGAAATCAAATCAATCAAACAAACATGTTCATTTTATCAAAAAAATTGAAGCACACTAAGAAATTACAAAATAATACCTCAGCCCTGTCACGGACAACTTGCACGTTAGATAAACCAGTTACATTGATTGCATGCTCCAAAAATAAGCAACGCTTGTTCATGGACTCCAAAAGCGTGACTTTCCAACCTATACATAAGTAGCATTATGAAATCAAAATGTAACAAGACATAATAAATGTCGTAAAACAATTGAGAAAGACTCGACATCTGCTCACATAATAGATACAATAAAGCTTGATGGAATGGGTTTTGTCTTGAATTCAGTTGGAATGTCCAGTTTTGCTACTTATTTCTCTTGAATCGCCAAAACCTAGGCTTGGTTTGTGCATGTATTAGTTTATTCAGTAAGCTTTGTATCCGTGCTTAACTAATCAAAAGGAGCCTTGGACTTCCAGTTCGTGATTGTGTTTGAGTACATTCTTTTCGTAGTTTCAATGTTGTTATGCATGTCGGCAGTCGGCATGTATTAGATTCTTGCAAGAAATCTCACATTTCTTTTGGCGTTTCTTTAGGCTTAGAACTATTCAATGTCAATTTGTTGTTGTCTTAATACATATAATAAGTGCCTAATTACAACATTAGAAGAAACTGTAGGATTTTGTAAGAATTGTAACAAATCTGCCTGTCTTATTATTGAATTAGATCATTGTTAGTTCAATACATGATTCTAAGAAAAATCAATAGACTTGCGAGTTCTTCATAATTTATCATAAGTTAACAAAATTAATATAATGTACTTCTATTCCTTCTTCAATAAAAAGTTCACCATGTATCATATCAATAATAACGTTCATTCCAACATCAATCTTATACAATAACGTTTCTTAATACCAAAGGGAAGGGAAACCTCATGCACCAGATTTATTAAAATGCGACAAAGAAGCCAAAACTTATTGCTACAACTTTTATTAATTTGTAGTACAGGATGCAGGCAATTCACAATGCTAATTCTTTCTAAGAAACTGAGCCAGAAGGCAGAAAACAGAGCATCTGTCGTGCAGACATCTCTAGAATTACTCCCTATGTATCAGAGTGATCATAACATTGTGAATTTCAGGTTCCAATTTACATTTTTTCACCATAACAGAAATATGGGAAGTTACATAGAGTTTTCAAAATATGGCAAGCTTAGATAAAACTGCATCTACGAAGACGGCAGCCGCCATCCATAACAATCATCCCGAAATGGATGGAGTACATTCTAACCTCTGAACAATTTCACTTCACAAACTCATACATTTACTCAATTTTCATGGAAATGCATGAATGCAGTAATTTAAAAAAATCAATGTAGAAGGCAAGCCAAAGATTATTCTTACAAAAATACAACATCCATTAGTAGTAGGACAACGTGAAGCATGAAATCCTCAATTCTAACTCTAAATAGACACTAAGCTAGAAAGCAGAAACCAAAGCATCTATCGACTATCGCTACCGACATCTCTAGAATTACTCGTTACGTTTCAGAGTGATTGTAGTAACATTTCAAGTTCAAACTTACAAATCTTTGATCATAAATTTTAGTCAGAACAAAAAACGAAACTACGTAAAAGGAGCATAGTTTAAATTCGACCTTCGACAGCGAACGTCATCCATCACAATCATCCTGAAATCAAGATACTCGTACATCTACTCAATTCTAACTTTACATTAGACACTGCGCCAGAAGGCAGAAACCAATGCATCTATCGATATTGACGCTCTTATAAGCTATTTATGCTAACTATTTCGATATAGTTGTGGTTTGTGTGTTTCATATCGTTTTGCAGGTTTTTAGGGAAAAATTCCATATTTACTTGGCGTTTTGATCACCACGCTATGGCGGAAGGTTATGAGGCATATTGGCGGTCTCGAGATGGTATTCGGACCCCCAATGTGAAGAAGGATTATCAAAGGACTTGGCGTCTGAAGCCAAGTATGAAGCAAATGAAGATGAGCTTCGCTCGATCGGGTCGGGAAACCACTGCCCAGTCGGGTTCATCTTCCTAGGCCAAAAGTTGAGTTTTTCCACCCGATCGGGCGGTCTTGCCCGATCCCGTCGGGCGGACTAATACTTAGCCATTTTGCTGCATTTCTGGGGAGCTGAAGAAGGCACTCACCCGATGGCATCGGGCGGCCTTGCCCGATCGGGTGCTAGTGTTGCGGCTCCGATCGGGTGAACATTGCCCGATCCCATCGGGTGCTCACAGAATTCCTGCTGCTGAAAGTCTGTTCCCAGGCCCGATCGGGCGGCCCTTTGCCCGATCGGGTGGACGACACGGAGGACGCGATTTTGCGTCTCTTCCCAGTTCCCACTCTATCTTATTGCCTTCTTAGAAACTATAAATACTTTTGAGGTTATTTTATTTTGTATCTTTCATTCTATTGAACATTTCGAGAGCTCTTAGGTCTAGTTTTCATAGTTTTCCATTGTAGAAGAGATTGAAAGTCAATTCAATTCAATTAAAGTAACCGCTTTCCGTCAATTTGGTAATCGTCTTTCCTATTGCTTTATTATTATCTCTTAATTTTTCTAGTTTAATTGTTTATTATTCGATTAGTTCATGATGCAATTCTTAGGGTTTCCAATTAGTTTTGTTATCGTCAATCCGATCATGTCTGAGTAGTTCTCTTTCTAGGGTGTTAAATAGGGAAGCCATGTTTATACCATGATTGTTATTTAGACTCCTATTGATTCGCAGGGCTTGATTAGAGTGATTGTGGTGTGGTTTGTTCTTAATTAGTGATTGATGTTAGTGGTCAATTCATTGATTGCTTGTGGTTAATAGTTGTTAGAGGCATAGGACACATCAGTAGTTTTGATTACGTTAGTGAACATGCGGCGTATGTTGAACTATGAGCGTTGAGTCTTAACCATAGCTCAACACATGCTCTAATCCCTCGACTCTTGACTTAGGTTTTGATAGTAGTTAACCTTGTTTGATTGGTATAAGTATGGTGGACCGACCTAATACCCTAGGCTTTTAACCAATAGTTAAATCCTCGGTTTAATTCGTCTTCCTTAGCTTAATTATTAGTTCAGTTAATATTCCCTTATTTCATCTGAAGTAGTTAGTTGATTGAATATTAATTCAGAAACTTTGTCTCCCTGCGGATTCGACCCTGCTTCCATTGACTACCATAGTTAGAGGACTGTAGGAATTATTTTTGAATAGGTGATACGACTTTAGCCTATCAAATTTTGGCGCCGTTGCCGGGGAAACGGCTAGTTTTCTAGTTTTTATTCGATTAATTAGCGTACTTCTTTTTGCCTCATTGGAACCTCTCGTTCCAATTGAGGTCGTTCTCACGGTTATCTTGTCGTTTTCTCTTATATGTCCAGGTATCAAAAGAAAACTCATATTATTCCTGGAGATCCCGACACAGAAGCAATAATTCGGGATCTTAGAGCAGAATTTGATCAAGAGAAGCCATATATTACCAATGGCGAAGTCACTGAAATCTTATGGGGTGCCTAATCTTGAAGGCATACCCACAGGTCCACAGATGCCCACTATTGCTGCAAACAACTTTGAAATCAAACCTGCACTTTAATATGGTGCAGTAGAATCAGTTTAGTAGGCATCATTCTGAAGATCCGGCCAACCATCTGCAGAGATTCCAACAACTCTGCAAAACTGTTAAACATCAAGGAGTCACACGTGAGCAGCTGAAAGTTATGTTATTTGAGTTCTCACTCAGAGACAAGGCTCAGAGGTTGTTCAGCGATATCACTGAGACAGAATGGTCGGCGATTTCTGCTGCATTTCTTCACGAGTATTACCCTCCCACAAAAACAGCAGAAATCAGAAACAAGTTGACCACGTTTTCCCAAGAGCCAGATGAGACATTGAGGGAAGCGTGGACTAGATTAAGAGACTTACAAAGGGAATGTCCACATCATAATATGGACAAGTGGTTTCTGACGCAGACTTTTTATATTGGTCTGCAACCTCAGACGAAGAGTATTGTTGATTCTTCTGCGGGAGGATTCTTTTTAAACAAGGCAGTTGATGAGGGTTATGACTTCCTAGCAAATCTCGCAGCCAATGACCACTCATCATCTAGGAGTTTTACTAAGAAGGTACTTGAAGTTGACGCTATTTCATTGCTTACCTCTCAGATGGCGCAACTAACTCAGCAACTACAAACAATGAAATCCTCTAGTTCAACACCTCCGCCTATGAGCATCAATGCCATGTCGGCAGTTGCACCCATCACCTCTTCTTACTACAGGTGTGTGGTATTCAGGGTCACTTCGGCCATGAATGTCAGTTCGGTCATAATCAGATGGAGCAGGCGAATGCTTTTCAGCAAAGACATCCAAATAACCCCTACTCCAACACATTCAATCCTGATTGGAAAGACAACCCACTTCTTTCCTATGGAAGCAACAACGTTCAGAACCCACAGCCACAAAATTCCTACCATCCCCCACAAAATTCCTATCAACCTCCACATAACAACCCAAAACCCAACTACTACCATAACCAAGGGAATTCTCATAATCCCCCCGGTTTCCAAAGACCTGCTCATCAGAATTATCAGCCAGCACCACAAAATGCAACCTCACAAGAGCCTAGCACGTCTGAACTGATTAAACTAGTATTGTCGATGCAAAAGACAAATGAGGAAGCACAGAAAACTCAAGAGAGACAGTTGTTGGCTATGCAGAAAGCCAATGAGGATGCACAGAGGGCCCAAGAGAAGCACATAAAACTTCTCGAGACTCAGATTGCTCAATTGGCAGAAAATAATGCACAGAGGCAGCTGGGACAATTGTCAGGGCAACCTACACAAAGGGAGCAAGCAAACGCCGTTACTCTTCGTAGTGGCACTGCTTATGCTGCTCCTCCTATGCACGTTGATGATGATATTGTCCCTAGCAAGGAGAAGGAGGTAGTAGAAAAGGAATTGCAAAAGAATTCGACGTCTGATGTCGAACTATCTGAAACAGCTGAACAGACAGAAAAGAAGAAGGAGAAGGAGAAGGTTTCTGATACACCTTTTACACCAAGGTTGCCTTTTCCTCATCGAATGCAAAAGTCCAAGGTGGATCAACAACTTGGTAAGTTCTTGGCTTTGGTCAAGAACCTTGAGGTAACGGTTCCTTCACTGAACTTATTTCTCAAGTGCTTGTTTATGCTAAGTTTTTTTTGAAGGAGATGATCACTAAAAAGAGAGATTTTGGTGGGGTAGATAGAGTCGCACTCACTGAAGAGTGTAGTGCCGTTTTGCAAAATAAATCTCCACCTAAATTGAAAGATTCTAGTAGCTTTTCCATCCCTTGTCATGTAGGTGCACTTTTTATTGATAAAGCTTTATGTGAATTAGGTGCATCTGTGTCTGTATGCCATTGTCTGTACTAAACTGAATATGGGGGCACTTAAGTGCACTCAAATTACTTTGCAGATTGCTGATCGTTCTATAAAATACCCTCTAGGTGTTTTAGAAGACGTCCTCGTTAGGATGGGAAAGTTTTACATTCCTGTGGATTTTGTTGTGTTGGATAGATGCCCAAATTCCTATTATATTGGGGAGACCATTTTTGTGCACTGCAGGTGCTGTTATTGATGTCAAGTCAGGGTCTTTGACTTTGAGTGTTGCTGATGATACTGTCACTTTTAAACTAACCAATGCTATGAAGTCTCCTATGCTTGAAGAGTCTTGTTGTAGGATAGATGTGATAGACAAAGCTGTGATGTCTGCATTTCAGCAGATACGTGATGCTGACCCATTGGAGGTAGCATTGACTGATAGCTTAGTTTAAAAAAGCGCGAGGCGCACCGAGGCGCAAAAGGTCCCTAGAGCCTAGGCGCAAGGCGAAGGCGCGCGCCTTTCGTAGGCGAGGCGCACTCAAAGTGCCAAAAACCTTGAAAAGCATTTGTAAAACATATATTGAACTTAAAAGAACATAAACATTCATTCATCATGCATCAAAAGACATAAAAAAGCGTTTTTAATAGGATATCGCCGAAAACTCACATGTTCTAAGCAAAAATAAAAAACATAAGACCCAACTATGAAGTTTATGGAAAAAAAATGTTTTGTTAATAGCCTAAAACACTAGAAATCCTCCCCCTCATCATCATCACTATCATCACAATATTGCTCATCCTCCACGCCAACATCATCGTGCTCATCCCCATAATTTTCTTCCATCTCATCCTCCTCATCCAATACCACTACTCTACGAGATGCTTTAGGAGTAGAGCTACTAGCAACACCTTTTCCCTTGTCAAATCTAGATGAGGGCCCGATCCATATGTTGCTAGCCTTGATGCTCTAGTTACATAGATTGGGTCATGGGCTCCGGCCGCTCTACCAACCTCACTCCATGGCAAATCTTCACCATCAAAGACAAGATCACCATCTTCATCATCTTCATCCATTCTTCCAAGTAGCCATTCGTTGCTCTCATCAATGTCCTTCAAAAGGATGGGATCAATGGTATCTTTCCTCTTATATCGCCGCTCACAAGCACGATTGTATTTGACATATACCATATCATTCGACCGATTTTGATCCATTCGGTTTCTCTTCTTGGTGTGAAGCTAGTGGAAGAGAAAAACTAGTAAGTTAGGTTATCAATTTAAGTCATATTATACAAGATAATAATAAATAAATAAAGCTACTTACAAGTTGAAAAACACCCCAATTTCTCTCACAACCGGTGGCACTACAAGTGAGGCTAAGGACCTTTATGGCAAATTTTTGGAGGCTAGGTGTTGAAGCTCCATAGCAAGACCACTAATCCGCTATTAAAGACATTTATTATAAAATTTAGTGCTTTGGAAGACAATAAAAATATTGGGAATAAACTAATTTAAGAAAGAGATTAGTCTTTACCCGGAGATTTTAACTTCCTATCCCTTATTGCCATAGGTATGCCAAAGAGTGCACATGCATTTTTGTACTCATCCAATTCAAGCATAATCTTGTCTTGTACCTCCAACTCCGGTACTAATCTTCCAATGCAATCATACAACCTTGAATCACTTCTTGACAACCTACTTCCTCGGGGTTGTCATAGTAGATTTCCGGATTAAGAAAATAGCCAGCCGCATGCAAAGGTCGATGGAGTTGACAATCCCACCTTGTATCAATGTACTCAAAGGTCTTCTTGTAATGTTCCTCCTTCATTGCAAAGCTCTTAGCAATAGTCTCCTTAGCCCTATCCATGGCTTCATATATGTAACCCATAGGAGGCTTCCTTTCTCCATCAACCATCCTAAGAACTTTGACAAGAGGACCGGTCAACTTGAGTGTGTAAAGGATATTCCTCCATATAGTATCTTGTAAAAGATAGGAGGCTACTTTCTTCCCTCCCGCTTCTTTAGGCCACTTAGATTCATTCCACTCCGGGGAAGTGACCATCTTCCTCAAGTTGTTTTTTTGCCTATGAAATTGTTCAAGAGTGATGCACGATGTAGCAAATCGAGTAATCGCCGGCCTATGCAAGTTAGCTTGGTTAGTGAACTTTCTCATCAAGTTCACAAGTGAAATGTGGCTATAGATATAGCCATTCATAAACACGCACTTCTTGAGTGTAATCTTGACCTTTGGGATTTTTCCAATATCCTCCAACATAAGGTCAAGACAATGTGCGGCACATGGCGTCCAATAAAGATGTTGTCCCTCAAGTAACTTTCCTAAAATGAAATAAAAAAACATTAGACAATTATTCGATTTAAATTAGTATTAGGATCTCAATGAAAGAATAAAGAGATAGAATTTTCTTACCCGCCTTAACATAATTGGATGCATTATCCGTTACTACTTGAATGACATTTTTCTCTCCAATCTCCTCCACCATGTCATCAAGCATATGAAACAACAAATTAGCATCCTTCACAATATTGGACACATCCATTGATTTAATGAACACACCCTTTAGGAGATTTCACAAGAAAGTTGATTATGTCCTTTGAGGCTACGGAGTCACGCCATCCATCGGATAAGATAGAACAACCTTTAGTTGTCCACTCTTTTTTATGAGACTCCAACTTCAATTGTGTTTCCTTTACTTCTTCTTGAAGAAGAGGAACTCTTATCTCATACATGCTAGGTGGCTTCATGTCGGGACCATAAGCTCCAATTGCTTGAATCATCTTTCCAAAACTTTCATAAGTAGCCGCATTGAATGCAATTCCCGCATCATAGAACCACCTAGCAATTTCCTTACAAGCTTTGTGCCTCATTTCCTTATCATGCTTTCCAAAGATGTCTTTTGCTTCCTTTCTCCCTTTTAAAACATCTTTGGGAGTTGGAGCAATATACTTGTCCAATGGACCTCTTCGTCTTGGCCTCTTAGGAACATGCTTGTCCTTGGAGTTAATTATCTCCACTTCCTCTTCCTCCTCGTCATCATCAACAACATATTGAGGAACCCTAGGTAACATTTGACTATCTTCCTTTGCTTGTGCTTTCATCTTCATATAGTCTTCTATTTCCTCCCTCACATGCTCGGGACAACTAGAACATTTAACCACATTCCTAAAACCTCCAACCAAGTGTTGTTTCATTCGACAAGCCCATCCTTTGCAAACTTTATTGCAAAAGCTACAAGTCCAATTAGTCTTATTGGTAGGATCCACACTTGCGTATTTTCGAGCGGGATCCAAATTATTCGATGATGATCCCATGGGAGCATTAGCAACATTTGACATCTCAAATGTTCAATCAACAACAAGCTGAAAATATTAAAGTATTTAGAAAGTGACAAAAATATAAATAATTTTTCCCACTAAGTAACTACTACTATTTTTTATTAAAAACCCATTGTTAGTTGTTACCGATTAAAAAACAATAATTTTTGGCCTTAAGCATTAAATAAATCAACTTGTTATAGTATTAAAGTATTAAAAAAAACTCAAACCAACTTATTCCCACTAAGAACTACTACTATTTTTTATTAAAATCCCATTGTTGGCTTGTTGGCTTGTTGGCTGTTGCTGATTAAAAAAATAATACTTTTTAACCTACTCTGTTAACAGAGTCACTGACTTTATTTAAGAAAGAGAAAAGAAGAAAGAGAAACTGAAACAGAAACAGAGTGCCAACAACTACTAACAGAGAAGAAAAGAAGAATGAAGAAGAAAAGAAGAACGAAGAAACCAGAAGGAGAAAGGAAAGAAGAACGAAAATAAAAACAACTACTCTGTTAACAGAGAAGGAGAAAGAAAGGGAACGAAAAACTCTCTGCCATTAATAGAGCAGAAACAGAGCAGAAGGAGGAAAGAAGAAGAAAGAGAAAAGAAGAAAAAGGAAAGAAGAAATAGAAATAAGAAAAAGGAACTTACCGTAGCTCCGTCGTTGGTGGCCGGCGAAAAAGGTATGAACTTACAGCAATGATTTTTCCGTCGAGGTCTGTTAGGGTAGAGGCGTAGAACAGAGTCAAGCAACGATCTTTCTTTTCTCTTTTTTTTCCCTTCTTTTCGAACTTGCATCAGCTTTCTTTTCTCTTTTTTTTCCCTTCTTTTTCGAGTCCAGTTAGCAGTTGGATCCAATGGCTAAATGGGCCAATTGTTTTAAGTTAAGTGACCCAAAAGAGTCATTAGCAACAAATGTACACAAGGCGCCATAAGCGCACGCCTTGCGCTTCTTCTAAAGCGCACCAAAAAGCGCGCTTCCGTGCGCCTAGGGAAAAACGCTTCGCCTCACGTGGTAAAAGCGCCAACCTCATCGCTTCGCCTCGCTTGCCGCCTAGGCGCGCCCCAGGTGCGCTTTTTTAAACTAAGACTGATAGTGACTCCTTAGGCATCGATACTGATGTGATGCCTGCCTTGCTGATTTAGAGGGTCATGGAGCTGAACAGAAACAGAAAACTGTGGTACTTGAAAGTGTATGCTCTAATTCTACTCCTCATGTAACTAAGGTGGAACTCAAACCACTACCCTCTCATTTGAATTATGCATTTTTAGATGATAAGGAAGAATGTCAAATGATTGTTAGTACTAAACTCACAGATAACCAATTGAAAAGTTTGCTTGCTGTGCTTCGTATACACAAAAAGGCTATTGGGTATAGTATTGATGATCTGAAGGGCATTAGTCCTGATTTTTGTATGCATCGTATTAATCTGGAAGAGGATCACCGCCCTTGCATTCAACCTTAGAGACGTTTGAATCCTAATATGCAAGAGGTGGTGAAAAAAGAAATTATGAAACTACTAGATGCACGGATCATTTATTCCATTGCTGATTCCAAGTGGATCAATCCTGTGCAAGTGGTTCCCAAGAAGGGGGGGACCACTGTTGTTGAAAATGAAAAAGGTGATTTGATTCCCATTAAGACTGTCACAAGATGGCGTATGTGCATTGATTATCGTAGACTTAATAATCCACTCTGAAAGACCATTTCCCCCTTCCCTTTATTGATCAGATGTTGGAAAGGCTAGCCAAACATAGCTATTTCTGTTATCTGGATGGATATTCTGGCTTTTTCCAAATCCCCATCCATCCAGATGATCACGAAAAAAAAAAAAATACATGTCCTTATGGCACCTTCGCATATCGTAGGATGATATTTGGATTGTGTAACGCTCCCGCTACTTCCAACGCTGCATGATGGCCATATTCTTTGATTTAATTGAAAATATCATGGAAATGTTTATCGATGATTTCAGTGTTTATGGTTCTGATTTTGATGTTTGCCTGCATAATTTGTCCAAAGTGCTTAAAAGATGTGTTGAGGCAAACCTCGTGCTTAATTGGGAAAAATGTCACTTCATGGTTAATAAAGGTGTCGTTTTGGGTCATTTGATTTCTGAGCGTGGCATCCAAGTGGATAGAGCAAAGATTGAGGTGATCGAGAAACTTCCCCCTCCAATGAATGTTGAAGGAGTGAGGAGTTTTCTTGGTCACGCGGGGTTTTATCGCAGGTTTATCAAAGATTTTTCGAAAATTGCGAATCCCCTCACTCAATTGTTGCTAAAGGGTGCCACGTTCGATTTTACTAACGATTATTTGGAGTCTTTTGACAGGATAAAGATAGCTTTGATCACTGCCCCTATTATACAACCCCCAGATTGGAATCTCCCTTTCGAGATCATGTGTGATGCTAGTGATTTTGCGATAGGGGCAGTTTTTGGTCAGCGGAAGGATAAACTACTCCATGTTATTCACTATGCCAGCAAACCCTTGGATCCAGCCCAGGTTAATTATGCTACGACAGAGAAGGAGTTGCTAGCCATAGTCTACGCATTGGACAAAGTTTGAACCTATCTGATAGGTTCGAAAGTTATAGTACACACTGACCATGCTGCTTTGAAGTACTTGATGGCCAAAAAGGAGGCCAAACCTAGACTCATCAGATGTATTCTTTTGCTGCAAGAGTTCGACTTGAAAATCAAAGATAAGAAGAGTGCTGAGAATATGGTCGCCGACCACCATTCTAGGTTGAGGTTTGGATTACCTTTTGACCCTCCTATAAATGACTTTTTTCCTGATGATCATTTGTTTTCTGTGTCCTCTAAATCTCCTTGGTATGCTGATTTTGCAAACTATTGTGTTAGTGGTTCTCATCCTCCCAATCTTACATATCAGCAACGCAAAAAGTTTTATCATGAGGCTAGAATGTATTTTTTGGAGGATCCTTTCCTATATAAGAAATGCTCCGACGTGATGTTTCGTCGTTGCATTCCTGATTGGGAAATAGAAGGTGTTTTGCTACATTGTCATAGTATGTCATCTAGTGGTCATCTACGTTCCCAAGCGACTGGATTTCGAGTCTTACATAGTGGTTTCTATTGGCCTTCGATTTTCAAAGATGCCCGTGCCTTTTGTTTGTCTTGTGATGCTTGTCAAAGGACGGGTAATATTTCAAAAAGGCAAAAGATGCCACATAGTGGGATTTTAGAGGTCGAACCTTTTGATGTGTGGCGGATTGACTTTATAGGACCATTTCCTACCTCTTGTGGGAATAGGTATATTTTAGTAGCTGTCGGCTATTTGACCAAATGGGTAGAAGCTATAGCATCACCAACCAATTATTCCAAGATTGTGATGAAGATGTTTAAGAAAATAATATTTCTCCGTTTTGGTGTCCCTCGTGTTGTAATTAGTGATGGAGGTTCTCACTTTCATAAGAGCACCTTCAAGGCCCTATTGAAAAAACATGGAGTCACCCACAAAGTCGGTCTTACCTATCACCCTCAGACTAGTGGCCAATTAGAAGTGTCTAATAGGCAGATTAAGAGGATCATTGAGAAAGTTGTCACTTAAGCTAGAAAAGATTGGTCTTTGAAACTTGATGATACTCTTTAGGCGCTCCGCACTGCTTTTAAGACTCCTTTGGGTACCACACCCTATCGACTGGTTTATGGCAAAGCTTGTCATCTACCAGTTGAGATGGAGTATTCTTCTGCGTGGGCGGTCAAAGAGATTAACCTTGATTTGACAGCTGCAGGTGAAGCACGACTTCTTCAACTCAATGAGTTAGATGAGCTCCGTTTGGATGCTTATCAGAATCACAAGCTCTATAAACAGCAAACTAAGAAGTTGCATGATAAGATGATAAGAAATTTCGGATCGGATAATCCGAAATGAACACCCCTACGATCCGGCGGACATAAAATGTTATTGAGGCAAGAAAAAGAGGAGCGCCCGACGGCATCGGGCGAGGTGTGCCCGATCGGGTGCGCAACCCTAGCACCCGATCAAAAATACTTTGCCCGATCGGGTGGACGTGCAAAAGTCAAAAGCCAAAAAAAAGTCAAAAAGGGCCTCCGCCCGATGGCATCGGGCGACCTCTGCCCGATTGGGTGCGCAACCGTGGCACCCGATCAAAAATACCTTGCCGATAAGTTGCCCGATCGGGTGAACAGCAATAATGCCCAGCTCAGAAAAATACATCCGCCCGATCGAATCGGGCGACATGTGCCTGATCGGGCGTTCCTGCAGATTACACGGATTAAATTCCGCCCCTTTTCCTTTTCTCACCTATTCACTTCTTATCTTCCCACTCAACACACTCTCTCTCTCTCTTCACTCATCTTCCACCTCACAAACCCTAAATCCCAAGCTCCATTAAAACTCCATTTTTCTCCCTCAAATCTCCATCATTTCTCCTCCAAACCCCATTAAATCTCTTCCTTTCCTCTTTTCACCCTCTTTACCCACGTCTAGGCCCGGTCCAGTTACCCACGTCCATTACAGACTACTAAACCAAGAACACTCACTCACCCTTAGGGACTTTGCGTGGGTTCTTAGATTACAAGTAAAGGGCGACTATTACCCATCGGAACACTTTAAAATGGCCCATACTTATTTCATGCTTACAGGTACACTGCGGCTTTTAACATCCAGCATTGTCATTGGGCGAATTTTCATTATCCAATCATTAGCATCTGGCTAAGATTCATGGCTCAGACACTTTTAGGCGTTATGAGGGTCACTTGGTCCGGGGGCCGAGTTAGTCGCCATAGGTAGCTACATTGCAAAGGGCTCCAGGGAATCATTTCAGTACAAAATGGCCCACTACGTAGCTATCCAGTTCGAGCGTATCTCAAAGTCGCTCCCTAAGCCTAGGGATGACTGTACTTGGACCTCTAGGAGGTTAGTCATCGGGGGTTGATCACTTTGTTTGCCCGGCTAATTACCGGCTTTGACGAGACCAGCGTACCCCCGTCCTCGGCCCTACCCTCATCGACCTTACATACCTCAACACCCTCAAAGTCCTAAACCGCTTACCTGACCAGAGATGTCAGTGGATGATTAAGTCCAAAAAGTCCATCACCCTGCCCGACGCTAGAGGGATCACCTGAAAAACTACTCATACGTCCACCAAAACCACTAGTACCTGCATCAAAACCACCACCGAAACCACTAGGCCCTACACCAAAGTCTCCTAAAGAAACAGACTGTCGAGCAGGCTCCTCCTCCTTATCCACTGCCATGTCATCAGTCGGACCGGCAGGCTGGCCATAACTCGGGTTCCAATGGTACCACGAGGGGTGTTCAGCAGTCTGCTCAACAATGCCGCGCCTACAGTAGTCATCATAGAGAGGATAAAGGGCGAAGTGCTGATCTTCGGCCAAGGTGTCCACCCGTCCCCCCATCTCATCAACACGGGTGTGGAGTTGGTCAATGCGAGTGCCATATCCCGCTAGGGTGGCGGTGTTCGCGTTGACCATCTCTTCCATCCGTCCCATCCGCGTCTCCATGCGACCTAGGGTCGACATCATAGCAGTGAAATCAAAAGTGTGCGGGGGAGGAGAGGAGGGGGGAGCAGCAGAAGTAGAGGCGCCCTCGTCTGAGATTGGCGTATGACACCTAAGGTATGAACGACGAGGGGGCTGGGGGTCAGGGACAATGAGGTCAACTACCTCTATAGGGAGTCGGTAGTTCTCCTGACGAGTTCGTAAGCGGGCTCTAGGGTCGGGCAGGGTGATGGATTTTTTTGATTTAATCATTCACTGAAATCTCTGGTCAGGCAAGCGCTTTAGGACTTTGAGGTGTTGAGTTATGTAAGGTCGATGAGGGTAAGGCCGAGGACGGGGGTGCGTTGGGTCTCATCAAAGCCGGTAATTAGCCGGGCAAACAAAGTGATCAACCCCCCGTTGACTAGTCGCCTAGAGGTCCGTGAACCGTCATCCCTAGGCTTAGGGAGTGAGTTCGAGATATGCTCGAGCTGGATAGCTACGTGATGGGCTAAATTATAGTGAAATGATTCTTTAGAGCCCTTGGCGAGGTAGACCAATGAGGCATAGGTATTAACATGCACATTATATAATGATTCCATACCCAAAATTTTCATAAATTCCTTGAAATCCTCAGTCAAACTCAATTTAGATAAAAGTTCAAGATCGAGAAAACGAGTAGGGAGTACCTCACGTTTTTTGAATCGAAGAAACTTTTCGCGGTGCTCATCATCCCGGAAAATGATTTCCGGGTATTGAGGGTCTCGTGGGACTTGTGGTGGTGGTGGTGGAGGAGGAGCAGCTTCCCTCCTAGATCGCGAGCTTTCAACTCGAATAAGTCTTCTAAACTTGCTTGCCATGGTGATTTGTACCTTGTAACCCTTTTCTAACATAAAGGATGGAGTTTGGGTGAGTGGTGAAGAGAAAGGAGAAGGGAGGATGATTTTTGTGAGTGGAAATATGTGAGATGGAGGGTGAAAAGAGAATAGGAAGAGATTTTATGGAGTTTGGAGGAGAAAGGATGAAGATTTAAGGGAGAAAGATGGAGTTTTAATGGAGGTTGGGGTTTGGGGTTTGAGAGGTTGAAGATAAGTGAAGAGAGAGTGTGTTGAGTGGAAAAAGATAGGAAGTGAGAGGTGAGAAAAGGAAAGACCGAAATTTAGTCTGTTATATTTGTAGATCCGCCCGATCTTTTCTAGCTTTAGTGACAACTTTCTCAAGGATCCTCTTAATTTGCTTATTAAACACTTCTACTTGGCCACTAGTCTGAGGGTGATAGGCAAGACCGACCTTGTGAGTGACTCCATGTTTTTTCAATAGGGCCTTGAAGGTGCTCTTATGAAAGTGAGAACCTCCATCACTAATTACAACACGAAAGACACCAAAACGGGGAAATATTATTTTCTTAAACATCTTCATCACAACCTTGGAATAATTGGTTGGTGATGCTATTGCTTCTACCCATTTGGTCACATAGTCGACAGCTACTAAAATATACCTATTCCCACACGAGGTAGGAAAGGGTCCCATAAAGTCAATCCGCCACACATCAAAAGGTTCGACCTCTAAAATCCCACTCTGTGGCATCTTTTGCCTTTTTGAAATATTACCCGTCCTTTGACAAGCATCACAAGACAAACAAAAGGCACGGGCATCTTTGAAAATCGAAGGCCAATAGAAACCACTATGTAAGACTCGAAATCCAGTCGCTTGGGAACCTACATGACCACTAGATGACATACTATGACAATGTAGCAAAACACCTTCTATTTCCCAATCAGGAATGCAACGACGAAACATCACGTCAGAGCATTTCTTATATAGGAAAGGATCCTCCCAAAAATACATTCTAGTCTTATGATAAAAAATTTATCGTTGGTGATATGTAAGATTTGGAGGATGAAAACCACTAACACAATAGTTGGCAAAATCAGCATACAAAGGAGATTTAGAAGACACAGAAAACAAATGATCATCAAGAAAAAAGTCATCTATAGGAGGGTCAGAAGGTGATCCAAACTTCAACCTAGAAATGTGGTCGGTGACCACATTCTCAGCACCCTTCTTATTTTTGATTTTCAAGTCGAACTCTTGCAGCAAAAGAATACATCTGATGAGTCTAGGTTTGGCCTCCTTTTTGGCCATCAAGTACTTCAAAGCAGCATGGTCAGTGTGTACTATAACTTTCGAACCTATCAGATAGGTTCAAACTTTGTCCAATGCGTAGACTATGGCTAGCAACTCCTTATATGTCGTAGCATAATTAACCTGGGCTGAATCCAAGGTTTTGCTGGCATAGTGAATAACATGGACTAGTTTATCCTTCCGCTGACAAAGTACTGCCCCTATCGCATAATCACTAGCATCACACATGATCTCGAAAGGGAGATTTCAATATGGGGGTTGTATAATAGGTGCAGTGATCAAAGCTATCTTTATCGTGTCAAAAGACTCCAAACAATCATTATTAAAATTGAACGTGGCACCCTTTAGCAACAACTGAGTGAGGGGTTTCTCAATTTTCGAAAAATCTTTGATAAAACCCTGCGTGACCAAGGAAACTCCTCACTCCTTTGACATTCATTGGAGGGGAAGTTTCTCGATCACCTCAATCTTTGCTCTATCCACTTGGATGCCACGCTCAGAAATCAAATGACCCAAAACGACACCTTCATTCACCATGAAGTGACATTTTTCCCAATTAAGCACGAGGTTTGCCTCAACACATCTTTTAAGCACTTTGGACAAATTATGCATGCAAACATCAAAATCAGAACCATAAACAGTGAAATCATCCCTAAACACTTCCATGATATTTTCAAAATCAGAGAATATCGCCATCATGCAGCGTTGGAAAGTAGTGGGAGTGTTACACAATCCAAATGGCATCCTACGATATGCGAAGGTGCCATAAGGACATGTAAACGTAGTCTTTTCGTGATCATCTGGATGGATGGGAATTTGGAAAAAAACCAGAATATCCATCCAGATAACAGAAATAGTTATGTTTCGCTAGCCTTTCAACATCTGATCAATCAAGGGAAGGGGGAAATGGTCTTTCAGAGTGGCTCTTATTAAGTCTACGATAATCAATGCACATACACCACCCTGTGACAGTCCTAGTGGGAATCAAATCACTTTTTTCATTTTCAACAGACCACTTGCACAGGACTGACCCACTTCGAATCAGCAATGGGATAAATGATCCGTGCATCTAATAGTTTCATAATTTCTTTCTTCACCACCTTTTGCATATTAGGATTCAAATGTCTCTGAGGTTCAATGCAAGGGCGGTGATCCTCTTCCAGATTAATACGATGCATACAAAAATCAGGACTAATGCCCTTCAGATCATCAATACTATACCCAATAGCCTTTTTGTGCATACGAAGCACAGTAAGCAAACTTTTCAATTGGCTATCTGTGAGTTTAGTACTGACAATCACATGAAATTCTTCTTTGTCATCTAAAAATGCATATTTCAAATAAGAGGGTAGTGGTTTGAGTTCCACCTTAGTTACCTGAACAATTTCACTTCACAAACTCACATTTACTCAATTTTTCATGGCAATGCATGAATGCAGGTATTTAAAAATTTTAATGTAAAAGGCAAGCCAAAGATTATTCTTACAAAAATACAACATTTATTAATAGTAGGACAACGTGAAGCATGAAATCCTCAATTCTAACTCTAAATAGACACTAAGCTAGAAAGCAGAAACCAAAGCATCTATCGACTATCGCTACCGACATCTCTAGAATTACTCGTCGCGTTTCAGAGTGATTGTAGTAGCATGTCTTTCAGGTTCAAGCTTAGTTTAAATTCCACCTTCAACGGCGAACGTCATCCATCACAATCATCCTGAAATCAAGATACTCGTACATCTACCCAATTCTAACTTTACATTAGAAACTGCGCCAGAAGGCAGAAACCAATGCATCTATCGGCTATCGTACCGACATCTCTAGTAGACTAGAACTACTACTTGCATTTCAGAGTGATTCTAATGACTTTCAGGTTCAACCGTACTGATAATTGATCATAAATTTCAGCCAGAATAAAAAACAAAACTATGTAAAAAGAGCATAGTTTAAAATGCATCCATAACAATAAATGCACTTCATAAACACATACATTCACTCAATTTTTCATCAACTCAATTTTTCATCAAAAATCATCAAATTAGATACCTGGACAAGCAATAGCTAAGATCAATCCAGGAAGACCAGCACCACTTCCAACATCAACAAGACCGATACGATCAATCGAAGAACCAGAACGCAAAGTGTAAGACTCATTTATAGGCGAAAGAATCGCAAGCGAATCTTCAACATGTCTTTCCATCACTTCGCTCCTCTCCGTAACAGCTGTTAGATTCATCTTCTGCAACGAAAAAAACACAAAAATTGAATTCAACAATGCGTTAAAGATGAAGAACATGATTGATTGCAAAATGATAGAGAGAGTGAGAAAGATGACCTGATTCCATTGAAGAAGCGCATCAACGTAGAGAGAAATCTGGTGTTTCTGATGATGAGTTAGGGTTTCGAAATGAGAAGATTTGAGCTGTGTTATAGTAGATAATGATTTGCGGTTATTTGTAGTGAAATTTAAAGTGGTGTGTTTGGAGTAAGGAAGGTGTTCGATGAAAGTCGTGAATGAAAATGGTGAGAGAAATGCTCTGTTGCGCCAACATAACATCGTTTCCCGCGCGCGCTAATGTATTAGGCTCTCAAATTTTGAGGTGGGAAGATACTAGGACTCAATAGGAGTACCAACTACCAACTTTATAATTCATGTAATACATTGGCCATAACTCATAAGATTGGGCTATAACAAGTCCATAACATATAGGACCAAGTCCAATAACCAAAAGAGCTTATAATTTTGGATAAAATATCAAAGTCTTGTTTGGCAAATATAATTTAGAGTTCAACTGAGTATACCCCAAATTCATACAACGGGAGTGTTTGGTAAACGGTTTTTAGGTGGCTTTTTTATTGGTTTTTGGATTTTGGCTTTTGTTTCCGGTCAAACAGCAAAAAAAAGTATTTGGTAACTTGCTTTTGCAGTGGCTTTGCAGTGGCTGAAAAGTCGGCTTTTAAGCCAAAAGTTAGAAGTTTCTTTTACCAACTTTTTTGGCCGTCTTTTGGCTTTTGCTTCCATTTTGTACTAAAAAGCCAGCAATAACAGCCACTTTTACCAAACATTTTTTTTAACAGCCAATAATTATACAATCGGTCAAACAAGCCACTAAAAACAGTCGGTCTAACAAGCCACCAGCCACCAGCCACCAGCCAATTGCCAAACACCCCAATACCAAACTATTTCCACTCAATTTTATGTAAGTGTAATACTTTGTGCTTTGAAAACATCCTAATATTTAACGCCCTCGTTGCTTTTAAATCCCGCTTTTCAATCAAGAAAGGGAAGGGAATCAACTCTAACCCAAGTATTAGTTTTAATGGATCTCTCAAAGCAAAAATAAAAACTATAAGTTAGGATTGATATGAAATTTGATTTTTTTTTTAAACCGTAACTAGGGATGTCAATGGGTGGGGTTCGTGGAGACCCGTCTTGCATCCTCTTCAGTTAGGCGGGATGGGGGGAAGGTTTAGCAGTGATGGGATAGGGATGAGAATTATCCCCGCCATGGGTGATGGGGCGGGTGTGGAGTTTAGAATGTACCCACCCCATTCTCACCCACCCCGCCCCATCCCCGTCTACCCCACTTCATCCTCGTCTCCTAAGTACTTAATAATTTGTATTATTAAAAACTATATTGAATACTTTAATAAATATGTTAAGGGAATATGGCGGATATTGGGGCAGGTATGGTGGGGGTGAGACGGGTGCAAAGACCCATGTGGGGTGATGGGTCGGGGATAGTTTTTATTGCGTACCCGTTGAGGCGGGGTCGGGGATAAAATTTTGTCCACCATGGATGATGGGGCGGGGATGGGATGAGATCTTTAGGCAGGTATAAGTATAGGGGGTCATCCTCCGCACCCGTCTCACCCATTAACATCCCTAAGTTCGTTTTAATAGATCTCTTAAAGAAAAAATAATAACTATAAGTTAGGAGATATGAAATTTGATTTTCTTGAAAACCGTAACTAGGGATGTCAATGGGCGGGGTTCGTGGAGACCCGCCCCGCATCCGCTTCAGTTAGGCGGGGTTGGGGGAAGGTTTAGCAGTGATAGGACAGGGATGAGAATTATCCCCGCCATGGCTGATGGAGCGGGTGTGGAGTTTAGAATGTACCCGCCCCATTCTCACCCATCCCGCCCCATCCCCGTCTATCCCACTTCATCTTCGTCTCCTAAGTACTTAATAATTAGTATTATTAAAAACTA
Source organism: Patellifolia procumbens (assembly GCA_947645195.1). Classification (NCBI taxonomy): domain Eukaryota; kingdom Viridiplantae; phylum Streptophyta; class Magnoliopsida; order Caryophyllales; family Amaranthaceae; genus Patellifolia; species Patellifolia procumbens. The sequence continues at coordinate 1,143,062 of CANSGD010000225.1, forward strand.
TATTGAATAAACTTTTATTTTTAAAATAAAATTAGCACATACTTCAATAAATATGTTAAGGGGAATATGGCGGATGTTGGGGTGGGTATGGTGGGAGTGAGACGGGTGCCCATATAGGATAATGGGACGGAGATAGTTTTTATTGCGTACCTTTTGAGGCGGGGACGCCGGACGGGAATAAAATTTTGCCCATCATGGATGATGGGGCGGGGATGGAATGAGATCGTTAGGCAGTATTAACATCCTTAATCTCTCCGTAACCATCTAAATTATATGTTTGTCATTATTGTCAAATGATGTCAATATTTCATTTTACATTCATCGTTGACAAATGATGCCAATCTTCCATTGGTAATTTCGATATCTTGTGGGTCGAATGAATGGGATATAAAATTTTATGTGTATTTGATAGAACTTTAATTATTCAAGCAATTGTTGGGGCCAGTTACGTAAAAACTCAAATATTGATAGTGAAATAATAAAAGGCCCTTTAGGAAGAAGTAATATGTTACCTTATTATGAGGTCAATCTCCACCATTAGTAGTGGAGGCGATGATAGTGCTGTAATTTATAGTGGAAAACTTTTGCAAAGGTATATAGTAGTTCATCACCAAAAAACACTATTTTAAGTAATATAAGTTTAGAGTTTTCTAATAGAGTCTTACTAGTCTCAAATATATCTTTTTTAGGGTAAAACGTTAGTGCAATTAATTAATTAAAATAGAGTCTATCAGTACATAAGGTGAGATCTCCGTTGGGCAATGCCGACCCCAGCGTTGCTCGACTCCAAAAGGCACTAACTTTGCAAGGTGATGAGCTACCAAATTGCCGTCCCTACGCACATGAGACCAAGAAAGTGAAATAAAATTCCTACTACGCACATTGGAATCCTCTAAAACAACATCTAAGTCTGACAAAAAAAAGAAGTCCTATTAAGTCGAGTGACAATAGTTTGGCAGTCTGTCTCAATGATGACATGGTCATGACCTTCCTCGCTCGCCATCTTCAAACCCAAGCACAACGCCTTTCCTTCCGCTATCTCAGGCGTCAAAAACGCTCGTACCAGTCTAGTAGCAGCCCACAATACACTACCCTCATGATTTCTCGCTACCACACCCATACCAACCCAACCATCGTCCGATAGCGAGACTTCGCTGTTTATCTTAACTACTCCAACAGGTGGGGTTGCCAAACTCGCGGTCCTGCTGCTGCCTGCGGATTACCGTGGCGCAAATAAATGCGCTTCGTGAACTCGCCATAATCTTTAGCTCTAATGTATCTGATGCGTGCATAAACAATTAAAAATTCAAATAGTGAAGCGGTTTATCATCTAACTAGTGAATTTATCCGTATATTCTTTTCTTTCCTCTTTTCGACTATGGTGTCCTCTTCATCTTCCCTAAGGAATATAAAACTCCTTCATTGCTTGAAACTAAGAAGAAAGGAGAACATCTGGGAGAAAAAGCTTTGAAATGATAATTAGTGATATTATGTGTCTTGTATGTATTAGCTTTTCTGATGCTAAGAGGGAAGGTAATAGGGTAGCCCATGGACTTGCAAAGTTTAGTTTGAGTGTTAATGAAGACATAAAATTAGAGAAGGCTCCTCTCGAAATTGAATCTTTTGTAACTCACCTCAAGAAGGCCATTATCGAAGACATAATTACTTTGAATATGTTCAAATTTAAACCTAGTATATGTGTAAATTTTACAAAGATATAATCCATTTGCCGTCAAATAATCTATATCTATATATATATTTAAAAGCGTATGCACGGATTGCAATCCGCCACGTGTCACTCTCCCTTCTTTTCAACAACATTTTATCAATGTCATTCTCATAAAAAAATGCAAATTGTCCATAAGGAGTTTCGAACTCGCGACCTTGAGTATGAGAGAGAAATGCTTTAACCATTGCACCATTACATTGTTGTTGCTTCTTTCAAGAATACTAATAATGATATTATATGTTTTCAATGAAAAACAATACTTTAATTGCATTTATGAATAAAACTACTAATTTATAACTTTAACTTTCATCTTTCTACACCAGATTTTAATTGTCTTAAAATACTAACGTATAATATAGATAAACCCAGAGTATCGCCTGAGTCTAACTACTAGTTGTCTTATCATAAGAAATTCTTATCCAACAAACTCACTTACATATATAATAATAACAAATATACTAATTATCAACAATCACTCCCTATGTCGTTCATGTGATGTGAAAGATTACGGTAACTTTCTCTCCATCAATTTTTTTCTTATATTTGTATCTATCATATAATGTACATCTCATTATATTTTCTCTTAATATTTAAATTATGGATAATGTAAGAACTAAACACAAAACTCCATAATGAAAAAATTCTTAAAATTAAAATTTGCAACTAATTAGATAAGTACAACATTATCAGTAAATCGGGATTGTATTTGTTATACTAAATTTACTATTTTAAGCTCTACTTCCTTATATACAAAATTTGTAACATTTTGAAATAAATTGTTATAAGTCCGTCTCACCTAAAACTTAATGTCCGAAATAGATTCACTAGCACTATTTGATAATGAGTCATGCGTAAGCGGCAACCTCTTGTGTTGGATGCTTGTCCTTTTTATATTGACGTGTGGTTTATATTTGAGAAAGATGATAGACGAAAAAGACCACAACCCAACTTTCTCATTTGTAATGATTATAGACAAGAATTTAATGAACTTTGGATCCACATTGTTTATGCCTTTTCCTCCCTTAACTCATTTTTCAATTGGGATGCACCATTTAAAACTCACAAAGCACAAGCAAACAGATCATTCCAAAGAGCAAAGGACCCCCAAACACCCTACAAAGGCCTATGCTTTCCAACTAGCCCTTTTCTTTTCTTATTCTTTCAGCTTGCTATACATTATATAATTTTACTTTTTTTATTAATAAAAAAAAGACTCCAATCATAGATCAACTTTTATAGTTCCTAATCCAGAATTTACGAGCTAACTGCTTAAAAATAGGAGAGATTTATGTTTATATTAGGGTTTAATCCCATGATCTTAAAGTCATGGAACTTACCATTAGACCTTGCTTGGTAGAATTTATATTATGCGTAGATGCTACTTATTTCCTTGCTCTAAATTATAACAAGAGTAATTTTGAGTGTGTTATCTTCACATGAATTAATTTTAATTGAATTATATCAACTGGTTGTGCCTCGGTATTGCTAACTTTTTCATCTTATGTTATACTTTATTGGACCTGATTATCACTCATTTAATTTTATTAAACTTTAAACTCTGTTTTTAAAAGATGAAGAGGATGCACCTTTTTAGAAAGAAAAATAAAAGTTAAGAGAATCTCAATCCTTAGAGAGTCTAGCATCCTAACTTGAGAGATTCAAATCTTAATTTTTTTTACAATTCAAAGTAAAAGCCTTACCAACTGAATCCACCTTGCTTTTGAGTTTTGATAGCTAACTAGCTAAGTTAGGGTAGATTTCCTAATGAACGGAAATATTCTGTTGTGAAATGCAAATGCATAGACTTTAACTTCAAGTATAAGATACATTTCTATGTGGGATCTTTTGTTGGAACCCCTGCAAAAGAGAAAAGCAACATTACCATCAGATGAATTGGCACATTAGCCATGTGATGTATGATCAGATTTCGAGGAGACAATTCTTTTCTATCTGTCTAATTTTTAAAATGATTTTTAAAGGAATGATGCCCAAAAAAATTGGGTGAGCTTTCTTGATCATCTTTAGGTTTAAGACTTTGTTTTAATGCATAGAAACATTTGGATCTCTATGTAAGGTTAAAATGCTTTTCTTTAGAACCTCTTAACTTTTCTTTTCTTTTCTCATCTTTTGTCATGCCCACTTTGTAACCTTCCCACTAAAAAAGACTTTTTTGACAAACCAACTAACAAAAGTTGCTCAAAAAGGCTTTGAAGTTCATGTGAGCTAACTTTATGAGGGTCAAACCCTAATTGTCAAATTAACAATTTTTCCTCTTAAACTCAACATTCATTCAAAATTCCCCTAGAATTTTCCAATGTCTCCATCATGCGATCCCTAAGCTTATCTTGGGTAAAAGGAGACAATTCAAAATCACTTCCTCTACAAAAGCATCATATGTGAAGCCCAACATTATAAAATACTGTCTTTATCTACCGAATGCACCTTTTATACATAGTTTTTGATTGATGTTTCAAAAATATCCACCGCTTTTGCTTCAATTGGTAATTCATCAAGGGATGCATTACGATGTGAATTATAGTTAATTGTTGATTGAGAGTGCACCAGTATATGGAGGAGAGTACGATAATGTACAAGCCCACATGAGATTTCATTGTAACACCAATGCAAATGGTAAAAGGTGGAGTAGCTACTCAAACTTATTAAAATATCTATCCTCTCGATCATTCTTTTTAATAAGACATTAGTTTTACTCATGTGTGGGTTGTTTATGTAGTCTCAACACATTATATATAATATCTACAAGTAATAGAACAGGTTATAATATAAAAAACATACAAGTTAAAAGGGGAAAAGAGTTTATGATCTTAAGACTGCATGCCTTAACTATATTGTTGATTTTAATTTGGTAATTGATTCGATTGATCTATATAAGAGTAAGTTCATTAATTGTACACAAGTGTATCACGTGCATGGAGCACCCAGATCAATTTATGCATGGACGGATTTATATAAGCAATTGGGTAGACAAGTGTCTACCCAGATTTTAGGAAACATGCAATTTGATGCGATGTGAAATTGTATAAGATGGTTTAGTTTGGTGGTAGAAGCTTTGACACAAAGTATTAGACTAATTTTAGTCATGAGTTCGAATCTCCACAAGCTATATTTCCTTCTTCTTTTTTACTTTTTTTTTTTCATTTTTCATCTTTATTGACATAGTGCATACCCAACTTATAATTTCTAAACCCTCTACTGAATTCATGTCGTTGAGCTTAATGAGTTCTTAACAGAAACTCTCCATTGTACCAAATTTCTTTAGTAAAACTCTAAATAATAAGCAATTAAGAAAACAGACACACAATATCCCAATATATGATGAAAATTGTACATATTCAATGACATATCACAAATTTGTCCCTAAAAAAACAAAGACATATCAGATGTCACATTTCTACCTAAATATTCTCTAAGTAGTGTGTCATGTTGTATGTGAAATCTCATCACCCTTTCTGTCCATATATACATGTTATTTTAGACTTTAACACAGCTACCTTTCAACCGCAGTTTAATTTTGCTAAACAGCTAATTAACAATCAATCAATCACCTAATAAAACCAGTTACTTAATTCCAACTAATGCAATCAACTATTTTCGCAATTGCCGTAAATCAGATAACAACTTTTTGACAAAAAATGTAAAGCTAAGGTTCATGCTCGTGTTATGTGATAATTGATTTATTGAGCTTGACTTTCTTCTACCTTCGAATTTGAAAAGAGTTTAACGAATAGGAGTATCGTTTATATCTTTACCATGATTTACTCTCAAATCTCGATGAATTCATTTGCTTAGGAACTGAAACCTAGTTTTGATCCTATGTAATCCACAAGCTTAGGGCCTCTTTTTTCAACTTATTTTAACTTAAAGTAGTTCTAATAAGTACTAATAATATGTAATGATTTCAATTAAATTTAGATAACAAAACATAAGCAAAAATAAGGTTTGACTTTCGGTTTCAAAAACTTCACGTTAGTTTTAATGATAAGCTAAAATAAGTTTAGTCTAATTCAGATAAACAAAATTAAATTAAAAAGAACAAACACTTAGAACTCGTTCGGTATCACTGTGGTTTTCAGTTTTTTGGTTTTTTGTATTGGAAAATCATACGATATACATCCTATAGTTAATGAAAAATTAGTCAAACTTATTAGAAACGTGATTATTTTGAAAACCGACAATTAAATAGTGAAAAACACTTTTTGTAATTTCCTGTTTTTTGTTTTCAAAAAATCTGAAAACTGAAAACAAAAAACGATAACAAACCGGCCCTTAATTAATAGCTCTAGGTGAAGCTAAAGTATTATTTGTTGTAAACCTCAAGAAAACAATATCTAAATTTCCCATGAAATACCAAAGTTAACACATGGATTTATTGTACATATATATAAAGATAAAACTAACAAACCTAAGCTTCTTTATACATTGGCAAAATAAATTCAGAACATTAATTAGATCAGATTATGAGCTATTCCGATTGAATAAATAAAGTCTAAAATTTGTTCTTTCCAACCGAAATTTTAGCTCACTCCGGTTTTTGTCTAAAAAAACACAAGGCTTTCAGTGTACATACATCATAGATTCATAATGATCTCAAATAGCGAAGTACAAAGTTAAAGATATAATAGCTCAATCATAATTTAGGAAGTCAAGATAACACATTTGTGCAGTCAAAGAAAGCTTGTCGAAAACTATGCCTTTATCTTGGACTAATCACATTTTTGGCCAGCAAAATAGCCCTATGAACGAGGCTCTAACTTTATGATTTAATTATGGAAAATGACAGAAGCTAGAAAGTACTACATTTATATTTATAATAATAGTAAAAATTAATAAAAATATATGTTTATTGAGTAAAAATTAACTGTGTCTAATAAATAAAATTATCATGCAACTTTTATCTAACACTTGAATGTAAGATGAGTATACTGCACCCAATATTATTTTATTGCTCATTGTTCATTTGGAATTTCAAATGAAACTATAGAAAGAGTTTAAATAAACAAATGTACGAAAAATGATTTAATTGAAAAGAGTGATCTCAATTAGATGGAATCATGAAAATAAGGTAAAGAGAAATTCTTCTACATGTATTCACCAATTAGATTTTATTGATAATTCAATAAAGTTTCATTAATCTAATCTTTATTATATTAGAAAAGAGGGGTAAACACTAAAAATAAAAAAATGTATAATATTGTTTCACTAATTAAATAAATAACTAATAATTCTAATAATTAAGTTTTTTTATTATTTGCACACATTGTGTGCATATGAAACTAGTACCTAATAATTAAGAGCACCAATGTACAATAGAGACTTCTATATATGACATATCAATGTGAAACAATCTAAACTATTGCCTATTATAAGAGGGGTTTGAAACTTTGGATGATGTAATTTCCTGATTTGTTAAAAGCAAACAAATGTAAAAATGGAAGAGAAATCAACATAATTTATTAAGTTCTATTGTCTTGCATCATAGAAAGCAATATCAAACAATAATAGAATAACGGACAAGAAAGCAATAGATTTGACACAAAGGATTGACCATAGATAAACCGAGTACCAGGGAAAACCCTCCATTATGCATTATAAATCAATTATATATCAAAAGTTGAATTACAAAGCTCTCATGGATATATCTAAAACTTCTAATTTCTCAAAGAGATGTGTAAATGACCGAAGAAGCCTTTAATCTTATTTGTAATAAAGTTGGAATTGAGAAACCTAATCGAAATTAGGCTTGCTCGCGACCTACGACCAACATCGCAGGTGTGATATGCCTCGTGAGATGCGGGCTAACCCTATCGTGCTGCCAATTTTTGTCTGTTTTACCGCGCGTTATGACATTCATCGCGAGGTACAATACAATCATTCCTTCTACAAACCTTTCTTCACTCACTCATCTCCACACCATACCCAACATAAACTCCTAAATAGTTTATATGATTCATGGAGTAGCTAAGTCTGTCAATTGGGTATGTTCCTCAATTTTACAAATAAGTTACAAAGATTTATTATTGCTAAGTTGATTCCATTACAGCATTACTCATTAGAGAAGGTATTTTGCAAATAATTTTCTTGATGACTTTTTGATTGGTTTTTGGCGTGTGCCGCTTGTTCACTTGATTAAACTAGCAAAAAAATATTTGATGTATGTATATTTGAGTACTTTAAACCAGTTTTCTTGTAAAAAATGAAAAAACGCTTTTACAAGGTTCTTGCAGTGACTTTTAGTTTTTGCTTATCTTTTGCACTAAAATGCCGATATTAGCTAATAGCTAATTTTAGCAAACATTTTTGTGACCAACTAATAATCAGATAGCTAACCTGAACTGCTAATACAAATATCTTTAAAATCATCCTATGCAAATATATCTAACAAATACTCCCTCCGTTTGTTTTTAATTGTTACACTTTTCTTTTTTGAACGTTTCTTTTTAATTGTTACACTTTTACTAATTTTAGTAAACTTTACATCTTTATATTCCAATTTCCAACACTTTTAGGACCCACATGTCATCATATTTTCCCATTAAATACCCAATCACCCCACACTTTTTACTTTTACAACATTATCTCTCATACTTTATCTATTCCCCAAACAACTTTATCAATTCTGATATGAATGTGGATGGATAGATCTCAAAAGGCAACGACTTTTGAGTTTGATTTTAATGGCAACGATACTAAAATCCAAGTTAACAACTTGTTTGAACCTCAACGAGAATTCTCACACTTAATTGCTCAAGCATAAAATATTATTCATAAAACTTCCCTTGACAATACAGCCCTAAGTCTATATTTATAGGAAAAGAAATATTTGTTCCCTACTCCGACTAGGAAAAGGAAACCAATCTATTTAGGAAACTAAATAATTACCTAAATAGATAAAAATACTCTCTTCCTACTCCAACTAGGAAAAGGAAACTAAGTCTAATTAGGAAAGTAAATACTTACCTAAATAAAAATAAACCTAATAATTATTTAATGAGCTAAATAACATAATAAAATCCAACACGTAAAACCCACACTTTAAGAGTTATGGTAAAAGCGTGCGGTTCCTAGAAAAGCAATAAAGATAGTTATAAGAAGGGGTCTTGAACCACATCAAATTCCCCAAACAATCATTGCATAAATTTCATCAATTTTCTTGATTATCTCCCAAAACAAAGTGTAACAATTAAAAACAAACGGAGGGAGTAATAGGCAATTGATAAGAACTTACAGTGAATTTTCAAATAGCCCCATGTATATTTTGAGCGGTTAATTCACTATATACAACAATTATTTGCCCAACTAATTTGCACAGCTTCTGTAGGACAACCAAAAAGAGTCTTTTTAATCTCACACTTCCATTTCTATATTAGAGTTAAGTAATGTGGATGGGTCTGTTATCCCTAAGTTCCATGATTCCTCTGTTCTATTGTTCATAACCAAACCCAATAAAGCAGCAAATAAGAGCATCTAATCTATTCACTCCCAAGTCCCAACAATATTCTAATAAAAGCATGCATATACAGTCACATTCAGCCTTTTCCTGCTAATTATATTATTCAAAAACTCAGAAATTATTGAGACACTAAAAAGAATTGTTTTAACTCTGCAGCCGCACCTTAGACTATCCAACTATGCCACAATACACCCCAATATATTGTGAAAATTGGCCGTTCTTTAATTAGCTTGTGTTCTTACCTATCTTTCACAAAGACGGATATAAGAAACGGATATGAAAAGGATATAAATAAAAAACAGTTTTTTGCAATGATATTTTACTTATAAGACATTCCCGTGTGATTATTTCTTATTTGAAATAGATATACGACTTTCACAAGTTTTATGTAACACATGTTCTTATTGTTATCATTCTTAAAACGAAAAAAGACAATTATGCAAGTAGTTGGCAAGAGCATATTACATATTATTGCATATTTTGATATTCAACTAGGAAACCAATACTTCTCAATTCTCAGTTCTCAGTTCACATACATTGAATTTCCGTCACACCATAAGGACTACAATAGGTTAAAAGAATGTCTTGAGATTTCTCCCTCACCTGGAAACCCTTTATTAATACAACGATATTGATATCAACTACTCTTCTATATGTATTTCAAATATTCTAGATACATATGTCACGTAGATCAAAAAGATAAGTGAACATCCACCCTTCAAAGTACGATAAATCGTTCTTAATCACTACCCAACCAAGTAATAGTTTTTTTTTTGTTACTACTATAGCCGGTGCATAATAATAGAATACGTACTAATGCATCATCAACTACCATAATAATACATATACTTCTTTTATTTCTCTTTTTTATTTATAATCTTTGTGAGTATTCACACATCACGTTTTGATTATATTTCTCTCTATATATAAACTATTATTAGTGTTCGCTTCGTCTCTTAATGAAATAACACTTCTCAAATATAGATTTTCACACTACTTTTAGCACTTTCATAATACATATATGAAGCCACTTAATATTTCTATATATATCACAGTTGTTTGTTGCAGACACGAGTCACATAGGTTAAAAGAAATTCTACATCTAGATTTTTATTTTTTTATGATTAAGAGAAATACTCTATCCAAACCATAACCCATTCAAGGTCTTGATATAGTATTTGCGTGTCATACACATTAAATTAATAAGAAAAGATAAAGGAAATTCCTTTCGAAGCACAGTAATTGAGAGGATCAGACCCTGTGATTTGACCTGTGACCTTCAAATCACAAAGTAAATCTCAACCAACTAGACCAAACAAGTTCGCTACTATATACACCTAGATTAACAAAATATAATTTTTTTTTTTGAGAAGATAAAGTGTGGAGTAGGAGAATATCAGGAGCCCCTCCACACGAGGGTTTCTCCTAACGCATCAGACAAAAGGATAAAATGTAAACTAGATACAGGATCATCGAAAAAGATAAAAGATAATGAAAGTGAAAAAGGAAGAAGAAAGTACTACAATACTAAAAATATGGCATACACTATACACAAATAATAATAAACACAAAACTAGGGCACATACTTTAGAACAAGGGTGTCTCAATGTCCTAACACTACAAAAAAAAATATGACCCCACTAAAAAAATGACCACCTCTCTTCATAATTATCTCCATCATCATTCTCTCTTCCCTCACTCTCTCTCTCTCCAAGAAAGAATGTGTGAGAGTCAGAGAGATGATGATGATGGCGAGAACACGCAAACCACCCTTGTATTTTTCTCCTTAGACTCTTTCTTTCTATAGTTTTGCTACTGATTAATAACAAGAGAGAAAGAAAAAAAAGAACTCATTCTGAGGAAAGAAAAGCAATGATAATAATCATGTTGTTATTGTTCTCTTCATTATCAAATTCCTCATCAGTAGTAAACTTATTATTTGTACCCTACAAAAACACTCATCTTATTCTGACTAATGTTCATCATTATCATCATTACTTCCTCACTCTTGTTCTTCTTTTCAACTTTCTTCATCATTTCTTCCACCATTCTTTTTTTCTTCTCTTTTTATTTCTTCCTCCTCTCAAAAACACCACCAAATGCTCAACAACAACAACAACAACAACAACAACAACAACAAGATGAAGAGTATTCTTACTATTTTAAGCAACAACAACAACGATCCAAGAAGTTGAAGAACAACAACGAACAAGTTGACGAAGAAGATTAAGATTATTATTAACTTGTCGTCTTTATCGGGTTGTTTGTTACTCTCGATCTCTTGAGTTGGAGTTGCTTAAGGGGAATCAAGCATCCTGGTCCGATTGTTTGTTTAGCCCTATCTTTTTAGGTAGATCTATATATTTTTGAGCTATATCCTTTCATTACCTCATGTTTTTTTTGTATTATTGTTATGCTATGTTTGTTTTTTTCTACTTTTAATTTTATTGTTTTTTTTTTTTGAAAGAGAAGTTCTTTGATTTGATGATAAGATTATAAACTTATTATTATTATTGCCTCTTTTCTGCAATAATCTTCGTCCTGGTTGTATTTTCTATCTTTTTCTTCTGGAATCATAATTGAAGTTTGAAAGGTCTTTTTTTTTTGCTTGGATTATTGAAGTATATATTTGCATTCATCAAGATATATGATTAGAAATTAGGGTTTATGCCTTCTAATTTATAGTTGTGATTAAACATCTTAATTAAATCTAAAATTTCCCTTTGTTTTGACTTACATGTATGTGCTAATGGAAGTGTGATTCTATATGGATGCAATCATGTAAAACATGCATGTATCATGACATTATAAATATTGCCATCTTCTACATATATACCTAGATGCACAACTATTATTGTGTATATGATAGCTAGACTCTACCATATAGTATTGAAGTAACTAATAAAAGTATATGTGTATTTTCTGAGGTTGCATATATAGGTATGGATGAGCATAGTAAGCTACTCATCCAAACTAATATACTTAAAGTTTTTAAGAGTGAATTAATCTTGATTACATAGATATAGATAGAAGAATGGTAATGATAATTTTCAACTCTTTGTATGCAATGGTCTTAGTTTGCTTCTGATAATCCATTGACATGCATGTGAACATAAAATTACTATCTCTGTGAGGTAAGAAATAAAGATAGTGAAAATTAGGAATTTAAGATTAGCATTTCATAATTCTTATGAGTTGATTCTTTGATTTTCTTTAGTTTGGTTTCCAATGTTTTGTCAAATCTTATAGGCATGCATGTGTTCAAAATCAATGTTGTTTTGAATTATTGGATGAGTAAACAAAGGATAGATATAACTAGCTAGCAAGCTCATGCATGAAGATGTTAAATGCACAAGTAGTGTTTTTTCTTGTTTATTCCTAAGCTAGAATTACAATGCATTATGATGAAATCACTAGTAAATTTACTAGAACTAACTAGACATTGTGCTACCAATTAGATTAGTTGGTAAACTAAGGATAGATATACTGCAAAATGTGTATTTTAAGACCTGGAATCGAATCTAATTTCTGTCCATATCCGCCCTGACATCTTACACGCCAAAAATATATATATAGTTGTATATGCGTATGTGACTGTAAGCAACACTAGTTATGTTCTCAAGACGTACAAACAAGTCTTAATGAGGGGGAAGTACGGTAGCTTATTATAAGATGTTAGAAGTTATTTCAAATATGAGGCCGAGATCCTAAAAGTGCTTTGAGGACCTTGGCTTCTAACCTTCTTCACAAAACTGTATGCACAACACAATGGCTTTGCCATATCTTATCTTCATATCTACAATCTCACATTTCCAACCCAATAAAACCTTAACATGATGCGACACATTTCATCTTTTCCTAGGCGAATTACTGCTTGTCGTGAATTTTTTTTGCATCAATCGAAGTAATATAACTTTTTGTTCGAAAGGTCTAACTATGAATCTATGATGCTTCCTTTGTGACACAAAAGTATATATGGTTCATATGTAAAGATGGCATGAATGTCCTTGTTGTTTCTCTTCTTTTAACCTTGGTTTTCTAATTTCCACTAAACCAGGCCCCTTTAGGCTGTAAACTATTAAAGATTCTAAAGTGTAATGTTTGGAGTAATTTCGGGGTGAATACTGTGTTTCTTTCTAATCATATGGTTAAATCCGGAGTTTCAGGTCGACATTACTGTGTAGCTAGCTATATGCCTATGTTTAAGTACATCCAACATCCAATGTAACATATATGCATGTGTTACCCTACAACTGTTATCAATTGTATGTGGTAAAACCGTACAATCAAAGTTTCTTTTCTTCTTAAGTTCCCAAAACTTTTCCTATTTTTTTTGGATTGTGAGAGAGTTGTATAGCCGCATGACGCAACAATAGTATGAGAAATGTTTTGTTTATCTTTATGTTTCCTAGAGAAGTAGATGAGTGTCAAAGTTGTCAACTAATTCCCAAAGTAGTGTGGAATGCCACCCAGACCTGAATCAAACCACGTCTATATAAGCAATGTATAACAATTTTGCATTCCCAAAAAACCATCGGTATCTATATTCACTTAAAAAAAATCTCCAACAAAGGTTGCCAATTCTATTTGGTACAACTAGACCTTTCTTTTTTTATGATTTCCCAGAGCCCCCTAATTTTTCGGGGTGGCAAAAGAGTTGCATAGCCACATGGCGTAACAGTTGTATGAGAAATCTTCTGCTTATCTTTAAATGCACCAATCCAAATGTATACATTATTAATGAACGTAACATAGTTTGTAAAGTATTATGAGAAGGTCATCCAGGACTTGATCGAATCACGTCTACATAATTGCCCTTTAGTACAAAACAATATACACCAGACCGTTTGTAAGAATTTTGCTCTCCCTGTCCTTTTGAGCTTTTGTCATTCTCTTTTTTATGGCATTGTATTCCCGTAACGAGCAGATTATTTGAATACAATTTATTTACCATTGGCAATGATAGATTCCCTTTTCATTCCTTTTTAGTGTTGGTACAATTAGATGAAAAAAATACAAGTTTGCATTGCTAGCAAGATAAAAGTATATGCAGACAGAACAAGTTCATATTGAAAGTTCGTTTTCATGGATTCTTCCTTAGCTTCACTGTTTTAAACATCAACTTCCTTCAACTTTACGATATTTTCTGGGTCAACTTTTGGGGGTCCATTCCATTTCTAGTTTGTTCCTTCACCATAAAAAGCTTTTATGTTTGGGTTAAAAAAGGGCGATGACAGAGACACACACGAGGAAGAATTTTTATATTTTTTTGATAAAGAAAATAAATTATTGGATGAAAGTTTTTTGGCAAAGATAATTTAGACTTGTGAGAGGGTGATATTACAATAACCCAAAAGAAATCCTCAGCCCTCCATCCACAATTATATACACACACTAAAAACAAGCGTACAGTAATGACATGTTAAAACGATGACATAAAGTATGAAAGAGCTACTAAGTAAGGTTTAGTTTAGTGATAAAGAAAGAGTTTTTCAACTTTGAGGTTGGGGTTTCAACACCCATTAAGGACATTTTAAGGGGTAGGAATTCCGCTTATTCTTCCCCCATCTTCTCAAAATGTATGGCCTACTTATCTCATCGGGATAGACCTTGTGCAGTTTTCGCTGGTAGCCATTCAAAATAAAGGAGGTTAATTTATTGTATAATTGAAATATAATATGGGGAAACCAAATATGTACAAAATATAACAAAGAGACACATGATGACTGGTGCCCTTAATGATAGCAAAAGCTGGGAGGGGATTATGGGAAACATATGTACATATGAAAAGAATGGTTCATAGTCCCATGATATTTCACATATGAGTGTCCCACATTGAAAGATGAGGGGAGAATTGTTCGCTTTATTAGGTTGGTAGCTATTCCACCTATTCCCAATTGGTTTTGGCTTGGAAGTTGGAACATCCCTTGACTTAGCAAATGGACTCTCTCTCTCCTCCTAACAGTACACAATGCAAACTGTTGAGCCATGAAAGATTTTGTGTTGGGAGTAGTCAAACTAAAATGTTGCATCTTAGGAAATGCGTTTTGTATATGAAACGGGGGATATTCTCAGAAGAATTTAATATGGCCGGTGAAGTGCATGTTACAAATGGATCACAAACGGGTCATGAATTAGGTTATAAGTCCTAACCAGTGTTCTTTAGTTGTTACAACTTCTAAGTTTGAGCTTTGTTATTTACTAGAGATTGAGTTATTTCGAGTCCTGATCATTTGTTAAGTGCTTTTAAATAGGGGTTGGGTTTGGTTGGGGGCTTGGTTCTATATTCGATTTGGTTGTCAACGAATATACATTTTACTATTTTGTTGAAAGGGTTATTATGATTTGTAAATTGCAAACACATTTTAAGTTATTATGACTATTATTAGCTTTATTATATTTTTGAATATCTTCATATAGTCGTAGCTCAATGAGTATATTTTTTGGTTTTAGAGTAAAATAGTAGATAAAGTTTCATTTTTAACGCTACTTTGCTAGTTGAGTAAAAATTGGTTCAAATTAATAAAATTTGGATTGAAATCACGTCAAGTCAATAATAGGTTAGGATGAAACCGGATTGACATAATAAAATCACGTTGAAAGTGGGTCGGTTTAAATGCAATTCTGGTCGATGTTGAAGTAGGGTTGACATCGGATTTTGTCACCACAGGGTTCATATGGGGTTAGGCTCATAGTAAGAGGGACAGAGGGTCGATCGAAGACCATGAGTCCATGATCTGTACATGCTGTGAGCCTGTGATGCAGTCATGCAGATGCTGATATGCATAAACCTCTCTGAGCGATATATGTGGACCTCATTAAAATAGCCCGAAGCTAAACTTTTGGGCTTGTTAGGTAGCATGAAGTCAGATAGGCTTTGATGCATGGTAAGGTAAGGCCCCTTACCTCAATGTGTGCTAAAAGATTTTCACATAACAATTTAAGGCCATAACTACGGTCCACCACAAGTAACTTTCTTTGAACATGATCTTGGCTCTAAAAACCAGAATTTTACAAGCAGCCATCAGAGCCATGAATATTTTAGAGCTTGCTAGGTTCAAGTGAGGGAAGGGAAAGCGAGTGCGATCAAATATTGAGGGAGGAACCGTAACTATAATCGTAACCTTTTCCTTATTTGGTCGATTATTGAACGGAAAGGTTGAATGAGGAGGGTAATAAAATTATTACTTTAGTATGACCAGGGCCGTCCCATACATTTTGGGGGCCCTGTGCCAAAAAAATTTGGGGCCCTCAAAATCAATATTGATTGTCTAAATATATTAATTTTATAAAAATAATATCAATACTATGCAAGTATTATAGTTTTACAATTATTTTATATCATGTCTATTAATAGCTGATCTGTCAAAAATAAGCTAAATATACAAGAGAAAATAACTTTTTGAGTCTAAAAGTTAGGAGTAATGTAATATAAAATTTTTAACGAAATAAAGAAAAACATATATTAGTAAAATTGCTAAAAACTTTATTAATTAGCATAAAAACTAATAAACCAAAGTAAACATTATGGAAAAACAAAACTACTGAACTACAATACGCAGGAGGGCTCACTACTAAAAAAATAGTCTTTAGTATCGGAAAATTTCCGATACTAAAGGCTTTGTTTCCGATACTAAAGGTCTTTAGTATCGGAAATAATTTCCGATACTCAACTGATACTAGTACTCCTGTGGCTAAAGGGTCGGTATCGGTTATATTTTCCGATACTAAAGGGGTGTAGCTTTAGTATCGGAAAACTCATTAGTATCGGAAAATTGTATCGGAACATGTGATACAAAAAATAAAAGTTATTAGCATCGGATGTAACTTCTGATACTAAAGATAACATTAGTATCGATAATTTCCGATACTAAAGTGTTGAAAACAATATAAAAACAATAATAATAACAATATTATTATTGTTATTATTATTATTATAACTTAGTGTTCAAAAAAACTATAAAAAATACAATACAATAAAATATATATTGATAAATGTTTAATTATTTACACAATTTCATATCAATTACAGTACATGAAAAAAATTAAAAAAAAAATTGAAAATAAAATTCCCACACTAATTGTTACAAGATTAACTTTACATAAATATAATCATTAAACCAAAATTACACTCAACCCCACACCACCAACCACCACCGTAACCACCACCCCCTCACCAATGCATCTCAGGCGCAATCTTCAAAACAAGCGGCACCACCTTACCACCACCAGCAGCAGACCAACGCTGCCACCGTCGCAATTGCATAACCACCACAAAAAACATTAAAAAATCACAAAATTTAGAACAACAACAAAATAATCAGAAAAATTACAACACAATTCAAAAAAAACAGATCTTGAACAAATTATAAATCAAAAAAAAATCATAATCAGAAAGAAAATTGAAATCCGATTTCCAAATTACGAATCGAAAGTTCGAAATTAAAACTCCAATTTCCGAATTATAAATCGAGTCAAACCTTCGAAATTAAAACCCCCCAAACTTCGAAATTGAAACCCCAATTTCCGAAATATATCCCAGAAATCCAACCACATTCAACCCCAAATTGGAATCCCAACCAACGAACCCAGATCTAAAGATAATAATAAGCAATTCGTAAACTCAAGAAAAAATACCACAAAATCTGCAACTGGAACAAAAACCCCCAAAAGTTTAACAGAAATTGAACCCAAAAAACAAAAAATCCCAGATCTTAACAAAAATTGAACCAAAATCAACCAAAAAAATGAACCCAAAAAAATCCCCAAAAATTCAACCCAAAAAAAACCCCAAATACTCAGAACAAAAACCCCCAAAAATTTAAAAAGAAAGCATTTAACAGAAAACAAGAAATGAAAAACAAAAAAATAGAACATTACCTGATATTATGAATGAAGGACGGTGAGAGAGTGATGAGAAAATAGAGAGATTAGAAGGGCTGGTTGGAGAGTGAAGAGAAAATAGAGAGGAGAGAGAACCCTAGGAAAGAGAAAGAGTAAGAAACTGAGACAAAAAAAAATAAAAACTGATTTAGGAGAACAAGTGGCTGAGATTTATTAAAGAGGGGGCGCGGTTTTCAAATATTTTGGGAAATAAAGAGGCGCGTTTGCAAAAAAATGGGGGGGGACGAATTTATTAAGAATTTAGTATCGGAAAGTTCTGTGACTAATGAAATATTTTAGTATCGGTAATAAATTCTGATACTATAATACTCTTTGGTATCAGATAATGTCGGATACTATTATATCATTAGTATCGGATTGAAAATTTTCCGATACTAAAGTGATGTCATATGATGTTTAATAAATAGTAAATAGAATAGTGTCGGAAATTAATATCCGATACTAAAGTGTGCCTTTAGTATCGGTTATGTTTTCGATACTAAATATTCTGATACTAAAAACCCTTTTTTTAGTAGTGGCTGAAGCATGAGGAAGCTACTCACGGAAGAATTAAAATAAAGGCCCACTAGTAGCTAGTTGCCAGAAATTCGATCATGCGACCTCTGCGTCCATTGAACTTTGTGGGAGGGCATTGCCACTGAAGCAACATGTGGTATGATGATTAACATTCATCACCAAGCGTATATAGCAGTTTGTAAAATCTGGGGGCCCTGTGCAAATGTTCCGGTTGCACACCCCAAGGGCCGGCCCTGAGTATGACCATGGTAATATTATCGGAGTGTTAGATTACTTTAAAATAAGGGTAATGGATATTCATATTCTATCATTTAAACAAACAATAACGCAATTAATTATTTAAATCCATTCCATCATTAATGTAATCTCAATTTCCTTACAGTTTTTTGAGTAAGAAATCAAAATTATAAGTTTCAAATGTCATTAATAATATGTAAAACTGTCCGATTCGGATTAACAATTAGAGCTCAAAGATCTGAATCTCATTCTAAGGATACTAATTAGTAATGGTCAACAATCACCATAGACTTTAGATAAAAATGAAACATAAACTATACATAATACATTGACTTAGCTAAACTTGTTGACTCCTAGCGGTTATGACTTTGACCTTGTGGAACATGAGTTACATGACCATGGAAATTACTCATCTTACTCCTAACTTCCAGATTTTGGACTTCATTGGTGGTTAGAAGGTCTTAACTCTTACCTACAAGAAGACAACATTCTAAAGAAAAAGAAAAGTTGTAGTAACCGACACTGAATTTATTTTAATGTAGTTGTCTAAATAAGACTTATCTTTCAAAAATTTATCATGACTAATTTTGATGTTCCATTACAATTGCATAGAGTTCATAATAGGTTGAAAATTACTTAAATACCTAACAATATAAATTCCATAGAATGGGGTCAAGTTCAATGACAGATATATCACAAAGCTTATTCTTAAAAATAAATCCCATATATTATATGATATGCAGATGCAACTAATTAAATTAATTTTTTTTCACTACTTTGTAATTATGGTGCAATCTTCATTTGTTTTTTTGTTGTACCTTCTCTAAGGCTCCGTTTGTTTTGGTGGAAAACCATTTTCTTGGAAAATGATTTTCCGCCATCTTTCATTTTCCTTTGTTTGTTTTGGTAAGGGGTGGAAAACAATTTTCCTAAAGGTGGAAAATGCTCTTAGAAGAGGAAAACCAATTTCATTTTGTAAACAAGGTATGCCACATTTTCATCTCCGCTCCTTACTCCTCTTGATTCTCTCCTTCTCATCTTTCCTTCTCTTTTGCTTCATTTACCTTTTCTCCCTAAGTTTTCCTCTATTCAAACAAACAAAGGAAAACTTTTTCTAAAATCATATTTTCCATTGAATATTGTTTTCCTTGAAAAGTGATTTCCATGAAAATTGTTCTTCATTAAAACAAACGGACCCTAAATTACGCATTTGAAGGGTGTTATTGCGTAGGAACCTTGGGCAAGCGTACCTTCATTGTAAGATTTGATGGTACTTGATCCTTGGGCATTGTGGTTGTACCTTTGGCATCGTTGTTTATCCTCAATCTTTACCTTGATATGTTTTGAGAGTTGAAACAACAATAAAATAGCATTAAATTCATAAGTATTTTATCTAATAATTATACATGACAAAATTTGATATGCACATTGTTTCATATGTTTTTTAGCGGTCTTCGTATATAGAGATAACTAGAGAAGTCTAACGGTTCTGAAGGATTTTGCACCTACAAGCTATGATAAATCACTTAAATCATTAAGTTGTTAGTAGTTTCAACCTAAAAGCTTCCACTTATAATTGTTAATTATTCGATTTCGAGTGACTTTTTTGCATTTGAGGGGTAGCTTATTACTTGTGACTTAGTTTCATCTAAGATTTTATAATACTCTATATAGCTCCTTAAAAATTATTTAATTTTTTTTGTATTTGGATAGGATTTCTACCTCTTATTAGTCTTATAAGATGAACCAAACATTCAAACATAACAAGAAAGGGATTTCTTCTAATTGCTAAAGCATAAAATATATTCTAAGTTGTAACAGATTAAAATAGTTTCACGTTTTGCAAGATAGAGAATATATAGATAGAAATGCCAATTGAATAAAGAGGAAATACAAGAAGCATCAAAATCAAACAAAAGGGGAACAATTCTTATCTGAATAAAGAAGTAAGGCTTTTGGTATATTGGGCAGATCATCTTAATCCATCCACATGATTCTCTGTCTTTTTGGCCCTGCTCTCAACCAAACCCTACAAAAGATCAAGCCACTTTTACCAAAGACTGGACCATTTAGTAATAGGTTATTCCTAAATATAAAACATTTAGATCACTTTCATTGGAGTGTAGCTAGTTTCTGTCAAATTTGCAATTAATATATCTTTTGTCGATTTCAATGCATTGGATTCACTTATAGGTTAAAAAAAATAGATATTTACTATAAGTTCATTTAATTCATTACGAACCGCTCTTAAAAAGACTCATACTAACAAAACACAACATGAAATAATCGGAAAGTGATTTGAACACTCTTAAAATTAATTTCCGAACTCCAACTTCTTCATCTATTAGTTGTTAATATGTTCATATATTGGAGTGCGAAAATCTATCAGGGAGTGTGTATATCACTTCCTGAAATAACCTAGTAGTACTCCCTCTGTTCTTTTGACAGTGACGTTTGCTTTTGTGCGTGAACCAAGGAAAAAGTGTAAACGTATGAGAGAAGGATGGTAAAAGTAAGTAAAAAGTGGGTAGAGACAATGAGAGAAAAAATATAAGAGAAGTGTAATAGTTAGGTGGATCGACCTAACATTTATGAGAAAAAGGTAGAAGTATCACAATTTAAAGACACCCTTAAATGAAAACATGTCCCTAGTAAAAAAATGAAGATAGTACTATGTATAATATCTTGATAAATTACATTTAATAACGCATCAGTATTTTAGGATGCCGTTTATCTTAAAAGAATTTTTAGCTCAAATTTCTTATAATTAGAAACGGAGCAAGAGCGTGTATGCTAGAATCAATTAATCAAAGTAATGTTGTTTTCCAATTATTGCAAAACAAGAAGCAAAAAATCATTAGGTCCATATAGACTTATAAGATAATAACTCTTAGCTTAAGGAAACGACCTAAAATCTTTCAAAGTATGCAAAAATGAATATCAAACCATATAAGAATAATAAAGTTATGAAGATTGGCACAAGATTAAAAACAGTTTAAATATGGGTACAAAACTGTGTAAAAAGGTTACATAAATTTACATAAAAGTACTCAAAAGTTGAGAACAAAAAGAGGGGGAGAAAAAAACTTTACTGGTCCATATTCATTTTGATAATACTAAAAGCTCTTTAAACGGGAGATTTGGCACTCCTATTAATTTTAAGCTAGCATAGTAACATTATATTTATCCATTCTTCAAATATCATATCCTTATTTGTGTTTAAAAAATAACAAACGGATTAACTTTAATCTAAAAACTTAAGATATTGACAAGACAAATTCTTGGTGTTTGCTTGTTTTTTCAAAAGTATAAGCTTTTTATAAGAAGTTTCATTTGACGGAAAGCTACCTTTTATACAAATTGATCGTATTTAATTCAATTTTTGACATCTGCACATCTTAACTATAAATATTTTTAAAAAAAATCAATTCTAGAACCAAAATAATTATCATTTCTAATAGTAAAAGGAAAATATTGGTATATTAGTAGTAGTACAATTAGTTTAAGTTCATTAATATTTAATGCACTACACTTTTGTTAGAGCTAATGATTCGTGCAAATGAGTCAGATTCATGTCGTGTTAGTTAAAATTAATTGTGTGTTTAGTTTAGTGACAAAGATTGTTGAATCTACTAACTAAAAATGATTAACAGTTAACCCATGCTTAAACCTTCTCATTAGCCGCCTTATGGAAAGTGGAAACTCTTGTCCCTTATCAAGTACTCCACCCTTGAAGCCCATATTTTTTAAGTCTTCGCTGTCAGCTCTATACCCAATACTTGACCATAATCGTGGTCAATTTTAGCAACCTTTCCAAAGTATCCAACACACTCACCCACATAAATACATAATAACACCAGACAAAATAGAATGGACCAACTATTATACTATTGGACCATCACCCAAAACACGAGGCCTAGTTCGCACCAATATCTCACTGTCAAAGTAAATAAACAAAATCAAGCTGGTTTTCTAGGATTGGTTACTTACTTCGTCCTTTCATGAATTAGGTGATAGTTTTGATCCTTAAATATTTGAAATCAAGTGATTATCAGCTAGGTCTTAATTTTTATAATCGGTTTAGGATAAGACTAACATACCTCCGTTTTATATATATTGTAATATTGACCTTTTATACTATTCATACACTAACTTTTGACATTCTTTTGTGATTTATACACAAGAATAAATATAGTCATGTGGATCTTATTAGATTTGTCTCGATATATGCTTAATTAATACTTCCTCCGTTTTTTAATAGTCGCACCATTGAACCAGTTTACGCAATCCAATGCACAATTTAGATGTTAAATATCTTTAACTATACACAATAAAAAATTATGCAAATTAGATTTTAATAATCTATACATTGAGACGAATCTAACAAGATCCCACATGACTATATTATTTCTTACATATAAGTCACAATATTAATTTAAGTGGACATGTGTGAATAGTGTGAAAGATAGAAATGGTGCGAGTATTAAAGAACAGAGGAATTATCAACTTTTTATAATTTTTATTTAAATAAAATTAGAGATATTAGCGTTTAAAATAGTGCGTTGGGAGGTGTAAAACTCTCTATGTTGCAATACATATGGAACGGAGGTAGTATATATTAAGGTAGAGAAAAATCATGTTTTAAAAAAGTCAATTTATAACTCTAAAGATCCATTCAAATTCACTACTTGTATATTAGATGATCTTGAATTGAACTGGATTGGTTTAAACTGAAGTATTCTGACAAAAAGAGAGGAGTTAAACTGAAGTTAATATATTTAAATTGAATGAAACTGAACTGAAATGTTTTCTAATTAATCCAGTCCAAAAGAATAGAGGATGTTTTATCCAGTTTAATTCAATGCTTTCACTCTCACATAGTACTGTTCAGTTCATCTATTCTAGACCGAAGAGAACATATCACACAACAATATTAACTTCAAAAAAATCAACCACAAAAAAATAAAACAAAAGAGAAAGTAGTTGCTTCCAACACTTCTCTCTCTCTTCTCTCTACTGTCACCTCAACCTTCATCAATCATCATCATTCATCACCATTTATCACTCTCTCTCCAAGCTTCTTCTACCTCCATAGACTCAGTCTCTTCTTCAACCTCCCCATATTAAACTCTCCACACCCATACCCTCCCCTCCTCCTTTCTCTCTCCTCACCAATGAATTCCTAAAACCCAAAAAAAAAGCATCTTCCTCTTCCCCCATAATATAATACCACTAAACACAACATCAATACATCATGGGAGGAAATGGTAAATTCCTAAAACTAAATTTCTCATTTTACAGAAACTCATCCAAACACAAAACCACTCCTCCTTCACAACCACCACCAGAATACATCTGTCCTATCTGCAACACCTTACTATCCGACCCAATCGTAATCGGGTCGGGTCACACCTTTGACCGTCTCTGTATCCAAATCTGCGAGCTCCACAACTTCATCCCTACTCTACCCGACGGTACCCGACCCGATTTCACTACTCAAATCCCTAATTTAGCTCTACGATCAGCTATCCCTACCTGGTGCACCAAAAACGGCGTCGCTTTACCTGTTCCAAAGGATAAACTCGTTGTTGAAAAAATTGTTAAGGATATGATCGAAAAAGAAGATATAATTCGTCCTTCGGAGAGATTTCTCATCGATTCTGTGAAGGAAAAGCCTGATTTGGACCTCTCTCATGCTGTTACCGAGTTGACTCACCGAGTTAACCGATTCGACTCGTCGAGTAGTAGTAGTGAGGAGTCTGTGATTGCTGCTGCGAGTCCGTTGACGCCGCTTCCGTTTACGACTCGGCCGGCGTGTTGGTCGCCGTTTCATACTTCTTCGTCGGAAACGATGATTTCTTCCGACGAATTGGTGAATTCTAACCCTAATTTTGAGGATGATGAGTTTATTGCGAAGTTTAAGAGTAATGATCCGTATGATCAAGAGCAAGGTGCGATTTCGTTGCGAAAAGCGACGAGAACTGATGAAAATGCGCGGATTAAGCTGTGTACGCCGAGATTATTGCTTGCGGTTGGATCGCTTTTGTTTTCGAGTTATGAGAAAGTTCAGATTAACGCCATTGCTGCACTAGTGAATCTTTCATTGGAGAAGATGAATAAGATTAAGATTGTTAGGTCAGGTGTTGTTCCGACTGTGATTAATTTGTTGAAAGGAAGATTACCTGAGACGCAAGAACACGCAGCTGGATTGATCTTCTCGTTGTCGTTAGAAGAGAAGAATCGGACAGCAATCGGTGTGTTAGGAGGATTACCGCCATTATTGCATTGCTTGATAAGGTCAGAATCGGAGCGAACTCGGAGTGACTCGGCATTAGCGTTGTATAATCTCTCGCTTGATCATAGCAACCGAGTTAAACTCGTTAAGCAATTCAATGCGGTTCCGCCGTTGTTGACGGTGTTACGGCAAGAGAAGGAGATGATCGCAGGGAGAGTGTTGTTGGTGTTGTATCAGTTAGCGGCGAGTGCGGAAGGGAAGGCGGCGATGTTGGATGGGAATGCGGTGGAGCATTTGGTGTGGATGTTGAGAAAGGGGAGGGACGAGTTTGAGAGTGAGTCGACTCGGGAGAATTGTGTGGCGGCATTGTATGCGTTGAGTCATGGGAGTATGAGGTTTAAGGCGTTGGCGAAGGAGGCGAGGGCGGTGGAGGTGTTGAAGGAGGTGGAGGAGAACGGGAGCGAGAGGGCGAAGGAGAAGGCGAGAAGGATATTGGTGGTGTTGAAGGGGAGGAAGGAGAGTGAGGATGGGCTTGGGGAGGAGATTGATTGGGAGGCAATTCTTGAATCGGGTGGTGGTGGGGGGTTGAGTCGGTCTCGGTGTCGAGTTGGAGCGAGTCCGGGTTGTGGTAAAACGGCCGAGTTTTGACTCTTGACTTGGTGTTTTGGAGTGAGGATGTTCTCGAGTGATTTATCGAAATTACACCAAGGGCTGAGTTTTGAGCTTTGACTCTTGACTTGGGTGTTTTGGTTTATTTTATTTTTTTGAAGGGTTGATTTTGGGTACAAGGTGTAATTATTGTAGGAAGGTGTTTGGTCAAGGATTATGGCATTTGGGGGAATTTAATTTATATTTTTGAAAAAAATTGTCAAAGAGTCTATATATATACTTGTGGATTATGTAAATAATTAGTGTAAACATTTTGGAGAATGAATGGAATGGAAAATCTGTTACTTGTTAGGTTAACACCTAATTTTGCTCAATATGTCGTTATTGTTTCTGTTATGGGATATCCTGTCTTTTATGTGTATATTAAGTTGGTTTACGAGTAGATCGTTCTTATTGATCATTTGAATTAAGATCTTTTATTAGTAACAAAACAATCGTTGTATGGTAAAGGAAGATTAGAAAATCTTTAATTCATGAGGAATCTCTAGTCATTTTGACTAGAAACCGGAAACATTGTCCAGAAGTAGAAACAATTTTAAGATGACCGATTGTAAAGTAATTTGAGCAAACAAAATGACCCTTAAAACCGCAACATGGTAAAATCGTCTCAATGCTAGAAGAGTGTGTTCGAAGTGAATTAGTTTAGCATTTCTTAATAGCAAAACATAGCATTTCTTAATAGCATTTCTTAATGAAAAGTAGTTTTCCAAAACGAAGCCTACCCAACAGAGTTGAATAACTTTGCATATTTAACCTGGAAAAATCAAGGTAGTTGAATAATGTTGCATATACTAGAATGAAAAGGAATGATGATGACAAAGAGACAATGAAATGATGAGCCAAGAAATCTGATATTTTTCTTCCAAGTTAAGTTCATTAGATGAATTTGTCTGCATTTTTTGGTTTTGTTTAATAGTAGCATGATGTAGCGGATAATTCTTCCTCCCAAAAACTAATAAGATAGTTGTTAAATCGAAAGTGGACTTTTGAATTAATTTGATTTATTGACTCAATTTGTTATTTGGGAAGTTGTGTTGAATCAATTTCAAGTTAGTGACCTGTAAGTTTGTGTGAAATTAATATAATACTATTTGTTTGATTTTATATTCGAGAAGGAAGTTAAATAGTTAAATAATTATTAATGTTATCCTCTAGGAATTTCCAAAATGTTAGTTAGGCATGTTAAAAGGCCTTTTATTTTTATAAAAGTTATCCAAATAGTGCATTTTAATAATCAATTTAATGAATAAGGAAAATGACATTAACTTTCTACAAGTTAACTTAGTTCATCTTTACAAGTCCGTTTTTTGAATTGATAATGAAAATCTCTACTAGTAGTGAACAATAAAATAAAGAGAGGAGCAATAAAGAAGAGACAAAGACATGAGTATATACGCGGTTTCGTCAATTTGACATATTCCACCGATTTTTAAGAGTTTTTCTAATCTTCAATGGAGAAAACGAAGAGGATTCCGAGTAAACATCGAAATATACAGGCGAAAACACGCAAAAATCATTTGATCCAACATCACCCCGCGGGCACTATAGTTGTACTTATATTGCCTGCATAAGCACGTTTCTGAAATGGGATTTCAAGGCATATCTAACAACTCATATACTCATATCCCTTTTTTGTTTTGTGTAAAAAACAACCTGATATAAAAATAAATTGACTAAAACATTAACCCGTTAAATTCAACCTTTCGTCCCTTCCTAGTCCATTTGGGATCCAACACCATGTCAAATAAATAAACCACTAAATCTACCATATGACTATAATTTCACTTGAAGTAATGATAGTGATAGTTCTAATAAAATGAAAAATAATAACAATATTTGTCTACCAAAAATTAATTAGTTTGCCATAACATGTAGGATTTAAGGACACCCCTTAGGACATGCTCTATTATTTTGAATTTTACTACACTTTGCTGAACAACCGAAATTTATTCGAACTTATTCATTTTTATTCTAAGGTAAAAAATGCGCATCTTGAGTCAACCTTGTATTATTGCGCAAGATTAAATTAAAAAAAAACATATTAGAAAGTAAATCGGGGCAATGGGTAAAAGAGGAAAGAATTGAGATGAAATTCACCCATATTGTAGAATTAGCAAATTCATAAACCCCACTGAAAAAATGCAGAAAACCCAATCTCGAAAAAGGAAGCAAATTTCTTCTCAAGACAATAAAATCAAAGCAACAAATTCAATCAAAACAACAAAGAACCCAAAATCAGCAACATTAGAACCATACCCATCTCACCCAAGACCAACCCCAGAAGAATGCTTGATTATAAGAGATGAACTCTTGGAATTACATGGTTTCCCTGAAGAATTTGCCAAATATCGTGAAGAAAGAGAAAATTCAAAGCTCAATTCTTCAAATTTGCTAAATGGGTCAGTTAAATCAGAGTGTTCAGTTGAGAAATTGAGTGTTTTGGATGGTTTAGTGAACACCATTCTTTCTCAGAACACCACTGATGTTAAATCTCAAAGGGCTTTTGCTTCTCTTAAAGCTGCATTTCCTTCTTGGGATCTTGTAAGTTGCAATTTTTAGTGGCGAAACCAAGAATTTTCTATTAAGGAGGCCGAGTCTATATAACATTTGAGTTAGATATGATAAGTAGTGTTTTCTTTATCTTCGACTTTTAATAGATATCCAAAATGATCAGGGTGGCTACAAGCCGCCCCTTGGTTCCGCCCCTGGTTGAGTATATGCTTTGTAAAATTTGAAACTTTCTATTTGGGTGATGATTTGTTGTGTTTCTAGTGGAAAAAAAGATTGATTTTTGAGGCAATGTAGCTATGGTATCCTGATTAAGCTATTAAACAATTACCATAACTTTCTGATTCTAGTTGTTGGTGTTTTGATGTATTCAGGTAGTAATTGATCCCATATGTGTTTTGCTGCTTCTTGCTGAATGTAGGATTGCTTTGGCTTTCACACTTATACAAGTTGTGTGTTGTGGTTCCACATTTATGGTTTAAGCCTCTATCTTTCGAGGAAACTTGTTTTATGCAATGTTGATAGCGGGGAGACATACATTTGTGGATTAAATTCCAGGTTAATGTGCAGCATTCCGTTTCTAGAGTTGCTGAGTATAGTTAGAATCAAGGTCGTCATAATCGGATCGTAAAATCGAATTGTAGAATCGTCAAATTCTACTAACATGCATAGTCAAGCTAATAAATATAACAAACACTTAGCTTTGTTGCCATGATTAAGGTTGATTCAAATTTGTGAAGTTCTTGCTAGTTAAGAGAAATCTCTAGAATCGGATAAAATCTTAAGTTGAATCGTATGTCTATATTTGACTCGTAAAATAGTACGATTGTTCGGCAGAATCGTGATTTTAACAACCATGGGTAGAAGGTTCAGTTTATCTAAAAATTATATGAGCAAATTCTAGATTCTAAGATTTTGAGTTGATGTTAGAAGTGGTAGGCTAGTTGTGTGATCTGTTTGTGGTTTCATGCTTGTACTCTTCAGGTTCTAGCTGCTGAACAGAAGTTGTTAGAGGATGCCATCAGGTGCGGAGGCTTAGCTCCAACTAAAGCTTCTTGTATTAAAAACATCTTGAGTTGCCTCATGGAGAGGAGTGGGAAGTTATGCTTGGAGCACTTACATGATTTATCTATCGACGAAATCAAGTCTGAGCTCTCTTCTTTCAAAGGAATTGGACCTAAAACAGTGAGTTTTGTTTTATGTTCTTTACATGTGAGTTGGCATGTAGGATACTATGTCATGCAGGAGGAATGTCTTGCTTAGATTGTCTTATTTTCCTGCCAAGCTGTTGGTTAGGCATTAGACATTAGTAGGGTGGTTCAAAGAAAATATGCTTCCTTGAAGAGTATGCCAAAAAACTTGTAATTCTATCTATTGCATTTGCATATTGCTTGGTGTTGTTGGCGGGTTTTTTCGTAAACTAGTCAAAAATGCAAAGTTACTCAGACTTGGGTGCGCGTGTATGATGAAAATTTTCCATGATTTGTGGCATCAATATCAAGGATCCGACACGGGTACTCGAGGTGAAATAAAGAGTTTGAGTAACATTCAAGAACGCATTGAATAGACAATGAATATTGTTTTTATTTGGCTCTGTTTTAATTTGGGTAACTGGTTTCAGGTAGCTTGTGTACTAATGTTCCATCTACAACAGAATGACTTTCCAGTAGACACACATGTAAGTGCGAGTTTCTTTGAACTGAAGAGACTGTCACATGTTTAGAAGATCATCTAAAACCGAATTTTCATCCAGATTTTGCAGATAGCAACTACTCTTGGTTGGGTACCTAAAGGAGCTGATGCGAAGAAGACGTATCTCCACCTAAACCAGAGAATTCCAAGTGAACTGAAATTTGATCTGAACTGCCTTCTATTTACACATGGTAAGATGTGCAATAAATGTTCTACAAAAGTAGGAAAACAAGAGAAGAAAGAATCAGTCAATAAGTTCTGTCCTTTATTGAATCACTGTAAGAGGATTGATTAGATATGCATGTGAATATTGCAACTTCCTTAGGTTATACTTCTATCTCTATGTCACTCTACCCCAGTTGACTTGGTAACAACAGCATAACACCCTAGTATAGGTCCCCCATTCTGTGGAGTTTGAGATAGTTTAGAGGTTGCTCTTGAAAGATCTGTAAAGAACCAGGAAACTATTTAGTCGACGAGATTTGTAACATACCTATTAAGGTCTTAATTACCTCAAAATTGTTAGAACGACAGCCGTTACAAAGATCCACTTAAATCGAAAGAAGGGGTGTTTTACCGTTTTCCTGGTGTTCATATTTACGGGAAAATATTGTACGAGATTTCTGACATGATGATGTTGTCTTTTTTTAAGGGTTCATGTATAGTATAGCTTTTTTAATGTCTATCATAAATTAGTGTGATACAGTCTCACCCTAACTCGGGAAAACAATATGGATAGATCATAATGGGAATAGTATATGATAGGGAGATTACTGATTAAGGTCACTTTCTAATCAACAATTTATTATTATGACTTCAAAACAAAAGGTTATTAAAGAGAAGCAACTACAAGTCCACTTTCATGTTTGTCCCAAGGAGAAAAAGCACAAAAGGTGGCACTTTATGAAAGATAGGAGTGTATCTTTGTAGAACAGATAAAAATAACATCTGAAGCATATTTATGCGATTTGTAACTTTATCACTGATAAAGTCACAATGTAATCCTATGTCTATGTTTCTTTTTCTTTCACGACTTACATAGTATGGTTTTATTCGTCCCAACTCATAAAGATACAAAAGTATAATCCAAGTTAAGCTTTGTAGTTGAAGTGCTAGACTTGTTTTCTGTCTAGAAAGTTGTAGATAAGTTGCTTGCTATTGTCCACTCTTTCGTACTCCATCCGTCCGTATACGTTTGCTCCATTGAGTTTTGGTTAGGTGGAGTTGATAAAAGACAAATTAACGGAACCAAATAGGGCGAATGTAAGAGTAAAAGAGTGATCCTCAAACGACGGATGCAATATTTGAAGAATATGATTATAGATACTACTGATCGAAATTGACTTTTGCCTACAATTATATGCAGTACTAATTTGATGATTGAGGTTGATACTTTGTAACGACTACCAACTGTTCTCCTCTTGTACAATCTTACCATCTTTGGTTAAGGGTTTGGTTGAATCAATTCAGAAAATTATGACATTGATGTTAGATGTGGGAATTTTGTTACCCACTCCAGTCTAATCAATAAAATTACTATTAACAACCCGTATTTACTACTGTGTCATCGTTTCGACCCCTTATTTCCAAAACTGGAAAAAACTTTGTCGACTTAGATGAGTTGCGGTTTTGAACCCAATGGGTAGATGTAGCTATTGCTAAATTGAAAAAAAAAACATAAGCTTTACATTATTTCACTCTCACTCTATGTTACATGAAGTTCTTGGTGTTACCTTCTCACAAACCCTAAAATATGTAGGTCTTGTTTGACAGTCAATAGCTAATAGCTTGCATTAGTTAAAAATAGTTTAGATTTTAGCTAATTCTAATTATTCGTTGATTTGCATTAATTCATTTGAGTAGTTGAAATATTGGACGGTGTACGAATGTAATCAAATGGATATGAAAATGACGGGTAAGAAACGAAATTGAATTAATCTTTTGTCAGTTAAGTGATATAAGAATAATATGATTATATCACGTAAGATTACAACACCATAGTTGGTTGGTGTGAGTGGTAAGTACTCTGATCCCTTAAACAAGTGGACAAGGGTTCGATTCTTGACTCTTGCGAATAGAGTAACCAAAGTTGGAAGGAGTCTACCCATTAAATTGATTTCAGTACCCCGAGAAAGATTGCCCCTACTATCGGTGCGGGATACTCATAGTTAACAAAAAAAAACGTAAGATTACAACAATTATTGCTCGTCCCTACTTAGAGATATAGGAATGGTTCAACTTGAGGTTCAACCTTACCATGTCCAAAAAAAAAAAAAGAGGACAAAAAGGAAAAAGTTAGCCCACTAAAGAAGATGAGGCTTAAAATTTTAATACAACTACTTAATGCTAAATAGGAATTTGCAAGCAAAGTTGCTTTGCGTCTTGCTCTTGCGTCTATGATCATGCCAAATTGCCAACCAAAAGTTGGTTCAATCTAAAGTACGGCATTTCAATGAGATAAGGTGTCAATTCTTCTTTTCAAAAGTTTATCCACTGCCCATTGCTGTGTCCTCTAAGTTGTGAGAAGAAAACTGCATAAAATTTGTGTCTTTAGTTTTTCATCTTTTTGCACCTTTTTTATCTGTTGTGTTTGCGGTTCAGGTGCTCTAATTAAAAGTCCAAGTTATAATCACTGCGTTTTAATGTGCTCCACAACAATAAAAAGATTAAGCTCACTTACTTACCTGCTTTTTATTCTTTTCTTTCATCACATTTGCATATACTAGGCACTATATTTGGCAGGTAGCTTAGCTTAATCTTAATTCACTACTTTATCATACTCTATTGCAGATTGCACAACAGACTTTTTGGATAGTAGTTGTAGCAAATCCACAAATAATCTATACTCCTATATCATCTGGCTGGGCCTACTTTTAGTTAATTAAGTTGAACCTGTTTGAGTAAGTGATAGGTTTTAGTCGTGTCACCTAATCAAAAATAAACCTACGGTTCTCTAACTAAGGTAGTCAGTGGAAGCAGGGTCGAATCCACAGGGAGACAGAGTTTCTAAATCAATATTCAACCAATTCAGCTACTCCAGAAGAAATCAGGAAGGAATTAATTGAACTAAAGAATAGACTACAGAAGACGGAATAAATTGAGGATCAAACTATGGAATAAAAACCTAGGGTATTAGGTCGGTCCACCATGCTTATACCAATCAAACAAGGTCAACTACTATCAAAACCTAAGTCAAGAGTCAAGGGATTAGAGCATGTGTTGAGCTATGGTTAAGACTCAACGCTCATAGTTCAACATACGCCGCTTCACAATGATACCAGCTTCACAATGACACCTATCAGCCTCCAACCCGATCGGGTCGGGTGTATTACGCCCGATCGGGTCTGGTGCATGTTGCTCGCCCGATGGGATCGGGCACGCCTTGCCCGATCGTGTCCGCAACTTTCATACCCGATCATAAATACTTCGCCCGATCGGGCCATTTCTGCCCGATCAGTGCACGGAGACTTCCTTCTTGCCTCTTTGGCTCTCTAATCTTCACGTTTAGGGGTCTTGGGACCTCCTAAACTACCCATAAAGCTCGTGAGTCATCCTATGTGTCTCGTAACATCTCGTAAAGCCGTGGTTGCTTCCAAATGATTCGGGAATAGGGAGAAAACTCCCTAAAACCTGCAATTCAACACTAAAACACAAAACCACAACTATATACGATAGTTAGCACAAAGTAGCTCCCAAGAGCTCCAATGACGCACAAATTAGCTTGTAAATAAGGGAGAAAAGATTATATAAATACGTGATATCAGTAAGTCAAATAGTTTTCACCTTTGAAATGTTTCGATCCGATAAAACACTTCTTGACATCTAAAAGAAATGTTAATTAGTTTTGAAAATCATGGTGAATTCTAGATTATAGAAGATGTGACTTCTATTTTGGAACGTAAGCGAACATTTGTTTTGGTTGTGGGCTTTGGAATACTTCATCGATTATATTTTAATTTCAACATTAGGATCTTTTATACCTTCCAAAATACAATTTTAAACGTTTATATTTTTAATTGTGTTTAAGAAAAAATTACGAGATGAATTTAACAAAATCTCATATGACTATTTTTGTTGTTATCTATAATTCATAATAAAAGGTCAAAAGAGACTTGGTTAACAATGTAAAAGTTTCAAATGTTGCAATTATAATGGAATGAGAGTAGTATATATTAGAATTATCTTCTTATCTTTTAATCGATTTCCTATCGTAAGAGGCAAACATAGTAACACAATAAGCTAGTAAAAAATAAGTTTCCAAAAACCTCTTATTTTCCCCCTTCGTACAACTACAACTGTTAATAGAAGAAATAAACCATTCATTTTTTTTTAAAGAAACGAGGACGTTCATGGAAGAAACATGCCATTCATTTCTTTAAAACAAGGGGGAGTATTAGCATTGATAGGTTTTAGTCGTGTCACCTAATCAAAAATAAACCTAAGGACCTCTAACTAGGTAGTCAGTGGAAGCAGGGTCGAATCCACAGGGAGACAGAGTTTCTAAATTAATATTCAACCGATTCAGCTACTCCAGATGAAATCAGGGAAGAAATAATTAAACTAAAGAATAGACTACAGAAGACGGAATAAATTGAGGATTAAACTATGGAATAAAAGTCTAGGGTATTAGGTCGGTCCACCATGCTTATACCAATCAAATAGGGTCAACTACTACCAAAACCTAAGTCAAGAGTCGGGGGATTAGAGCCTATGTTGAGCTATGGTTAAGACTCAACGCTCATAGTTCAACATACGCCGCATGTTCACTAACGTAATCAGAACTACTGACGTGTCCTAGGCCTCTAGTCGTAAGACGGATCTGTGCAAACAACTATTAACCACAAGCAACCAACGAAACTGCGCAATAACGTTAATTACTCAATAAAGAACAAACCACATCACAATCACCCTAATCAAGCCCTAGAAATCAATAAGAGTCTAAATCACAATCATGGTATAAACATGGCTTTCCTATCTAACACCCTAGAAAGAGACTACTCAGACATGATCGAATTAACAACGACAAAACTAATATGAAACCCTAACAATTGCATCATGAACGATTAAATAAATAAACTAAGCAATCAAGAATAACAAAAGAGATTAGGGTAAGGAAGAGTACCAATTGACGGAAAGCAGGAACTTTTATTGAAATCGAAATAGGTTTGATCACCTCTAAATTAATCTAAAGTGTTTGAATTGAACTAAGAGCAATGAAGAATAAAACTAGTCTAAAGCTAATGAAAGATGAATAAAAGATGTCCCTAAAAAATGAGGAAGAAGGTATTTATAATACCCCCCTCAAGTTAACTCAAATCGGAAACAAAAAGCGAAAATCCGCGTAATTAAGCGCCAGACCCGATCGGGTCCGAGGCATGCACCCGATCGGGCCGCGGTACAAAACTCATTGGTTTGCGTCTTGGGCCTTCGCGTAGCAGCAGCGCAGCATCAGCTTAATATTACGGCCCACCCGATCGGGCCTTGGGCAACCACCCGATCGGGCCAGGCGACGAAATGGGCCAGCAAGTTTCTCTCGAAAACAGCAGCAGAATGAGACCAAGCAGCACTCCACCCGATTGGGTCGGGCGGTGGTCACCCGATCGGGTCTGGGGACATGCTTGCTCGCCCGATCGGATCGGGCAAACCTCGCCCGATCGGGTCCGCAACTTTCATACCCGATCAATATTTATTCGCTCGATTGGGCCATTCTGCCCGATCAGTGCACGGAAACCTCCTTTGACTCCTTGGCTCTCTAATCTTCACGTTTAGGGGTCTTGGGACCTCCTAAACTATCCATAAAGCTCGTGAGCCATCCTACGTGCCTCGTAACATCTCGTAAAGCCGTGGTTGCTTCCAAAAGGCTCGGGAATAAGGAGAAAACTCCATAAAACCTGCAATTCAATACTAAAACACGAAACCACAACTACATACGATAGTTAGCACAAAATAGCTCCCAAGAGCTCCAATGACGCACAAATTAGCTTGTAAATAAGGGAGAAAACTCTATATAAATACGTGATATCAAGCATCAATACAATCTTAGAAATAAGCTTGGAGATAGTGATTTAATGATGCTTTATAGAGATATCTACTTATTTTTTGTTGCAATAAGTCTCATAGGAAACTTCATGGGCAGGGTAACCTAATAGGTTATAGGTATAAGGGATGAAGCATGTTAAAATCGCTTTTATTGGTTAGTGTCATTTGAGAATAGTAAACGAGGCCTTTGCTATGATTTTATCAATAGAGAGGATAGGCAAAATATATGGCAAAAGAGAAAATAAATGGTTCGTTAATTCACACATTTGTTTTTCGAAAGAAGTATAAGGATAAGCATAAAAGTCTCCAATCTCTAAGATGGTCCTGAACCTCTAGTTGATATCTTAAGTACAAGAAATTAAAAGGGAAGTAACCAAGCTTTTCAAGGAGGCCATACAAAGCTTCCCTAAAAAGATGGCGGCACGTGGGTGTGGCTTAAAATCATTCAGAGATCCTTAGACTAACTCCGAGTCTCCGACCATCTCAACTTGGTCGAGATTTAATTGCTCGTGACATTTGAGAGGGTTGTCCTCCACAAACGGTGCAAGAAGAGTAGCAGAGGGAAGGAAGGCTGAAGAAAGGGTTGTGCAGGACTGAATATATGGAGGCACTAAAAGGGTTGTGATGGCACTGTCAGATAAATGCCCTTGGCACATGTACAGATGAACTCATCCCATAACAGGTGCAAATCCAAACTGTTAGCTTTTAGTACCTAAAGTAGTTAAATTGCAAGAACATAACCAAGAACAATGGTGCAAAAGAAATCATACCCAAGAACAACCCCCCCTAGAGTAAGGTGGGGTTCGAAGATACCATCTAATCTGTAACTCGACAATGTTCACCCACCCGACTCCTGTAGCGCAGTATGATCTCACTTGCACAGGATGTATCATATCCATGAGCTATGTTACTCAAATTCCATTCATAATCATTGAGCCAAAGCTCCTGTATTTGAACTTCCATCAGCAGCACCAAGCCAAACTAATCTGACTCAGATGTGCAGGCTAAAACTCGGAATTAAAAGCAACTTCATGCTTAAAAAGGTATACTTAGAGACTCTTTCAGTCATTATAATTTATAAGACATAGACTAACAGACATATCACAACAGAATGCAAGTGCAATAGATAGATGCAACTACTGCACGTCCGCACGCAATTGCAGTTCTAGAGTAGGAGCTTCCGGTTGAAGCAAATCATGTAAGCACATCCAGCTTACAGAACTCAATCAGCAGTTGCCATAGCGCACAACCAAACAAGTCAACACGTACAATCACCCACAACCTTATCCCGGATGATTATTACAGCCCGCTGCTAAATGCTAGATAGTGGTAGTGGTAACCAGAGTCACATAATTCACTGTCCCCTACGAATTTCGACCTGGAAACTTCGAATTATGGTCGGTTTTGGTTTATTTTTAACTCATTTTGAGCAAATTTCAAATTACAAGATCGAATTGTACATCGAATTACGTGCCCCTTGTGGTAATGGTAACAGTAATGAATTTAAGTGCAATTTTGCATAAGGAGTTTATGTCACTCATTGGTCATGACCACTCAATACTACCTTGGAATGTAGTACTGAATAGTATCAGAAACTTCTGTAAAAAACATGTTTTGGGAGAATATATTCATTGCCATGGACATTTGGCATGGGATGCTTGTTTTTATGCAAAATTGCACTAAAGTTCCTTACAGTTACCACCAAATATCAATAACAATTGACATTGATTGGAAAGAGCAATATTCAAGCATGCTGTTGTTCATTACCAACACATATCCTTAATTTATAGAGTAATCAAAATATGTGTTGACTATGTCCAGAACACCAATGTGCTATTTTCCCTAGTTCATTTTCACCTAGAGTAAAGTAATACTTCAATTCCAAAAACATAATGGTCGAAATGGGTGAAAGCATGAGGTAAACTACTACACGTTTGGTGAATGCACATAGGTTTTGAACAACAAACTTATATTATTTCACCTAAGATTCGAGACGTGCACGTGTCTAACTAGAGTACTTCCTCCATTTCTTTTAGCTGCAACAACTGAAT
Organism: Patellifolia procumbens; assembly: GCA_947645195.1. NCBI lineage: Eukaryota > Viridiplantae > Streptophyta > Magnoliopsida > Caryophyllales > Amaranthaceae > Patellifolia > Patellifolia procumbens. Next base: position 1,181,113 of record CANSGD010000225.1, read on the forward strand.
TTTTTTACCTCTCACAAAAATTCTCAATTGTTGCAAGCTAAAAAAAAAGGAGGAAGTATCAAACTTTTCTGATAATCTGATTAAGATGTAACTATAACAGCAAAATTAAGATGTAATACCATTATTGATTTATTTCCCTTGTTGCACAGCTACATCACCTGCTCCATTGTTCTACTCTGTTTGAGCAGCCTGTCGAAAAGCGGTCATCCAATCCATTCCATAGCAGCAAACTCTCCACATAAGGATCCATTGCATAATACCAACCGGACTTCGTAAGATCCTTCATCATATAAGTCTTCAGATCAAAAGATTTCACGCCTTCATTTTCATTCACCACAAACAAAAACTTCTGAATGCTTTCAACATACAATAAGTTACTTATCTTCTCTTTGTGCTGTTGGAATAAACCAAAGGTATCCAACCCTATTGTATTGTGACAATACACTCTACTCCATGACTCCGTCCCAATACCGCCACACTTGTTCGTCACCCATATACAAACACTAGCAAGATCAACGTCCAAAACAGCAAGAGAATCACCAAGACGGAAAGGAAATGTGAGCTTAACATTATCATCACTTCGATCACTAGGCAACTCGGTGTAGCTAAACGTCTCACTACCAAAATTAAACGAAACGATACGTGTATACGTATAATTCCTTATCAAAGGTGTCACATTACGTCTCACATTATTATCAACAGATAACCAATGCATAACTCCTTCAGTATACACCTTCTTTTGCAAACGCCATTTTTCAGGAGCCTTAACACTATCATTAACCCTCCAAACACCCGTTTGAAACTCGTAAACCAGACTCGAACCGGGATACCATTGCTCTGTGTATGCGCACTTGAAAGGGAAGTACATAATAACAACCTTATAATCGAGGGATGCCCAGTTCTATCAGATAGATAGGAGCTAGGCATATATCAAGCTCATTTTTTTTAACAAAATTTTTGGATTATAGAAAAGTAGTATACTTATAGAGATTTAGGTAGTATAGTTTCTGAATAATATAGTATACTAGAAAATCGTAGTATATTATTTTAGAATGTAGTATTTTCCTATCTTATAGATGTAATATTCACATCTATCAGATAGGAATTAGGACTTTCCCTTATAATCATTACTAACAGGATAAAATCCAAAAACAGTACCATGCTTTTATAGTGGGGAATTGAGGTAAAGACACAACCTTTGAAATTGAAAGATTGAATAAAAGAAAATCAAAAGAACTCTCAATATATCTAGCTAATAACATTAACCCATCAACATAACCATGATAAGAAAGTAAATAACCCACTTCAGAAATAGATTTAATTAAATGGCGTTTTTTTTCTAGATTTACCCATTGTTCGTAATCGTATTCCAAATGTCAATTCATAATGAGTTCTAACTAAGCGTCTTTTCATTTCAAATGATATTAACAAATGCTTTTTGGAATTGATCTTGAAGTGGGTAATATGCATTGATAAGAAATTAGGGTTGTCGATTATTGAATGCCATGTTTTAGAGATACACCTCAATTTAGCTAGTGTTCTTGCCTGGAGATTTAAGAAGATCTCTATCCATAATTCTCGTGGTAATTTGTCGAATGGAATGCTTTCTTCTTCCATTGTTGATCGAATTGATAGTCTAAAAGGTGAGAAACGGGAAATATCATCGCAAATTCTTATATGCGGTTCGCCAAATTGATAAATTTACGAGAAAGAGAAATAATATGAAATTATTAAGGTATGTTAAATAATGAACCATGAATACATATAGGGGTGTAAACGAGCCGAGCCGAGCAGAGCTCGAGCTCTACCAAGCTCGGCTCGGCTCGTTGGAAACTTGACTGAGCTCGAGCTCGGCTCTAAGCTCGACGAGCTTGCCAAGTCAATGCTCGAGCTCGGCTCGGTTGCAAAAATTCAAGCTCGAGCTCGGCTCGATTATGTTTCCCCCGTTATTGGTTAACATTCTTGCAAAAAATAAATTAAAAATTAAGCCATAATTCAACAAAGATATATTGAATGTAAATAAGGTCCTTCATGTCACTTAACATTCAACAACTGATAATTTTAATCATCTATTTAGAGTTCAAATTTTAGGAATAACGACTATATTTTATATAAAAGAGCCGAGCCGAGCTTAAACGAGCCGAGCCTTGTTGGGCTCGAGCTCGAGCTCGAATCGCTAAGGCTCGGCTCGGGCTCAAAATTGACCGAGCTCGAGCCGAGCTTTGACCAAGCCGATCTCGAGGGCTCTACGAGCCGGCTCAGCTCAGTTACACCCCTATATACATACAAAATATATAGGCTTGTTCCCCCCAACTTATTTTCAATTCTATTCAGTTCAATTTAATTCAATTCAGTTCAGTTCAGTGCTAATTTCTAATATCTCATAAATGAAAAATTGAATAATTTTTTTTTATCAATTGACTGTGAAAATAAAAATGAAGTTCTTTTATTTTATTAGGAGAGAAAGTAGACTTAATTGTTGATAATAGGCAATTGTTGTAAACTATTTCATGATTTTTTATTAAAAGATGTTAAACATAATAGGTAGTTTCCCATAATATTTTTCTATTATTTGAAAATGTGCATTCAATCAAACACATTGACTCATTGGAAATGGAGAGGCTTATCAAAAATCTACTATCTATATATAATCCTATTGCTTCTCTAGTAAAATAAGTGATATTATTGACCTTTAATGATAATTATATTTGAGTTATACAAGCTCGAAACTTCTAACTAGAGTATTGTCTTCTACTCTTCTATGTATGGATCCGCCAAAACATTATAAAGATAACTTTTTAATGGTAATTAAAATGGTTACTTCAAATTTGATTTTATCTCAATGTGACATTTTTAATTTAATTAAAACGGTCAGTTTAACTTAAAACACGATCATTTTAATATAATCTTACCTAAATATTGATGTAAAACAATTATATACAACATTTTGCAATCAGAGAGTATGAGTCATTTTAACTTCACATATTGTTAGATAATTAAAAGTGGTATATAACATAGTTCAACAATATTCATGTAATTGCATAAATTCTTTTTATTCTACTTTTATTTTCAAAATCTTCCATCCTTAATGCACTACTAGTAAATTAAAGTTGATTATTAATGCACAAGCAACCATAGAAATACATAGATGAAGGAATCTTCATTTCATTTTGTTATAGATATTTGTGTGATCATTATTCTATGCATCATGCATGAAAACTTTTTGCTCCTTCCCCGAACTTGCCTACGTGCAAAAACCCCAAAACTTCAAAAGTTGCATGCATGGCTGATAAGAATATCCCAGCACAACTTTTAAAAACGGTCCCTCTTTCTACAATTCTATTATTATCAAGGAACCAATTATACACAAAATGTCAAAGGAAAAAAGCCAATGAATTCAAATAAGGCATGATTTGAAGAATTTTATAATTTGGATTTTACCTTCCATTCGAGTTTATTTTGACTACGTATGTAAAAGAAAACAGAGGTATGTTTGTCAGATCTTCTGATAACATGCTTCGTCCGTACGTACTAGATTCATTATGGTCGCTTACTCTCTTATCAACCAAGACAACCATTGATTCTTTGGTGTCAAATAGTGATATACTACCTTAGTTCTTTTTGTATGGGATCTACCTAGCAGACCTCCAGCTGGCAGCAGCCTGCCACTCCACGTCAGAGCGCCTGGAGCAGAGCAGACCTCCTTAGGCAGACCGCTCCGGACATAGCCTCTAGGCTGGAGTTTAATGAAGGCCTCGTTCCACCTTGGCCCACTTTCAAAGAGGCCCACTCACTTTACTAGGTCAGTTACAAGTCCATGTCTCATATAAATACCCATGCCCATGCATGGGTAAGGTACGTTCAATCAAACACTCACAAAATACTTGCACTTGATAATCGTTTTCTCTCTACTAGAGATCTTGTGCTCAATTTGGACTGACTTAGGCATCGGAGAGGCGATCCTCGGAACCACCCCCGAGGTTTCTCCTTGTTTTGCAGGTAACCACCACCACGAAGGACGTTTGGGAGCCACGATTCCACCGAGTACCCACCACCACATTCACTGTTGCTGTCTTGGACAGAAACACTTTTTTATGTTCTAGTATTTGTTTTCTAAGGGTCTGTAAGACACATTTTCAAAACGCTCAATATATCTCTAGTTATGTTTATATATGTCTATAATTATTATACCTCTTTTCGTCAAGCATGAGCGAATTCAGTTCGGAGCTCCGACGGCGTACTTGCAAGTGAACCCTGAGCCCTTGGGGTTCTTGAGGGTGAGGCTTGAGACACTCAAATCAGTTCCTCAATTAAGTATAGATGTAGGAAAAGAAAAGTGAGTGGACTCAAATATGAATTTCTCCTTTTACCTTAACCCTACTTAGACTACATATAGTGGTGTGAACATAGTCTTTCTCCATTGGTCGTCTAATTTTACTATGCCAACTCGTATTGGCTTCGTATAATCAAAAGGGTATATTTATACCTATACAATAATATATATAAGTAAAAGATTACACAACTAGATATTGCAAAAAAATTGAAACAAACCAAAAAGATCCACTTAATTATATATCTTTTTCATATATTGAGGAGAATAAATATAGTCAATTTAAACTTGACTCCAAAGAAAAATGGTGCATAAAATTAGGAAACGAGCGTGCACAATCTTTATCCTACTCAGGGGTGGTAACCGCACAGGGCCTTGAACAAAAGGCCTGAAAATATATTATCATATTGTTTCTAAGGCAGACAAAAGAAATTTGGATAGACTAGTGATAAAGAAAAGGGTCTCACAAGTTAAAGGTTCCAAGTTCAATTCCTTGTACTACTTTTTGCAAATAAATTTTCAATACTTGTTTGTAGGCCCCAATGTCTTAACTTCAATAATTTTTTCATTTTAACAACTAATTTTGGAACTAAATATATTGAATGCACCTTTCAAAAAAAATAAAATTGAATGCAATATTTTCATTATGTTAATCTTGTAATTTAAACTTTCTATACATCAAAGTTACTTTGTTTTTTGTTAATAAAAGTTATTTTTATTAAAAAAAATTTTAAATCGTGTTCAAAGGCCCAATTTTAAGATCTTTACGAGGTTTACATAATAGATTCGCCCCAGTATTCCTACTAGTGGTGTATGAATATCTACACGCAAGACTACAATTTTTTCTTATTGTCCATTTAAAAAGCATAAAATAAGCAAATTCAATGTACAGTATAAAAAGTTTCAGCTAAGCAAAGAATAAGGTGTACAATGCTCGTCTTACAATAAAAGATGAGTAGGTTGAATAAGCTCAAAGAACGAAGCTTCCCCAAAGAGGTAACGTTCATTTTACCTGTCTCTTTTCAAGGTCATGTCATAATTGTTGTCTATAATAAAGGTATAAACATTTGCAGTGTGGTGGCTCAATCTCATCTCCTGCATTGTTGTATTTGCTATACTATCATTATCACTTCATGCTCAAGCTTCGTCTTGTTTTGGATCTTGCCGTTACTGCAAAACAATTTTGCGGTAACGACTATATGGGGATTTTATGATTAATGCTAAATGGAAGATTATTTTTTATCAGACAAGTGAATATATTAAATAGTTTCTCCTTATTTATTTGGCGGAATCCAAGGAGTTGACGTAGGTCATGACCTTATTGATGACTTTGTATATCGATTTTTGTTAATGAATGTTACATATCTTCGATCTCATCCCAATAGTAAAATTTGATTCCATTACTACAAATGAGATTTATTTTTGTGGTTGAGACTTGAGATGGATATCGTAAAAGTTCCCTATTATTGTCTAGGGGTTGTAAGAGTGGTTTCATTAAAGTAAGGCAAGTGTTGTACTTGAAATCTCCAAGCATAGCAGAACATCATGGTTGAGTTTCTTTAATTTACTGATTTATATTTTCTGTTTTAAAGATAACCACATAAGTAGAGGGAGAATAATTCCTTCACATTAATACATGAAAGAAGATGTACATGTGTATATATATATAGTGAACAGCTAAATCACGCCCGCAAAAATACATAAAACGCCCACAATCAATTATGTAAAATACCATTTTACCCTTTACTAAAACAAAGTCTCTTTCCCTCCCTATTCCTTTTCCCTTTCCCTCTCTTATTCTCTCAAAAACAGCAAGCTCACACCCCGGCAATAAATCGCCGTCATCGCACCACACAGTCCTCCGGCAATGAAGCTGCTATTGTCTCACCATGAGTTCCGCAGCCGGAGTCTGGAGACCTTCGCATCTTTCCTCCCCGACGTGTTCCATGGGCGCAAAGAAAATACCAATTTAGATAAAAAAGATTGAAAAGCGAGAACCGACCCACAGAACCGGTTGCTCCACCGTAGCACCATTCCTAGAAACCGGTTGCTCCATAGGAGGACCAGTTCTACAAACTGGTTCCTCCATGGGAGTACCTGTTCCCAGTAATGGTCCTTCCATGGAGGAACCGGTTTCTAGGAATGGTGCTCCCGTGGAGCAACCGGTTCTGTGGGCCGGTTCTCCCTGCCGTTCAATTTTCTTTGTTTGTTAACATTGTGATCTTAATGTAGTAGACTTCTAGTAATTGATTAATGTTGTTGGTTTTTTCTTGTGTTTGGCAGTGAGTTTTAATGCTCATCGAATACACACTTGACTGTGAGTTGTGTTTCCATTTCCAGTTGGTTTTAATGCTCTGTATTAATGTAGTAGTAATTGCTTCACTGTTGTTGTTATTGAAAGAGAGTTTAAGAATTAAGATAGGGAAGAAGATACATTCTCAGGACTTGGTGGTGATATTCAAATACTTTTTTTTTTTTTGGCAAGGGAAATACTTTGATATTACAGACATCTCATATTAGCTTTTTGCAAGTTTAGAGCATATTCGACCATCATAGATTGAGCTTATAGTGTTGGGTGTGTGTAATTGTTGTTTATTAGGTTAGGGTGATGAGTTTAGAATGTTAAAATTAAATTAGGGTATATTAGTCTTTTTAATTTAGAGCGTGGGCGTTTTTTGTATTTTTGTGGGCGTTGTTTAACAACCCCCTATATATATGGCATTATACTATTATATTGGTAAATGACAAGAAGAAAATGAGGAAAATAAGTAATAAAATGGTAAAAAAATGATAGGAACAAATGATTTAAAAGCTATACAAATAAACATATGTACAGTAGTAAGTGAAAAATTATGGAGGGAGTCAAACCATAGTAGGCTGGTATTTATAGCATATTACAAAAGTAAGTCTAAACCATATTGTTCCTCCGTTTTTTTATACTTGCATTATTGAGGTTATGCACAAGAAATAAGGAGAGGAGAGAGATAGAGTGGAAAAATGAGACCCATGTGATTGGAGAGAGGTAAAGAGAAAATATTGCCATAAAAGGTAATGATGCAAGTAATTTGCAATTTCCAAAAGTGGAAAATGATGCAAGTAAAAAAACGGAGGAAGTATAATTAAGGAAAAATTGTATATTACCACCTTTTATGTACCTCTTTTTGTAAATTACCACCTTAATATTTTTTTTTTTAAAATTACCACCTTTTGGTTACAAAAATTCATAAACTCCCACCACATAACGGATTCCGTCAGGTTTACCGTTATGTGGGGCCCATATTTCTCTCTCCTAGTTTTCCACCATCCTCTCCCCTAACAAACCAGCTCTAACCACCAGAAACACCACCCTCAACGGCCACCGCACACCCAGATTCTTCAGCCACCACAACACCAACCTTCGATTTCGTCAGCCACCCACCACAACACCCCTCCGGTAACTCCAACCCGACACCCATGGCTGCTCCTCTTTCTCTCACTCCCCTCTCGTTTCTCTGCTTCCCCATTTTCCTACCACTGCACCACGGTGGTGCGAGCCACCAGCACCCGTAGTCGCCCAATGCATCTAGCCCCACCATGGCCACGCAAACCACCACCATTAAGACCATTTCTCTCCACAGAGTTTTGGTGGTTGTTGTGATGGTGGTTTGGCAGTGTATGTGGTGGGGAAAAAGGGGAAGTAGAGTAGAGAGAGGGGAGTAAGAGACAGAGGAGTAGCTATGATGTTCGGTTGGTGTTACCGGAGTGGGTTGTTGTTGTGGTGGCTAACGAAATAGGAGGTTGGTGTTGTGGTGGGTGAAGTATCTGGGTGTGCGGTGGCCGGTGAGGGTGGTGTATCTGGTGGTTAGGGCTGGTTTGTTGGGGGAGAGGGTGGTGGAAAATTAGGAGAGAGAAATGTGGACCCCACATAACGGTAAACATGACGGAATCCGTTATGTGGTGGGAATTTATGAATTTTTGTAACCAAAAGGTGGTAATTTAAAATAATAAAAAATCAAGGTGGTAATTTACAAAAAGTGGTACACAAAAGGTGGTAATATGCAATTTTTCCTATAATTAAATGTGGAAGCAAAGTCCATCCTTTGTTTTTCATTGGACTTTGAAGGATAATAAGAGAAGTCTAAATCATAAAATAAACTCCAGGGCCAGTCTAATATGATAAGCCCAAGTAGTAAAGGCTAGTCTTTAGTGCAAAGTTAAGGTTTCTAAAGGTTGGCCAATTAATAAAATAAAATTCTAAAGCAATTAGAAGAAGTTTGAATCACGAGGAAATTCAAATAGGTAAAGGTGATTGTTTTCTGGGGCCAAAAAAGGCAGAGTAAAGCGAAAATTCAAAGCTCAAATAATAACCACAAAAACGCCCATACAAAAAGCTTGTTGCTGATAATAAAGGACATCAATGTTACATAGCAATTCTATGTAGTATATCCTTACTTTAGAATCTTTACTCTTTAGCATAGCCTTGTCCTTAAATTACCATTAGCATGTTCTAATCAATCCTTGGTAATTTCGTTTCATTGATCATGATACGAGGTATCCTCTTGATTATCTTCTTCAATTAATCTCGGTTTAATTTGCTACTTGACTTCTAAAACTTAATGCTTTCTAAGTATAATGCAAACTCATTTGTCAAAACACAAGGACTAGTAAGTGATCACAAAGTTTATCAATTATGAAGATATCACTCTTTAACATTGTGAAAGTTTAAACTTTTAAAACGTACATCTTGTCTTTTGAGAACTTTCTTTAAGTTTGCTCGTACAATTAGATAAATTTATAAATAAGGACAAGTATCAATAAGCACTAAGCTCTAGAAGCATATCTCCAAGGCACTCCAAGTCGCCCTATGCAATGAGATATCAAGTGATTGTTGACAAATTTGCAAAATAAACATAATTAGTATCACTATAGCTAAATTTTAGTTTATTATGAAGATTATAAAAATTTGCCTAAATATAACATAATGCTTTAAATCATAAAAATCAAAGACATGCTACTAAAATTCAGTTCAGTTTAGCGATAGACGATATTAAAATATCACATGTAACTATTTCTTTTCATTTAGTTTAATTCAGTTCATTCAAATTAAATTTAATTATTTTCAGTTTAATTCAACACAAATTAACTACTTCCATCCGAACAGAACCGACCCTAACAATAATCCCAAACAAACCCTAATATTTAGAAAACACCAGTTCAAAGATGTCATTTGATAATGCTGTGCTAACTACTCGAGTATTTATAGCAAATATTTGTATTATGACGTCCTAGGTATGCAAAGCCGACGTGGACATAAAATTGGGTCATTATCCGTGACATGTCACACTCAAAGACGAAGAATGCCGCGTTTGGATGACTCTTTCTTCCCCCTACCCATACGCGCTTCCCACTCTATCCCTCACAAGAATTCCCATCCATGAATTCTTTTTACTTTTTCGGTCTCACAAAGTTTTTCCAACTTTTTAAATATATATAAGATATAAAATAATGAAATGATAAGAACTTTATGGAACAGAGAGAGTAGTTTTTACTTCTCAAAAATTCTCATCGATTTAGATTAGTTTTTTTGCTGACACAAATGAAAAATTTAAGAAACTCTTCTTTTTAAGTTGTAACATTAAGTTAGAATAGGTTATAAATATATTGGATATACTTTTATGTGCTATATAATAATGATTAAATAATAAAAACATTAAATATATTTTCTAAAGTATTATTAATATTGTGTTGTATTCATCTTATAAAGTAAAGTTTAGGATCAATAAGTTAAACTGAGTTTCAGTAAGTTCAAATAAGCTCCAAACAAGATCTAATAAATACCTTATAGATTGAACTTTAATATGTTTCAATGAGTTCAAATAAGTTTCAATACACTTTAATAAATACAAATACGTATTAATAACATCTTGTTTTTACTAACACGATCTTAATTTTACTTAATAAACCTTATTTGTGTAGATTAACCTAAAGAAGGTGAAGTAAACTAGACATTATATCCAAATCACATATCAGTAGGCGATTAGTACATTATATCAATGTCCATTAAGAGAGCAAGAGATAGCTAAGCTGATTATCGCATCGCTTAGTCTAATCTATTCACGAGAGTATTCACCATATTCCCGAGGGTACCATGAGCAAGATATATCCAAGACTTTTTTTTTGCTCATTGCTCATCTAGGTACATCTAATAAAAAGAAAAACTAGATGTTCAAATGAGCAATGAGCGAAAAATTAATTTTAGATGTACATGTATAATAAAAGATATAGATTCTCAGCTCGCTTTGTGGCTCCTTATGCAATAAACGCTTGGTCTGGTGGAAGGGGATTGTTTCCAACTCAGAGGTTGGAGGTGAGGTTTAATTCCCACTAGAGGGACTTTAAGAGTAACATTTCTCTCGTCATTCCTCCTCTCTCAAAATACTTCCTCTCTCAAAATATCTGGTCTATTAGGACCCGAGCGGAGTTCGAACCCCTTCTCCCCATCCAAAAAAATTTAAAAAGCCATTTTCTTTGTTTTTTCCAACGTACCTTCCAAAAGAAAAACCAGTGTACCGAAACAGCACAAATCTTGAGGAAGAAGGTGGGAGAGGAAATTCTGTCAACATTCTCTGGGTACAATTGTTTATAGGAGGATATGGAGAGATGGAGAGGTTGTATGATTAACAATTACACTTACAACAACAACAACAACAACAACAACAACAACGACAACATTAATAGTTGCAATTTTGGATTCTTCTTCTTCTTTTTCCTCTCCATAAATTATCACCAAGTGTTGTGGTTTTTCTGTTTCATTCTCTTTTGGTTTTGCACTCTATATGTTTGATGAAATGTCTCAGAAGAGAACTCAAGATGATTCTTCTATTTCTGGTAGTAAAGGTAACTTAGACAACAACAACAACAACAACAAAAATTATGGTTCTGATGATAAGCGAAGGAGAAGTCTTCCTTCTTTTAGAAGGTGAAATTTGAATTGAATTTAAAGTTTCTATTTTTATGGGTTTGATTTTGATTTTTTGGGTTTTTGTTTGCGTTTTTGATTGAATTAGGTTGTGGGTTTGTTTTATTTTTGGAAAATATTGATACCCATTTGAGGAAAACATGAATTGAATTAGAAAATTTGTTTTCTTTTTATATGGTTTTGAATTTGATCTTTTGGCTTTCTGTTTCTGATTGAATTAGGTTGTGGGTTTGTGTTAATTTTGGAAAATATTGATACCCATTTGAGGAAAACATGAACTGAATTAGTAAAGTTCTTTTCTTTTTTACTTTGATTATCTGATATTTGATTATGGTTTTCACTTATTGATCTTAGTATTGATACCCATTTGCTTGGTGACAATTTGGAATGAATTTAGAAAGTTTGATGCTTTTTGTTTTGTTGAGAATTCATGTTCTATCTTTTTTTGCTTTCCTATGTTTGGTTGCTATAAGTTGATTCTTGAACATGCTGTGAAATCAGAAATGTTGCCTTTGGACACAGTCAGACCTATTTCATCCTGGGTTTGAATATTTTTGTTTAAGGGAAAATTAGCTGAATGGGTCAGAAACTCAGAACTGAATAGGCAAGAACTAAAGAATTTATTTCATAGCCAAAGTTGCTTTAGAGATTGAGTGAGAGCAGAATTACTTGCCCGCGACAACATTAAGCAACATCTCTTTGATACCACAATATGATTCTTTCGAAGAAAATGGAAGTTACTCCAACTAAGTGCTCTTAGTCCGTCTTACTCGCGTAGAGGAAATTTCTGATTGTTAATTAGTGGTTTAGCGTTACAAATGAGAGTTTTCTTGGTGTATATATGACTTCATGATCTATGGGACATTATCATGGCAGTCGCACTTGGATACTCATGCCAGTCACACATACATAGCAATATCTGTTGTACATAGGCGATGGTTTTTTCTTCGGGATTTTTGGTATCCTTTGACAAATTTCTTGTATGTGAAACTCTTTGCAAAGTGAATGTTTAAGGGATATGGAAAGAAAACTGAATTGAATGGAATTGCCACAATGCATATGTGGTTTGGATTGACTTACACAGTCTGTGAGTAGTTTTTTTGCTCTCCATTCTTTCATATGATGGTCAGACTGCCTTTTTTTGAGGAAAAGGAATGAAACTTTCATTTGGCTTCTGCCACAAGGGGATGATGTCTTATGCACGAAAGCTTTGCTTATGCTATTTATAACTTGGTTGCGTCTTTTACAATGTGGTTGATGCTGGCATCTAGCTCAGTAGGTGGTGGCTAGAGTTTTGTTTCTTAGAAACAATAGATGCAATTGACTAGTGGCATAAGTATTTGTTACTTATTAGTTATAGCCCATAAAGCATGGGTCTTTGCTTTGTGACAATGTTTGCTTTAATGTTTTCAGTGGTGTCTTTAAGATTGCTCCAGATATTTCTGTGAAAGGTAATACTTTCTCTGTGGAAGTAGAATCTAAATGTTCTTGTAATTTTTTTGACGTTGTAGTGTGGTTCTGGAGGTGATGAGACAGCAGAGCTTCCAGAATGCATTGGAGCCTATGCTTCGTAAAATTGTAAGTGCACATATTTTACTTTAAATATACGCAGACTACGAGTAACATGCTTGAACTTTGTAGATTTGTCTATAAGCATATCGGTTTTACTTTGTCATTTTGTTACTAATGGAACTTAAGCCATTTCATGGCAAAGGTTGGTTAGTGAAAGCAACTTTCCACCCAAATCAAGAACAGTCTCTCAAAGGAAGGAATAGACACAAGCTAAATTGGAGCAAAATATCGCTTTGTTCTTTAACTGTAGGTGTTATGTGTTTACTTTGTCTTGTGTGACAATGTTATTACACTACACTCTATGGTTGTTATTCTAACTGTTCAAGTTTTATGGTATGAACTGCGGTCTACGGACATGGTTTAGAGTTTAGACTTGCTTGAAATTTTGAATTGTATTTCTTCCGTTCCATGTTAATTGCAACACTTCCTTTCTCAGGAAGTTTAAATTTAATTGCAAGATTTGCAACATTACTTTATTTGGCATTAATTTTTCTTTCTATATTTCTTTTCATCACATAGGTCCTTCTTTTGATATTTTTATATCCCTCTCCCCTCCTGATAAGTGCTCCCCATGTTGCAACTAATATAGAATGAAGTAAGTAATTTGTAAGCACAGAACATAATAATTGTCTCGGAATTCTGGGGAAGCTGGCTTAAATGCAAAGGCATGTGGTACTGTGACATGTGATAGATACATACAACTTCAAAGCTACTATTGATATAAGACCCCAGAGTTTCCTTGGTTATGTGGAGTCTGACTCTGTATTACCATCAACATTTTGAAGATACGAAGAAGCAATTGTAACACATACTCACCTCACACTTGATGGGTATGCTTTAAGTTTTCCCTGGAGTTGGATTGTGAAAATAAGTTTTTTTGGTTTTTTTTTGTCATTTGTTAGTTGAGTGATGATTGACTTGCTGCATTAGACAATGTGGTGGTTCAAGGCACCCCAGGTCTCAACTCTGTCAAACTTGTCTCTGTTAAATCGAAAATTATGGCTACTCATGGGTCTGTTACCCTTTTTTAGGTCAAGGAAGAGGTAGAATCTGCCATAGGAAAGTATGCAATGACTTTGAAGCGGTGAGAAACTCGTATCTCTTGATGATGTTATTGGCAAAGATGGCTATGATATTATTGACATTGATTAACACCCAGAGATGGCTATCTTAACATATATATTTCATTTTTTTAGGAATTCCGAGGAAGATGAATATCCTTGTGAATCGATTAATCTGCAGCTAAAGTTCTTGAGCACGCTTTCTCTTCCAGTATTTACTGGAACTCGAATTGAAGGGGAAGATGGGTCTGCGATTAAAGTGGCTCTAGTAGATGCTGCTACTGACGGAGTTGTCCTATTTGCTCCTGAATCCTCTGCAAAAGTTGAAATAGTAGTTCTGGAAGGAGATTTTGATGGTGATGAGAGAGAGAATTGGACATTAGAAGAATTTAAAAACAACATTGTGAGAGAAAGGGAAGGGAAGAAACCTCTTCTTACAGGAGATGTACACTTTTACTTGAAAGAGGGCAGTGGGTCTGTTGGTGACATCTCTTTTACAGATAACTCAAGCTGGACAAGGAGTCGTAGATTCAGGCTAGGGGCAAGAGTGGTCGGAAACTATGATGGAGCTAGAATTCGAGAAGCAAAGACAGAATCCTTCATTGTCAGGGATCATCGTGGAGAGCGTGAGTATATTGTTTTTCTAATAGTTTCTTATCGTTTCAGGGCAGTTAAAGCTCTCTATATTTCTGTCCCATGAAACCCCAGAGGATGTTACAACAAGAAGTTCATCATCTGGAGAAACATGGCAACTATACATTAGTACTTTACATATGTACTTAGCTATTTACTGGCTACTCTATCATCTTTTTTTGTAGTCTGGATGTTTCATCTTCTTGAGTCATGTTGCAAATAACACTTTGGACTCATTGTAAATTGTTTATCTTTGATGTCTTAGATTCTCTGTGTGTTTTTGCCGTACCTTTTCCTTTTAGTACTATGTGTAACAATAATCATCCAGTTTGGACCTTACTGTGGTGTCAATGGCAACTAGGGAGGTCACTTGTATGCAGCTTGACCTGTAATTAGTTGAGACTAATATAGAGGCTTTTTCTAATGATCAACTGGTCTTCCCTCAACAATTAAATTTGATTCTCAGTACTAAAAATGATACTAGTGTAACATACTAACATTATGTGTATGTTAAGGTTATATATGATGATATTAAGCACAAAAATGAAACTTGCTGATGATTAATTTTATATCTTGAGGATCACAAATTTTGCTATTACTATGTTGTCTGAGAACGCTTGTGGACCTTGTTGCAGTCTACAAGAAGCATCACCCCCCATCTCTATCTGATGAAGTTTGGAGACTTGAAAAGATTGGAAAAGATGGAGCATTCCACAGGCGCTTGAGCAAAGATAGAGTGAGGACAGTGAAGGACTTCTTGATTTTGCTCCACCTGGATCCCGCACGACTAAAAAATGTAAGGTTTTTGGACCCTTCTTTTGTAGATTTTTTTTCCTTGTGATCCCATTATATTATTTTCTTTATGCGCATTTGGTGTGTATACGTACCTGGATGGATATTCCCATACCTTGCACTTCAGGATATGAGTGTAGCAAACAGCACCTGTTATCTTCCTTTCACATGATTCAATGTTTTGAAGTATTTAAAAGCCGAAGATAGTCTTGTGCTCGCTAAATTTAACTGAGAATCCTCAGCTTGTCAGATTATCGAAGGAAAATTTCTATATTATTGGATCCTTTGTGGAAGACCTACAAAGTTGGATTCTTGTTCCCAAGTGTGATTGAAACTAGTCATGCTGGTATAAAAATCTCTCTGTGCATTTTGGGTTAATTAGTGTGATCTATCTCTAATCATCTGTTGTTGGGCATATTTTTCAGATTCTGGGCTCTGGTATGTCTGCCAAGATGTGGGAAGTGACTATAGAACATGCTCGAACATGTGTACTTGATAAAAGACTATACTTGTATTATTCACCTGTGTCTCAGCACGGGAATGGTGTAGTCTTCAATGCTGTGGGACAAGTAATGGGACTTTACTCGGAAAGTCAGTACATTCTTACTGATAAACTGTCTGAAAGTGACAAGGCATACTTCCTTAAACCTTCAAATAAGCTACTTCTCCCCAGTTGTACTTGTAGTTATTTGAATTTCATTTCTGACATAATTGTGATCAATATTCTGTACAGCTTGATGCACAACGAATGGTGACTGAAGCTTTTCAACACTGGGATGGAGTGATCTCATTTGAAGATATGAATTCCTTCATTGGCATGTCTTCTCACACGGCAGGCTCAGGCTCAGGCTCTCCGAGTACAGAGACTTCAGACGCAAACAAGCATTTGATATCGCAGAGGATTAACAGAATGGATTGCGGACAACCAAACGCATCTTCTCCTGATAGTTTCTCTCCTCTCTTTTCATTGGGATGCTTGAGCAGTCCAGATGAGTTCCCCCTACAGGCTATTGATACCTTAGACCTTAGATATGACCATGCTCTTGATATCCCGGTCCAAATTACTAACTCCCTGTTTTGCCCCTCGAATTCGTTGACACAAGTTTTCCATGACGACGATCATCTAGGGTTCATGGACATTGACTACCCCTCTATTCAATCTTCAAACATGAGTCTGGGATCTGAAGCTGATTTACAGAGCGCATACAGTGGCTTCATAAGGTCACATACTTCATCTCATGCTGTTAGAGGACCAGGTCAAAGGAGATGGAGCGTTCTCAAGAGTATTCTAAGATGGCTTCAGATAAGGAGGCTAGTGGTTACAAGAAGAACACCCTGTTTGCAGATTGAAAGATATTAGCTTTTAGTTGGAGATTTGCAAATACTAGAGCTAGAAGTTAAGTTACCTTTCAACTAGGACTTCACATGCTTCTATACCGTGACAAGAGGTACAAGGTTTTGTTGGTTGTATATATCACCTGTATATTTCGGCTACTCTTGAAGGCTACTTTTGGCAAAATTACATGGTGTAGCAATATCATGTCATCTGTTCTGCGCTCAGATATTGAAGAGACACATTATAAGGTAATGGTGTATCGTGTGTGTCGCTTCATGATCGGCTAGGCTGGGACCAAAGGATGAAACAGTGGTCTTGGGCGGTTTTTCCTGCTTTAGGGGCATAGGGGTTGTTGTAGATATTGAAGCCCTGCTCTGAGAAAGTAGTTGTTAAGATTAGGTGCTGTGAATGTTACAAATGATTGAAGCTAATTCTTTTGAGCTTTTACTTTGTATAGTAGCATTTGCGCGAGCAATACAGCATTAGAGCCCGCTAAACTTGATGTTTGAGTCGAGGCTTACAATTTGATGAGAAAATAACAATTGCTGCAAGATCTAATGATACTAGTTCTTCTGCATGGAGTTGTTCTTTGCAACATTGTTTTATAGTTCCGGTATGTGGAGTTGTAGCAGAGTTTTCATTTGGAATATTAAGCATCTATGATAGTTTAGCTACCCACTACACCTTTCGGTGGAGTAGGAAGTGCAATGGATCGGACTTGAATTGGACTTACCGGAATTCAAGTCTGCAGATTTGGACTATGTATTCCCGGATTCAGATTTGGATTTTCTAACTCGGATTATTTGGACTCAGGCTGGATTTGGATTAAATATCTAATTAAGCTAACGAAAAATAGTTTTATTATATGATGTTTACCTAATTATCAAGTAATAACTAGATTCTATTTGGATTTCGATCGGATTCTACCTGAGCTCCAACAACTATCAAATTTCATTCGGTTTTTTTTTTATGTTTTTGGATATGGATCAGATTTCTCCCTTCGGACTCGAGTAGGAGTTGATTTGAATTGTCATCCCTATGATGGAGTATGTTACTACCGCTGTCCCAATTAACTTGTGTACTGCAGTAATCTTACTTGAATCCTTCAATTCAACAATTTTGAGTGTAATATCTATAATTTTTATTAGTAATATTATTATACAAAGTTTCTTAGATATTTGTATTGAGACAAATCTTAAGACATTACTTCTTCTTTTTTTTTAAATGCAACAAATGCACTTTTACGCATTTTTAGGCATTACTTTAAGCATCAATATCTATAACTACGTGTAAGTAAAAAATATAAAATTACATATTATGAAAGTATGTCACGAGGCGAATCTAACAAGATCCCACTTGAATATGTTTTTCATTATGTACAAGTCATAAATCTTAGTAAAAGTAATAAGTGTGAATAGTGAAAAGTGAATTTGTTGCATTAAAAAAGAAACAGAGGAACTAGTATATACTTTCAAAAGTTATTGAAAGAGTCAGGTCTAATTTTAGCATAAAATTAGACTAACTTAAACACATGTTCTTCTAAAAAGTTTGTTCCATTTTTACTCTAACTCAACGCTAATTGAACAGACATCTCGTACCAAGTTATTCGTCCATTCTCTCCTCCTCTTTTCGTTTCCCTTTAAATCTCAAATTACATCAGGCATTATAAAAATAAATCACAACAGTTCTACTGCATGGATTAAACTAGTCAATAAATGAATTAAATTAGTCACTAAATGGACTAGAGAATATAATTGAACGGACAAGCTGGTCACCAAATGAATTAAGTTGATCATGAAATGAGTTAAACTAGTCACTATATTTAAAAAAATGCGATTCATTCTCTTCTTTTTATTGGACTTGAAAATGTTGTCTAATTTTAGATTTAGATTAGACGGTCTTTTAAGACCAACTCAACTTATTGGATTAGAGTGAGACGGGACCTTGTTAACAAAATGTGAGATTAGGTTGATCTACAATTATGTTAAAACTAGACCGGCTCATTTAATAATTAATACTAGATTTTAAGCGATGCACGGGTTTGTTTGAATATCTGTAGCGTTAAGAATTAATGATCACACACTCGCATTTTAATTTCTAGTGCATGAAATAATAATTTTTGTGGCTACTGTGATAATGTGCTTAATCAGCTTGGTAAATATTTACGCTACCAAGGTATATACTTTATCTCTTAATTTCTAATTTCAATTTTTGACCAATAGAACTTTCACATTATGTGGTCAAGTTTAACTAAAAGACATAGCAAGTATGTTGTACTTATTTATTATTAAAATATATCCACTCCTTAATATTGGTATGCCTCTACTTGTCTTTTTAAAAGCAAAACCGATTAGTTTCACAATTGATTTGTTACTATTATTTATTCTGTAGTGAGTCTCATAACTCAAAGCCAAATTTCACTATACCATAGTAAATATTAGTTTCTTTCTATTATCTAGATTTAATTAACATAGCAAGCCAAAAGTATCACGTATGTAGAATATCAAAATATATTAGAAAACTCAATAAATTACTAATTACTTTTGAGGAACAAAACAAAATAAAAAATAAGGAACTCTGCAAGTATTTACGAAACAAATACACCTGATGGTAAAGAGTTTAGATAATAATACTCCTTGTAGTAGCATATGGCTGGTATGTTTATTATTGATTTAAATTTTTTTGGAGAGATAATATCTTTTTTTAATTTACTTGTCTGATAATATTTTAGATATCTTTCTTCAAATTTCTACGTAATAATATTTTTCCTTAACAAATTTCTCGTCGTCTTATCGAAATTGATATTTTAAATATCTTCTTTGGTGTCTATGTAAGGTGTTCTTTCTTAATTATATTCTAAGAAAATTATCTTCTTCTTTATCCTTATCTTGGGTATTCTTCCATTATTTCTAAAAATATATTTTCTTTTCCTCCTAATTTTTATTTTTATAGTAAATCTATCTCTACTTATATCATATAAAATCTAAAATTTAATAATCTTCGATTTTATTGGTTGCCTTTAGTGAATAAAAGAAAAAAAAAGTTAATTAAAATTGATCTTATTGGTCAAAATGTGTTTTCTTTTTCTTCTTATTGGCGTCTTCAATGCTCTCTAAAAAAAGCCTCTTTTATGTATTAACTTCAGTCATGAGCCTATCTTCAACTGACCGCCAAATAGTTGATCCAATAATGATAATCCCTACGAAATAATAAGATAAGTATTGTACTAGGTCTTATTTTAAAGTATGTTTCAAGCTGAGTCCAAAGGTATAGAAATTTTAATTTTTTGAGTTTTATAACTAAAGTTACAATTAGTTTATACATTATAATAATCCTTGCCACTTATTCACAATCATATTTTTTCTTTTATTTATACAAAACTCTAATTATCTTTTCAAAAATCATAAGAATATAAAGATAAAAATTTATAGAATTTACTAATATATTTTGTGACATGAAAATCCTATGTGGCGCTTAATGCACATATTAATAATTAAAAAATTATCACTTGTTCAATAATAATTTATCCATTAGCATTGAGTATGTTAATTTTAGGCATTAGTTGGTTTTAATATCAAATGTTATTTATATAAAGAGTTAAATATAACGGGATATAATATGATATAATAATCGAGGAAGAGAGAGTATGAAACCCTAATTGTTAGAATGAGAAGGAATAAATAGTATACTATTCCCAGAATTAAGTGTATTACTTGACTTGTGAATATATGTAATAAAACTTTGCCAACTCTTTTAATAGAGGGAATACGCGTATATTCTTATAAAAAATATATAAAAAACATAATATTAATATTGAGATATGGCTTGAATTATCTGGCGCTAAGATTAACCTAGTACGGGGGTTTTTCGAAGTTTCGGTATATGCGGTTTAACAAACCATTTATGTTCTGGGTTCGTTAATAGTTTCATTCGGTCTAGGTTATTGATTAGAAGGGTAATATATAAACCCTATATTAACCTTTGCCCCCATAATTTGTAATATTGTACTATCTCTCCTCAGTCCTCACTATACAATAAATTGTTTCCCTTTTCCTTGTGGACATAGCTCACATATTGTTAGTGAGTTGAGTTAAATCTTTGTGTTTTCCTTCTCCAATTGTTTTACATAACAATTAATGAAAAAGATTGTGATATATCTTATTTTCATATTCAAAGAATCACATGACTTTTATTAATCTTTTTATTTTTCAATACTTGATCTTTTTAAATACTTATTACCCGCCAAATAGGTTATTCAGTAATGGGTACCCCTATGTAATAATAAGATAAGTACGTCAAAATGGATCTTATTTTGAAGTATACTTTGATCTGAGTCCAAAAGTGTAAAACTATTATTTTTTGCGTTGTATAACCAAAGTTATGATTAATTTATAAATTACAATGATTCTTGTATATTCAGACTCAAACTTTTTAAGTATGCAAAAGTGTACTTATCTTTTTAAAACTCGAACTTTATCGCTTACTATTTATCCAAATAAAGCCTTGTTATTTTTTAAGATTAACCTAGTACGGTTTTTTTTTTGAAGTTTCAATGTATGCGGTTTAGCAAACGATTTATGTTCTGGGTTCGTTAATAGTTTCATTCGGTCTAGGTTGATTAGAAGGGTAATATATAAACCCTATATTAACCTTTGCCCCCATAATTTGTAATATTGTACTATCTCTCCTCACTATATTATAAATTTTTTTCCTTTTCCTTGTGGACATAACTCACACGTTGTTACTCTTGTTAGTGAATTGCGTTAAATCTTTGTGTTTTCCTTCTCCAATTCTTTTACCTAACAATTAATGAAAAAGATTTTGATATATCTTATTTTCATATTCAAAGAATCACATGACTTTTATTAATCTTTTTATTTTTAAATACTTGATCTTTTTAAATACTTATTACCCGCCAAATAGGCTATCTAGTAATGGGTACCCCTATGTAATAATAAGATAAGTACGTCAAAATGGATCTTATTTTTAAGTATACTTTGATCCGAGTCCAAAGGTGTAAAATTATAATTTTTTGAGTTGTATAACTAAAGTTATGATTAATTCATAAATTACAATGATTCTTGTAGTATATTCAGACTCAAACTTTTTATTTATGCAAAAGTGTACTTATCTTTTTAAAACTCGAACTTTATCGTTTACTATTTATCCAAAAGTCTGATTATTTTTTAAAACTCAGACTTTATCTTTTATCTATCCAAGAGTCTAATTATCTTTTTGAAAATATAATATTAAAATAGGTTACCCAGTAATGGATACTCGTACGTAATAATAAGATAAGTATGTCAAAATGGATCTTATTTTGAAGTATATTTTGAACTGAGTCCAAAGTTATAAAAATTATAATTTTTGGAGTTGTATAACTCAAGTTACGATTAATTCATAAATTATAATGATTCTTGTAGCATATGGAGACTCAAACTTTATCTTTTATTTGTGCAAAAGTCTAATTATGTTTTTAAAATTCAAACTTTATCTTTTACAATTTATCCAAAAATCTGATGATCTTTTTAAACCTCAAACTTTATCTTTATCTATCCAAAAGTCTAATTATCTTTTTTACAATATAATATTAAATTATATTTTGTGACATGGCACGCCTAATGCTCCCGAAAAAACTTCCTTCATATATATATATATATATTGAAACTCAAACTTTATCCTTTATCTATCCAAGAGTCTAATTATCTTTTTGAAAATACAATATTAGAATAGGTAACCCAGTAATGGATACCTGTACATAATAATAAGAATTTCAAAACGGATCTTATGTTGAAGTATATTTTGAACTGAGTCCAAAGTTATAAAAATTATAATTTTTTGAGTTGTATAACTAAAGATACGATTAATTCATAAATTATAATGATTCTTGTAGTTTATTGAGACTCAAACTTTATCTTTTATTTGTGCAAAAGTCTAATTATCTTTTTAAAACTCAAACTTTATCTTTTATATTTATCCAAAAAATCTGATGATCTTTTTAAACCTCAAACTTTATCTTTATCTATCCAATAGTCTAATTATCTTTTTTAAAATATAATATTAAATTGTATTTTATGACATGGCACGCCGAATGCTCCCGAAAAAACTTCCTTTATATATATATATTAAAACTCAAACTTTATCTTTTATCTATCCAAGAGTCTAATTATCTTTTTGAAAATACAATATTAGAATAGGTAACCCAGTAATGGATACCCGTACATAATAATAAGAATTTCAAAACGGATCTTATGTTGAAGTATATTTTGAACTGAGTCCAAAGTTATAAAAATTATAATTATTTGAGTTGTTTAACTAAAGATACGATTAATTCATAAATTATAATGATTCTTTTAGTTCATTGAGACTCAAACTTTATCTTTTATTTGTGCAAAAGTCTAATTATCTTTTTAAAACTCAAACTTTATCTTTTATATTTATCCAAAAATCTAATTATCTTTTTAAAACTCAAACTTTATCTTTTATATTTATCCAAAAATCTGATTATCTTTTTAAACCTCAAACTTTATCTTTAATCTATCCAAAAATCTAATTATCTTTTTAAAAATATAATATTAAATTATATTTTGTGACATGGCACGCCGAATGCTCCCGAAATAAACTTCTTTTATATATATAGATTTGCTAATTAAGCTACATAAAAAAGGCAAAGAATTTTGTTCATAGGAAAAAAAATGTACTAACTTTTTTTAAAAATTCGGAATACGGTGATAAACCTTAGAATTTATCCGCCCTTTGTCCCAAGAATTAAGATATTTGTCAAGAAAAAACAAATCAAGACCTCTACGTCTGTCAACCGTTTTCTCTCAACTTGGAATCCTTTTTTTTTTTTGTTAAATTTTATTTAAATGGTTAAGATAATCAAACCAATAATCCTACTCCAATTCTACTTAGGATAACCTTCCCACAAGTAATTCTAATGCTATAAATATCAACACACCCTAAAGTTCTTTTTGATCGATCACCTCGTCATTATTATTAATTCTTAGTAGTTGTAGCTTCCTAAATCCATATCAATGGCTAATTGGTTAGATAATCAACCCAAGTTCGATGATCATGAAGTGATTTATCCCTACAACTTAACTATGGCGGAGTGCTTGGGTGATTCATTATACAATATGGTTCAACCCAAGTTCCATGATCATGAAGTGATTTATCCCTACAACCTAACTATGGCGGAGTGCTTGGATGATTCATTATATAATATGGTTTCTGGTATCGATAATAATAATGTTAATAACGACTTTATAACGTGTAATTATGATGGAGGAGCTGCCCCGAACGATAATATTGGTGCTAAAGTTGCTGCTCCGTCGAAAAAGAAGAAAAAGAAGGAGGAGGAAGAGCTTGCTAATCTACGAAAATTAATTGATGATAATTTTGATGAAGGGAAAGATGAGGATGATTTTTGGTATGGGATGCATGCAAAACGCAAGTCTCATGGAAGGAAAAAAGAGAGATCATTGTTCAACTACATGACGACGAGGAAGATTATAAAACAGTACTGATTACTTTAATATTTGATAAACAATACTTAGGTTTCTAATTTTTATTGTTGCATTTATATGTTCATGAAACTTTATAGCTTATTGCTTAATTTTTTTGTAATATTTTTCCATCGGGTACACTTTCACTCTTTGGAAATTAGGTTATGTGATGTTAAATTGTTGATTTCATATTATCTGTCGAATTGCATGTACAACTTTTTACACCATCACCATGCCATTAAGATTGTTATGTCATATCATAAACTATATCGTTAATTGATTTAGTATTTAGCTTATGAATTTGGATATGGCTGCATATAGAAAATATCAAATTTCTCGTTTATTCTTCTTTAGTATCGTTCTAAAAGAACAAAAAAGTCATAACTATTAGGGCCTAATTTTAAATTTGGTTATTACCCTTAAGTTTAGAACCCTCTAAACGAGAAGTTTACGAGCCACTATTTTATCGCAATAAACCTTAAGAGATTGTATTGAAGAATTTAGATACAAGTGGGTTGACAAACAAATTGAAAGAAAAGTTTTTGCCGAATATGTTAGAGCTATTAGGGCGCCAAGATGATATTCTTGATTTTTTGTGAATAAATAAATTATGAGGTACTCTCTCCATCTTCATTTGCATTTATCAAGGTATCCGATGCATACATTTGATTGTTAATAAATTAATTTGCATAGTAATAAAAATTATATAAAAATTGATAGTCTGAATACACACATTAGGACGAATCTAACATGATCCAACATAAATACGATCTATAGTGAATATTGATGAGAATTTATTGACAAATTTACAAACTTCGACTTTGAAAAAAGCAAATAGGAATGGAAGCCCTAGCTATACAAATTATCTTGAGCAAAATAACTAGAGCAACTATAAGTGACATTTCCAAGTAAATTCAAGCCATGAAAGAAAAAACTTTAGAAATCCTTATATCCTCATTTTGAAATCATTCACTAATTATGTAATGGGTGTTAGGAACTGTAAACAGGAACAAAGGTCTATTTAACAGAATCATCTCCATATGAAAGTAGGCTAGTATGCGGTATCTAATATCACTTAACTACAAGACTGGTGAATGGCTGCTGAATCCTGAAGCATCACCGCGAGATCCTGTCGAACCTTGATCAGATCGGTGAAAGCTTGGGGCTTCAATATTTGCGATTATACATAAATTTTAACTTTGAACAAAGAAAAATCGATATCATAGTCGTACATACCTAAAGTAGTAATAAGTGTATTATACATCAATTGGACAATATGGATCTCAGCATTTACATATAAATCTATAAGATAAAACTTTCTTTATGTATATGATCAAGGTAACAAAAAATATCTATTAAAGCTAACAAAAAATAGTTTTATTATACTTACCTAATTATCAAGTAATAACTAGATTCTATTCGGATTTGGATCGGATTCTACATAAGCTCCAACAACTATCGTATTTCATTCGTTTTTTTTTATGTTTTCGGATATGGATCAGATTTCTCCCTTCGGACTCGAGTAGGAGTTGATCTGAATTGTCATCCCTACGATGGAGTATGCTACTACCGCTGTCCCAATTAACTTGTGTACTGCAGTAATCTTACTTGCGTCCTTCAATTCAACAATTTTGAGCGTAATATTTAAAATTTTTATTAGTAATATTATTATTCAAAGTTTCTTAGATATTTGTATTGAGACAAATCTTAAGACATTCTATATACTTCTTCCTTTTTTTAAATGCAACAAATGCACTTTTAGGCATTTTGAGGCATTACTTTAAGCATCAATATCTATAACTACGTGTAAGTAAAAAATATAAAAATTACATATTATGAAAGTATGTCACGAGGCGAATCTAACAAGATCCCACTTGAATATGTTTTTCATTATGTACAAGTCATAAATCTTAGTAAAAGTAACAAGTATGAATAGTGAAAAAGTGAATTTGTTGCATTCAAAAAGAAACAGAGGAACTAGTATATACTTTCGAAAGTTATTGAAACAGTCAAGTTTAACTTAAACCCATGTTCTTCTAAAAAGTTTGTTCCATTATTACTCTAACTCAACGCTAATTGAACAGGCATCTCGTACCAAGTTATTCGTCCATTCTCTCCTCCTCTTTTCGTTTACCTTTACATCTCAAATTACATCAGGCATTATAAAAATAAATCACAACAGTTCTACTGGATGGATTAAACTAGTCAATAAATGAATTAAATTAGTCACTAAATGGACTAGCGAATGTAATTGAACGGACAAGTTGGTCACCAAATGAATTAAGCTGATCATGAAATGAGTTAAACTAGTCACTATATTTAAAAAAAAATGCGATTCATTCTCTTCTTTTTATTGGACTTGAAAATGTTGTCTAATTTTAGATTTAGATTAGACGGTCTTTTAAGACCAACTCAACTTCTTGGATTAGAGTGAGACGGGACCTTGTTAACAAAATGTGAGATTAAGTTGATCTACAATTATGTTAAAACTAGACCGGCTCATTTAATAATTAATACTAGATTTTAAGCCCGTGCGATGCACGAATTTGTTTGAATATCTGTAGCGTTAAGAATTAATTATCACACACTCGCATTTTAATTGCTAGTGCATGAAATAATAATTTTTGTGGCTACTGTGATAATGTGCTTAATCAGCTTGGTAAATATTTACGCTATCAAGGTATATACTTTATCTCTTAATTTCTAATTTCAATGTTTGACCAATAGAACTTTCACATTATGTGGTCAAGCTTAACTAAAAGACATAGCAAGTATGTTGTACTTATTTATTATTAAAATATATCCGCTCCTTAATATTGGTATGCCTCTACTTGTCTTTTTAAAAGCAAAACCGATTAGTTTCACAATTGATTTGTTACTATTATTTATTCTGTAGTGAGTCTCATAACTCAAAGCCAACTTTCACTATACCATAGTAAATATTAGTTTCTTTCTATTATCTAGATTTGATTAACATAGCAAGCCAAAAGTATCACGTATGTAGAAAATCAAAATATATTAGAAAACTCAATAAATTACTAATTACTTTTGAGGAACAAAACAAAATAAAAAATAAGGAACTCTGCAAGTATTTACGAAACAAATACACCTGATGGTAAAGAGTTTAGATAATACTCCTTGTAGTAGCATATGGCCGGTATGTTTCATTATTGATTTAAATTTTTTTGGAGAGATAATATCTTTTTTTAATTTACTTGTCTGATAATATTTTAGATATCTTTCTTCAAATTTCTACGTAATAATATTTTTCCTTAAAAAATTTCTCGTCGTCTTATCGAAATTGATATTTTAGATATCTTCTTTGGTGTCTATGTAAGGTGTTCTTTCTTAATTATATTCTAAGAAAATTATATTCTTCTTTATCCTTATCTTGGGTATTCTTCCATTATTTCTAAAAATATATTTTTTTTTCCTCCTAATTTTTATTTTTATAGTAAATCTATCTCTACTTATATCATATAAGATCTAAAATTTAATAATCTTCGATTTTATTGGTTGCCTTTAGTGAATAAAAGAAAAAAAAAAGTTAATTAAAATTGATCTTATTGGTCAAAATGTGTTTTCTTTTTCTTCTTATTGGCGTCTTCAATGCTCTCTAAAAAAAAGCCTCTTTTATGTATTAACTTCAGTCATGAGCCTATCTTCAACTGACCGCCAAATAGTTGATCCAATAATGATAATCCCTACGAAATAATAAGATAAGTATTGTACTGGGTCTTATTTTAAAGTATGTTTCAAGCTGAGTCCAAAGGTATATAAATTTTAATTTTTTGAGTTTTATAACTAAAGTTACAATTAGTTTATACATTATAATAATCCTTGCCACTTATTCACAATCATATTTTTTCTTTTATTTATACAAAACTCTAATTATCTTCTAGAAATTTTATTTTTTATTTATCCAAAACTCTAATTATCTTTTCAAAAATTCATAGGAATATAAAGATAAAAATTTATAGAATTTACTAATATATTTTGTGACATGAAAATCCTATGTGGCGCTTAATGCACATATTAATATTTAAAAAATTATCACTTGTTCAATAATAATTTATCCATTAGCATTGAGTATGTTAATTTTAGGCATTAGTTGGTTTAAATATCAAATGTTATTTATATAAAGAGTTAAATATAACGGGATATAATATGATATAATAATCGAGGAAGAGAGAGTATGAAACCCTAATTGTTAGAATGAGAAGGAATAAATAGTATAATATTCCCAGAATTAAGTGTATTACTTGACTTGTGAATATATGTAATAAAACTTTGCCAACTCTTTTAATAGAGGGAATATGCGTATATTCTTTTAAAAAATATAAAAAAAACATAATATTAATATTGAGATATGGCTTGAATTATCTGGCGCCAAGATTAACCTAGTACGGTGGGTTTTCGAAGTTTCGGTGTATGCGGTTTAACAAACCATTTATGTTCTGGGTTCGTTAATAGTTTCATTCGGTCTAGGTTATTGATTAGAAGAGTAATATATAAACCCTATATTAAGGTTTGCCCCCATAATTTGTAATATTGTACTATCTCTCCTCAGTCCTCAATATACTATAAATTGTTTCCCTTTTCCTTGTGGACATAGCTCACATATTGTTAGTGAATTGCGTTAAATCTTTGTGTTTTTCTTCTCCAATTCTTTTACATAACAATTAATGAAAATGATTGTGATATATCTTATTTTCATATTCAAAGAATCACATGACTTTTATTAATCTTTATATTTTTCAATACTTGATCTTTTTAAATACTTATTACCCGCCAAATAGGTTATTCAGTAATGGGTACCCCTATGTAATAATAAGATAAGTACGTCAAAATGGATTTTATTCTGAAGTATACTTTGATCTGAGTCCAAAAGTGTAAAACTATTATTTTTTGAGTTGTATAACCAAAGTTATGATTAATTTATAAATTACAATGATTCTTGTATATTCAGACTCAAACTTTTTAAGTATGCAAAAGTGTACTTATCTTTTTAAAACTCGAACTTTATCGCTTACTATTTATCCAAATAAAGTCTTGTTATTTTTTAAGATTAACCTAGTACGGTTTTTTTTTTGAAGTTTCAATCTATGCGGTTTAGCAAACGATTTATGTTCTGGGTTCGTTAATAGTTTCATTCGGTCTAGGTTGATTAGAAGGGTAATATATAAACCCTATATTAACCTTTGCCCCCATAATTTGTAATATTGTACTATCTCTCCTCACTATATTATAATTTTTTTTCCTTTTCCTTGTGGACATAACTCACACGTTGTTACTCTTGTTAGTGAATTGCGTTAAATCTTTGTGTTTTCCTTCTCCAATTCTTTTACCTAACAATTAATGAAAAAGATTTTGATATATCTTATTTTCATATTCAAAGAATCACATGACTTTTATTAATATTTATATTTTTCAATACTTGATCTTTTTAAATACTTATTACCCGCCAAATATGCTATCTGGTAATGGGTACCCCTATGTAATAATAAGATAAGTACGTCAAAATGGATCTTATTTTTAAGTATACTTTGATCCGAATACAAAGGTGTAAAATTATAATTTTTTGAGTTGTATAACTAAAGTTATGATTAATTCATAAATTACAATGAT
The DNA here is from genome assembly GCA_947645195.1 of Patellifolia procumbens. Lineage (NCBI taxonomy): Eukaryota > Viridiplantae > Streptophyta > Magnoliopsida > Caryophyllales > Amaranthaceae > Patellifolia > Patellifolia procumbens. Next base: position 1,210,931 of record CANSGD010000225.1, read on the forward strand.
TCTTGTAGTATATTCAGACTCAAACTTTTTATTTATGCAAAAGTGTACTTATCTTTTTAAAACTCGAACTTTATCGTTTACTATTTATCCAAAAGTCTGATTATTTTTTAAAACTCAGACTTTATCTTTTATCTATCCAAGAGTCTAATTATCTTTTTGAAAATATAATATTAAAATAGGTTACCCAGTAATAGATACTCGTACGTAATAATAAGATAAGTATGTCAAAATGGATCTTATTTTGAAGTATATTTTAAACTGAGTCCAAAGTTATAAAAATTATAATTTTTGGAGTTGTATAACTCAAGTTACGATTAATTCATAAATTATAATGATTCTTGTAGCATATTGAGACTCAAACTTTATCTTTTATTTGTGCAAAAGTCTAATTATCTTTTTAAAATTCAAACTTTATCTTTTACAATTTATCCAAAAATCTGAGGATCTTTTTAAACCTCAAACTTTATCTTTTATCTATCCAAAAGTCTAATTATCTTTTTTACAATATAATATTAAATTATATTTTGTGACATGGCACGCCGAATGCTCCCGAAAAAACTTCCTTCATATATATATATATATATATATATATATATATATATATATATATATATATATTTAAACTCAAACTTTATCCTTTATCTATCCAAGAGTCTAATTATCTTTTTGAAAATAAAATATTAGAATAGGTAACCCAGTAATGGATACCTGTACATAATAATAAGAATTTCAAAACGGATCTTATGTTGAAGTATATTTTGAACTGAGTCCAAAGTTATAAAAATTATAATTTTTTGAGTTGTATAACTAAAGTTACGATTAATTCATAAATTATAATGATTCTTGTAGTTTATTGAGACTCAAACTTTATCTTTTATTTGTGCAAAAGTCTAATTATCTTTTTAAAACTCAAACTTTATCTTTTATATTTATCCAAAAATCTGATTATCTTTTTAAACCTCAAACTTTATCTTTAATCTATCCAAAAATCTAATTATCTTTTTTAAAATATAATATTAAATTATATTTTGTGACATGGCACGCCGAATGCTCCCGAAATAAACTTCTTTTATATATATAGATTTGCTAATTAAGCTACATAAAAAGGCAAAGAATTTTGTTCATAGAAAAAAAATGTACAAAAATTCGGAATACGGTGATAAACCTTAGAATTTATCCGCCCTTTGTCCCAAGAATTAAGATATTTGTCAAGAAAAAACAAATCAAGACCTCTACGTCTGTCAACCGTTTTCTCTCAACTTGGAATCCTTTTTTTTTTTTGTTAAATTTTATTTAAATGGTTAAGATAATCAAACCAATAATCCTACTCCAATTCTACTTAGGATAACCTTCCCACAAGTAATTCTAATGCTATAAATATCAACACACCCTAAAGTTCTTTTTGATCGATCACCTCGTCATTATTATTAATTCTTAGTAGTTGTAGCTTCCTAAATCCATATCAATGGCTAATTGGTTAGATAATCAACCCAAGTTCGATGATCATGAAGTGATTTATCCCTACAACTTAACTATGGCGGAGTGCTTGGGTTATTCATTATACAATATGGTTCAACCCAAGTTCCATGATCATGAAGTGATTTATCCCTACAACCTAACTATGGCGGAGTGCTTGGATGATTCATTATATAATATGGTTTCTGGTATCGATAATAATAATGTTAATAACGACTTTATAACGTGTAATTATGATGGAGGAGCTGCCCCGAACGATAATATTGGTGCTAAAGTTGCTGCTCCGTCGAAAAAGAAGAAAAAGAAGGAGGAGGAAGAGCTTGCTAATCTACGAAAATTAATTGATGATAATTTTGATGAAGGGAAAGATGAGGATGATTTTTGGTATGGGATGCATGCAAAACGCAAGTCTCATGGAAGGAAAAAAGAGAGATCATTGTTCAACTACATGACGACGAGGAAGATTATAAAACAGTACTGATTACTTTAATATTTGATAAACAATACTTAGGTTTCTAATTTTTATTGTTGCATTTATATGTTCATGAAACTTTATAGCTTATTGCTTAATTTTTTTGTAATATTTTTCCATCGGGTACACTTTCACTCTTTGGAAATTAGGTTATGTGATGTTAAATTGTTGATTTCATATTATCTGTCGAATTGCATGTACAACTTTTTACACCATCACCATGCCATTAAGATTGTTATGTCATATCATAAACTATATCGTTAATTGATTTAGTATTTAGCTTATGAATTTGGATATGGCTGCATATAGAAAATATCAAATTTCTCGTTTATTCTTCTTTAGTATCGTTCTAAAAGAACAAAAAAGTCATAACTATTAGGGCCTAATTTTAAATTTGGTTATTACCCTTAAGTTTAGAACCCTCTAAACGAGAAGTTTACGAGCCACTATTTTATCGCAATAAACCTTAAGAGATTGTATTGAAGAATTTAGATACAAGTGGGTTGACAAACAAATTGAAAGAAAAGTTTTTGCCGAATATGTTAGAGCTATTAGGGCGCCAAGATGATATTCTTGATTTTTTGTGAATAAATAAATTATGAGGTACTCTCTCCATCTTCATTTGCATTTATCAAGGTATCCGATGCATACATTTGATTGTTAATAAATTAATTTGCATAGTAATAAAAATTATATAAAAATTGATAGTCTGAATACACACATTAGGACGAATCTAACATGATCCAACATAAATACGATCTATAGTGAATATTGATGAGAATTTATTGACAAATTTACAAACTTCGACTTTGAAAAAAGCAAATAGGAATGGAAGCCCTAGCTATACAAATTATCTTGAGCAAAATAACTAGAGCAACTATAAGTGACATTTCCAAGTAAATTCAAGCCATGAAAGAAAAAACTTTAGAAATCCTTATATCCTCATTTTGAAATCATTCACTAATTATGTAATGGGTGTTAGGAACTGTAAACAGGAACAAAGGTCTATTTAACAGAATCATCTCCATATGAAAGTAGGCTAGTATGCGGTATCTAATATCACTTAACTACAAGACTGGTGAATGGCTGCTGAATCCTGAAGCATCACCGCGAGATCCTGTCGAACCTTGATCAGATCGGTGAAAGCTTGGGGCTTCAATATTTGCGATTATACATAAATTTTAACTTTGAACAAAGAAAAATCGATATCATAGTCGTACATACCTAAAGTAGTAATAAGTGTATTATACATCAATTGGACAATATGGATCTCAGCATTTACATATAAATCTATAAGATAAAACTTTCTTTATGTATATGATCAAGGTAACAAAAAATATCTATTAAAGCTAACAAAAAATAGTTTTATTATACTTACCTAATTATCAAGTAATAACTAGATTCTATTCGGATTTGGATCGGATTCTACATAAGCTCCAACAACTATCGTATTTCATTCGTTTTTTTTTATGTTTTCGGATATGGATCAGATTTCTCCCTTCGGACTCGAGTAGGAGTTGATCTGAATTGTCATCCCTACGATGGAGTATGCTACTACCGCTGTCCCAATTAACTTGTGTACTGCAGTAATCTTACTTGCGTCCTTCAATTCAACAATTTTGAGCGTAATATTTAAAATTTTTATTAGTAATATTATTATTCAAAGTTTCTTAGATATTTGTATTGAGACAAATCTTAAGACATTCTATATACTTCTTCCTTTTTTTTAAATGCAACAAATGCACTTTTAGGCATTTTGAGGCATTACTTTAAGCATCAATATCTATAACTACGTGTAAGTAAAAAATATAAAAATTACATATTATGAAAGTATGTCACGAGGCGAATCTAACAAGATCCCACTTGAATATGTTTTTCATTATGTACAAGTCATAAATCTTAGTAAAAGTAACAAGTATGAATAGTGAAAAAGTGAATTTGTTGCATTCAAAAAGAAACAGAGGAACTAGTATATACTTTCGAAAGTTATTGAAACAGTCAAGTTTAACTTAAACCCATGTTCTTCTAAAAAGTTTGTTCCATTATTACTCTAACTCAACGCTAATTGAACAGGCATCTCGTACCAAGTTATTCGTCCATTCTCTCCTCCTCTTTTCGTTTACCTTTACATCTCAAATTACATCAGGCATTATAAAAATAAATCACAACAGTTCTACTGGATGGATTAAACTAGTCAATAAATGAATTAAATTAGTCACTAAATGGACTAGCGAATGTAATTGAACGGACAAGTTGGTCACCAAATGAATTAAGCTGATCATGAAATGAGTTAAACTAGTCACTATATTTAAAAAAAAATGCGATTCATTCTCTTCTTTTTATTGGACTTGAAAATGTTGTCTAATTTTAGATTTAGATTAGACGGTCTTTTAAGACCAACTCAACTTCTTGGATTAGAGTGAGACGGGACCTTGTTAACAAAATGTGAGATTAAGTTGATCTACAATTATGTTAAAACTAGACCGGCTCATTTAATAATTAATACTAGATTTTAAGCCCGTGCGATGCACGAATTTGTTTGAATATCTGTAGCGTTAAGAATTAATTATCACACACTCGCATTTTAATTGCTAGTGCATGAAATAATAATTTTTGTGGCTACTGTGATAATGTGCTTAATCAGCTTGGTAAATATTTACGCTATCAAGGTATATACTTTATCTCTTAATTTCTAATTTCAATGTTTGACCAATAGAACTTTCACATTATGTGGTCAAGCTTAACTAAAAGACATAGCAAGTATGTTGTACTTATTTATTATTAAAATATATCCGCTCCTTAATATTGGTATGCCTCTACTTGTCTTTTTAAAAGCAAAACCGATTAGTTTCACAATTGATTTGTTACTATTATTTATTCTGTAGTGAGTCTCATAACTCAAAGCCAACTTTCACTATACCATAGTAAATATTAGTTTCTTTCTATTATCTAGATTTGATTAACATAGCAAGCCAAAAGTATCACGTATGTAGAAAATCAAAATATATTAGAAAACTCAATAAATTACTAATTACTTTTGAGGAACAAAACAAAATAAAAAATAAGGAACTCTGCAAGTATTTACGAAACAAATACACCTGATGGTAAAGAGTTTAGATAATACTCCTTGTAGTAGCATATGGCCGGTATGTTTCATTATTGATTTAAATTTTTTTGGAGAGATAATATCTTTTTTTAATTTACTTGTCTGATAATATTTTAGATATCTTTCTTCAAATTTCTACGTAATAATATTTTTCCTTAAAAAATTTCTCGTCGTCTTATCGAAATTGATATTTTAGATATCTTCTTTGGTGTCTATGTAAGGTGTTCTTTCTTAATTATATTCTAAGAAAATTATATTCTTCTTTATCCTTATCTTGGGTATTCTTCCATTATTTCTAAAAATATATTTTTTTTTCCTCCTAATTTTTATTTTTATAGTAAATCTATCTCTACTTATATCATATAAGATCTAAAATTTAATAATCTTCGATTTTATTGGTTGCCTTTAGTGAATAAAAGAAAAAAAAAGTTAATTAAAATTGATCTTATTGGTCAAAATGTGTTTTCTTTTTCTTCTTATTGGCGTCTTCAATGCTCTCTAAAAAAAAGCCTCTTTTATGTATTAACTTCAGTCATGAGCCTATCTTCAACTGACCGCCAAATAGTTGATCCAATAATGATAATCCCTACGAAATAATAAGATAAGTATTGTACTGGGTCTTATTTTAAAGTATGTTTCAAGCTGAGTCCAAAGGTATATAAATTTTAATTTTTTGAGTTTTATAACTAAAGTTACAATTAGTTTATACATTATAATAATCCTTGCCACTTATTCACAATCATATTTTTTCTTTTATTTATACAAAACTCTAATTATCTTCTAGAAATTTTATTTTTTATTTATCCAAAACTCTAATTATCTTTTCAAAAATTCATAGGAATATAAAGATAAAAATTTATAGAATTTACTAATATATTTTGTGACATGAAAATCCTATGTGGCGCTTAATGCACATATTAATATTTAAAAAATTATCACTTGTTCAATAATAATTTATCCATTAGCATTGAGTATGTTAATTTTAGGCATTAGTTGGTTTAAATATCAAATGTTATTTATATAAAGAGTTAAATATAACGGGATATAATATGATATAATAATCGAGGAAGAGAGAGTATGAAACCCTAATTGTTAGAATGAGAAGGAATAAATAGTATAATATTCCCAGAATTAAGTGTATTACTTGACTTGTGAATATATGTAATAAAACTTTGCCAACTCTTTTAATAGAGGGAATATGCGTATATTCTTTTAAAAAATATAAAAAAAACATAATATTAATATTGAGATATGGCTTGAATTATCTGGCGCCAAGATTAACCTAGTACGGTGGGTTTTCGAAGTTTCGGTGTATGCGGTTTAACAAACCATTTATGTTCTGGGTTCGTTAATAGTTTCATTCGGTCTAGGTTATTGATTAGAAGAGTAATATATAAACCCTATATTAAGGTTTGCCCCCATAATTTGTAATATTGTACTATCTCTCCTCAGTCCTCAATATACTATAAATTGTTTCCCTTTTCCTTGTGGACATAGCTCACATATTGTTAGTGAATTGCGTTAAATCTTTGTGTTTTTCTTCTCCAATTCTTTTACATAACAATTAATGAAAATGATTGTGATATATCTTATTTTCATATTCAAAGAATCACATGACTTTTATTAATATTTATATTTTTCAATACTTGATCTTTTTAAATACTTATTACCCGCCAAATATGCTATCTGGTAATGGGTACCCCTATGTAATAATAAGATAAGTACGTCAAAATGGATCTTATTTTTAAGTATACTTTGATCCGAATACAAAGGTGTAAAATTATAATTTTTTGAGTTGTATAACTAAAGTTATGATTAATTCATAAATTACAATGATTCTTGTAGTATATTCAGACTCAAACTTTTTATTTATGCAAAAGTGTACTTATCTTTTTAAAACTCGAACTTTATCGTTTACTATTTATCCAAAAGTCTGATTATTTTTTAAAACTCAGACTTTATCTTTTATCTATCCAAGAGTCTAATTATCTTTTTGAAAATATAATATTAAAATAGGTTACCCAGTAATAGATACTCGTACGTAATAATAAGATAAGTATGTCAAAATGGATCTTATTTTGAAGTATATTTTAAACTGAGTCCAAAGTTATAAAAATTATAATTTTTGGAGTTGTATAACTCAAGTTACGATTAATTCATAAATTATAATGATTCTTGTAGCATATTGAGACTCAAACTTTATCTTTTATTTGTGCAAAAGTCTAATTATCTTTTTAAAATTCAAACTTTATCTTTTACAATTTATCCAAAAATCTGAGGATCTTTTTAAACCTCAAACTTTATCTTTTATCTATCCAAAAGTCTAATTATCTTTTTTACAATATAATATTAAATTATATTTTGTGACATGGCACGCCGAATGCTCCCGAAAAAACTTCCTTCATATATATATATATATATATATATATATTTAAACTCAAACTTTATCCTTTATCTATCCAAGAGTCTAATTATCTTTTTGAAAATAAAATATTAGAATAGGTAACCCAGTAATGGATACCTGTACATAATAATAAGAATTTCAAAACGGATCTTATGTTGAAGTATATTTTGAACTGAGTCCAAAGTTATAAAAATTATAATTTTTTGAGTTGTATAACTAAAGTTACGATTAATTCATAAATTATAATGATTCTTGTAGTTTATTGAGACTCAAACTTTATCTTTTATTTGTGCAAAAGTCTAATTATCTTTTTAAAACTCAAACTTTATCTTTTATATTTATCCAAAAATCTGATTATCTTTTTAAACCTCAAACTTTATCTTTAATCTATCCAAAAATCTAATTATCTTTTTTAAAATATAATATTAAATTATATTTTGTGACATGGCACGCCGAATGCTCCCGAAATAAACTTCTTTTATATATATAGATTTGCTAATTAAGCTACATAAAAAGGCAAAGAATTTTGTTCATAGAAAAAAAATGTACAAAAATTCGGAATACGGTGATAAACCTTAGAATTTATCCGCCCTTTGTCCCAAGAATTAAGATATTTGTCAAGAAAAAACAAATCAAGACCTCTACGTCTGTCAACCGTTTTCTCTCAACTTGGAATCCTTTTTTTTTTTTGTTAAATTTTATTTAAATGGTTAAGATAATCAAACCAATAATCCTACTCCAATTCTACTTAGGATAACCTTCCCACAAGTAATTCTAGTGCTATAAATATCAACACACCCTAAAGTTCTTTTTGATCGATCACCTCGTCATTATTATTAATTCTTAGTAGTTGTAGCTTCCTAAATCCATATCAATGGCTAATTGGTTAGATAATCAACCCAAGTTCGATGATCATGAAGTGATTTATCCCTACAACTTAACTATGGCGGAGTGCTTGGGTTATTCATTATACAATATGGTTCAACCCAAGTTCGATGATCATGAAGTGATTTATCCCTACAACCTAACTATGACGGAGTGCTTGGGTGATTCATTATACAATATGGTTCAACCCAAGTTCGATGATCATGAAGTGATTTATCCCTACAACCTAACTATGGCGGAGTGCTTGGATGATTCATTATATAATATGGTTTCTGGTATCGATAATAATAATGTTAATAACGACTTTATAACGTGTAATTATGATGGAGGAGCTGCCCCGAACGATAATATTGGTGCTAAAGTTGCTGCTCCGTCGAAAAAGAAGAAAAAGAAGGAGGAGGAAGAGCTTGCTAATCTACGAAAATTAATTGATGATAATTTTGATGAAGGGAAAGATGAGGATGATTTTTGGTATGGGATGCATGCAAAACGCAAGTCTCATGGAAGGAAAAAAGAGAGATCATTGTTCAACTACATGACGACGAGGAAGATTATAAAACAGTACTGATTACTTTAATATTTGATAAACAATACTTAGGTTTCTAATTTTTATTGTTGCATTTATATGTTCATGAAACTTTATAGCTTATTGCTTAATTTTTTTGTAATATTTTTCCATCGGGTACACTTTCACTCTTTGGAAATTAGGTTATGTGATGTTAAATTGTTGATTTCATATTATCTGTCGAATTGCATGTACAACTTTTTACACCATCACCATGCCATTAAGATTGTTATGTCATATCATAAACTATATCGTTAATTGATTTAGTATTTAGCTTATGAATTTGGATATGGCTGCATATAGAAAATATCAAATTTCTCGTTTATTCTTCTTTAGTATCGTTCTAAAAGAACAAAAAAGTCATAACTATTAGGGCCTAATTTTAAATTTGGTTATTACCCTTAAGTTTAGAACCCTCTAAACGAGAAGTTTACGAGCCACTATTTTATCGCAATAAACCTTAAGAGATTGTATTGAAGAATTTAGATACAAGTGGGTTGACAAACAAATTGAAAGAAAAGTTTTTGCCGAATATGTTAGAGCTATTAGGGCGCCAAGATGATATTCTTGATTTTTTGTGAATAAATAAATTATGAGGTACTCTCTCCATCTTCATTTGCATTTATCAAGGTATCCGATGCATACATTTGATTGTTAATAAATTAATTTGCATAGTAATAAAAATTATATAAAAATTGATAGTCTGAATACACACATTAGGACGAATCTAACATGATCCAACATAAATACGATCTATAGTGAATATTGATGAGAATTTATTGACAAATTTACAAACTTCGACTTTGAAAAAAGCAAATAGGAATGGAAGCCCTAGCTATACAAATTATCTTGAGCAAAATAACTAGAGCAACTATAAGTGACATTTCCAAGTAAATTCAAGCCATGAAAGAAAAAACTTTAGAAATCCTTATATCCTCATTTTGAAATCATTCACTAATTATGTAATGGGTGTTAGGAACTGTAAACAGGAACAAAGGTCTATTTAACAGAATCATCTCCATATGAAAGTAGGCTAGTATGCGGTATCTAATATCACTTAACTACAAGACTGGTGAATGGCTGCTGAATCCTGAAGCATCACCGCGAGATCCTGTCGAACCTTGATCAGATCGGTGAAAGCTTGGGGCTTCAATATTTGCGATTATACATAAATTTTAACTTTGAACAAAGAAAAATCGATATCATAGTCGTACATACCTAAAGTAGTAATAAGTGTATTATACATCAATTGGACAATATGGATCTCAGCATTTACATATAAATCTATAAGATAAAACTTTCTTTATGTATATGATCAAGGTAACAAAAAATATCTATTAAAGCTAACAAAAAATAGTTTTATTATACTTACCTAATTATCAAGTAATAACTAGATTCTATTCGGATTTGGATCGGATTCTACATAAGCTCCAACAACTATCGTATTTCATTCGTTTTTTTTTATGTTTTCGGATATGGATCAGATTTCTCCCTTCGGACTCGAGTAGGAGTTGATCTGAATTGTCATCCCTACGATGGAGTATGCTACTACCGCTGTCCCAATTAACTTGTGTACTGCAGTAATCTTACTTGCGTCCTTCAATTCAACAATTTTGAGCGTAATATTTAAAATTTTTATTAGTAATATTATTATTCAAAGTTTCTTAGATATTTGTATTGAGACAAATCTTAAGACATTCTATATACTTCTTCCTTTTTTTAAATGCAACAAATGCACTTTTAGGCATTTTGAGGCATTACTTTAAGCATCAATATCTATAACTACGTGTAAGTAAAAAATATAAAAATTACATATTATGAAAGTATGTCACGAGGCGAATCTAACAAGATCCCACTTGAATATGTTTTTCATTATGTACAAGTCATAAATCTTAGTAAAAGTAACAAGTATGAATAGTGAAAAAGTGAATTTGTTGCATTCAAAAAGAAACAGAGGAACTAGTATATACTTTCGAAAGTTATTGAAACAGTCAAGTTTAACTTAAACCCATGTTCTTCTAAAAAGTTTGTTCCATTATTACTCTAACTCAACGCTAATTGAACAGGCATCTCGTACCAAGTTATTCGTCCATTCTCTCCTCCTCTTTTCGTTTACCTTTACATCTCAAATTACATCAGGCATTATAAAAATAAATCACAACAGTTCTACTGGATGGATTAAACTAGTCAATAAATGAATTAAATTAGTCACTAAATGGACTAGCGAATGTAATTGAACGGACAAGTTGGTCACCAAATGAATTAAGCTGATCATGAAATGAGTTAAACTAGTCACTATATTTAAAAAAAATGCGATTCATTCTCTTCTTTTTATTGGACTTGAAAATGTTGTCTAATTTTAGATTTAGATTAGACGGTCTTTTAAGACCAACTCAACTTCTTGGATTAGAGTGAGACGGGACCTTGTTAACAAAATGTGAGATTAAGTTGATCTACAATTATGTTAAAACTAGACCGGCTCATTTAATAATTAATACTAGATTTTAAGCCCGTGCGATGCACGAATTTGTTTGAATATCTGTAGCGTTAAGAATTAATTATCACACACTCGCATTTTAATTGCTAGTGCATGAAATAATAATTTTTGTGGCTACTGTGATAATGTGCTTAATCAGCTTGGTAAATATTTACGCTATCAAGGTATATACTTTATCTCTTAATTTCTAATTTCAATGTTTGACCAATAGAACTTTCACATTATGTGGTCAAGCTTAACTAAAAGACATAGCAAGTATGTTGTACTTATTTATTATTAAAATATATCCGCTCCTTAATATTGGTATGCCTCTACTTGTCTTTTTAAAAGCAAAACCGATTAGTTTCACAATTGATTTGTTACTATTATTTATTCTGTAGTGAGTCTCATAACTCAAAGCCAACTTTCACTATACCATAGTAAATATTAGTTTCTTTCTATTATCTAGATTTGATTAACATAGCAAGCCAAAAGTATCACGTATGTAGAAAATCAAAATATATTAGAAAACTCAATAAATTACTAATTACTTTTGAGGAACAAAACAAAATAAAAAATAAGGAACTCTGCAAGTATTTACGAAACAAATACACCTGATGGTAAAGAGTTTAGATAATACTCCTTGTAGTAGCATATGGCCGGTATGTTTCATTATTGATTTAAATTTTTTTGGAGAGATAATATCTTTTTTTAATTTACTTGTCTGATAATATTTTAGATATCTTTCTTCAAATTTCTACGTAATAATATTTTTCCTTAAAAAATTTCTCGTCGTCTTATCGAAATTGATATTTTAGATATCTTCTTTGGTGTCTATGTAAGGTGTTCTTTCTTAATTATATTCTAAGAAAATTATATTCTTCTTTATCCTTATCTTGGGTATTCTTCCATTATTTCTAAAAATATATTTTTTTCCTCCTAATTTTTATTTTTATAGTAAATCTATCTCTACTTATATCATATAAGATCTAAAATTTAATAATCTTCGATTTTATTGGTTGCCTTTAGTGAATAAAAGAAAAAAAAAGTTAATTAAAATTGATCTTATTGGTCAAAATGTGTTTTCTTTTTCTTCTTATTGGCGTCTTCAATGCTCTCTAAAAAAAAGCCTCTTTTATGTATTAACTTCAGTCATGAGCCTATCTTCAACTGACCGCCAAATAGTTGATCCAATAATGATAATCCCTACGAAATAATAAGATAAGTATTGTACTGGGTCTTATTTTAAAGTATGTTTCAAGCTGAGTCCAAAGGTATATAAATTTTAATTTTTTGAGTTTTATAACTAAAGTTACAATTAGTTTATACATTATAATAATCCTTGCCACTTATTCACAATCATATTTTTCTTTTATTTATACAAAACTCTAATTATCTTCTAGAAATTTTATTTTTTATTTATCCAAAACTCTAATTATCTTTTCAAAAATTCATAGGAATATAAAGATAAAAATTTATAGAATTTACTAATATATTTTGTGACATGAAAATCCTATGTGGCGCTTAATGCACATATTAATATTTAAAAAATTATCACTTGTTCAATAATAATTTATCCATTAGCATTGAGTATGTTAATTTTAGGCATTAGTTGGTTTAAATATCAAATGTTATTTATATAAAGAGTTAAATATAACGGGATATAATATGATATAATAATCGAGGAAGAGAGAGTATGAAACCCTAATTGTTAGAATGAGAAGGAATAAATAGTATAATATTCCCAGAATTAAGTGTATTACTTGACTTGTGAATATATGTAATAAAACTTTGCCAACTCTTTTAATAGAGGGAATATGCGTATATTCTTTTAAAAAATATAAAAAAAACATAATATTAATATTGAGATATGGCTTGAATTATCTGGCGCCAAGATTAACCTAGTACGGTGGGTTTTCGAAGTTTCGGTGTATGCGGTTTAACAAACCATTTATGTTCTGGGTTCGTTAATAGTTTCATTCGGTCTAGGTTATTGATTAGAAGAGTAATATATAAACCCTATATTAAGGTTTGCCCCCATAATTTGTAATATTGTACTATCTCTCCTCAGTCCTCAATATACTATAAATTGTTTCCCTTTTCCTTGTGGACATAGCTCACATATTGTTAGTGAATTGCGTTAAATCTTTGTGTTTTTCTTCTCCAATTCTTTTACATAACAATTAATGAAAATGATTGTGATATATCTTATTTTCATATTCAAAGAATCACATGACTTTTATTAATCTTTATATTTTTCAATACTTGATCTTTTTAAATACTTATTACCCGCCAAATATGCTATCTGGTAATGGGTACCCCTATGTAATAATAAGATAAGTACGTCAAAATGGATCTTATTTTTAAGTATACTTTGATCCGAATACAAAGGTGTAAAATTATAATTTTTTGAGTTGTATAACTAAAGTTATGATTAATTCATAAATTACAATGATTCTTGTAGTATATTCAGACTCAAACTTTTTATTTATGCAAAAGTGTACTTATCTTTTTAAAACTCGAACTTTATCGTTTACTATTTATCCAAAAGTCTGATTATTTTTTAAAACTCAGACTTTATCTTTTATCTATCCAAGAGTCTAATTATCTTTTTGAAAATATAATATTAAAATAGGTTACCCAGTAATAGATACTCGTACGTAATAATAAGATAAGTATGTCAAAATGGATCTTATTTTGAAGTATATTTTAAACTGAGTCCAAAGTTATAAAAATTATAATTTTTGGAGTTGTATAACTCAAGTTACGATTAATTCATAAATTATAATGATTCTTGTAGCATATTGAGACTCAAACTTTATCTTTTATTTGTGCAAAAGTCTAATTATCTTTTTAAAATTCAAACTTTATCTTTTACAATTTATCCAAAAATCTGAGGATCTTTTTAAACCTCAAACTTTATCTTTTATCTATCCAAAAGTCTAATTATCTTTTTTACAATATAATATTAAATTATATTTTGTGACATGGCACGCCGAATGCTCCCGAAAAAACTTCCTTTTATATATATATATATATATATATATATATTTAAACTCAAACTTTATCCTTTATCTATCCAAGAGTCTAATTATCTTTTTGAAAATAAAATATTAGAATAGGTAACCCAGTAATGGATACCTGTACATAATAATAAGAATTTCAAAACGGATCTTATGTTGAAGTATATTTTGAACTGAGTCCAAAGTTATAAAAATTATAATTTTTTGAGTTGTATAACTAAAGTTACGATTAATTCATAAATTATAATGATTCTTGTAGTTTATTGAGACTCAAACTTTATCTTTTATTTGTGCAAAAGTCTAATTATCTTTTTAAAACTCAAACTTTATCTTTTATATTTATCCAAAAATCTGATTATCTTTTTAAACCTCAAACTTTATCTTTAATCTATCCAAAAATCTAATTATCTTTTTTAAAATATAATATTAAATTATATTTTGTGACATGGCACGCCGAATGCTCCCGAAATAAACTTCTTTTATATATATAGATTTGCTAATTAAGCTACATAAAAAGGCAAAGAATTTTGTTCATAGAAAAAAAAATGTACAAAAATTCGGAATACGGTGATAAACCTTAGAATTTATCCGCCCTTTGTCCCAAGAATTAAGATATTTGTCAAGAAAAAACAAATCAAGACCTCTACGTCTGTCAACCGTTTTCTCTCAACTTGGAATCCTTTTTTTTTGTTAAATTTTATTTAAATGGTTAAGATAATCAAACCAATAATCCTACTCCAATTCTACTTAGGATAACCTTCCCACAAGTAATTCTAGTGCTATAAATATCAACACACCCTAAAGTTCTTTTTGATCGATCACCTCGTCATTATTATTAATTCTTAGTAGTTGTAGCTTCCTAAATCCATATCAATGGCTAATTGGTTAGATAATCAACCCAAGTTCGATGATCATGAAGTGATTTATCCCTACAACTTAACTATGGCGGAGTGCTTGGGTTATTCATTATACAATATGGTTCAACCCAAGTTCGATGATCATGAAGTGATTTATCCCTACAACCTAACTATGACGGAGTGCTTGGGTGATTCATTATACAATATGGTTCAACCCAAGTTCGATGATCATGAAGTGATTTATCCCTACAACCTAACTATGGCGGAGTGCTTGGATGATTCATTATATAATATGGTTTCTGGTATCGATAATAATAATGTTAATAACGACTTTATAACGTGTAATTATGATGGAGGAGCTGCCCCGAACGATAATATTGGTGCTAAAGTTGCTGCTCCGTCGAAAAAGAAGAAAAAGAAGGAGGAGGAAGAGCTTGCTAATCTACGAAAATTAATTGATGATAATTTTGATGAAGGGAAAGATGAGGATGATTTTTGGTATGGGATGCATGCAAAACGCAAGTCTCATGGAAGGAAAAAAGAGAGATCATTGTTCAACTACATGACGACGAGGAAGATTATAAAACAGTACTGATTACTTTAATATTTGATAAACAATACTTAGGTTTCTAATTTTTATTGTTGCATTTATATGTTCATGAAACTTTATAGCTTATTGCTTAATTTTTTTGTAATATTTTTCCATCGGGTACACTTTCACTCTTTGGAAATTAGGTTATGTGATGTTAAATTGTTGATTTCATATTATCTGTCGAATTGCATGCACAACTTTTTACACCATCACCATGCCATTAAGATTGTTATGTCATATCATAAACTATATCGTTAATTGATTTAGTATTTAGCTTATGAATTTGGATATGGCTGCATATAGAAAATATCAGATTTCTCGTTTATTCTTCTTTAGTATCGTTCTAAAAGAACAAAAAAGTCATAACTATTAGGGCCTAATTTTAAATTTGGTTATTACCCTTAAGTTTAGAACCCTCTAAACGAGAAGTGTAAGAGCCACTATTTTATCACAATAAACCTTAAGAGATTGTATTGAAGAATTTGTATACAAGTGGGTTGACAAACAAATTGAAAGAAAAGTTTTTGCCGAATATGTTAGAGCTATTAGGGCGCCAAGATGATATTCTTGATTTTTTGTGAATAAATAAATTATGAGGTACTCTCTCCATCTTTATTTGCATTTTTCAAGGTATCCAATGCATACATTTGATTGTTAATAAATTAATTTGCGTAGTAATAAAAATTATATAAAAATTAATAGTCTGAATACACACATTAGGACGAATCTAACATGATCCAACATAAATATTATCTATATTGTATATTGATGAGAATTTATTGAAAATTTACAAACTTTGACTTTGAAAAAAGCAAATAGGAATGGAAGCCCTAGCTATACAAATTATCTTGAGCAAAATAACTAGAGCAACTATAAGTGACATTTCCAAGTAAAGTCAAGCCATGAAAGAAAAAACTTTAGAAATCCTTATATCCTCATTTTGAAATCATTCACTAATTATGTAATGGGTGTTAGGAGCTGTAAACAGGAACAAAGGTCTATTTAACAGAATCATCTCCATATGAAAGTTGGCCGGTATGCGGTAATTAATACTTCGTCCGTTTTTTATTAGTTGACCTGTTTCTTTTATCACGTTTGCCAATGCGTGATTTCAATCACTTTTATCTTGGAAAATTGATTAGTAAAAATTATAAAAATATGATATTTTGAAAATATATAATGAGACGAATCTAACAAGACCCCACATGACTATATTTTCTCTTACGTATAAATCACAAAAGATAGTCAAAGTAGATTATGTGAATAGTGTCAAAAGTCAAAACGTGTCAACTAAAAAAAACGGAGGAAGTATAACTTAATTACAAGACTAGGGTATGGCTGCTGAATCCTGAAGCATCACCGCGAGATCCTGTTGAACCTTGATCAGATCGGTGAAAGCCTGGGGCTTCAATATTTGCGATTATACATATACTACCTCCGTTCCATATGTATTGCAACATAGGGAGTTTTACGACTCCCAACGCACTACTTTAGACGCTAATATCTCTAATTTCATTTAAGTAAAAATTATAAAAAGTTGATATTAATTAAGCATATATCGAGACGAATTTAACAAGATCCCACATGACTATATTTATCCTTGTGTATAAATCACAAAATAAGGTCAAATGGTAGTGTATGAATAGTGTAAAATGTCAAAGGTTGCAATGCATATAGAACGGAGGTAGTATTTAACTTTGAACAAAGAAAAATCGATATCATAGTAGTACATCCCTAAAGTAGTAATAAGTGTATTATACATCAATTGGACAATATGGATCTCAGCATTTACATATAAATCTATAAGATAAAACTTTCTTTATGTATATGATCAAGGTAACAAAAAATATCTATTAAAACTAACAAAAAATAGTTTTATTATATAATGTTTACCTAATTATCAAGTAATAACTAGATTCTATTCGGATTTGGATCGGATTCTACATAAGCTCCAACAACTATCGTATTTCATTCGTTTTTTTTTTATGTTTTCGGATATGGATCAGATTTCTCCCTTCGGACTCGAGTAGGAGTTGGTCTGAATTGTCATCCCTACGATGGAGTATGCTACTACCGCTGTCCCAATTAACTTGTGTACTGCAGTAATCTTACTTGCATCCTTCAATTCAACAATTTTGAGCGTAATATTTAAAATTTTATTAGTAATATTATTATACAAAGTTTCTTAGATATTTGTATTGAGACAAATCTTAAGACATTCTATATACTTCTTCCTTTTTTTTTAAATGCAACAAATGCACTTTTAGGCATTTTGAGGCATTACTTTAAGCACCAATATCTATAACTACATGTAAGTAAAAAATATAAAAATTACATATTATGAAAGTATGTCACGAGGCGAATCTAACAAGATCGCACTTGAATATGTTTTTCATTATGTACAAGTCATAAATCTTAGTAAAAGTAACAAGTATGAATAGTGAAAAAGTGAATTTGTTGCATTCAAAAAGAAACAGAGGAACTAGTATATACTTTCAAAAGTTATTGAAACAGTCAGGTCTAACTTAAACCCATGTTCTTCTAAAAAGTTTGTTCCATTTTTACTCTAACTCAACGCTAATTGAACAGGCATCTCGTACCAAGTTATTCGTCCATTCTCTCCTCCTCTTTTCGTTTCCCTTTAAATCTCAAATTACATCAGGCATTATAAAAATAAATCACAACAGTTCTACTGAATGGATTAAACTAGTCAATAAATGAATTAAATTAGTCACTAAATGGACTAGCGAATGTAATTGAACGGACAAGTTGGTCACCAAATGAATTAAGCTGATCACGAAATGAGTTAAACTAGTCACTATATTTAAAAAAAAATGCGATTCATTCTCTTCTTTTTATTGGACTTGAAAATGTTGTCTAATTTTAGATTTAGATTAGAAGGTCTTTTAAGACCAACTCAACTTCTTGGATTAGAGTGCGACGGGACCTTGTTAACAAAATGTGAGATTAAGTTGATCTACAATTATGTTAAAACTAGACCGGCTCATTTAATAATTAATACTAGATTTTAAGCCCGTGCGATGCACGGATTTGTTTGAATATCTGTAGCGTTAAGAATTAATTATCACACAGTCGCATTTTAATTGCTAGTGCATGAAATAATAATTTTTGTGGCTACTGTGATAATGTGCTTAATCAGCTTGGTAAATATTTACGCTACCAAGGTATATACTTTATCTCTTAATTTCTAATTTCAATTTTTGACCAATAGAACTTTCACATTATGTGGTCAAGCTTAACTAAAAGACATAGCAAGTATGTTGTACTTATTTATTATTAAAATATATCCACTCCTTAATATTGGTATGCTTCTACT
Organism: Patellifolia procumbens; assembly: GCA_947645195.1. Lineage (NCBI taxonomy): Eukaryota > Viridiplantae > Streptophyta > Magnoliopsida > Caryophyllales > Amaranthaceae > Patellifolia > Patellifolia procumbens. Next base: position 1,230,124 of record CANSGD010000225.1, read on the forward strand.
TGTCTTTTTAAAAGCAAAACCGATTAGTTTCACAATTGATTTGTTACTATTATTTATTCTGTAGTGAGTCTCATAACTGAAAGCCAAATTTCACTATACCATAGTAAATATTAGTTTCTTTCTATTATCTAGATTTAATTAACATAGCAAGCCAAAAGTATCACGTATGTAGAATATCAAAATATATTAGAAAACTCAATAAATTACTAATTACTTTTGAGGAACAAAACAAAATAAAAAATAAGGAACTCTGCAAGTATTTACGAAACAAATACACCTGATGGTAAAGAGTTTAGATAATACTCCTTGTAGTAGCATATGGCCGGTATGTTTCATTATTGATTTAAATTTTTTTGGAGAGATAATATCTTTTTTTAATTTACTTGTCTGATAATATTTTAGATATCTTTCTTCAAATTTCTACGTAAAAATATTTTTCCTTAACAAATTTCTAGTCGTCTTATCGAAATTGATATTTTAGATATCTTCTTTGGTGTCTATGTAAGGTGTTCTTTCTTAATTATATTCTAAGAAAATTATATTCTTCTTTATCCTTATCTTGGGTATTCTTCCATTATTTCTAAAAATATATTTTCTTTTCCTCCTAATTTTTATTTTTATAGTAAATCTATCTCTACTTATATCATATAAAATCTAAAATTTAATAATCTTCGATTTTATTGGTTGCCTTTAGTGAATAAAAGAAAAAAAAGTTAATTAAAATTGATCTGATTGGTCAAAGTGTGTTTTCTTTTTCTTCTTATTGGCGTCTTCAATGCTCTCTAAAAAAAAGCCTCTTTTATGTATTAACTTCAGTCATGAGCCTATCTTCAATTGACCGCCAAATAGTTGATCCAATAATGATAATCCCTACGAAATAATAAGATGAGTATTGTACTGGGTCTTATTTTAAAGTATGTTTCAAGCTGAGTCCAAAGGTATATAAATTTTAATTTTTTGAGTTTTATAACTAAAGTTACAATTAGTTTATACATTATAATAATCCTTGCCACTTATTCACAATCATATTTTTTCTTTTATTTATACAAAACTCTAATTATCTTCTAAAAATTTTATTTTTTATTTATCCAAAACTCTAGTTATCTTTTCAAAAATTCATAGGAATATAAAGATAAAAATTTATAGAATTTACTAATATATTTTGTGACATGAAAATCCTATGTGGCGCTTAATGCACATATTAATATTTAAAAAATTATCACTTGTTCAATAATAATTTTCCATTAGCATTGAGTATGTTAATTTTAGGCATTAGTTGGTTTTAATATCAAATGTTATTTATATAAAGAGTTAAGTATAACGGGATATAATATGATATAATAATCGAGGAAGAGAGAGTATGAAACCCTAATTGTTAGAATGAGAAGGAATAAATAGTATACTATTCCCAGAATTAAGTGTATTACTTGACTTGTGAATATATGTAATAAAACTTTGCCAACTCTTTTAATAGAGGGAATATGCGTATATTCTTTTAAAAAATATATAAAAAACATAATATTAATATTGAGATATGGCTTGAATTATCTGGCGCTAAGATTAACCTAGTACGGGGGTTTTTCGAAGTTTCGGTGTATGCGGTTTAACAAACCATTTATGTTCTGGGTTCGTTAATAGTTTCATTCGGTGTAGGTTGATTAGAATGGTAATATATAAACCCTATATTAACCTTTGCCCCCATAATTTGTAATATTGTACTATCTCTCCTCACTATATTATAAATTTTTTTCCTTTTCCTTGTGGACATAACTCACACGTTGTTACTCTTGTTAGTGAATTGCGTTAAATCTTTGTGTTTTCCTTCTCCAATTCTTTTACCTAACAATTAATGAAAAAGATTTTGATATATCTTATTTTCATATTCAAAGAATCACATGACTTTTATTAATCTTTTTATTTTTCAATACTTGATCTTTTTAAATACTTATTACGCGCCAAATAGGCTATCCAGTAATGGGTACCCCTATGTAATAATAAGATAAGTACGTCAAAATGGATCTTATTTTTAAGTATACTTTGATCCGAGTGCAAAGGTGTAACATTATAATTTTTTGAGTTGTATAACTAAAGTTATGATTAATTCATAAATTACAATGATTCTTGTAGTATATTCAGACTCAAACTTTTTATTTATGCAAAAGTGTACTTATCTTTTTAAAACTCGAACTTTATCGTTTACTATTTATCCAAAAGTCTGATTATTTTTAAAAACTCAAACTTTATCTTTTATTTATCCAATAGTCTAATTATCTTTTTGAAAATATAATATTAAAATAGGTTACCCAGTAATGGATACTCGTACGTAATAATAAGATAAGTTTGTCAAAATGGATCTTATTTTGAAGTATATTTTGAACTGAGTCCAAAGTTATAAAAATTATAATTTTTGGAGTTGTATAACTCAAGTTACGATTAATTCATAAATTATAATGATTCTTGTAGTATATTGAGACTCAAACTTTATCTTTTATTTATGCAAAAGTCTAATTATCTTTTTAAAATTCAAACTTTATCTTTTACAATTTATCCAAAAATTTGATGATCTTTTTAAACCTCAAACTTTATCTTTATCTATCCAAAAGTCTAATTATCTTTTTTAAAATATAATATTAAATTATATTTTATGACATGGCACGCCGAATGCTCCCGAAAAAACTTCCTAATATATATATATATATATATATATATATATATTAAAACTCAAACTTTATCCTTTATCTATCCAAGAGTCTAATTATCTTTTTGAAAATACAATATTAGAATAGGTAACCCAGTAATGGATACCCGTACATAATAATAAGAATTTCAAAACGGATCTTATGTTGAAGTATATTTTGAACTGAGTCCAAAGTTATAAAAATTATAATTTTTTGAGTTGTATAACTAAAGATACGATTAATTCATAAATTATAATGATTCTTGTAGTTTATTGAGACTCAAACTTTATCTTTTATTTGTGCAAAAGTCTAATTATCTTTTTAAAACTCAAACTTTATCTTTTATATTTATCCAAAAATCTGATTATCTTTTTAAACCTCAAACTTTATCTTTAATCTATCCAAAAATCTAATTATCTTTTTTAAAATATAATATTAAATTATATTTTGTGACATGGCACGCCGAATGCTCCCGAAATAAACTTCTTTTATATATATAGATTTGCTAATTAAGCTACATAAAAAGGCAAAGAATTTTGTTCATAGAAAAAAAAATGTACCAACTTTTTTTAAAAATTCGGAATACGGTGATAAACCTTAGAATTTATCCGCCCTTTGTCCCAAGAATTAAGATATTTGTCAAGAAAAAACAAATCAAGACCTCTACGTCTGTCAACCGTTTTCTCTCAACTTGGAATCCTTTTTTTTTTTTGTTAAATTTTATTTAAATGGTTAAGATAATCAAACCAATAATCCTACTCCAATTCTACTTAGGATAACCTTCCCACAAGTAATTCTAATGCTATAAATATCAACACACCCTAAAGTTCTTTTTGATCGATCACCTCGTCATTATTATTAATTCTTAGTAGTTGTAGCTTCCTAAATCCATATCAATGGCTAATTGGTTAGATAATCAACCCAAGTTCGATGATCATGAAGTGATTTATCCCTACAACTTAACTATGGCGGAGTGCTTGGGTGATTCATTATACAATATGGTTCAACCCAAGTTCGATGATCATGAAGTGATTTATCCCTACAACCTAACTATGGCGGAGTGCTTGGATGATTCATTATATAATATGGTTTCTGGTATCGATAATAATGTTAATAACGACTTTATAACGTGTAATTATGATGGAGGAGCTGCCCCGAACGATAATATTGGTGCTAAAGTTGCTGCTCCGTCGAAAAAGAAGAAAAAGAAGGAGGAGGAAGAGCTTGCTAATCTACGAAAATTAATTGATGATAATTTTGATGAAGGGAAAGATGAGGATGATTTTTGGTATGGGATGCATGCAAAACGCAAGTCTCATGGAAGGAAAAAAGAGAGATCATTGTTCAACTACATGACGACGAGGAAGATTGTAAAACAGTACTAATTACTTTAATATTTGATAACAATACTTAGGTTTCTAATTTTTATTGTTGCATTTATATGTTCATGAAACTTTATAGCTTATTGCTTAATTTTTTTGTAATATTTTTCCATCGGGTACACTTTCACTCTTTGGAAATTAGGTTATGTGATGTTAAATTGTTGATTTCATATTATCTGTCGAATTGCATGCACAACTTTTTACACCATCACCATGCCATTAAGATTGTTATGTCATATCATAAACAATATCGTTAATTGATTTAGTATTTAGCTTATGAATTTGGATATGGCTGCATATAGAAAATATCAGATTTCTCGTTTATTCTTCTTTAGTATCGTTCTAAAAGAACAAAAAAGTCATAACTATTAGGGCCTAATTTTAAATTTGGTTATTACCCTTAAGTTTAGAACCCTCTAAACGAGAAGTTTACGAGCCACTATTTTATCACAATAAACCTTAAGAGATTGTATTGAAGAATTTGGATACAAGTGGGTTGACAAACAAATTGAAAGAAAAGTTTTTGCCGAATATGTTAGAGCTATTAGGGCGCCAAGATGATATTCTTGATTTTTTGTGAATAAATAAATTATGAGGTACTCTCTCCATCTTCATTTGCATTTTTCAAGGTATCCAATGCATACATTTGATTGTTAATAAATTAATTTGCGTGGTAATAAAAATTATATAAAAATTGATAGTCTGAATACACACATTAGGACGAATCTAACATGATCCAACATAAATATTATCTATATTGTATATTGATGAGAATTTATTGACAAATTTACAAACTTCGACTTTGAAAAAAGCAAATAGGAATGGAAGCCCTAGCTATACAAATTATCTTGAGCAAAATAACTAGAGCAACTATAAGTGACCTTTCCAAGTAAAGTCAAGCCATGAAAGAAAAAACTTTAGAAATCCTTATATCCTCATTTTGAAATCATTCACTAATTATGTAATGGGTGTTAGGAACTGTAAACAGGAACAAAGGTCTATTTAACAGAATCATCTCCATAAGAAAGTAGGCCGGTATGCGGTATCTAATATCACTTAATTACAAGACTGGTGTATGGCTGCTGAATCCTGAAGCATCACCGCGAGATCCTGTTGAACCTTGATCAGATCGGTGAAAGCCTGGGGCTTTAATATTTGCGATTATACATATATTTAACTTTGAACAAAGAAAAATCGATATCATAGTAGTACATCCCTAAAGTAGTAATAAGTGTATTATACATCAATTGGACAATATGGATCTCAGCATTTACATATAAATCTATAAGATAAAACTTTATGTATATGAGCTAATTTGAGGTGTTTTCGACTACAAAGATCATCTATTCATCTGTAATAAGTAATAGCTTCTGTTTTGACATCCTTAAGCTCTTGCAACTTTCACATTTTACAAGTGGTGTTGTCATTACAAACTTCATCCTGTAGAGAAAAGAAGTCAGTCTAGTTGACGAGTGTATAACACGAATAAAGCTTGAGCAGAGAACATCAAGTCAGTCGAGAAATTATCAAACCTTTTTTTTTTTGAGGGGAGAAATTATCAAACCTTGCAAAGGCAAAACTTTCGGTTATGTAGGATCTTTTCGGTGTTCAAGGCTTTGTTTAGTAACTTGCAAGAAAAGTTAGCATGATTGTGAAAATGCAATGGACGTGAGAGGAAGGGGGGGGGGATAGAGGAGAGAAAGAGTGGTATGCAAAATAGGGTGGAAAGCATGGCATTCCTATTTCTCAAAATGAAAAATGTTTTCCATTGTTATGAAAACTATATTCCTTTCTTTAAGGAAAATGAGAAAATCAATTTTCTTAGAAATTATCTTCTTCTGAACCAAACAGTCTTCAAAATGGAATAAACTTGCAGGATTTCTTTCAAATCATTGTTGGGTGTGAGGAATGTCATACCAAGGTCCAAATTCAAGGTGAAGAGAAGTTGAGCTTGGACGGTGGGTGATCGGACGAGCAAAAGAGAAGAGACGAAGATGAGGTTCTACCTCTGAGCTCGGACGAGCATTTAGCTGCTTGGACGAGCAGGGTGAAGTGCTCGGACGAGCAGTTTGGTTGATCTGACGAACACCTGGGTGGAACACGCTTTTTGTTCCGTGCCTTATTTTGATGAGGGCTTTGAATGGGTTTTTGAGGGGGCCTATCCTATGTAGATATAGGAGTATAGAAAGCCATAAACCCTAAGAAGAGAGACATGGTGAAGATTGAATGGTCTCCAAGAGTCTCTAAGAAAGAACGAGCTAAACGGGAACCACCATTGTTGAGAGGAAAACTCATATGAGAGCTAGTTGAGTGGCCTAAAATCTTGAGGTTAAGAGAGCAGTCACTATAAAGAGTGCTAAAAGATTGTTTGTAGTCTATTGGTGTATGTGATTGTTGAATTACATATATTGTAACTTCCTATGGTTGAGGAGGGGTAACTTCTAGTGTTGTTGTTTGTTGTTGTTTTGCTCAATCACCTTAAATTTTTTCTTTGCTCTAACCTTTGCTCCCAATTATTCATAACATGGAATCTAACAGAAACAGATGATATGGTATTCGCAGTTTAACTATATATTAGTAAGAAAAGATTAGAAGAAACAAAGTGTTTATCTAACTGCAATATGTACCTTCTTTATTCTTCTTGATTGAAGGATCTCTTCCATAGGTGGCCTCCCTGATAAAACAAAGATTTTCATTGTCAACTCATGCATAGAATACTTTGTGAACCGAAGTACGTCACACTAGAAAACAAATTTGACTGGCTGTTTTAGAATTTGGAGTTAGTGCCCAAGCTTGATCTGCAGATGTATAAGAAATGATTGTTATGATTCCCTTGTATGTTCTAAGAACCGGCAGATTGTATTGGTGGTAAGAGAAGTGAATTCGCTTGTCCAACAGATTTTCAAACCTTCTAGTATATCTATGGCATGAAGTAACTCATAGTATATTTGAATCTGTCATACATTTAGATTTTATGACAGGTGATGACTTTGGGTCTAAGGTTATTGATACGTTCCAGAATATTCTATTCGAAACCATTTATTCTAGGGGATTCTTTTACCGACCGGGAAGGGGCGGGGGATACAGTTTATTTGGGGTTACATTATGATAGTACTGCATCTGCTATAGTTTAATAGTACTGCATCTGCTATAGTTTATCTACCTGTTATCTGAAGACGATATTTCGCCCATACACCATAAACTGCTTCTGCTATAGTAGCAACCTGAGCAAAAGAGAGTTCCCAATTAACAATTACACTAACACTGTGTACAAGAAGACCAGTATTGAGAACAGGTAATGCAGAGGACTTACAGGCTCGTACTTTGTAATCGCGTAAACCCATCCAAGACCAACAGCTTCATACAGTTTCCTGAAAGCCTGCAATTAATTTGGTCATTACATACACTGATTAGTGGACGAAGAGCAAGAATGCAGATGAAAGTAAATAGACTACATCAGGAATACAATAAGAGTCCGTCAAAAAGAGTACCTCAACATTTGTTACTACTGTTCCATCAGCAAGGATTGCATGAATTTTCCCCATCACCTATGGAAAATAACAAGAGCATAAGTAAAGGCGAATCCAGAAACTTGATGGCAAGACAAAGGTTTTTCGGAATTGCTACTTTACTCACCTCCATTACCATACTCCAGAACACAACCTCACTCTCATCCTTCTCCCTCTAGTCCCAACCACTAAAAACCAGAACCAAGAGCAACGCAATATTGAACCAACATCGATCGAATTGCTAATTATATTTTGCCACCATCACATAAATCTCCAGACCGGTTCCGTCATGGTTTTAAAATATATGGGCAAGTGCAAGTATATATGGTGATGTTTAACTTCACACAAGAAACACCATCAAATACGTAAATTGTATAGATTGTCAATTCCATATAACCAAATTACTAACACCCTGAAACTAAAATCATGAGTTCATTATAACGGTTATTTGAACGAGAGACTTTCTTCACAAAATTACTTATGAATTCATTATAATACCACCATTTATTACCAAATGAGGAACAATTTGAAGCATGCTAAAATTTGTTGAAGTAAATGAGAAAGAAGAAAATTACAGTTGTGTAATCAAGGCCTTGATTATCCTCGGGCGAGTAATCTTCTGAGCTTATATCAACAAATCTGATAGTTCCATACTCTTTATTCCTCTCCCTCAACATATTCACCTATTTCAAGCAAACAATGAGCAACTCATTTACCATTTTACCAAATAAATATAGTAAATAAAACCTTGATGCCAGAACTATGTGCGGTCTTCTTAAAACAGTCTCAAAACTATTGATTAACCAATATCCGCCCCCCTACCAACTATGGGGTTGCTTCTTCTCGAAACAAAGATTTTGTTGTCTTTATTACGTTATTTTAGGTCTACTCGATACAAGATATGATAGTTTGGACTGCTTTGCGAAGCAACCCTTTGTTGGAACTACGTTTGGTTAATCAATAGTTGGGACTGTTTCAAGGATTCGACACACATAAGTGACACCGGTGGCATCAATTTTTCCTATGTTAAAATGGTAACATAATAAATTCAATAAAATTGCAACCTCAAAAAAGCTACACATTATACCTCCCTCATACAAAGTGGACAATCTCCATCATACAACATTTTAATATCCCAATTTTGATCATAATCTTGCTTCTTTTCTTCATCTTTATTCTTGGGTGCTATTGGGTCCAATGTTGTTCCTTGATAAGCTCGAATTGAATGCTTAAACACTACATATTAACCCAAGAAAATGGTTTTAACAAGTAATTACCATGAAATAAATGTTGGGTAATTATCAATATTTTCTCAAACATTAAAAAGATGAAGAAAATATAGAATTGTACCAGGTTTGGTTCCATGAAAAGAAAATGAAGGATGGAAATGAGTGAGAGATTTGGAAGTGCCAAATATTGATGTTGCTGATCGAAAAACTGGGTTTGATCCTGCTCGTCTCCCTACGGAAATTGCACTTCTCAATGCCATTTCTATGAGAAATTTAGGTAACTGATGTTTTAAATGTCCTTCATTTCTTTTGCTTTATGAACAGTTTTTTCTGTTGTATATGGTTAAAGAACGTGGCAAGAATTGACCCACGTAAAAGATTTGTGCTAAAAGCCAAATGTGGTTAGAACATCTCTAGACTCTAGCTATTCTTTGCGGATTGATTCTCATCCCGCGGGTGCGACTCTCAAAACAAAAAAAAAATAGTTACTTGGAATTGAGCTTAGAGTAATTGAATACTAGTTGATGTATGTATTAATTGATGAATCTAGATAAATCATCTTACACTATTTATTTAAGCACTTTGGATTGATGATTGAACACGATTGTTAACGAGGTTGTTGCCGAGTTCTATTATTATTTAGACACAATTTTAGCAAAATTAGATGTTATAAAATCTTTTTTTTAAGGAAATTTTGTCAAAAAAGACCTCATAAGTTGCAAATTTTGTGAAAAAACACATTTTATAATTTTTTTGTGAAAAAACACCTTATAAGATATTATCTATCAAATTACACACCTTGTTGTCATATTTTGGTAAAAGAAAGTGAACATTTGGGTCATTGACTCTCTTATTTTCCCTCCCTTTTTGTGCATTGGATTTTTGTATGAAAATTTGAGTTGATAGGGTGACTTCCATAAACAAAAAGGGACAAAAAAATATACGCAAATGTTGACTTTTTGAGCTAAGAATCATAATAAGGTGTTTACTTTGATAGATAATAACATATAAGGTGTTTTCTCACAAAAATTATTTTAAAAAGTGTTTTTTCACAAAATTTATAGATTATAAGGTGTTTTTTCACAAAATTTCCCTTTTTTAAATAGAAATATTCCTAATTAGGATTTTTTTCTTCTTGTCACTACTATACCCTAATTGATCAAAACTAAGAAAATACTTCCTCCGTAACATAATGTTTGCAACAAGTCATTTTGCACGCTTTTTAAGGAAGAGATTTAATGGTATAAACTAGCAAATTTAGGCAAAATAATTTTAACACAAGTATGAATGAGATTATAGATTACTAGTCTTAAAATGGTTTTGGCTAATTTGATTGTTTACACCATTGAATCGCTTCCTTAAAATACGTGCAAAGTGACTTGTTGCGATCATTTTGTCACAGAGGAAGTAAGAAAAGTTGGAATCTAAATCAGGGTTGACATGCTAGTGAGCCAGAGTAAAGTATCTAGTGATGCAAGATACTTGCCACATGAGTTGTGAGCTTGTGAACATCAACAATTAGGAGTTGGAGTTTCCATGTATCTGTATTTTCCACCCAAATAATCAGATGAGGGCCAACACTTTTTTATGTGCATTTTGGCTGCTGATTGAACACAATTATCTTCTTAATGTATGTGCTATAAATCCCTCCACTAAGTATCATTCGTTAAGACATGTTTTTTTATGACTTGATTAAATTCAATGGTAGTAAATTCCACAAATGCACTCCAAATGAATAAGGCTAAAACTGTGTTATTTGGAATTAGACAGACTTATATCAAACTAAACCGAACTAAATTTAATTGCACTGAACTAAATTTAACTGAAGTAAATAAAAGTGAGTCGAACGTAATAGATCCGACGAGGGCTAAAATATACTACCTCCGTTCCATATGTATTGCAACATAGGGAGTTTTAGGCCTCCCAACGCCTACTTTAGACGCTAATATCTCTAATTTTATTTAAGTAAAAATTATAAAAAGTAGATATTAATTAAGCATATATCGAGACGAATTTAACAAGATCCACATGGCTATATTTATCCTTGTGTATAAATCACAAAAGAGGGTTAAATGGTAATGTATGAATAGTGCAAAATGTCGTAGTATAAAAACAAAAAACGGAAACAAAAAGAAAGCAAGAGCAAAAGACTGAAAGAGGAGGAGCTTACGGGGGTGGAGAAACTGGTTTTTGGTTACGAATTGGAGAGTTTGAAGACCTGAAAATCAATCGTGTCTATTTATTAATTAATCAGTTACTTACAATTCCTCCATCTCTTTTCAGAAGCTTCAAATTGAGGTTAATTAATGGCGTCATTTCTCAAATCCTCTCTTCTCTCTCATATGCAATCTCATCCTCAGGTAATCAATCAATCAATCAATCAATCCAATCTTCTTCTTTCATTTCTCTATAATATCATCTTTGATTGTTACTCATCTTCGCAAATCGAACTCCGTTAACCTAATCTAATCCTTTTATGGACGACAGAGGACAGATAGTTTGTTTGCGCAGCGAAGTCGAGGTTTTCATATCGATCTTGGAGAGCGTGAGAAAGCTGTTAGTCTCTCTCTCTCGCTCTTTTTGCACGCATTTGTTTTGTTATTCGCTTTCGATTTGTCGATGATCGTCGAATGGATTCCGTATGCTTAGGTTTTTGAGATTGATTAGGTTTAGTAAGGTATTGGATAGAGAACACTGTTTTTTAGTGGAATTCTATAGTGTGAGGTGATTTGTGCTAGTATGCGGTTCGATGCTTCGATTTTCATACAATTTGTGACAAATTTGGAATGGAATGGAATGACCTCCTTTTCGCCTTCTATTTGAAGTTATTGATGTTAATTTAACAGCATTTGCATTTAATTTTATATGTGCTTTCAACTTGTTGATTATCATGGAATGACTTCCAGATGGTTTGATTTTGAGATTGATTAGGTTTCATAAGGTATTGGATTGAGAACATTGTTTTCTAGTGGAATTCTTAGTGTAAGGTGATTTGTGCTAGTACGCGGTTCGATGTTTTGATTTGCCTACTATTTGTGACAAATTTGGAATGGAATAGGATGGAATGATCTCTTTTTCGCCTCTAGTTGAAGTTATTGATGTTAATTTAATAGTATTTGCGTTTAGTTTTTAGATTTGCTTTCGATTTGTTGATGATCATCAATGAATTTCGTATGGTTAGGTTTTTGAGATTGATTAGGTCTAATAAGGTATTGGATTGAGAACATTGTTTTCAGTGGAACTTTTTAGTGTAAAGTGATTTGTGCTAGTACGCGTTTCGATGCTTTGTTTTGCCTACTATTTGTGATAAATTTGGAATGGAATGACCTCTTTTTCGCCTTATTTGAAGTTATTGATGTTAATTTAACAACAATTGTGTTTAGTTTTTATATGCTCTTTCGATTTGTTGATGATCATCGAATGGATTCCATATGGTTAGGTTTTTTGAGATTGATTAGGTCTAATAAGCTATTGAATTGAGAATATTGTTTTCTTGTGGAAATCTCTAGTGTAAGGTGATTTTGTGCTAGTAAGCAGTTCGATACTTTGATTTGCCTCCAATTTGTGACAAATGTGTTTCGGTTCCGAAGTTGCTGTTGCGTGGTGTGGAATGGAATGGAATAGAATGACCTTTTTTGGCCTTCAATTGAAGTTATGGATGTTTATTCAACAACATTGTGAGTTCTGTAATTGCAGCCTTTCATTCATTTTGAAATTCTTGGAGAAAGAAGAAAAAGGACTTTGCTTTTTGTAAGTTTTAGGGCCATGTGTCATTGAGGTTTTTGGTTTTGGAGAGAAGGGAATGTTTCTGGTTTCCAAAGAGGATACTAGCTTCCTAGGAGCACTGTCACATATTAATCGGTGAATCTAGTAATCAGTGTAATTTTTAACATGGGGATAGTGTATTTGTTACTTTGACATTGTTATTTACTTACGAACTGGTTAGATAGAGAAGGAGGGTGTATTGAGCACAAGAGAATTGGAGGAAGCACAGTAGCCTTATTTTATGAAACTAGAGATAGAGGATTTGTAAGTTTTGTCAATGAACTGGGCATTCCAACTGCTTACTATATACTTTCTGGTGTAGAATTTATTCAGATGTAGCTAGGCTTAGAAGCTAGCTGCAAGAGTGAAAGGTGCAGTTATGTGATGGAACTATTCTGCAGATGGCACATTGTATGATGATCTTTGGTTCGAGTTGAGGGACATTGTTAATTATCTGGTTGGGTCACTGCTTTTACTCTAAAAAGGATGAGTTGATACATGTTACATTTGAAGTTGTTAGTATTTATGACGAGCCATGGACTAGGGAAATTCATGAGCATGTAATCAATGACTATAAATGCTGATTGGATGCAAATTTAATAAGGAAAAGGATTGTGTGATTTCATTCTATATGAAAAAGACATACAAATCTGAGGAGAAAGCAGAGTAGTATCTCTTAGTAAATATTGCATGAAGTTCCACAAATGCTGTGTTGGAGTCTAAGGCATTATCAGTGGGGTGCTATGTTCTGATTCTGTAGTTATTAAGTTGAGTTGTTGAAGGTCAGGGTAGCTCATCGTTGGGATCGGTTTACTCGTTGGTCTTTCCAAAGGCAATATCTGGAGTTTTTTTCAAGAATATATCGTGACTGTACTCTTATCATCACTTTTTTTACGTAACACTAGCTTCAAATGCACACGATGCGTGCGAAAGAGGCCACCACTGTCTCATAATTCGAAGATCGCTCCGAAACGGGGAACAAATTCGGCAACGGCATTTCGCTGCACAGTATTCATCCACAAATTGTGAATTGATGAATTGTGAACCCATTCCAAATTCGCACACCACCCTAGCAAATTGTGACGGTGTGTGCGACTTAGAAGTCATGAGGATTTAGGTTGGGGAAAATACTAAAGGAGTTTCCAGTGTAATGATCGGACAAAAATATTGGGTGGGCTGTCTTTAGATTTACTTGGGCACTTCCTCATGGTTCTTAAGTAGCCCATGGGTAAGGTGGTTTTTTTTTGTAAATTTGGTCATAGTAATGAAATAATGGGTTCGTTTGGTTTACGAGGTGAGGGATAGATAGAATGGGTTTTAGAACTGGTAGATGGAAAGCGGGTTTAGAATCATTGAGCTTACTAGAAAAACCAACCTCATCAATAGAATAATAGGTGGGTTGTGAAAGTTGGGACTCGAGTGGGCTCTATTTTATCAAATAGAGGGATACTGATTTGAAGTTGTCAAAGAAATACCCTTACCAGCTTCCTCCCTCAATTTCCTTTGGGATCTATGTAAATGAGAGGAGAGGACTTAGAGGGAGGTTCTTGATTTCTTTGGAGATTCATCATCCCTTTGTTCATGAAACTTCACACATGAAACTTCATGGCGAAGCTATCGTAAATCTATTCTTCTCTCTACCCATAAAAGCACCAGTGCCATCTCCACTTCACTTGGTTTTAGACTTTTAACTTCAACCAATTTTATGATGTACCCTGGACCACCTGTCCATCTGCTGGTTTCTTTTTCTTTCCAACAAATCCCTTTTGTCCACCATCTGAGCCACCCACCTGTACCAGCCATGAAGCCGTGAAGTTAGACAATCCTCTTCCGTCGACTCCACCTCTTCATTCGCTTTCTCTTCCTCCGATGCTTCTCTTCGTGGAGCTCCTCCTCCTCGAGGGTTTCTTCGACTGACTCTATATCTAGTTTTGTGGAAGTGCGGTATTAATTGTCATCTCCAAGGTTCCTTTGAAGTTCCTCGAAACTTCTTCTTATGATTCCCTCCATCTTCTGTGCACTAGTTTCCTATCTTCTTGATTTCTAGATGCATATATTTTTAGTCTCCCACAACCCGATGTGTATTATAGCCTTCAACGTCGGCAATTTTAGTATTTTATCGAATTCTCTTATGTGTTTTAACTTCTACCCTAAACCCGATGGGCTCTAGGTTGCTTTAGATGCCTCTCCGTACAATTGACCCCTAAATTGGCCATATATGCCTTTTTGCAATTTGTTTTCCTTATTTTTGGTATATCTCTCAACTATAAGCTGTTAGTCTCTCTCTTTTTGCATGCTTTGTTTTTGCATCATTTGTTTTCAATTCACTTTCGATTTGTCGATGATCGTGGAATGAATTCCGTATGTTAGGTTTTGGTCCAATAAGCTATTGGATAGAGAACATTGCTTTCTTGTGGAATTCTTTAGTGTAAAGTGATTTGTGCAGTATGCAGTTCGATACTTCGATTTGCCTACAATATGGACAAATTTGGAATGGAATGACCTCTTTTTTCGCTTTTATTTAAAGTTATTGATGTTAATCGAACATCACTGTGTACTCTTTAGTTGTAGCCATTTGTTCATTTTGAACTTCTTGGAGAAAAAAGAAAAAGGCCTTTGCCTTTTGTAAGTTATAGTTTCTTGTGGTATTGAAGTTTTTAGTTCCCGCGAGAAGGGAATGTTTCCAGCTTTCAAAGGGAGCACTAGCTCTCTAGGACCATTGTCACCTATTGACTGGTGAATCTAGTAATCTATGTAAGTTTTAACGTAGGAGATATTGTATTTGTCCACTGATTCTTTTGCTATGACAATGTATTTTCCTTAGGAACTGGTTAGATAGAGAAGGATGGGGTATTGAGGATAAGAGAAATGGAGGAAGCACATCAGCCCTATTTTTATGAAACTAGAGATAGAAGATTTGTAAGCTATATCAATGAACGGGTATTCGAACTGCTTACTATGTACTTTCAGGTGTAGAATTTAATTGGATTTAGCTAGACGTAGAAGCTAGCTGCAGGACTTAAAGGTGCAGTTCTGTGATGGACTGTAAGTTTGTAACTATTTCATAGATGGCACATTGTATGATGATCTTTTGGTTTGAATTGAGGGACACTGTTAGTTACTCCCTCTGTTTAATAATGTTCTACAAAAATCAAGACAAAGAGGATAGATGGTGTAAAGTTGATTCCTTTTGTTGAAATTCAATAGGAGAGATGATTTGGTTGTGAGAGAATATAGAATTATGTGGGCACAAGAAGTTGGTAAAGTAGTGTGAAAAGGGAATAAACCTTTGCCATTTTAGAAATAAAGTAAAAGTGAGTAGAACTTTAGAAAACAAACTTAAACGGAAAGTAAGTAAAACCTTATAAAACGGAGGGAGTATATGGTTGACTCACTACTTTTACTCTAGAAGGATGAGTTGATAAATGTTACATCTAAAGTCATCACTACTGATGATGAGCCATGGACTAGGAAAGTTCATGAGCCTGTAATTAATGACTACAAATGCTGATTGCATGCAAATTTAATAAGGAAAAAGATTACATGTTTTATTCTATATGCAAAAGGCGTACAAATTTAGTAAGTATTGCGTGAAGTTCCACAAATGCTGTTTTATAGCATAAGGCATTAGCAGGGGGTGGTATGTTCTCTAGTTATTGAGTTGACACTCAGGGTAGCACACCGCAGGGATCGGTTTACTTGTTGGTCTTGTCGGTGGCAATATCATGAATTTTTTCAAGAATATATTCTGACTTGGGTTTTATCATCATATCTTTACCTAACACAACTTCATTTTTGAAGTTAATCTTTCATGTTTAGTTGATTTATGCCAATGCCTTTTGAGCCATATCTATTCCTCCTAACTTTCATTTGTGAAGTATACACTTTCATTTATGGGTTAACTACGTGGTCTACGCTAGAGCCATGATGTTTTTTCACCCAAATTGAGTGGCTTAGCATCATTCTTGAATGAATCGCGCTAGCTTGTACATAATTTAAGCTATAAAATATGAGGATTCAAGGAAGAAGATGAATGTCTTGTATCAATTAACTGAATACTCAAAACGTAAATGATACTACCTCCGTTCCATATCTATTGCAACATAGGGAGTTTTATGCCTCCCAATGCACTGCTTTAAACGTAAATATCTCTAATTTTATTTAAGTAAAAATTATAAAAATTTGATATTAATTAAGCATATATCGAGACGAATCTAACAAGATCTCACATGACTATATTTATCCTTATGTATAAATCACAAAAAAGGCCAAATAGGAGTGTATGAATAGTGTAAAAATTCAAAGGTTGTAATAGATATGCAACATAGGTAGTATTTAAGCTTTCGAGACTCGAGAGGCTTGATTCTTGCCCCAGTAACCAAAGTTTATCTCTCTATATTTTTATGATCCTTTTCTCTATCGCTACTCTCATCTATTATAGAATTCTGATTCCTTTTTACTCTTTCGTGCAACTAACTCTCTTGGCTTCCTCCTCAAGCTAGTGCTAACTTACTTAATTTAACTTTCCTATAGTGCTCTTCCTAATTAGTTCATGACATTGCCGTTCGCCAAACTTCCACCTTGTCCTCAAGGTGGATCGTAATTGACACTGTTCATGCGCATTCCGTTTGACATCAGACTTCCACTTGTGTCCAGCCTCCTCATCTGACTGTCCTGTTAACTCCTCTGGTTGTGTAGCTAAGATGAGATGATCCTAGAACTTGGCATGGGTTGAAATAAAGGTCAGAGCGGAGTTGATCTTGTGTGACTTAGGGGTTGTGAGTATGTGGGTTCAAGAAATAATAAAAAAGTTTGGGTGTAATGATTGAACAAATGTGTTGAGTGGGCTGAGTTTAGAATTAAGACAGGGCATTTCCTCATGGTTCTTACGTAGCTGATGGTATGGTGGGTTTTGTTGTTAATTTGGGGAGTAATCAAATAATGAGTTGGGTTGGTTTATGAGGTGACGGGCGGATAGAATGGGTCGTAAAACTTGTGGTGGAATATAGGTTTATTATTGAGCTCATTAGAATATTTGACCTCGTCAACAAAATAATTGGTGGGTTGTGAAAGTCAGGCCTCAAAATTGGGCGTCATTTTGTTAATTAGAGTGAAACTGAGTTGACATGAGTTGCCTAAGAAATACCTTTACCAGCTTCCATTCTCAATTCCCTTTGGGATCCTGATGGAAAGAGAGGGCCAGTCACCAGAGGGAGGTTCTTGATTTCTTTGGAGATTCATCATCCCTTTGTTCACAACACTACCATCAGTGACATTTAATCTACTACCTTCATGAAACGTCCAGATAACCGAGCGTCCACGATCTCTTTTCTTCTCTCCACACATGAAAAGACCAATTCCATCTTCACTTGGTTTTATACATTAACTTCAATCGATTTCTCAATATTTTAGCAAGGAACCCCGTTATTGTGACTCGAAGGATCCCCAGGATCTAACGTTTTCCTTTCTCACTTTCTTCCAGAGAAGTCAACAAATCCCTTTGGTTCACCATTTGAGCACCTGTACCAGCCACCAAGTTAGACAACCCTCTTCCGTCAACTCCATCTCTTCATTTTCTCTCTCTTCCACCCAATGTTTCTCCTCTGAGGCCACTTCCTCTTTGGGGGCTTTTTTGATTGACCCTATTTCTCGTTTTATGGAAGTTAAAGCTTTATCAGTTATCCTCTTAAAGGTTCCTTTGATGTTCCTCGAATTTCTTCTCATGATCCCTTCCATCTTTTGATATAGTTCTTTCTTATCTTCTTGATTTTTGTATGCATATATTTTTATATGGTCTCCCGCCGCCTTAAAAACCTCACAAAAGCGTGTATTATAGTCTTTAACATTGGCAATTTTAGTGTGTCTTCGAATTTTACAATGCTCTGCTCGGTGGGCTCTACGATGTTGTGGCCCCTATATTGGCCATATATGGCTATATGCTCTTGTACGGCTTGTTTTACATATTTTCGTTATATTGCCAAACTTTAGGGCTTTCATTTCTTCCTTTATACTATTCGAGTATTCGAAGGCATGACAAATTTTATACGGTCCCACTATCCTTGCATGAATCCGTGAGTTTTTTTTGTCCCAAATGCGTGTTTACAGGCTTTAAGTTCGGCTATTTTTGGACCCGACCAACGTGTTTTTATCCAAACTATCTTGTGACACTTAGGATGCCTTCGATCTGTGGAATGTTTGAGCCCTATACATTGTTTTTAAATTTCTTTTATGGCTTGATTTACGTATTTTCCAATTATCTCCAAAATTGCTGAAGGTCACCATATCCCTCCTTTGGACCATACGAAAGCATGCATATGCTTTATAGTTTATATGGTCTCTAATTACCTCGGGATGCATCTTATGAATTGTTGTTTCCCGGGCATAATTGCCGCAAAAGCACGTATTATTGCGTTCAAAATCGGCTTTTTTGGATTTTTTCGCACCTCCAAAATCAGCTATCTTATTTGAGCCCTTTACATTGTTTTAAATGTCTTTTACAGCTTGTTTTACATATTTTCCAATTATCTCCAAAATTGCACTTAAGGTCCCCATTTCCCTCCTTTGGACCATTCGAAATATGCTTTATAGTTTATGTGGTCTCTAATTACCTCAGGGTGAATCTCATGATTTTTTGTTTCCCGGGCGCTACAATTTGCGTTCAAAATCGGCTATTTTGGACTTTTTCACACCTATCACAGAATGCATACAGTGCACTTGACACTGCTCAATCATGCGTCTTGGATAGGAGCTCTTTGTACCACAAGTGTGTGCGGAAATCTACTCAGAATAAAACAACAAGGAAAGTATACATGAGAGCATGTTTTCCTTATTTCATGGGTTGAAACTGAAGTATCAAGTATCCATGCCCTTGTCGGAGTGGCGAGGATCCGATACGGGTACTTGAGGTAAAATGAAGAGTCTGAGTATATGTTACTCTATGAAGCATGGGTAATTCTTCGGACCTTACTTGTGGTTAAGACACATGAAGAATGATACCTTGCCATTCCAAGTCGCTCATCCCTTGGGTTTCTGATATGGTAAGCATGAACAGTATAACTCAATGCTTGCTGAAGACTGCATGGAATCAAAACTCGATCATTCGGTTACGTAACTGTCTTGTCTTTATGTAACAGACTTTGAACTTGCTGCTCCTGCGAAATGTCGTGCCATAATGCCGTGATTTAACTTGTGTCTTTCTCGCGGCATTGTCCGTTATGTAATAGTCACTCGTCGTGCTAACTAGTTTTTATTTTCCGTTACATCCATTAGTTGTCAAATTGGCTAGAGAAAGAAGGACAAATGGAAAACATACATCAAACAGAATAATAACACACACATACAAAAGAACGGAAAAGAACATAATGTGGGCTCTCAAGTTGGGTAATGAATAAGAATTGTGTCTATTTTATGTCAATAATAGGATGGGGCAGTCGTATTTGGAGGATTATGCAGTCACTAACTATATATCAATGTCATATGATAGGTTTGGTCATATCAATTTGAAAGAATACTTCTTAAACTATGATGAGAGGATACTTCCTAATTGGAAAGACACATAGAGGTTAAATATCCATTATTATGATTTTTTTTGAAAATTCACTTTGCTGCGATCAATTCCATTCATATATTACAAGCCGCTTAGAGAATCCGCTATTTTCTTCCTTGGCAGAAAGGCAATTTTACCTTTGTCGAGGCTGATTTGTTTCTACGATTGAGTCCGAAACAATCAGCTTCCATTTATAGGTACATATTGTTGGATAGTAATAGCTGACAGGACTGTTGCCTTTCCACTGCAATGATTGTATCTTCTTATTTCCAGTGTTTCTGAATAATATATTTCTAACATCAGAGAATTTATTTCTGTAGGAAATTTCATTTGCTGACACAATATTGAAGAGAGACACATGTTTTGAATTTACATGGATTTGCCAAATGTCTTATATTTTTTTATTAGGGGGCGTTTGGTATGTCATGCAGATAGGGATAGAGATAAAGGTTGGGATAGGGATAAGTAATTGGTAAGTAGGATAAGGATAAAATAAGAATTATTCCATGTTTGGTATGAATTGAAATAAGAATGGGATAAATAATAAGTTACTTAAGTACCCTTACTAATTTTCTCCTTCTCTCCTCTTTCCTTCCTTATCATTATTGGTATGCTTGTGAGAGATAAGAGCTAGTTTTATCCCTATCCCCTTCCCTTTCATAATCCCTAACCCTTCAAACAAACACAAGATTTCTCAATCCTTCCCTTCTTATCCCTATCTCTCCTCTCTGCAATGATCGTTTATGATTCTTATTGCTTCATGACTTTGTAATTAGCAAAGGTAGCAGGTTTACTTGGGAAGAGGATAATAATTTAATTAGTGTTCTTAATGTTCTCACAGTGTATGGTTTATTTTATCAGCTAACCTGTGTCAATTATATGTGTCTTGGTACAAAACCTTTGCATATGACATGCCCCCTACTCTATGCTACTAGCTATATCACTCTAGCTTCATGGTAGAAAATCAAGAACATTTCTTAAACTTCTCACAGTCTATGGTTTATTCTACCAATTTATCTTTGTGTCGGTTCTATGTCTGCTAATCTATGTTCAAAGTCTTTGCATATGTCATGCCCCTTCTGAAACTCTGGTATACTCTATGCTACTAGTTCGACCACTCTAGCTTCATGGGGGAAATCAAGAACATTCTTAATTGTCTCACAGTCTGACTGGTTCTACCAGTTTACTTTTGTGTCGGTTCTATGTCTGCTTGTCTGTGATCAAAATCTTTGCATATGACATGCCGTATTCTGAATCTGTTATACTCTATAGTTCAACCAATCTAGCTGGGAAAAATCAAGAACATTCTTAATAGATTGTAAGAATGTTTGAGCGTCTATGGTTGATATCTTGTTTACGGGCATCCTCCCGCAAAAATTTTTATTAGTAGTGATAGTCCCAGATTAGTGAATGTCATTTCTTTTTTCTGCTTATATATATATATTTATGTCAATGTGCTTGTCAGTCTCAGATTGGCGAACTTTCTGAACTAGTGTTTTTTATGTTGGCTCGAAAAGCTTGTTTATGGCAATGCTATATCTCTCCGAAGTATATCTGCCTCTACTTTATGCTGCATATTTCGATAATGGCATCAAGTTATACACTTTGTTCTCTTTGTAGAAGTTCCATGAGTAGAGGGATTGAGCCTTGTGATAATTTGCTTAAGATTTTGAGGGGATTTTGGATGTTCTGTTCATCTGTTGCATTCTGATAAGTTATCTGATCTCCTTGCAGCTGTTGGCAGAGGACCCAGTATTGAATCGGTTCAAGTCAACTAAACAGGGTGCCAAGCGAATTAAAAAAATAGGAGATGCTCTCACTATCATTGTTGCGGCCGGTATGTTTAATTTACTTTTCTGAGTATTGTGAGATGCGGTGTAATTGCTTGTTTTCCTTTTGATTTTCTTGGGGTGTGTTAGTTCCCTTCTCCAGGTTGAAATCTTTTATAATCTGCCGTTTTTAATGTAATGTCAAAACAGAAAGCACAAACCCTTTATTTATTCATTTTGCAATCTATGAGAACAGCGAACTATTAGCACAACAGGTGTAGACATCTAAATTAGTTTTATCCAATGCTATGATTTTTACGACTTATGTTTATCTCATAAGAAAAGTTATTTACTTGGTATAAATTATTTCATACGTTATCTGGTGTTTTCTTATGTACTATTGCTAAGAGTTCATCTAATGCCCATTTGGAAGTGGTGTTTGATTTCACCTTGGCTTTTTACTAGGATCTGTTTTTTTTGGGGGGGGGGGATTTCTCTTGTGAGCGGCGCTTTTTTCCCTGATGGGGTCATGATTAGTTTTGTACATGGGTGACAACGTGTAGGTCTACGAAAAAGCACTACTGTAAGTATTAAGTGGATTTCTGATAGGTGTTTGGGTAAAGGTTACTATATGGATAGCTGCACTACCCTTGTTCTCATGAAAGAAGAATTACTGGGAGTGCCGCCGGCAAATGAACTTTTGGAGTGCTTAAATCATTGCTGAAAATAATGGCATCTAACACTTACTGTGCTGTATAATCTGTGTAGTTTGGCAGTCGGTCTTTATTAGGGACCTGGCTTTTGTGATTGTCCTGGCAGCTATTTGCTGTTCTGTGATTTGCTTCTTATTAACGGGAAGAAATTTCAGATATCTGACAAATAGAACTTTTCCTTATCCGCTTTGAATATGCTGTCACAGTGACTGGATCTCTCTTGTCTGCCTTATTTTGTACTCTTAACCCGGTAATTATTTGTTGTCTTGCTTGCAGGCTGTTGCTACAAATTCTATGTCGCGGCTACTACGCGAAAGGAGCAGGAAAGCTGAAGTGCATAATCTAGGTTGAATTTTCCTTACATGTATAAGATTGCGACTGGTATCTAGTTAATACTTATCTGAATAAAGTAGCCCAACTATGTCACCTCAAGCGTTTGTAGCATACAAATTCTTTGGCGCTTTGGTTCCTTTACTTTTGCAGTTCTGTTTTTTGTTTCCGTTTCAAATCTCAATCATAAATAGAACTCCGATATGAAGGATTTGGTGGAATGATCAGCGCTTGTTTGCCAATATACTCAGTTTTTTCTATATGTTGTCAATCTATTTGCAGAATGAATCGAGTTTCTATTCTTGTTGGATACGAGTTGAGCTCGGAACATAACTTTGAGCTGAGGTTCATTTTATTGGCCGTATACGTGCTGTGTTAAAAGATAACTCTATGGTTTGTGTTGCTGTACTTGCTCACGACAATAGTAGGCAGACCATTAAACTACTGATAAATGTAGGTAGACTAATATACGGAAAAGTAATGTCAAGCTTCATAGCTGTTCCTCTTCTCTCGCCTTTGTTCTCAAGGAAATGCAAGAGAGAGAAAGGAGGGAGAAAAATGTGAAGGAAATACCTCAATAAGAAAATGGTCAAACCTCCAAAATTTTATAGAGTGATACTTCATGGCCATCAAAATGTCACGCTTTTGGAACGTATTTGGCACTAGAAAAAAAATGGGAGATAGGGAGGCATACCAATTACTCCTTTCACATTTCTAATTTCAAAAAATATAATCTCTCTGTCTCTCACTTACATTTGCCTTCAGAAAGGTTTTTATAAAATTGAGTGTGAAGAAGTGTAAAAGAGTTGTAGTATAAGTGACCCTTGTTTTATTGGTAAATGATAAATATGATAGAAAAAGTATAAGTAAATAACAAAAAGGTAATTAATAAGATGAAACATCTAAGAGAACGTATGTTAAAAAGAAGAAATGTAGGTTGCGCAAAAAATTAGGGACATTCCTTGTAGAAAAAGAAAAGGCAATGCTAAAAATAAAGAGTATTCATTATACATATGGATGTACCATAAGTATGATATATCAAAGACTATTTTTCTATTTATTATTCATTCTTAAATATCTAAATGAGGAATGAACAAACGCTACGTGGATACATGATAAAAAATTGTATCGCAGAGACGTGTACTGAAAATTAGGGTGTGCTAATGGCACACATCAACATTTCTAATTTCCTCGCAAATGATTGCAATCTACCTAAAAACATGCGGATTAATTATTTCAAATAGAGCAGTCAGGTTTGAATAATAGAGCCCACAGAACAAACTTTAAATGAACATTTTGACAAAAGAGGGAGCGTTGGAATTTTAAAACTAGAATGTGAAAGATGAATAGATGATGGTGTGGGTCTGAGTCTTGTATGAAATACATGGCATTCTTAATCTCTCATGTGTATTCATCGTATGAAAACGACCAAAAATTCAAAATTCTGAACTGACACATGACAGCCAAGGTAGTAACCAAAGTACTTCTTCCTCCGTTTTTTTAAATGTGACACTTTCTATTTTAGGAAATTTTAAATTAAATATGACACTTTTTTTTTTGGTCAATAAACTCTCTCTATCTCGCTGCTCTCACATGGGTCCCCTTATTTTTTTTTCTCTATCTCTTTCCTTCCCAAAAATTGCCTAGGAGTCCGTGAATTTAAAAGTGTCACATTTAAATAAAAACGGAGGAAGTATATAATTTTATTGAAATTTAGTAGTAGGAGATATTATGGTTAAAAAGAGCAGCCAAGTCTCTCATGCGGGATTAAATTTGTGCATTTATCTTAAGTATAATTTTCAATATAAATACCACAAATCAGGAGTTCCATACGGATAGCTTTGTCATGTGATAGAAACCATAACTTTATTAGTAAATGATAAGAACAAGAGAATGAAAAAGATAAAAAATGTATAGGTAAATGACAAGAAGGGATAGACAAATTATAATAATATGATGTACGTGTCGAAATAGGGAATGTAGCATCTATCTTATAAGTAAGTAATAGTAGCAAGTAAATGTAGACAATTACTTTTTTTGTCCCACGAGTTTGTCTTCTCGTAATGAATGGCCCTTGAAACCATAATCTGTTAATGTACAGCGTAGTAGTTCCGAATGATTCATGGAAAAAACACCAAACATATCCAAAAGTTCCCGTTCTCAGCGGCCGGCTGGTGGAAATAGTAGATTTGTTTGAATGACTTATTTTACTATTAATTATTGTTTAGGTGACTAAAATCTAGCATCATTGAGTCTCTCATAACCTATGTAGTAGAGGAAATGAAGATTAAAATCTAGCATATTTGAGTCTCTCACTTCCTCGTTCAACATTCAACAATATGCAAAATTAAACAAAAAAGCAAACTAATTTGAGAGAGATTGGAGGGAGTATTACACTACCAAATTGAAAGTAGAAAAGCAATTGATTAGGGACCAACCAACCAACCTAAAAAGACTAATATAGCCCCACTTATACATGGGGGCATTAACTTTTGGAAGTGTGTTTCAAATTTGTTTAGTCCATGCCAAAAAACCCTGAGGCCTGAGCTGTAACACTTATATGTGCAGACTTTTTAACACCCAAAGTCATATTACAGGAAAGCATAGGAAGAAAAAGTCCTCCAAGAAAGGAATAGAAAGAGAGAGACACAGAGAGAGAAAAGCATCATACTCTGAAGAAATTTTGAGAAACTTTTTGGGTTTTTTGAGCTTGAATTTTTTCTGGGTTTTGCAGTATCTTGTCAGAAAAATGGCAACTTTTGGAGGAACAACTCAGAAATGCAAAGCTTGTGAAAAAACTGTGTATTTGGTTGATCAACTTACAGCTGATGCCAAAGTTTATCACAAAGCTTGTTTCAGATGTCATCACTGTAAGAGCACACTCAAGGTAATATTCAAAGTACACTTACACACATATATATATAGTTCATGTATCATTTGATTGTTAATTCTAAATAGAAAAAATCAGGATGATCTCTTGAAGATGTTGATCATATCTTTTTCTCTTTTTGTTTTTTGTTTAATTTATTATAATTTAGACTAGATTTTCTTTTTCTTTCTTTGGAGGTTTTGAGATTAGTATTCTTATATAAGATAGTAGAATTTTTTGCTTGAATCTAAATTTGGCAAGTTAAAGTGATATATGATGATTTTTGGATTAAAAGCAATAATCTTTTTGTGTTGTTGGATTGGTTTTGCTTATGTTTCAAAATAGGATTGTGGATCAATTGGAATTAGTGATCATATTAGAAGCTTATTAGGCTTTTGTTGTTTGTTTCTTTACAAAAGAGGGTTTCTAAAGTTTTACATTTTTAAGTTCCTGAAATAGTGAAAGTGTGAGATCATACTGAAAGTTACATGATCTCAGTTGTTTAGCGCATTCCTCCGGATTCCAAGAGACCTTGTGATCGATTCTCATCGTGTTTTCGTGGCTCCCTTACAACAAGAAAATAATGAGAGTTACATCAGCATATTCATTACTCCTTAGTCCTTTCTACATTCAGGCTCCTATTTTTCTGTTTCAAATGAATATTTGTTCTCCGTTGTTACAGCTAGATTATTGGTCATATGTTGCAAATATTAACTCCTGGCAGTTTTAGAAGTATTAAGTTATCTGATTTGAAACTGATTGATCCCTCTGCCATTTTTCTGATACTTTATTTTTTTCTCAGATGACTAAAAGATTTGTTCTTCAATAGTGTTTCAATTAAGAATTCAAATGGGCATGAATTCTGTAAGCTAGAGCTGTTTATACTTTATAGGCTAGCACGCGGTCCAAAAGAAGTCAGCCCGCTATGAGCTGACAATATCTTGGACCTAAAATTTTGCCCAATTCCTATATAATGAGGCCGGGGCAGGCCATACTTGATCAACTCGATTCAGTCTTACAAAAAAAGGCATATTTTAGAATTATCATGGTTGAGGTTTTAAGCTAAAGTTTGAGATATACCGTTGGGTTATTTGTATCAACATTGCCATTAAAGTTACGAGAAGTTTTAAATAGTGCAAAATTAAGTACATTAGTTTGGATTAGAATTTTAATTCCTTAGTCAATTAAAGACTATATTCTTGTATTGTCCTCCTTTTGCAGCTTCATAATTACAGCTCTTTTGAAGGGGTGCTATATTGCAAGCCTCACTTTGCTCAGCTTTTCAAGATGACTGGCAGTTT
Organism: Patellifolia procumbens; assembly: GCA_947645195.1. Classification (NCBI taxonomy): domain Eukaryota; kingdom Viridiplantae; phylum Streptophyta; class Magnoliopsida; order Caryophyllales; family Amaranthaceae; genus Patellifolia; species Patellifolia procumbens. The sequence goes on from CANSGD010000225.1 coordinate 1,257,215, forward strand.
GGACAAAAGTTTTGAAGGTGATTTTCTTCTTACCTATAGATGATTTCAGAATGGCTATATGCGAACTGTTAGTTATCTAGATTTTGGAATAAGAGTGTATCGGCTTTTTCTGTAGATGCGCTTGGGATCTATCACTCTCTTTATTTCACATTTCTAACAATTAGATGTTTTGTCGTTCTCATATCATTTCTCATTTATTAAAAAACTTCAGCTTTTTTGACGTGTTTGTTGCTTTTGTTCTCTATGTACAGCTGCTCCAAGAACTGTCAAAGACAGGTCTTTTGAACAGGTAACTTGATGGTTCATATAATGTGGCTTATGCCTTGTTTCATCTGATATTTTGATAATGTTAAACCTACATTTTCGCCCTTGCTAGTTGCCTAAATGTTAGGCCATGGGCCAGCTTCTGTTGGAATGTATTTCTCCTCTGACGTTTGAAAAGAAATACCTCCTCCGTATATGTTCTACTTTGAATTGTTGCTCTATTATCATAGATATTACGTGTTGACAATAAATTTCTATTTATGAAACAAGTAAAAGATATACAGGGGAGTATATGATAGGCAAGAAAGAAAGAAAAAAGAAACCGTTGGTAGCCAAAATGAAGAATTTATTTTGTCTTGATGATATTGTGCAGGGTCAAACCAACAGCAAAGTCTCTAGCATGTTTGGTGGTACTCAAGAGAAGTGTGTGACTTGCAAAAAAACTGTGTACCCAATTGAAAAGGTGAAATTCCGTACATATAATCAAACTAGTCTCTACATTTCATTCCAACAGGCTTGCTGAGCATTTTTGAAAATTTTGGTCTTTCAGGTGGCGGTTGATGGCAGTTCATATCACAAGGCGTGTTTCAGGTGCTGTCACGGAGGATGCGTTATCAGCCCGTCAAATTATATAGCACATGAACACCGCCTCTACTGTCGGCACCACCATTCCCAGCTGTTCAAACAGAAGGGTAATTTCAGTCAATTGGCAACTCAACATCACACTAATGGAGTTTCTAATGGGGTTGCCAATGGAGTTTCTAATGGGGCTGCGAATGGAGTAGCCAACGGGGTGACTGAGCACACAGTGGCCTCAGCCTGATAAGCCTCTTTAGCATGTCTTCATAATGTATGTAATCTTTTGTTCAAAACATGCTACTACTGTAATTCCAGAGTGAAATATGGCATGCCAAGTGAAATGTCGAGAGAATTTTCTTGTGCTCTTTTATTACTTCATGTTTCAAATCATAAGGAACTTAATTATAGTCTTAAATCTTATACATGCGGTGTACTTTTTTCCCCTTTGAATCCACTTCTTGCCCTTTTCTTTTTCTTGCATTGTATCATCTTATATTTCTTGGGTGAAGTTTGTGGCACCAGCAGTTGCAGCTTGCAGATTGGCAGGCTGCTCATGAGCAATTAATTTGTAGCTGGAAAATTTTCCCATCATATTTATTAGTGTGTGTCACATTCTACAACTGCTCCTAAAAAAGAACCCACCTCCCAACTTTAACCATTAATATCCTAAAATATTAGTAGAAATTCTTTTAAAAGAGTTGATATTTTGAAAATATGGATATTGGACAAATCCAACATCTGAATTCACAGATATATCTTATAAAGTAGTAAAAAGAATATGATCAAGCTAGGCATCTTTTTGTAAATAGAGGAAGTATATGAATGAAGTATATAGTTTTGTGTCATCTTGTTTGATTTGTCTTGGTATACACTTTTCAAATATATATTGTTTATAATTTTTACAATCATAAAATTAGTGAGATAGTAAATCAAAGTCGTGCTTCGACAAATGTGAAAAGTCAAATGCTACATCTAATAAAAAACAGAGAGAGTATATGATTGCACCAGAATTACTTTCTATTTCCCGAGCAATGCTTAGTAATTAATACATTTAAAAAACTAATATATAGTAATAAACAAAATTACAAATTTATGAGAGTTTATTAATCAATACCTAATAAAGTTCCCAATTATGAATTTTTCTACAATCATTTATTGAAGTTTGACACATTTAGGAAGGATTTGAAGAGTAAGCTCCTCATTAGGAGGGAGAATTTTCTTTGAAGACTTTGCTTTTAACATAGAGTATAAATTCCAACTTTGGGGATATACATAATTCCTGTAAAATTTCAACTTGACCATTTTTCCAATCCGATAAAAACGAAATTGGAAATGAAAGGAGCCATTGATTATAAGTAATAATCGCGAGTTCAAGTCACTAGCCAACGCAAAATCATTGAGTGGCTTGAGACAATCTCTGCATTCTACATACAATAAGGAACATGATGTTTTCTCAAGCAAAATTATATGAACAGAGTATTACAGTAATAAGAGTTGTTTTCAATCCTTGAATGAGTTAGAAGCCAGCCCACCCAGCTGGTTGAGAAGCTGAATTCTTGCTTGCTAACTTGTTCGAATCCCCAAAACGTTGCGAAGTATTGCCTCCACCAGGTCTAGAGATCCGAGAGTTGGCCGCAGGAACTGCAGTGAAACTGTCATTGTCAAATCCCCATCCATCTTGGGTGGATCCAGTCGAAGCATCTTGCTTGCTGGAGTGACCATTCCTAGTCCTAACAGATTTAATAGAAGTCGGCGTTGGTGTACTGGGAAAGGCTTCCCATGGCTTTGAGTCTGGGCTTGTGGAATTTTTGTCAACCAAGCCTTGTTGGAGCTCCCACATTACACCTTCAGTTTTTGCTCTCTGACATGATTTTAAGTGAATCAAGTTAAAACCAAACAATGAAATTCCTGATATAGCGTACACAACGCAAGAAAATTAAGTAAATTGACAATTAGGAATACTCTAGAACTCCACAAAGAAAGACGTGTTATGACTTATGAGCATGGGTGTTTCATAGCAAGATGTATGTGTTGCTTCTTGCGTGACATGTTAGTACGACAAAACTTTAACTTTTTTTCAAAAAAAGTTTATAATTATGAATTACTTTTAATTACGAATGATTCCCCAAATAGAGACTATAAGGCTGTTCACCCATAAGCTTCTCCTAAAAGTTTTTCCTTCTATTTTCTTTTTTGTGTGTGGATGTGTGTTGGGAGAAGGGGGGAGGTTGACACCTGAGAAGTGGCTGCTTCATTACTGGAGGATGATTGGTTCCTTGTAGACTGAGTTTTGGGGGAAGGAGTTCTAGCAGCCAATGCCTGCTTCAGCTCTTGTAACTCCTGTCTCTGTGATCGGCAGATTGCAGTAAGCTTCTCATATTTTGAAGTAATCTCCGCCTTCTCTGCGTTAACTTGCTTCAATTGCTCCTGTAGTCTATCTATCTCAGCCTCTAAAAGGTTGACCTTCCCTGATTTTATGTCACTACCAGTAGGACTGAGTTTTGATGTGTCAAACTCCGCAATAAAGGTGTTAAAAGCCTCATTTTCAAAAGGCGCAGCACTACTTTTCATTGGATTAGCCTGACTTTTTTCCCTCCCAGAAGGACTAGCTTTACCAGGCAGATTATGTTTCTCTGATTGGCTCTTACCCTCTCTCAAGGTCGACAATTCATCATCAAATTTTGGTGCACCTTTGTCTTCTAGGACAAGAGTGTCCTTAGCATGATCTGTTGACCAAAAAGCACCACGTGGTGCCCCTCCTAACCCACCCCTAGAAGCATTTGAAGTCGACAAATGAGTTGTTTCACATGATGATGGTACAGGTGGCGGGCTTCTCCGAGGCACTGGATTAGAAGTCCTAGACATAATCTTGGAGATTCCTAGTACAGTAGAAAGTACGGAATTAGTTCAGGAATTTATCTAATGTGAACTGGCGTAAAACCCAGTAATCTCACCGGGAGTAAGCGTAAAGATATTAGGGGGGAAAATGGGTCAAAACAATCCTTATAGGCTTAAACACATCTCAAAAGCTGACTGCTCAATACCTTCAGTGACGTCAGAAGCTGTTTCACGCATATGAGGCGGCCGATCAGGTAACGACTTCTGGGATCCAACAGGCAATTGCTCATTAACACGAAACCAGACCTGTCATGAACGGCACAGTTAGAAAAATCTGAACACCAACAACAGTAATGCTAATAATTACAAAATACCTATATCATCGATACTGATGATCTAAACTAACCTAAGTTCATGGAGATGAATGGCCAATCAAGCAAAGTGCTTGCCTGTGTGATGTCTGGTCTGGAGTCTGGAGAAGAATTGAGCATGTCTCGGATTAAATCAGTAATAGATGCACTGAATTTTGGTAAATCTGGGATGCGATAATTTCCATTCAAAATCTGTAGCTTTGACTCGCCATCAAATGCAGATTTTAGATAGCTGATACGGTAGAGCAAACAGCCAAGAGCCTAACAAAAGCAAGGAATTCAAAATCAGATGCTTAAACCATTCAGAACTGAGCTTGAACAAGCGCGTGACGAATACATCTTCATGCTTACAGACAAATATGTGGAAGATCAACTTACCCAAATGTCCACCTTCTCATTTATCAGGTCTCTTCGGTACAGATCCCACATCTTCCAAAACAAGAAAACATGGAAAGGTCATATTTAATTTTTCAATTACAATCCAATTGATGAAGGCATGAAAATTCTTTCAACCTCAGGTGCTCTATAAGCAGGTGTCGTGTGCTTCCTGATGTTGTCCTCTTCAACGCCCATTTCTTCAGGTTTCTCAAAGCGCTTGTGATTGGTAGAGGTGCTTCCAAAGTCGCACAATTTCCACAGCCCATCTGAGCCCAGCAAGAGATTTTCTGCTTTCAAGTCACTGAATAGCATAATGAAGGCAGAGTAAGCACTTAGCAGAGGAGATTGGAGTGAAAAATTACGGTATACATCCACTGAATCTAGCAATATCATTCTCCTTATTTGACGCTAATTGAAGTCTCTAGAAAAGAAACTACACGCACATGAAACCTTGTATTTGGAGAGGACAACAACATATTATCCCGCAGCATAAAGAGAAGTAACTGTTGAGTTGTATGACAGACATGTGAGCACATCCGAATATCCATTAACATCGAAAGGACAATAGTAACATCATGTTGTCAAGACTCACTAGGTTTACAAGGTGAATTATTCATAATTGTGTGATCCTCTTTATTTCACTGGGGTGGAGGGGAAGGGGAGAGAAAATTCTGAAACAGCCACAAATGGCCATGTGATGCAGAAGGGTTACAAACTCAGGTCTTAGGTACCCTGAGAATCTTAACCAGCCAAGCTACCTAGCAACCAGAAATGGAGTATACATAGTAATCTTATACTATCTTTGGCGGACACCTGCCTTCTAGACGGGAATTTCCCTGTAGGTGCTTTTGCACCAAGAACTACACAGTTTCTTGAACTTTTTATTAAAACCTATTTTTTTAAAATGAAAAGAAAATTGAAGATTGCAAATTTGCAATTTAAATAATTTTCCACTGACAACAAAACCAATCATATACACAGACAAAAGAAAAATGCAAGCATGATTATTACCGGTGGGCTATTGGTGGCGAGTGGCAGTGCATTGCAAAAACTGCATTACAAACATCCCTAAAAATTGTCAAGATTTGTTTCTCGTCGAAGTAACCGGCTCCTCTACTCTCCAAAACATTTACCAGAGATGTCTCACAATATTCCATCACAAGAAGTGCTTCTTTGGTCCTACCCATGTCCAAAATAGTATGAGCGTGAAGAGTAACTACATTAGGATGCCCTTTGAGAGACTTCATCACCTGAATCTCTTTCATTACCAGATCCAGTGATTCCTGGTCATTGCATATGATATGCTTAACAGCAAACTGCTTTGATGCATTCAACGCATCTCTAGCCAAGTAAACACAAGAGAATCCACCTTCGGCAATAACATTCTTGATATGAATTCTAATGTCACCAATATCAATATTGCGGCCCTCAAGTCCAGTTGGTTCCTTCTGTGCAAAGGCCTTAAACTTCCACATGGTTGATGCTCGATGCAGGTGAAATAAAGCAAACTACAACCTACAGGTATTCACAAAAGTTAACTGAGATTAACTGGCCAACAATGCTGTAAACTTCTATACTTTAGGAAATACATTGCACAAGCCAGGAAGGATGTATTGTACACCAAAACAATTAACAATATATAAGAGCTGCTGCCAACCAAATCAAGACGAAGACAGTATATATAAAGAACAGAGCAACACCAAATGGAAGAATGACGAAGACATATGAGACGTGAAGGAAAACCGTGATAGATATAATGTTCGCCACATTGCAAAAGCTCAAGTCCAAAATTCTTTATTGTAAGCCATTATTGACGGCCAGTTGAGATACTTTCCTGATATAAATCTTTACAAAGTTACACAATACGTGGTTCTGAGTGAACGTATCTTTATACAATAAGCTGATAATTATACAACATTATTTGACCTTATCTCTCCATAATTCATATCTTATCATCCATTTGATCACATAGTTTCCAGATTACATTTCACATTGCGAAATCAATAATTCTGAGCTACATAACAATATGGAATTAAAGAGTATAAATAAACTAAAAACATGATCGAATAGATAGACAGAGATCGAACAAGGTGTAGGCATTGCGAAATCAACAATTCTGAGCTAGTCATACCATAAGTCCATAACAATCTGGAATCAGATAGTATAAATAAACTTACAACATGATCAAATAAATAGACAGAGATCAAACAAGGAATAAGCATTCCAAAATCAACATTTCTGAGCTAATCATACCATAACAATCTGGAATCAAAGAGTATTAAGAAACTAAAAACATAATCAAATAGATAGACATAGATCAAACAAGAAGTACGCATTGCGAAATCAACAATTCTGAGCTTCTCATACCATAACAATCTGGAATCAAAGAGTATAAATAAACTCACAACGTAATCAAATCAAATAGATAGGCAGAGATCAAACAAAGAGTACGCATTGCGAAATTAACAATTCTGAGCTTATCATACCATTACAATCTGGAATCAAAGATTATAAATAAACTGAACTCACAATCAAATCAAATAGATAGATAGACAGAGATCAAACAAGGAGAACGCATTGCGAAATCAACAATTCTGAGCTAATCAAAAGAGTATATGAACTTAAAACATAATCGAATAATAGACAGAGATCAAGAAGGAGTACACATTCCGAAATCAACAATTCTGAGCTAATCATACCATAATAAATGGAATCAAAGCGTATATATAAACTGGAAACACAATCAAATCATAGATAGACAGAGATCAAACAAGGAGTACGCACGCATTGCGAAATCAACAATTCTGAGCTAATCATACCATTACAATCTAGAATCAAAGACTATAAACAAACTAAAAACAAAATCAAATAGATAAACAGAGATCAAATCTGACCTTTTAGCACTAAAATCGAAGTATGTAAACTTCGAATTTTGATGCGATCCACAGAATGATAGTTGAAATGATCGACAATCAGTAGTTGTTTATTGGTGGATTGATTGCTTCAGTGCAAAGCATTGTGGATTTGCAGAATGGAGGAGAGAGAAAGAGTGATTAGAGAGAAGAGAAAGGTGGAAGAGAGAGAGAGAGAGAGAGATGCAGGCTTTAGATCCGAATTGAGCAGCAGAGTTAGGTTACATCCGCGTTTTCGCTAATCATTTGAATTTCCACTAGGATTTATGCCCCGGCGATGCTTGGGATTTTTGTGTACTAAATATAATAATAGTTAAAATAATGGATGTCATGTACTGTGAAAAATTATATATAAAAGTCTTCTCATTTACAATATGCATTTTATAATTTTATAATCTAACTCTTAATTTCTATCTATACATCATTATAGAAAGATAGTGACACGTGGCGGATTGCATTGCTTGCTTACGCTTTATAATATATATATATAGATTTCTTTTTCACTTCGACCTAAAGTAAGATGCCAAAGCCAAATTGCCAATGTACTACAATAATTATCTTTGGAAATGGTAATAAAAATGAATCAATGATGTTGGGAGAATTTCCTCATAGATCTAAGTTGCAAATTTGCAATGCAAATTAAGAAATTGTGGATATTATTGTTTTAGGCAATGGAAATACAGTAGAGATTTGTATCGGAAGATTTAACTATAGTCTGCGTCTGATCCTGCAATAGACAGTGAGCTATCTTCGTGGTTGTACTCGGGAATGTCCATCCAATGCTTAAGTCGTAGCTGGTTCCAGTTATTTAGCCAAAAGTTATTTTAGTATTATTTTGAGTGTCGGAATTGCGTACCTAAAACACATTTTTTAGGAGGTAAGTAAGAAGGGGGGGAGCATTAGTAACTCTTCCGCACGAGGAGTCCCCCTAATGCATCTGAACTAAGAATACAAGAGATGTTGGGGTGTTGCAAAACATCTACATGGAGAGTGTCTAAAACAAGGTGGCCTATGTTAGTTATCCAGTCCGCTGCCCTATTTGCTTCCCTAAAGATGTGATTGATTTTCTAATGGTGTATGTCTTGAAGTAGGAGGTGGATGTCGTCAATGACGTGCCCGATTTTCCACGGGGGGATGCCAGATTCTCTTGACGAAGTTGATGACAAGGAGGTTGTCGCCCTCGATAATGACTTTGTTGTGGGGTATGAAGGTTAGGTGAAGAAGAGTTTTGTGAAGTGTTGTAGCCTCAACCACTAACATGCTTGTATTACCTAGGTTGAAAGTTGTTGTTGCAATGATGTTGGAGTTGTTCTCTCTAATGATGAAATCTGCCGTTGCCAACCCATCTTTGACAAAACCACAAAAGAGGTGACCAACGAACAAGGAGGGGAGCGGGGTTTGGGAATGGAGAAGATAGAGGGGAGGGTCTGTCCCTGTCGAAGGGGAGCTCATTGTAAGGTCTTGGTCCATGACAGTCTTATAGTTTCATTTCTCGAGGGCTAGATTGGCTCTGAGGAGAATGGTATGAGTATCAAATTGGGTGTTCTGAAAAAGGCACCTATTTTTTTTCCAAATATACCAGAGGAGGAAAATATAACGAGTAATGATATCCTTTTTGGTTTTAAGCTTGGAAAGGGTGGAGTAGATTTGGTCGGGTGGGATGGAATCTTGCAGCCAAGATATAGTATGATTGTTTTAGAGGAGTTGGCTAACTTTTTGGCAGACTGAGAAAGGTGTTGGATGGATTCTTGGTGAGACAAACAAATTGGACAGGTGTGTGTTACAATAATGTTTCTTTTATTGAGTGTAACTCTCACACCCATGATCTCATGTAGGATTAACAATACGATGGTTGTGATCCGGGAAGGAATATTTAAGTTCCAAATCCATCTGAAGGATCATTTAGGTAAATCTGGTGTGTTCACGTGTGCCTGCCAGGATGCAGATTTGATCGAGAAAGAACCATTCGGGATTAAGCCCTACACTGGGGTATCCTCCATATCATGAGACGGAAGAGGGATGCCTTTAACTAGGAGGCAAACATCGTATGGGAGGGTGTTGTGCAGTTTTTGGAGGTCCCATGTATGATTCGTTGTTATGAAGTCAACTACTTTGAGGTTAAGGTTTACATTGGAAGGAGTAACATTTAGTTTTTTAATTAAACTAGAGTGATCAATCCAGTTATCAATCCAGAAATAAACGTTGTGGAAGTACTATTTATGGTTAGTACTAAATGTGATGTCATCTTAGTGACGATGACATCGTGATGTAGTTTGAAAAGTTCTCACTACATATTGAGCTACAAAGAGTGATCAGCTAACTTGATTAGAGTATTCCCTATAAGATTATATATGCACATCACAACTATTCCCATTTTATAATAAATCTATTGACCTGCATCCCCTTTAACCAACCAAGTTGTTATTACTTCAAAATATTGTTGAATTTTTGAAACCAAGTGGTTTTATGCATTCTCATTCCATTTTGCCGTAGGATTAAGTTTAGTATACATTAAGTGCACAATACTATTATCACACACCCATTTGTCTAGGGTAACTTCAACGATTTATCTTAATGAGAAAAGGTTACTCTACCAAAAAAAAATGAATCATAAATCAAAATATTATAAAAGAGGTTACTCTAACCAGTAGAAGAAGTCGGTTTATTATGCGCACATGATACACCCAAGATTATTAGCGACAAATGCAATCACCTAATTTCCAACCACTCATCCCTGTCCTCATTAACCGAACTTTCCCTCCAAGTACCTTTTTTTTATCGACCAACCATTTGTTTTAGAATTTCCCGTTAACATCACGTCACTATTGTGGGTATTTTGGGTTAATTACATGTTGTCAATTCTTCACATTTTCATGTGATTTATCATACATTTTTATGTTATCTTCTAATCAGTTCTTAGTTACCTCATGGTTTTCGAGGGCTGCCCAGTTCCTATCTATCGATAGGAGCCGAGCACATATGAAGCTCTTTTTAAAAAAAATGTAGTATACTTATATATTTAGGTAGTATATTTTCTGCGTAATGTAGTATATTTATATACAGTTTAGTGTGGTATAGTTTTTGAAAATTGTAGTATAATAAAAAATTGTAGTATATATTTTTAAAAATGTAGTATATTCCTATCTCATAGATGTTACTGTTCACATCTATGGTTTTCATATCAAATTTTTTTTCCTGTCGGTCTAGCGATATCGACTTTAACGATCAGCTTAGGCTTTTAGTTAAGTCTTTTTCCGCGAAAATGGGTAATGCCCACTACCTGTTCGACGAAATGTTTGACCCAAATGTATTATCAATTATTCATCTCCTACCTCCTGGTCAAATGGGAGCCAACCCATATGCATTCTCATTCAAGTCAACTGATATAACAGCATATGATAGAAAAATTCAATCTTCATTATAAAGAAAGAATGAAATAATAATCACTATGTAAGTCAAAGTAGTAGCTTATTAATCACAGCAACTCAAATTGCTAATCATTCACAAATCACACCTCTCTTTTCCCTTTTCAATTTTCATCCTTATCAAGCACAATCATGGCAGAAAGCTTTGTCATTGAAGCAGCTATGGCAGTACTAACAGCAGTGCTCGGCCGGGCTGCAGAAGATATAAAGGTTCAGTTTTTATGGACCTTCAAACATGATTTGAATAAGCTAAAGGAAAAGCTGAAAAGGGTTCATATGCTTTTAACTGGTGCTGCTGATAATAGCTTTTATAACCCTTTAGTTGATGATTGGCTTAGTAAAGTGAAAAATGTTGCATATGAAGCTGATGATTTGCTTGATGAGATTGCATATGAAGCTTTAAAGAGAAGATTGAAGTTTATGAATCAGTCTAAGTTTAAGATAAAGCTCCGGTTTTTCGTTATGTTGAGTAGTAATCCTGTTGTGTTTAGCTTTCAAATGGGTCATAGAGTGAGGCACTTGATGGGTTGTATAGAAGAGGTTTTTAAAGATGCTCAAGTGCTTGGGATTAAACCTGTTGATTTGGTTGCAGGTCCTAGTAGAAATGTGTTTGTAATGGAGGATGTGCAGCTTAAGGTCCAGAGGGAATTAGTCGCTGGTCGAGGGCTCGTTGGAAGGGATCAAGATGAAGCGGTTATTGTGAGGGAATTGTGTCACCCTGGAAATGGTGATAGAGATCTGAATGTGGTTGGCATCGTTGGAATGGCAGGTGAGGTGAATTCACTGTTTTTCCACTTTCATACTGTCTTTACTTAGATATGCAGCATTTCAAATGTTAATATGTTATTGTTATTGTAGCATCATTATTGGTGTTAAATAAGAATGCTATACTCCTAACTCCTAGAAACTCAGAGATATTTTAGTATACAATGTAGGAAAGATCGACAAAATAGTGTAAGTATGGTGGAGGGGGTATCGACATCGTTATCTGTGGATCAATGTATAAAAAAGTGGGTTCGAGACTTACCTAGGCGTTGAAGCCCAAGGCAAATCGTTTTTATCAGGCTAGGCAAAGAATTTTAAAAGAAGCACATAGGAGGTGAGAAAATACACTTGAGATTTATGAAAACCAGTCTAAGGCACACAACAACCTTTTTTGCACCAACAATTTCCCCTTTCGTTGAATATAGTTCGATTAGGCGCCCATTTCAGCCTATTGATCTGTAAATAGGAATATATATTTTCAAAATCTTTTTGATTCAATTTGACGAGGAGTTACTATCCTACCTGTATCGAAAGTCAGCTCATGTTTGTTATACAGTCACTTACATCAAGTATGCCCCCTCTAAGGCTTGTAAGCTTTCCGAATATTACCTATCTTACCAGATCAAAGGGTAGTTTCTCCTTTTCTTTTTGTATTCTGTTTGATGAGACATGTGCTAGAGAAGGATATCCCTTTGGTGAATTGTGTGAATAATATACTTCCTCCGTTTCTCAATACTTGCAACATTAGTATAGTAACCACTATTCATCTATCATTCTTATGTTATATTTTTTCTCAAGTGTATAAGAACAAATATAGCCAAGTGGGGTCTTGTTTGATTCGTCTTAATGTAAAGCATCATAATATCAACTTTTTATAATTTCTACTTATCAATAATTAGAGATATTAAGGTTCAAACTTCAAAGTATTGCATTGGATAGTGTGTAGAGAAGAAACGTTGCGAGTATTGCGAAATTGATGAAGTATAAATCATTGGATCGATGGACAGATAAAGAATCGATGAAGAGGAATCTTTGTTGACATGTTTAATGGAAGCAAAAAAGTGTTACAAGAGACATCTCTATTGAGAAGAGGAAAGTGACCTGGAAAAAATATGCGTGAAATTCAGAAAATAGAGGCAGAGAAGGTTTTGAAGAAGATGAAACTGATATTCCAATCAAGGTTTGGAGATGCTTAGGGAACATAATAAGAGATAGAAAGTGGAACAAAGATATTTGAAAGGAGGGTTGGAGTTGCAGATATTGAGGATAATATTAGAGAGAATTGTTTTAAGTGGTTTGGGCATATGGGACGTTGAGTAGCTGATACACCGGTTAGGGTGGTGTAAGGTTGGGATAGCGGTAATTCTAGAAGTCAAGGGAAACCAAAGACGACGGATGAAGCTGACTTCATGTCATTTGGGGTCAAGGCTCTGACATTAATGTTGTTCTATTCTGTTCGAAGTACATTCTTTGTTGGGGTGGTGGTTGTAGCGGCTGGATAGTCAAAGAGATTTCCTTTACCCTTATTTTTAAGTGGAGAGGGGTGGAGAATCAAAATAGAGGAATTTGGGGGTTACTACAGAAGATGAGGGGGTAAAAGGGAACATAGACATGGTGAAATAAAGAACTGAAAAGGGAATCAAGTTCACCCTTTCCCTTAACACCCCCCCCCCCCACACCCAAATGCCCGTGATTCTTTTCTATGATACTCCTAAATTTTTTGGTGCAAACAAGTGTGTTGATTTGATTATTTCATGTCCAGTTTTATGCTCTCGTTCGATTAATTAATGGAAGGAAGTAACGTATGTAAATTACAGCTACAAAAAAACAAGTTTGAAGGCTATAAAAAGAAATAAATACTATCATTTTTGGCTTGTATCAAAGTTTGGAATACTATTTGTTATGTACACCTTTATTATTGACAGATAGAAGTTTTTAGGTGGCAACATCATTTTGTCGTTATTCCTTGGTTGTGACTTAAAAACTGTGAATTACTAAATTGTTACAGGCCTTGGAAAGACAGCTTTGTCCAAGCGAGCATTTGACAGAAACGAAGTAAAGAAGCATTTTGAGAAAAGAATCTGGGTGTGTGTGTCCCATGATTTTGATCTGAAGGTAATTTTGGAAAAGATGGTTGAACTTGTTGATGAACAACCATCTACAAGATTAAGTTATCAAGCAACGATAGCAGAACTTGAAAAGAACTTGAGAGGAAAAAGATATTTGCTGGTGCTGGATGATGTCTGGGATACAATATTAAGTGTATGGGAATCCTTTCGTAGCATATTGCTAGATATTGGTGGGTCCAGAGGGACTGCAGTTTTGGCTACATCTCGTAGTTCTCAGGTAATCGCAACCATGCAGGTAGATAGTGAGGTTCAAGCTTGTACAAGCCGGAGTAGACCTCTTATTTATCAACTAAAGGGCCTCAACTTTATTGACAGTTGGTCCCTGTTCCAGCAGAGACTACATCATATCAAAGATATGGCTAGAGCAAAAAGGATGGTCGCTAAGTGTGGAGGCGTCCCCTTAGCAATAACTGTGCTAGGGGATTTATTGAGGAACAGGTCTTTGGAAGAGTGGAAGGACATTGAAGAAAGTGAGCTATGGAAGTCGGAAGATAAGAATGGAATCTTGCCTTCTTTGCTCCTGAGCTTCAATTATTTACCATCTGCAGCAGTCAAAAATTGTTTTGTCTATTGTGCTATTTTCCCAGAAGATGCCATTATAACAAGGGAATTCTTGATCCAACTCTGGATGGCCCAGGGCTTCCTGCAGCCATATGATAAAATGGAGAACATTGGCAACAACTATTTCAATATTTTGTTGAATAACTCCTTTTTTCAGGATGTGGAATTTGATAAAAAGGGCAGGGTTGAAAGGTGTAAGATGCATGATGTTGTCCATGCTCTTGCGAAGGCTGTTGCAAGACAAGAGTACTTGATACTGTCAGAAGTTGTTAAGGTGACCAAGCTTTCCTCTGATGTCCGACATGTGTCATTGCTAACTGCAAAGTCTCCTTTGCCGAAACTTGAGGATAAGCTACGCACAGTGATATCTGAATCTGTATACATTGGAAAGCTCAACAATCTGCTAATGCATGCAAAGTGCCTACGGGTCTTAAGTCTAGTGGATGCTGGTCTATCTGAATTGCCTGATTCAATTGGGTGCTTCAAGCATTTGAGGTACCTAAATATATCTGAAAATGACATTATGAAGTTGCCTTCTGCAGTTGGTGAGCTTTATAATTTACAGAACTTCAGACATCTATGTTTCAGAGTTCGACACTTCTCTGCATATCCTGCACTGCCCACAGAAATGAGTAAACTTGTCAACTTAAGATCTATTTGCACCAATAGATATTCTTTTAAAGATTTTTCCCTGTGTTTACTGTTGGAAGACAACTTAAAAACATCGCAAAGGTTTGACCAGCATCGAAAGTGGGGTGTGGATATCAGTGACATAAGCTCCTTAAATAACATCAGGGGAAGCTTAGCTATTTGGTATCTTGAACATATTTCAAGCAGGGAAGAAGCGAGAAAGGCAAGTTTGAGGACCAAAGCAGATATTCACCACTTAGACTTAACATGGTCGTACCGTGCTGCTTGCCTTACAAATCCTGAAGAGGTGCTCGAAGAGCTGCTGCCTCATGAGGATCTAAAGTTCCTTAACATCTGGTACTATGATGGCAAGGCAGTACCGTCATGGTTGATGGAGATGAGACCCTCAAGAATGTCACAAGTTTGCAATCTTGTAGAGATAAAATTTTATTACTGCCGTAATCTCAAGCATCTGCCAGCCTCCTTCTCCTTCCCCTCTCTCAAGGTATTAGTTGTCTGGGGCTGTGATAATTTAACTTCTCTTCCGGATTTGGATGCCATGGACTCTCTTGAAATATTGCAGATAGGCAGATGCCCTCTTATTGAAGATTTACCAAATCTAGAGCACTTGACCAATTTGTGTAGATTGGAAATACATAACTGTGCCCGGCTGACTAGGCTACCTCGGGGATTAGCTAGCCTAGGCAATCTCACAGAATTGGAGATTGGTCCATTATGTAGAAAGCTCGATTTTTTTCCATTTCCAGAGATAAATGACTCGTGTCCGCTCACCAATTCCCTTCAGAAACTATGCTTGATAGGCTGGTCTAACGTTGGAAATCTTCCTAACCAACTTAAACATTTTACGCTGCTACAAACACTTAACATAGGCAATTTTGGTAGCTTAAAAGCTCTGCCAAGTTGGCTGGGGAGCCTCACATGTTTGGAAATAGTACATCTTCAGCAAATGGAGAATCTGATATGTTTGCCTTCTAGAAATGATATGCTGCCAGCCATCAGATTTCGTGGATTCTTCACGCAACTTTTTCACTGTCCTAAGTTGAGCATGTTTACAGATTCGATGACGGTTGTTTTGACATAAGGTATTTAAGTCTTTCCAATCTATTGGCTAGCTTTTATTTGCTTTTATCAAAGTCAAACTTTGTAAACTTTGACCATAAATTATCACCAATATATAATTTAAATAATAGTTATGTGTAATCTTGTTAAATATGTCTAATCTGTACATTCCAGATATCAATTTATTTTGGATTTTTGTTAACACATAACTAACTAGGTATATTAGGTTCACAGGAAGCCATGTAAAAAACAAACGGAAAGTCTATCAAGAGACAGAAAGAGTATTTGTGAATTGTAGTGCTAAAAAGGATATTTTTCATGTATATGTAAATGGTAAATTTGAAAAGTTGATTTATATTTTTGACCCGGAAAAATACATTAGTCCCAATTATGACTAATTTGCTTTAAAGATCTCAATTATAGGGGTAAATAATACCTTGACTACCTTCCCACAACTAGTTAAACGTCTGACATGGCATAATATATTGATTCTTTGGTTTTCTATTGAAAAGAAATAAAAATATAAGGAATGAATAGACCTGGGTTTCTTTCACAATCTATTTGTTTACTCATTTATTGACTATCTTCTATTTTTGTTTTCAAACAAAAAAGAATTGGTAAAATGTCAGCCAGGTGGGAATATGGGACGAAATTCCAACTAAGTAGGAGCCCATGAAGAGTCCACTAGCTGTATCATGCAAGTCACTTTTTTGGCATTGTGGTAGACCTCAAACTTCAAGGGGTCTTTTTCTTCAGTATATAGAAAATTAAAATTGACTCATTTATCTGAAGTAAACTGAGTTTTATAATATAAATTAAAGTCTATGTTGAATCGGATCAAATGTAATCCTATTACTTGTATAAAGAAAATATCCTCTTTTATATTGCTGTTTGATAGTACTCCATAGCATTTCATGAAGGTCTGTTGTAGATTTAAATCGGAATCTGATTTAACTCAATTCATCATTGAAGGATAGCTGGCATTTTCCATGATACCACACAGACTCATCAACAAATTAATGTATGGCTTGATATTAATCCGGTATAGTTCAATATAAATAGGTACTTAGAAACTAGTAAATAAAGTAGAAAAAGGGCTTATCAGTGTCCAGAAGAGTTGTGGTAGGCTGTTATCCCCTAAATTGAAATAGCATATGTTGGAGTTTGTGAGAAGAGTAATACAAAAACTCTTGAGTTGCTTCAAAAGAATATGAAGAGTTGGGGATCCCATATAGGAAGAATAAGAGGTGAGTGGTGAGTTTATTAATAGTTATGTTCCTAGTATCTATTGAGTTGGTGACTTGGTAGGCTTTTGTGGTTGGGCTCTTGATTGGGCTAGTCCACACGCGCGCGCGCGCCGCCGCCCGCCCGGACCGGGCCTTGGGCTTTGGGCTTTGGGAAATAACTTAACTTAACTAAATTTTTACTGAAAAATTCTGTCATCCTTATATGACTGTTATGGAATCAGTCAATTCCTGAATCCACTCCTTATTGACTGCTTCCACTAGCCGTTAGTGGGCAGTTTCTTTTGCCCATTAATTACCGTTTTTAACACGGTTTTATGGGTCAGTTTTCCCTTCTTCTGTCCCTATATATACCCCCTTCCTGGCACAGTTTTTAACACACAAAAAATTATCCTCTCATACTTCTCTCTGTTAATCTCTCTCAGACACTGGGCAATATTAAGAGCGTTCTCAAACTGTCTCTCTGTACTTCACCGGCGAGACAGTGTTGTGTTAACCCTGGAGGTTGGTTTGCCACGAGTCCGTGTGTTCGTAGCGGGGCAATTTCAACTTTAGGGCAGTGATCATATCACGACACAGCAATTTCACAGATAAGTTTAGTAATCTACCAGTCATACTTCTTACATTCTAAAGTTGAAATTTTTCCGTTTTTTATACTGTTATTATGGCTGGTATTCCTGTTGCTGTTCCTCTTAATTCTGTCAACCCCTTTGTTCCTGATATGTCGAAATTAGACCCTTTGGATGGAAAAAATTATATTATGTGGTCTGATAAAATGGAATTCTTTTTAGGCCAAATTGGGGTAGATTACTGCTTAACTATTGATGCTGCTCCTGTTGACGCAGTTAGGGATTTTGAGAAAGATAATAAAACATGTAGGGGAATGTTATTGCATTATATGACTGCTCCTTTATATATGATTTATAGTAAGTCGAAAAAGGCAAAGGATATTTGGGATGCACTTAAGGTTAAGTATGGACTAGATGATTTTGGGACTAAGAAATATGCCTGTAGTCGTTGGTTAAAATTTACTATGACTGATGACAAACCTGTTTTAGACCAAGTCCATGACTATGAACATTTGTGTGCTGAACTTGCTGCTGAAAGTATGGTTATTCCTGATTTATTTCAAGCTAATTGCCTTTTAGAGAAACTGCCACCCTCTTGGGAGACCTATGTTCACTCTATGAAACATAAGCAAAAAGACTTCAACCTTCAGGAATTAGTTTCCCACATTAAGGTTGAGGAGCAAAACCGTATTCAGACTAAAGGAAAGACTGACCATTCTTCCACTTTAGCCAACCTTATTGAGTCTAAAAATTCTGGAAAAGGGAAAAAGGGTAAAAGTCAGAACCATGTTCACGGAACTAGGCAGAATGGTAATGGGTTTAAGGGTAAGAAGCAATTTCAGGGTAACTGCTATGTCTGTGGTAAATTTGGACATGCTGCTAGGGATTGTAGAAACAAACAGGCTTCTTCAAATGCTGCTGTCACCAAACCAAAAGACAACAAAGCACAAGTCAACCTTGCTGAAGATGACATTATTGCTGCTGTGGTGTCCGAGGTGAACCTGATTAGCAACATTTCTGAATGGGTTGTGGACACTGGAGCTACCCGCCACATCTGCTCAAGCAAGGAAATGTTCCAGACTTATGATAAAGTTTCAGAAGGAGAATGTGTCTTCATGGGCAACTCAAGCACTGTGAGTGTGTTAGGCAAAGGAAAGGTTTTTCTAAAGTTAACCTCTGGAAAAACCATTGCTTTGCAAAATGTCTTGCATGTTCCTGATATCCGCAGAAACCTCATATCTGGTGCACTTTTAAACAAGGCTGGAATTAAATTAACTTTTGAATCTGACAGACTTGTATTAACCAGAAATGGTGATTTTGTGGGTAAAGGATTTTGTAATGCTGGACTCTTTGTTTTGGATGTAATTTCTGATAATAAAATTTCTACTGCTTCCGTTTATATTGCTGAGTCTGTTTCTTTATGGCATTCTAGACTAGGTCATGTGAATGTTGCATCCATTAAAAGGCTAAAACGACTTAGTCTTATTTCTGACTTTAGCAATACCTCTTTTGACAAATGTGAAGTATGTGTAGAGGCCAAACACCCTAAGAAAGCATTCAACAAGAGTGTTTCTCGTTCCTCGACCCTATTAGAACTAGTCCATAGTGACTTAGGTGACTTTAAGAACTCTATGAGTAGGGGAGGGAAGAGATATTATATTACTTTTGTTGATGACTTCTCACGTTATACTAAGGTCTACTTGTTAAGTACGAAAGATGAGGCTGAAGAGAAATTTCTTATTTATAAAGCCGAAGTAGAAAACCAGTTAGACCTTAAGATAAAGAGAGTGAGATCAGATAGGGGTGGAGAATATGATGGACTTCCACTTAAGAAATTTTGTGAATCTAATGGAATTATACATGAGGTTACAGCTCCCTATACACCTGAACAAAATGGAATAGCTGAGCGAAAAAACAGGACTCTTAAGGATATGATGAATGCTATGCTTATAAGTTCAGGGATGCCTACTAACATGTGGGGGGAGGCAATTCTTTCTGCTTGCTATGTGCTTAACCGAGTTCCCCATAAGAAGTTAGATAAGACTCCATATGAATTGTGGAAAGGTTTTAAACCTAATTTGGGTTACCTTAAAGTGTGGGGGTGCTTGGGAAAATTAGGACTTCCTGACTTTCAAAGGAGTAAGATTGGACCTAAGACTGTTGATGGAATCTTTATTGGGTATGCTTCTAACAGTGCTGCATATAGACTTATTCTTAAGGATGCTTCTGGCTTTGGTCCTATTAGAGAGTCAAGGGATGTAGAATTCTTTGAGCATATATTTCCTATGAAAGTTAGTGTACAAGCATGCTTGCCTGTTGCATCTTCTTCTACTTTGCATCATAACATTGCATCATCTAGTGAGACTTTAGAACCTAGAAGGAGTAAAAGAACTAGAACTGAGACTAGTTATGGACCTGACTTCATTACTTCTTTCCTAGCTGAAAAAGGATTTCTAGATGAGCAAAGAGTAAGTGCTTTTATATTGGAAGAGAACCCTAGAACTTTTGGGGAGGCCATGAGATCTGTTGACTCTAGTTTTTGGATGGAGGCTATTAACAGTGAAATAGAGTCTATTATGAGTAACAACACATGGATTTTGACTGACCTTCCTAGGGGTTGTAAGGCTTTGAGTAGTAAGTGGATTTTTACTAAGAAGTGCAAGCCTGATGGGACATTAGACAAGTATAAAGCTAGACTTGTAGTTGGAGGACATCACCAAAAGAAAGGTCTAGACTTTTTTGACACTTATTCACCAGTGACCAAGGTAGCCACTATTAGAGCATTAATTGCACTTGCATCCATTCATGATCTTGTTGTGCATCAAATGGATGTGAAAACTGCTTTTTTGAATGGTGAGCTAAATGAAGAGATCTATATGAAGCAACCTGAAGGATGTGTTGTTCTTGGTCAAGAGGATAAGGTATGCAAGCTCATTAGATCCTTGTATGGTTTAAAACAAGCACCAAAACAATGGTATGATAAATTTCATCAAACTATTACTTCAAATGGTTTTTTAGTAAATGATTCTGATGCTTGTGTTTATTCCAAAACAGATGGTATTGGTTGTGTTTTCATATGTCTATATGTGGATGATATGTTGATTTTTGGGACCAATATAGACATAGTGAATGCAACTAAAAGTTTCCTAAATTCGTGTTTTGAAATGAAGGATTTAGGAGAGGCTGATGTTATTCTTGGGATAAAGATTACTAGAACGTCATATGGCATATCTTTAAATCAATCTCATTATATTGAGAAAATTTTAAAGAAGTTTGATCAATATGATTGTGTTCCTATGAAAACTCCATATGATTCTAGTATTCATTTGAAAAAGAATAAAGGAGATAGTATATCACAAGAACAATATGCTAAAATTATTGGTAGTGTAATGTTCTTGATGAACTATACTAGACCGGATATAGCTTATGCTGTTAGTAGATTGAGTAGGTATACTCACAATCCTAATCAGGAGCATTGGGGTGCTTTGATTAAATTGTTGAAGTATTTAAAAGGCACTATCAATTGGGGTTTGCATTATCAAAGAACACCTTGTGTTCTAGAAGGATATTGTGATGCTAATTGGGTGTCTGATAATGATGAGATTCAATCTACTAGTGGCTTTGTTTTTACTCTTGCTGGTGGAGCTATATCATGGAAATCATCAAAGCAAACTTGTATTGCCAAATCTACTATGGAATCTGAATTTATTGCTTTAGAATTGGCAGGACAGGAAGCTGAATGGTTAAGGAGTTTGCTAGCTGATATTCCATTGTGGGGGAAGCCAGCTCCATCAGTTTCAATGCGGTGTGACTCACAAGCTGCAATTGGGGTCGCGAATAATCAAGCCTATAATGGAAAGAGGAGGCATATTCGCTTGAGGCATGCTATAGTTAGAAATCTAATTAGAAATAATGTAATTTCACTCGAGTTTGTAAAGTCAGAGAGGAATATTGCAGATCCTCTCACCAAAGGCCTTTGTAGAAAAATGGTGCTAGAGTCGGCACAAGGAATGGGTTTAAAGCCTATTGTGGAGTGAATTATGATGGATACCCTTCTTAGAAAGTTTCTAAGTTCAAGGGTCAAACTAAGTCATAAAAGAACTCAAGTAGTAGATACTACTACCATTCCTATATTAATAAAAGTGATGTAGTATTTGTTTTTTACTGTAAAATGTGTAAGGATGAGTAAAATACTCTTAATAAGTTCATAGCCTTGAGAAGGTGGTTTGAAACAGTACAAACTTGATGAACTTACCTATGTGAATGTGGGGGTTACGCCCAATCCCCTATGAGATCCCTAAGGCTTAGGATCTCTAGAGCATTCATGAAAATCCAGGTATTGTGGGGCACTTATATATATATCGCGAGAACGTTTCTTATTTTGAAAAAGGTTTAGTGCGCAAGTATTGATTATGAACTCCGTAGAAGGTTCAAAGAGAAATCTACCTAATACGACAATATGACATACTTGTATGCACTGGGTATCAATTCAAGTCTCTAAGACATTGATGCTTACAAAACTGAGTATCTATTGCCCAAATCTTCTTTTTCAGCCCCGTTTCTTTCTGTCTCTTCTTTTGAATCATGTGGGGGATTGTTGGAGTTTGTGAGAAGAGTAATACAAAAACTCTTGAGTTGCTTCAAAAGAATATGAAGAGTTGGGGATCCCATATAGGAAGAATAAGAGGTGAGTGGTGAGTTTATTAATAGTTATGTTCCTAGTATCTATTGAGTTGGTGACTTGGTAGGCTTTTGTGGTTGGGCTCTTGATTGGGCTAGTCCACACACGCGCGCGCGCGCCGCCGCCGCCCGCCCGGACCGGGCCGTGGGCCTTGGGCCTTGGGCTTTGGGCTTTGGGCTTTGGGCTTTGGGAAATAACTTAACTTAACTAAATTTTTACTGAAAAATTCTGTCATCCTTATATGACTGTTATGGAATCAGTCAATTCCTGAATCCACTCCTTATTGACTGCTTCCACTAGCCGTTAGTGGGCAGTTTCTTTTGCCCATTAATTACCGTTTTTAACACGGTTTTATGGGTCAGTTTTCCCTTCTTCTGTCCCTATATATACCCCCTTCCTGGCACAGTTTTTAACACACAAAAAATTATCCTCTCATACTTCTCTCTGTTAATCTCTCTCAGACACTGGGCAATATTAAGAGCGTTCTCAAACTGTCTCTCTGTACTTCACCGGCGAGACAGTGTTGTGTTAACCCTGGAGGTTGGTTTGCCACGAGTCCGTGTGTTCGTAGCGGGGCAATTTCAACTTTAGGGCAGTGATCATATCACGGCACAGCAATTTCACAGATAAGTTTAGTAATCTACCAGTCATACTTCTTACAGCATATACTTCCTCTGTTTTTTGATACTTGCACCATTTCCCATTTTGGAAGTTACAAAATACTCGCACCATTTCCTTTTTTGGCAATCAATTCTCTCTATCTCTCTCCTATCACATGGATCCACTTTTTTCTTTCTCTCTATCTCTCTCCTCTCCTTAAACTTTGTGCATCAACTCAATGGTGCAAGCATTAAAAACAGAAGAAGTAAGAATTTGAGAGGGAGAAGTCAGAAGTCAAAGTGTTGCATATGTTTTGTTTTGGTGCATAGAGCGACAAAGCGTAATGATGTAGAGAGGAATCAGCCTGAGTACCGAGACTTTACCAAGTGAGCTAGCTGATGTTCACAAAGTCTTGCATTGGATTAAAAGCCGAAGAAGTAAAATTCAAGATATTAATTAAGAAAGATAATCTTGGCAACTGTCAATGGACTGATGGTGCAATTCTGATCATATGACTATATAAGTACATGTAAGTCAAAGGACAGCCTTATATTCCCTCTTCTCTATATTGCTTCTTTCTCTCTATATTCAGAAAGTATACATGCCTGAGGAATTAATCACCGAAGCAGCTGTGGCATTAGTCACGGCTGTGCT
This sequence comes from Patellifolia procumbens, assembly GCA_947645195.1. NCBI lineage: Eukaryota > Viridiplantae > Streptophyta > Magnoliopsida > Caryophyllales > Amaranthaceae > Patellifolia > Patellifolia procumbens. The sequence goes on from CANSGD010000225.1 coordinate 1,280,895, forward strand.
GTTCCGTGTAGCAGAAGAAGTCGAACTTTCCTTCAAATTTAAGAATGATCTCAAGAGACTTGCAAAGAAGTTAAGGAGGATTCAAATGATTTTATGTGATGTTGCAGATCAAACGTCTTACACTCCCGGCATCGATGATTGGATTTCTAGTGTGAAAAAAGTAGCCTACGATGCTGATGATTTGCTAGATGTTTTAGCATATGAAACTGTTAAGAGAAAACTGAAGTGGAAAAATCAATAAATCTCCAAATTGTCTTTTCAGTTCATAGTAACCCAATTGTGTTTAGCTTTAGAATGGGTAATAGTGTGAGGTACTTAATGGAAGCGATAGCTGATATACTTGAAGAGGGTCAAATGCTCGGCATCAAACCAATTGATGTAAGAATTGACCCTCAAGTAGAGCTGCAGGAGAATGTGCAACTTCAGGTGCAGCAGGAATCAGTTGCTGGTCGAGGGCTCATTGGAAGGGATCAAGATGAGGCGAATATAGTGAGGATGTTGTGTGATCCCCAGAATGGCAACAATGATCTATCCGTGGTTGCTATCGTGGGAATGGCAGGTACTCACTTCTACACACTTTGTACTTTTTTGCATTATGTACTTCACTTCAACAGTTTGACCCTTGTTTGTAATTTATACGTGAGATCTTGTTAGATTCTTTTCAATATATAGATTCAAAATACCAACTGTTCATCATGTTAGAGTGCTTCTGTCTTCGATCCAGAAAGTTTTACAGAGGTTGTGTGTTGAAAGTGTGGGAGTCAAACAGGGTAGATTTGGAAATATATCGTACTATGTTCATCCTCTACCAGAAAGTTTCCTTCTTTTTCTCCCGCTCTCTCTCCACTGTATCAAGGTTGTATAAAGAAGTAGCATAACTCTTTGGTTGAATCTGGTTTCAATTGTAGATGCAAGATGACTAGGACTTTTAAAGAATTTATCTTCTGCCATCAAAAGAAGGTACTAATAGTTGGCATTTACCTTCTTATACATATTATCCTCATACAATATTCTTTTTCATGACTGTAACAGGTCTTGGAAAGACAGCTTTGGCAAAGCGAATTCATGACAGCAATGAGATAAGGCATTATTTCCAGAAAATAAACTGGATATGTGTTTCCCATGATTTTAATTTCAAATCAGTTCTTGTTGATATGGCCGAAACTATCAGTGGACATCCATGTAAAGCGAGCACCTATCATAAAATGCTGCTAGAATTGAGTGATAAAAGATATCTACTTGTGTTGGATGATGTTTGGGATACTATGTCCAGCATTTGGGAGTCATTTACTGCTGAATTGTTAAATATCGGTGCTTCCAGAGGAAGTGCAGTCTTGGTGACTACACGTAGTTATCAAGTAGCAAGGGCTCTAGAAACCTGTAATTACAATGACGATTTGTTAGCTATGGAATTTCCTCAAGTTTATCAACTAGAGGGCCTGAGTTTTCAAGATAGTTAGTTGTTGTTCCAGGAAAAAGTACGTGTAAACCTTACTCCAGGTTCGGAACTAGAGGCTATGGCAAAAAGGATGGTTAGAAAATGTGGAGGCGTTCCTCTAGCGATGAGGGTCCTTTCTGATCTATTGAGGTCCAAGAATACGATGGAGAACTGGAGAAAGATTAGAAATAGTGCAATATGGAACTTCAATATCAACAACGGTATCTTACCTTTGTTGAAGTTGAGCTTCAATTATTTACCATCTGCAACTTTGAAAAAATGTTTTGCATACTGTGCTTTTTTTCCGGAAGATGCCACTATCAGGAGGGAAACTCTGATTCAACTGTGGATAGCTCAAGGATTTTTGCACCGACAAGGAAGTAGTGGTAGTAGTAGTAGTATTAGTCCCCAGAAAGAACTGGAGATCATAGGAAATGTATATTTTGATACTTTAGTAGAAAATTTATTTTCCCTAGATGCGAAGTTGGATGATTGGGGTAATGTCAAAAAATGCAAGATGCATGATGCTGTTCGTGTTCTTGCAATAGCCGTATGGAGACAAGAATGGGTGAATTTAGGAGAAGGTGTTGATTTGAGTGCTATTGGTTCTAATACTCGACATTTGTGTTTGTTAACTCTGAAGCATTATCCTACTCAAAAACATATAAAGCGCTTGCGCACTTTAGCATCAGAGAATTTGGATATTGGTGTGCCTCAAAGTCTACTAGTGCATGCAAGGTGTTTACGGGTCTTAAGTTTAATACATTGCAACCTGAGAGACTTGCCTGACTCAATTAGCCTCCTAAAACATCTAAGGTACTTGGATATATCTGAGAATCGTATTACTTTAGTACGTAAGGGATTAATTAACAAGCTTTATCAATTGCAAACCTTGAGGGTTCGGTGCACAAAATTCGGATCACTATTTCCTACATTACCAAAAGAGTTACTTAGATTAGTGAATTTGAAGTATGTTTGTACTCATAAAGTTTCTCCCATGGGCTTCTCGCTCAAGATACCCTTAGAGAGCTGCCTAGAACTCCCAACCCTTGTTGGTTGTCAAAGTTGGGGTGGGACAGTAAGTGACATAGAGCCCTTAAACCATCTTACCGGAAGCTTAGCATTGTGGCACCTTGAGCTTGTGACTAGTCGAGAAACAGCAAGAAAGGCAAATTTATGCAGCAAAGCAAATTTGGAGTTTTTAGACCTCGCCTGGTCTTACTCTAACAATGCTACGAGCAATATAAACAACTGCGAAGAAATTCTAGAAGAGTTGCAGCCTCATGAGAATCTGAAAGCTCTTAACATTTGGTATTACAAAGGCGAAAATTTTCCTTTATGGTCATCACAACTTTCTAGTCTCATACAGATCAAAATATACTACTGTCAGAACCTGAAGTGGCTTCCAGCGTTTTCCGCACTACCTTCTCTTAAGGTACTGGCAGTGGCAGTGTGGGGTTGTGATAGTCTAACAACTTTCCCTCGTCTGAATGGCCTAAACTTTCTTGAGAAATTGCATATTGGGAGATGTCCAAGTTTAGTATGTCTTTCAGATGTGAAGGATTTGACTAAACTTCACACATTGGAAATACATAATTGTGGGAAGATTACTGCACTGCCAAAAGGTTTATCTGTTCTTCCTAATCTTACACGTATGGAGATTGGTCCGCTAAATCAAGATCTTCACTATTTCCCACTCCCTGAGGATATCAATGCCTCGTGTCCCCTTGCTAACTCGCTCCAAAATCTGCGGTTGGTAGGGTGGCCAAATCTGGGCAATCTGCCAGACCAGCTTCAAGATTTTACTGTGTTGCAAACTTTAAGTATTGCTAATTTTGCAGCATTGGAAATTCTACCTAATTGGCTGGGAAATCTCAGTTGTTTGGAGGTAGTTCAGCTTGAGAACATGGTTAACTTAAGAAGTGTGCCTTCCAGAAACAATATGCAGCATGCTACTAGATTTCGTGGCTTTTGTTTCCTGCCTTTACATTGTCCTAAATTGGTGTGAGGCCTGGAAAAGAAAGCATCCCTACATAGTTTTTTTTGTTTGTTTCCTTCTTGCCAATACTTAATTAGTGTATTGTAGGTGTTTAAGGTTGTGTTATGATCATAAGTTATACATTTTCTAATTGGATGTTTAATTACATAAACCAATAAGAGCAGCCATATCGATAAGTTTATCTGATACTCCTTCCATTCTTGAATAAGTTGTTAGAACAGGACACTTCTTATCTGACTTATTGATGGAGAATCATATCTGAAGTTGAGGCATTATAAGCCGCAATCTATAATTGTGTCTCTATCAAATGATCGTAGACCATTTTTAGCACAAGCTATATGTCGATGGCAGGATTTATAATATATAGCTCCCCGTGTCTCTTAAACACTCTTCCTTATGCATATCTTCACGATTTTCATATTTAATGCAAAGAAAGGCACACTTTTCACCATTAACATACATAATTGCGTCTTCATAATAACTATACAGGTTGATATGTAGAGAGCATACGACGTGACAAATCTAATAAGTTCGCTATACTTTCAACAAATTATTGATGAGAGTTAATGTACAAAGGTTCTCTAAGTTCGACTTCGAAACATAGATGGACAATCTTTTAGACTTTAGAGGACGGAAAGAATACATTATTTTCAAGTTTACTTAAATCTAGTAAGCTCAGGACCTCAGCCCAAATGACAAAAATCTAGTTATCAACTGCTCCAAAGCCTAATATTCATATGATCACATTAATTTGTCTCAGAAAACAACTTATCAAATGTTTAGGTTCAAATCTGCCTTCAGTTATTCTTTCTTCAAAACCCCTATTCAATAATAAAACTCACTCTCTTTCAACTGCAATTCCCGCCAAATACAGACCAACTAACTTTGAACTCTTTTTTGGGTGAAACCAGATGTTTCCCTGTCTGTAGCAGTCACTATTCCCTTTGCTCAAGACGCTCCACTCAAAGAGTAGAGGTCTCGTCAAGGATCTCTTTCATTTCCAAATATCGGAATTTGAACCCAACCAATCGGTTAAGTGACAAACTGAGCGACCACTATGCCAAGACCAATTCGGTTCTTGTCGAACCTCTTAAAGCAACACCCTCCTCTCCTGCAACTAAAGCAAATCCATGCTCAAATCCTTACTCAATCTCTCTCCTCTCACCCACACTTAATTTCTTCTCTCATTCACTCTTACCTCTCCTCTCATCACCTAAACTCTGCAACAATCTTGTTTGATAATTACCCATCTTCTCCACCTACATTGTTATGGAATCTAATGATCAGAGCTCATTCCAAAATTCAATCTTGTTTAATACCCATCAAATATTTGAGTCAAATGTTGTCAAAGAATGAATCTTTAATGGTTTTACCGGATGATTATACATTCACATTCGTAATCGCTTCGTGTTCTCGACATAGTTGTTTAATGTATGGAGAAATAGTTCATGGGTTGATAAGAAAATCTGGGTTTGCCGCAAATTTGTTTGTTGGTAATGCATTGATCAATTTGTATTCGGTTTTTGCGAAAGCGGATGATGCACATAAGATGTTTGATGAAATGTCTGAAAGGGATGTATTTTCATGGACTAGTCTCTTGGGTGGATATGCTAAATGTCGTGATATTAGTAAATGTTGTGATGTTTTTAATGCAATGCCTACTCGTAACGATGTTTCTTGGGTTGTTATGATTTCGGGTTTTGTTACTAATGAAAGGTACATTGAAGCGTTGGATTATTTTCGCGATATGTTAAATGATGATGTTAAGATGAAGCCTAACGAAGCTGTTCTTGTTTGTGCTTTATCGGCCTGTGCTAATTTGGGGGCGTTTGATCAAGGGAAATGGATTCATGTGTATATGGAGGAAAATAGTATTTCAGAGACTACTAATATATGCACAGCTCTTATTGATATGTATGCCAAGTGTGGGAGGATAGACTATGCAATCCGAGTTTTTGACAGAATTTTGAAGCGAGATGTTCATAATTTTACGAGCATGATATCTGGTTTGTCGATTCATGGTCTTGGAAAGGATGCTATGAGAATTTTCTCGGAAATGTTGGGTGAGGGTATTAAACCGAATGGGATTACCATGCTTAGTGTGTTGAATGGTTGTAGTCATTCAGGGCTAGTAGAAGAAGGGACTTCTGTTTTTAATGACATGGAAACTTTATGGGGCATTGTTCCAAAGATTGAACATTATGGGTGCTACGTCGATTTGCTAGCTCGTTCTGGTCATTTGGAGAAAGCATTTAATGTTGTTAAGATGATGCCTATAGAACCTGATGCTGCTATATGGAGGGCTTTGCTTAGTGGGTGCAGAACTCATCGTAATCTTTCTCTAAGTGAACAGATCTTGAATCATGTTCGCCAACTTGGTTCAAGTGGCGAAGTTTTGCTGTCAAGTTTATATGCTTATACGGGTAAATGGGACAGTGTTGTTTCATTGAGGAAGCATATGGGTAAGAGAAGGCATACATCAGAACTTGGTTGCAGTTGGATAGAGGTGGATGGTGTTACTCATGAGTTCCGTGTGGATGATCAGCTACATCCCCGAATTCAGGAGATTCGGGAAAAACTTGATGAAATTTTGAAGAAGGCAAAGCTGGGGGGATATATCACTAACACAAACCAGGTTACATTTGACTTGAACGAGGAGGATAAAGAGCAAGCTGTTTCTTTGCACAGCGAGAAGTTAGCTATCGCGTTTGGTTTCCTGAGTACTAAACCTGGGAGTTCAATCAGAATAATGAAAAACCTCAGAACTTGTGATGACTGTCACTTGGCTTTGAAAGCCATCTCTCTTATCTTTGACCGAGAAATCATTGTTCGAGATCGTTCTCGTTTCCACACCTTTAAACACGGGAAGTGCTCTTGCAATGACTATTGGTAGTCAAACCATTAGTAAACTACAGACATGGAAACAATGCAGGCACGACGAGATCATTGCATATCTAGAGGTTTATACCTTTGAGGCGTTTCGGAGTGGCATACTCATTACAAACACAGCCTTTACAGTGAAATCTGGACCAAGGTGTTTTACTGATGATCTACAAGATGAAACTTAGCTAATTGTGGATGTTTTGACCAAGTTTAAAGGCATGAACGCCATCGAGCCACGCTCATCAGGTAAAAGCAAAGATTCCATATATGATTGCATGTGCATGGTCATCAACTTCATATCATGCTTATACTATCAATGATTGCAATTTTAGTCAGCTGATATAAATTATGCTTTAATTTATATTCCTATAGTATAGGGACAAATTTTAAATGATACAAAGATATGGTTTGTAATGGAATAAGATTAATGGCCCACAACTAGGATTTTTGTTTATCTCTGTGGGCTCTAAAAGCATCAAGTATTATGCACCTAATTCATGCTTACAAAGTGTTCATATGAGCTGGTTGTGGTTGTCCTTTCTAAAGCTTCACAAAAGTGATCCATTTTTGTTAACACACAGCAGAAAGTTGAAAGTAGAGCTATGCTTTTGTAGCTTTAGATTCCCTTGAAAACTGAAAGAGAGAGAGAAGTAACGGCTTGAACAAAATGAATTGCGTTATGATGGCTATTTAAAAGTCAATAATCCACATGCTTAATGATTGCTCATATTCTTAAGAATCTAATATTTTCTTCCCACTGGTAAATCTTCCCTAAAAAGAACTGAATGAGGTTATTCTGATACGATTTAGTGCATATAGTATATGACAAACTTGGATGGAGTTGCATCCACTATAATACTATGTTACTCGAACTCTTTATTTTACTTCAAGTACTCGTGTGGGGTCTTCGACACTCGGACATGGGGTATGGGTTATTCGGCACTTCATTTTGGGCCAAAATATATGAATTGTTGAGAAAATGGATGAATTAGACACTTGGACATATACCTGTGTCCGACATGGGTACCTGAGTCTGAGTAACATTTACATAGGTATATCTATACAAAAAAAACTTCAATTCTAGGAACCGAAGATAATTCTTATGTGATTCCCCTTCTTGAAACGTATACATTGCATAGTGGCAAACCTATTTAGTTGTTCATAACATAGGTTTAATAACAAACATGATTGAATATGGTTTGCATTACAGTCTAGAGTTCTTGTTCGGGGATGATAATCGCTTTCCCTTGATTCAGAAAAGTAGTCATTGATATTGTAATTTGTACCCGTACGATATCATTTCTAGCTTCTTGTTTTTCGTTTTAAGATTTCGAAGGTTGTATGATGTAAGTGGTGTAATAAACTTAAAATTAGTCATCCTTCTGCTGATTATATTTATTTTAAAAGCTAACAACATAAGCTAGGAAATACTTTTTTGTGTTATACATATTTCTAGTATTGTAGTTTCCAAACAAAAATTGATATTACTCTTGATACCAATGTTAAAGGGCCCTTTTCTTGATAGCAGAAGGCTTTTTGACCTTTAACCGATACAAAGAAGAAGGAAAGGAGAAAAGTTAAAAAAGAAAGGCTGCTTAGGTCTTCTTCTTTCACTTTGAAGAAATCTTGTGGCAAAGAAAGATAATTAGGGCCATTAAGTCGAAATAAGGACTTCCATGTTGATTTTACATATGAAATTAAGATAACTAAGTACAAATCCGAGACGACTAAGGTCATAAGTTTAGTCAATCTCTAAAACTTTCATTTTGTCCAAAAAAAGTTCTAATAAGTTCAAATTAAGGAATTTACAAGTCCTTGACTACCGATTCTTTGTTGTTGAAACTAAAGTTACTGAAATATTGCCGTCGGATGCTTTGTGGACTAGTTGGGCCCAATGGTAATGTTTTGTCTTGCACAATGCGCTTAACATCAAGCACCACTACGGGCACTCGTGGGGATTCCCCTTGGCCATTACCCTTCCCCCCAACTCCGAAGGGTCTCACCTGTGTAGTTCAGCCAAGTTGACAATTGAAATGTTCTAGTTCCATAAGACACTCCATCTTCACCAACCTTACTTGCTTGTTTAAGTTTATAAAACAAATTTATATGGCTTGTAGCACAATCATCTTGGAGTTTCTAATTTTGGATTAGAATGACTCATTTTTTGAATATGGTTTGTTGATGTTGCATGCCTAACTCAATAATAATGTATCTGAAAATGACAATTTTCTTTCTTTCATTTATTTGGGGCTTCCCTAATTCATTTCCTTTGCTTCCATCTCACTTTTAGATGGTCCATGCTTTACGCACACCCATTTGGCTGTTTTTGTGTGACGTGGTAGAGCATGGGTTGTGATGGATAACGACTATGCATCCATAACCAACTCTCCTCTTTGTTTTCATCACACTTATTTTGATATCATAAGAAGAAAAAAGGAGTAATAACAGTTATAACCGTATAAGGTTTTAACTTTAAATTATACGGAGCTAAAATTTTGAAACTTTTTAAGTTTTAAAGTTAAAACATACGGTCTATTCATATGCTTATAGTTAAAAGATAGATCGCCAAACACGAGTCTTTGTACTATTGTTTTCCCCAAAATTGTTGAATAATTGTGATGGGACAAAGCCTACTTCTGAGAAACAGGAATCAGTTGGATACAACAATGTCAATTGCATTTCCTCTGTCATATATGTACAGTTTTTGCATGACCCAGATCATCATCTTCATCATGATTTGTTCTTCACTAACCTCCCCAATTCAAACTTTCTTAAAGTTTTGATCTTTCATAAGAGGGTAATTCCTCAGCTTCTCTCCTAGTTAAACTATGAAATTATTGATGCCATTATCAGCTTGCACTTGCAGCTTCAGAAATGCTGTGCAGAGCTGGCTGCCATGTCTTAGGCTTAATTGTCCCTCCATTTGAAGCTGATGCTGTCCTAGATCGATGCCCATGTCTACTAATCTGAAATAATTAATTCAAAAATTATAAGAAAATAATTCAAGTATGAAGAACTATAAAGTTGGCCCATCAATTTTAATAGAATATTTTTAATAAATTTTGAAAGGAATGTCTTGGTTGATTTAATTCAAGAAATTAATTCAATTTCAAAGTTAATTTGTTTCCAGGGTGAAGATATTGCCAAGAAAGTTTTTGATGGTGCCAAGGCAAATACGAAGAAAAAATGACTAAAATATTTCTATATCTAGTATAACTGCCTTGGCACCATTAGAAACCGTCTTGGCAATATCTTCACCCTTTGTTTCCTCTACTCCCATAAACAAAAACTGAGAGAGATTGAACAAGATCAAGTGTATTATGTTCATATCATTAAAAACAAAATCTTGGGTTTTTTCTTGGGTGTAGAACCAGTGTTTGATCTTGAAAAGAAGGAAATTAAGAAGGAAGAAAAAAGTGTTTTTTTTGGAGAGTCAAATTACCTGATGAGTTTTCTCTTGTTGAGATCTTCTAGCTAATTTCTCAGCATCTTTGAGTCCTTCAGAATCTGCTAATTCTATACCATTCTTCCTCATTTTTGCCTGTTTCTTTGCAACCAAACCTTTCATCACTTCTGCAAAAATCCCAACACCCAAAAACATCAGCATATATTCTTAATTCACCTTACTTCCTAATTCCTATACACCAAACTAACACAAAAACAACTAACAAGAAACAAAAACAATCTCTTACCTTTAGTACTGATAAGCCTATAAACATGACCAAGAGCCAAAGTATCTGTTGGCCTAAGCAGCTTAACTCTAGTAATCCGCACGGTGTTCCGTCCCTCCCCGCCCCCCGTGCTGCTAGTGCTGCTACTCTTTTCATCAGTGTTTTTGCTGCTGTTTTTGCTACTGCTGCTGTTTTTCTGGCTGTTGCTGATGTTTTTCTGGTTGTTGCTGATGTTTTTCTGATTGTTGTTGTTGTTGTTGTTGTTGTTGTTGTTGTTGTTGGTTTTGGTGGGTGAATTAGGTTCAGGTTTAGAAGTGGTGTGACATATAGTGGTGGTGATTAAAAGAGCAACATAATGACCAGGGTTCATTTTCATGATCTCACTAGCAAGAACAGGCCAATACAGTTTATCAACTTTACCAGTTGGGTGTTGGATTACTAGTGTTGCTGCATCTATGGCTTGGCAATTCCCCATCTTTGTTTTCTGTTTCTCCTAACTCCTGAGAGTTTTTAAGAGCAAAAAAAACCAGGATGGATGTGTTTTTGTGCACAGTTTTGTAAGTACCAGTTCTTCTCTCTCTCTTTCTCTATCTCACCCTTTATAGTCAGTACCCACCAAGAGTATTTAGTAGTAATTCAGAAGTTAATGCATGCCCAGCTGTTATTTTACTAATTACAAGGCTTAGCCCATGTGTTAATAATAATATTCACTGTGTCTGACTTAGTATGACAACATCATATGGTTCTTTTTTTTTTCTTTCAGGGTTTTTTTGGCAACCAGTGTATTTTTGAGATTTTTGTTTTTTGTAAACCAAGTGGCATTTTCGTAATATAGATGGATATATTATATAATAAAGTACATTTGTGATTTTTCTTTTTAATATAGAATTTCATTTTTTGAAATTATCTTAAATATATGTAGCTGTAAATTTTCTTGGGTGTTTAGTAAAATGACTTTTACGTAGTTTTTACAGTGCCTTTTGGTTTTTTCAAACGGTCAAACATCAAAAATAATGTTTGATAAATAGCTTTTAGGAGTATCTGAGAAGACAATATTTCAACTAAAAGCGAAAAACTGCTTTTTCTAGATTTTTTTGTCGGCTTTTAACTTTTGTTTTCCTTTTGTACTAAACAACCAACACTAATAATTATTTTTTACCAAATACTTTGATAAATAGCTACTATAAACAGGCGATTACACCATACGCTCGCTAGAAAAAGCCACCTGCCAATAAGCTAATAACCAAACACCTCACTAAGTTGGAGGAGAAATGCTGATGCCTCTCTTTGCTTTAAGGGTTTAATGGGGGTACATTTACAGGTTTAGCCTTCCATGTGAGTGTGATCAATGTAATCAGTGAGCTGTAAAAATATATTTTTAGACAGAAAATGAGATCAGATCTTTGGAATGTTTATAATCAGAGCTGAAAACTTCCTATTTAGGGTAACTACAACTGGTAAATCTGTACTTAAACCTTCTTCATTATTTATTTTTTTGCCTGCAGATGAGAAATAAAAAAAAAGTGTGGGACCCATTGGTAAAAGCAAAAATTTGGGTCCGTTACTAGTGGTGGTGGTAGTGATTGTCACGTGACTGGTATGCAGCAGAAGTGATTGACATGCTATATCTTATCTTATTGGGTGAAAGAAAATTTACTGATATTATATGTATTTATTTGTAACTTTTACATGCAAATCAAGAAAGATTAGTTGCACACATTATTGTTCCTATAGTATCACGCCGGGCTACACAGTTACACGGATACAAGAAACGGATATGAAACAAATAAGAAGATATAACAAACATGAAAATGAGAAAGAGGCATTTTATGATGATAAAGTTGAAATTTTTAAGATTTTTGAAACATGGACATGTATAGTGTTTGAAATATACATGCAATTTATACAAAGTTTCCGTGTAATATAAGTATCGCGATAAGTCTATCACATTATTAGTCTTCCTGCTTAAATGTAGATTCCACTGGCCTTAAAAATTAGAAAACTAGTAGATGTTCTTTATGACTGTAATTAGTCTTCTTTGGTTAACTGTAAAATTCTATTTCCCTTCAAACTTGTGTAGGAGTGGTCTTTATGCTTTCTCCTTTATGAATTTACAAGTGGCGGATCTATTGTATTAAAATTGTTTTTTGGTGTTATAAATGGAGAAATGTCTCATCTAAATCCAATCGTTATCCAATTCCAATTTCAACTATTAATGCAATTCTATAATATTGAAATGAAAGATTAAAATAACAACAAAAAAGCATAAAGGAAAAAGGGGAGGGGATAAGATTCTTTTATGGTGATTATCACCCTCTAGCCAAACCATAACGTAATGTAAAAAGTGTAAAACATTGGTAATTTCTTGTGCTAAAAGGGTCACTTATAGTAAAACTAGCGTTTAATGCATGCAATGCGTGCAAAAGCGTATAACTGATTAATAGAGGGGAAAGAGACAGAAGATTATAGAAATAAAAGATACTTTGTGCTAAGATGTATTGCATTTTCTCCCAAAAATAAAAAATGTGAAAACCGTTAATTATAGAAAGGAAGTTTTGCCTTTCAATTTAAGAATTAAAAAAAAAAAATGATTTTTGGTGTCCACCCCCTCTTTCCTTATATAATAGAGATGCATTCATCGACTTTTCTTTGTCTAAAACAAATCAATAAAGTGTAACAATTTCTTAACATGAACGATATGGATGCTCACTAGACCCGAAAGTCTTTGGCGAGCAAACAATTGGTTTACTTATCTTCTTCATTGATTAACTTTTTTGAAGAAAGGAAGGCTTTTAATACCAACAATCGATAATAAGAGTCACCAATTTGATGAATTTAGCTACACGCACCCTCATATTCCATCTATTCTGTGATCAAAATTTGGTGGAGACACATTAGACAAAGATTTCAAACCTAAAGAGAAACTTCAAGTAATTGCATATTTATTCTTTCTATCAATAATCGAGTCGAATCTGGGTCATTATAAGAGATCTATTAGATAAAAAACAATTATTGAATGAGTATTTAATTTTAGAGTCGAGTTGAAAAAAAAAATCTAGAATAATTCTATGGTCTATTGTATATGAGGATTATGAATTATTTATGGAATGATAACGTTTACCACTATTATCTACTAGTGTTGTTTGGTGAAATTACTAACTAGTATTTGGTAAGGTAATGTAGCCATCCATGATTTTTTTTTTTTTTAAAACGTCTTTGTTTATGTTTGCAAATGACGATTTAAGACCGACCTTCATTTATGTCATGTGCTTTATCATACATTAAGGAATGGCTATTATTGATGGAAGGTTTTATGTACTAAAGTCAACAATGCAATATAATATTGACGTTGAAAACCAATCAAAGTAATATTGAAGTATAATTGAACTTAACTATCACTAAGCTATGGTGTTAGAAATAAATAATTTGATTTTAAAAAATCCGTTTTTAGGAATCGTAAAAAACAAAGTAGAAAGACAACTAGGAATATAAGAAGTATGTTCCAACAACCCCAAAAATTAAATGAAGTAGAGCTTTTAGGTGTTTTTCCTATTTTGTTACCATCTATATATATATATATATTAAATAACGTAAGTAACGATTGCAATCCGCCATGTGTTACCAATCTTACCATCCCTCTTTGAATGACACTCTATCTACTTCATTCTCATATAATAAAAATGTGAATGTGAAGACTCGAACCCATGACCTTAAGTACGCAATAAAGAGTTTCAACCACCATTCCAACATGTTATTAGTGCTTCTTCTATCAAAATCAATAATGATATATGAATAGAAACTAAGAGTTACAAGTTGTAAAGTTTTAAAATGCATATTGTAAATGAGATGACTTTTTTGGATAATTTTTCACACTGTATGCCATCAATTATTTTAACTACTATTAAATTCACTGCACGAAAATTTTGGAGCATCGCCGGGACCTAAATACTAGTTTCCTCTTAAAAAAAGAATAAAAATAGAATGGATAATACTTCCTCCGTTTGTTTTTATTTGGAACATAGAGAAAAACACACAAATCAAGGAATGTAGAGAGAGAAAGAGGGTGACCACTTATTAATGAAAGAAAAGCACTCATACCAAGGGCAAAGTTGTAAATAAATGGAAAAAACTTTCCATATAAAGCTATGTTCCAATTAATATGACATTTTCTTAAAAGGAATACGTTGCAAATAAAAAGAAACGGAGGTAGTATATGTTTCGGCTTTTAAAAAAATCCTCAAACAAGTGTTAAAATACTTCTTCCTCATTTGCTTTATAACTTTGACCATAAATTCACATTGATATTAAAAAAAATGTATTATCACATGAGATCTGACTAAATAATCTTATAAAATAGAGTTTATAAATATCAATTTTGCTCAGTTTTTTGTAATATGTAATAAAAACTAATTATAGCCAAAATATGTACTATAAACACGATAAAAAAGCAAATGAAGCAAACACTTAGAACACTGAAATAATAATAGTACATACGCCACCCCTCATCTTGCCCTCAAAGTGTATAGCTTATCTTAAGTGCGTGTCGAATGTGAATGAGCCCTTTTCTTTGGCTTTTGTCCTCACACGTTCACAATTGTGCTTTCCCATCTTATAGGGTAGCCGTATAGCTTGGTGTGTTATTTTCATGACCTACCCAATTATGCAATACCCCTCATCAAGCACGAATATATTGGATGTCTCTATCCACAAAATAGAAATACAAAACGTTTTTATGAGGATAAATAATTAATATAAGTACAAGATAATTAAAATGGTGACCATGTCATAAATACGGTCAAAATGTTTGTACTAATAATTTTGAACTGAAATTCAAATTTTATGAATGATATGGTTGTTAGAGGTAATAAACTATTGATCAAAAAATCATCATTTTTCATTTAAATATGGAGTTAAAAATATGAGTCGTGCATGATTGGAATCAAGGAAGTAGCACAATGATAGAATATTTATTCATATTCACAAATGCAACTTTACTTTTTCTGCGTTATCTTGTTTGATTAGCATGGTTTGGATCTGTTTCATTAACATCCAATACTAGTCTGGTTTTGAAACCTATAAGTTTTCATATTCCTCGGAAGCTTAAGTTTTTTTGAAAATCAAATATACCTATATCTATGATTTTGCATTAGTAAATGTTTAACAATATTCTTGTTAGAAATAAAGGAAATGACGATCATTGTCGCTTCTAAAAAGTCTTATGCTCTAAGCATCTATGTTTATACCATCGTCTAGTTTTCGTAACCTTCTATCTTGCATTTTTTCTTAACCTTATTTTTTAAAGCTCAATTTTGACAAGTATCGACATTTGTTTGCTTAACTATCTATCAGAGTTTTTCTGGCTCTATTTAGAGATAAACCAAGAAGTTTTTTGATATGTATATAGGTTATAAGTTCATAACCTTAAAATTGTGGATATCCAACTATGAATATATTTCTCAAAATGCCATTTAACGTTATTTCCAACACATTTTTAAGAATATAGGCGAGAAAGAGAAAAAATGGAAGGGTTGAAGATAATACCGTCATCAACTTTAAGCATGAATGTACATCAAGATTACATCAAGTTTATAGCCCGTTTAAGAATATAGGCATGAATTTACATCGACTCATCCATTTAAGAATATAGGCGTGAATTTACATCAAGTTTAAGCATGAAGTTACATCAAGTTTGTAGCCCGTCATCTTGCTAAGTTAATATGGTAACAAAATCTTATACTATTACGTACCTATAAACTCTTTGACTCTTTGTTTACATGATGCACCAACTCTTCCTCTAGAAAAAGAGGGGTTAACTTAAGCATGATATTACACATTCACGTCTTTTATAACAATGCAGGGATCACCTTTGTAAGAGTGGAGGACAAAGTAACATAGGACGGTGTCGTCTTACGCTTCATGGCACGACACGACGTCGTTTTCTCCTGTTTCTTTGTCTTCTCGAATTTTACTTTTTCATTTTGTATCTGTAATGCATCTTTTCATTTGACAATCTCCCACTAAACCAAAAGCCTGCTTCAATTTCACCTTTTTTTTAAATATCTTTAATCCATTTTTAGCTTTCTTCATTCGAACTTAAAATTGTTATTACATAAAATATTTGGTGCATATATGAGGTGACATACATTTTCCAATACTTTGTATATAGCTGCATGTATCTCAAAATACATTATATAAGCTCGCTTTTTAAAGATTTTGCATTTGATAACGAAATAGAGTTGTTCTACACTTTATATATAGAGATCCGAGTAATATTCTCTTCACTTGAATTTTATTGAATTAAATTACTTTTATTAATAGAACCTAGTTTTCTAACTGAAATAAGCTTTTTCCTCTTTAAATCTAATTTTTATTAAGGGATTTTGATGATTCGCTTTTTGTATTTTTATATGAAGTTATTGATTAATTATTATTGATTAGATTGGTCTGATGTACTAATTAAAATTGATTTTTACTGAGCAATCAAATTTTTAAAAGTTGAAGCGAATAAGATCTTAATTTTTATTGGAAAAAAAATTGATTCACAACAAACATAAAAATAGTTGGTAATTCTCATAATAATTTTCTTAGATCATTTATCATACACTTGGATGTACGGTGCACCCTCTCACCTTTTCCTCCATCATGTGTTGTGCACATGAACACATGAGTAAAGGATGTGAGAGAGTGCGCCATACACCCGGTTATATGATGCAAATTGTATAAATTCCTTAGTTCAATTATGTTCCACTCCACATATGGCTAATAATTTTTGTTAGTTTATGTGGTTTATTTGAACTTACTTCTATAGGATGTATTGAGAGATTATAATCTATCATCACAAATTCACAATCAAGGTTCACTTGAAATGTTAAAATGTGATAAAGGGGGTAAGAGAAATTCTATGTCTAGTGAAGAATTATTTGCCAATCGTGATTCTCTTTTTCCATTCTACTTTTGCAATATGCAAAGGAGGAGATATGATTCTAGAAAATCTATATACTAAACCTAGAAATTCTCTCTATATTAAACTTTTCAATATCTTATTTTCTTTAATCCCTTTACTTTCCACTTTCCAAACACCAATTTGATATCTTTTTTTAAAAAAAAAGAAATGAAGTTTCTAAATGTTAGATGTTACGAGAGTCTACTAGCAAAATTACTTAAAAGAGGATCACTGACCTTTAAGTACCCACAAGAGTTAATTTTTTTTACTAAAAGCCATTATCTTACGGGTATAGATTCCTTACATTGACCTTTAAGTACCAACAAGAGTTAATTTTTTTTATTGATGTAGAAAAGAGCCATAAATACAAAACGAGACTCGATTTTCAAGACCTTCTAAAATTGGAAGAAATGTTCTAATCAACTAAGCTGCCCTCATACTCTATAAGAGTCAAATTATGTATACATCAATACATGGTTAGCTATCAAAACGTTCATTCTTTCTCTTAAATACAGTAGTTACTAAAATCTAGCAATTCACGGAATTTAGGGAATACAAAGTGCAAATAGGCCCATGCATATTTGGACCTTATGTTGATTCAAATATGACCAGCCATATTTTGGGTTATTAAATATTATCATAATTATAATTTATAATAAAGTATTGATTATAAAATTTGTTTGATATATTATGTATTCGTACAGTTCGCATACTTTCTAAGACTACTAAGTATCAATTATTTGACTTAAGAAGAGTGGTAAAGGGACCATGTTATTTGTGTCTTTATGCATTGCCAAGTTGTTGCTCTTGTAAAACCAAAATAAAAATAAAAATGTACAGGTCAATTGCTTAAGCTAAGTAGCTGTCAGATACTCTTGCCTGCTAATCACAATTTATTTTCAACTGACACTAATTCATGGAGTCCTAACCCTTCGCTTCAAACCAAGTCCCAAAATTCAATAATCTAAATATTTTTGGCCTTTGTCTTGGGAATATTAAAATGCATGTAATTTCAAGTACCTCAAAGGTTTTAGAGGAATTATTAAACTTATTCAAACTTATTATAACGAGAAATAATATACTCAGCACGATGTATAGACTGATATATACGTCCAAATAAAAGGGCAAAATTTGTATATTTGTATCTAAGATACTTCATGTATAATTACTACTGAAATATACGTCCTAACCCTTTCCACCAAGCTTGGCTTGGTCTAGTGGTAAAGGTTTGATCTCATGACTTGAAGGTCATGGGATCAAATCCCACTAGGGGCATTTGGGGGTGGGGATCCCCTTACCATTCCCCCTGCTCTCAAATGTCGGGCCCCAAATTTGTATATTGTATCTAAGATACTTCATGTATAATTACTACTGCGCGCCTCTGTCTCATAATATAAGTCCCCTTTTCTTATTGGGAGTCAAACTTCAAAATCTTCGACCAAATATTCATAGTTATATACAAGAAAATATACTCATATATATCTTGTTAGATTCACAATTATATGTACTTTTATAATATTAAGTTTCTTTTTTTAACCAAGTAAGTGTTGGTCCAGTGGTGATGGGGACTGGCTTTGGTAGGACGGACCCGTGTTCGAATCCTCGCAACACCCTTGGGAGAGGAATGGAACCTATCCACCCCGAACTTGACCTCGATCCGGATGTAGCCCGAAGGGTGAACCGGGTGCAAACACCAAAAAAAATATATATTAAGTTTTTATTATTTTTTACTAATACGAAATTGAAGATATAAAAGGTCAAAGGTGCACCTTAAAGACTACGCAAAAGCAAACAAGACTTATATTATGGGACGGATGGAGTATCTAACAATATAATTCGCACATTGTTGCTAGTTTTGATACACTTAAACTTCCAAGAACAACGCGTTGATTATTGTTTGTAGTTTAAACTAACCATTACTTTAATATGTCAATTTCATTTTATTCTGTCAAAAAAAAGCAATACCTTACACTAATTTGGTGTAAGAAAATTGTAAAAAAGTATTTCGAATTTACTATTTTTGTATACTAGGTAGCCATTTTAACTTTAAAGTAATTCTTTTAAAGATGTTTTGACGAAAACATTAATATAAAACGTTCTTGTAGGAAACTTGTGTATTTTCTATAACCTTAATTGATATGCATGGTAGTGGAGAATTTTAGATGTTTGACTCCGTTTCAAGTTTAAAACATCTAATAGCCTATTTGGCGCACCAAATAGGCTAGTAGAATTAGGTCAATTTAGGCGTCGTCCATGGAGTAGAATTAATAGAGCATGTGCACTTTATGCTTTCAAGTTCTCACATTTTTTGGCCCTCTATAGTTACAATTTATGAGTAGGCTACACTTTACATTACTTGCATGATTGATGAGTAATACCCTAGTATTTTTTTCCCCTGATCTTGATTTCAAAAATATTTGTGTCCTTAATTAAATTCTAATTAAGCTCATTCGATAAATGATAATAAATAGTGGTAAAGATAGTAAAGTCCACAATTGACAATGATGCTTATGGTTATCATTCTTTACCTGTAAGAGTAAACTTTTCTCCATAAACTTTCATTACTACTCAACCCATACTTCCTTGACCCATCAGATCGAATCCAGTCTTCTGATTAAGCTAGCGAAACTCACAAGTGCAATCCACAAGTCCAACTGATACCGGATTCATGGTCGGATCCATATTGGTATATATTTGATAAATAAGATTCGATGTAATTCAAGATCATTTGGTGGATTGCAACTCAATGGCAAGAGTTTGATGGAAAAGCTTGTAGTTTCCATATTTTTGGATCATGTCTATTCCTCATAAGAAGCTTTTGTCTCCTTCTTTTCTTTTTCTTGCATTCTAGGTTTGTAGTTTCTATAAGTAGGTATCTAGTATTTTATAACTTATGTCATGTCGCACTAATTTGCTTGTTCCTCGTATTCTATTTTAGACAATTTTCTTAAAAAAAAACTTTTAGCTTCGCATTAGTAATTAATATTAGGTTTTAAATTTTGTTTATCTCATAAGCCTTTTAAAAAAAATGAGAAAAAAAGCTATGAAATAGATTAGACTATCATTATTGTATTGCGTATACCCAGTTTAGAAATTCTGGATCCGCCACTGACCGGATTGGTTCTGTTCCGAACCCGGACATATACCCTATTTTGAGTGTGTAGAGACAATAATCTTTATGGTTAAACTTCAAGGTCTTATCATGTGCAAATATTAACACCTAAGCTTGATACCTTCAGATTCTCTAAACTCTAAAGCATAAAAATAGGGTTAATTTAGTTAAATTTCACGGGTTTACAACCCCATTAAGACCGACTTCTTTAATAACACTAATATTTTATGCATCCAAATTTCTTAGCCTAGTTTTAAGTGTAGTGATAGATCACTTAAAAATTTAAGGAAAGTGTATTAAACTAATCACATACACGTGTGCCTCATCATCAAGTTCAGTATCCAACCTCACTCCAACTAACCCACCTGACAGTATTGAATGATTCTGAACACTTGTGTGTATTTTTTTCTCTAACTCTCTCTGTTCTCCTTTTTTTTTTTTTGAAAAGTCCTAATATTCAGAAGGTAGTTCTCTTGATTTAAGTGCTAATTAAGGTTACGTGAGTTGTAAATTTTGTATGCATTATAGTAGTTGTGATGCATTAAATGCAGTAAATTCCAGGGTAACTACTACTTTATTTCTGTCAACGTTGATGCTATGTAGCAAATCTTTGTAAGAAAGATTATATGTTTTGCAAGAAATCTTTTCTAACTTGGTACCATGATACGAGTGTTTTGATAACGATTTGTGTAACACACTCTTGTCTATTAAGCGATACGGGTGCAAACCTTGCGCATATTGAGATTTTGGAGCTTTGAGTTTGTAGAAGTAGGAGCACTTTGTGTTGTGAAATAAGGGTAGTGTATGTGTTTAATAGTGTATAGTAACAATAATTAACAATAAAATATTAGAGAAGAAACAATAAACAAGAAGTAAAAGACACAAGGATTTAACACGGTTCGGTCAATGTGACCTAGTTCACCGGTGGGGGATTTGAGAGTTTTTATAATCTTCAATGGAGGGAAAAACAAGTGGATTACAAGAGGTCAATATAACGGCTTAACCTAATTGAGGGGATAATGAATCCTTTTGTAACATAAGGAAACCCTAATAAAAAAAAGCCCAAATAGATGTCATCAACAATGAAAAGAAGTTAAGAAAAGATACGAAACAAACCGAGTCAAAATTGGAAAATTTTGACCAAATAATATACATTGAGTCTGCCCGGGCCAAAATCAGCCCGCACGGGTTAAAGTTTGCCTGCCCAAGCTAGCCGTAAAGCTAAATCAGGAACTTCTTTTTGACATAAGTCCGTCCGAGCTCTTCAATGTCCGCCCAAGCTAGCCGATCTTCCTCTTCTTCCCTTCAATTTCAAGTCATAAATAACACTTTGTATTTGAAATACGCCATAGCCTATTATCCATAAGAGCGAGGACCAAGGGTCGATCACGACGTTTTTTTGGACGTGGCGGCCACAAGCTAAGCAGGGTCGATGATGAGAATATACACACATGCATGTGCCTAAGGAGATCCTGACCACAACATAATCCTGTGTGAGGTTCCATCCTAAAACCAATTGATAGTAAGAAGAGTGGTCCACCAAACTTATATCCTAGTTAAAAATTTCATTGTCATTCAATACCATCTCTAGAGCGGCTACTATGAACATTATAGATGATTGTTTTTGTACGAAACGGTAGCAATGAAGTGTTGAACGATGTGAAATTGTTGGTACTAACTCAATGAGCCGATATGTGAGGCGAAACTCTCTACGGGCATAATCGAGTCCACCTGACATGCAGCTCATAAACTAACCCATATGAAAATCTTTTAAGTAAAAGTATTGTTGGGATCTAAATATTACTATAGACATACATGTAGTTCAGAATAGTATCATCACATCTATTATCGTCTACCAAAAGGCATTAGAGTTCTACAAGAAGTAGTGTTAGATCGTGAATAACATTAAGTATCTTCGTAGCTTTCCCATCGGTATTATTGTATTACACCTAATTTTTAACGAAATATCTATTAAAGTCAATTCAAAATATTTACTCGTGAATAGCACGAACCCAAAGATTAGTTGAATACTATTAGAAGTGATCCTTGTGGTAGACTAGGTTTTTTCTTAATTGTTATACAAAAGTTGTATTAATTTATAGTGTTTTAAGTTATATAACCTCGTATGAACATACTTAATTAGCTTGCAATGTGTATACTGTACATACAATCTTTGAAGATTTTCTAGTGTTTGTCATTTTAAGTTTGCTCTTGTCAATGGTTTCTTGCAACAGACAGATCCTCCCAATTTTAATTTTTTCGTACTCAATAGTCAATAGTATGATGTAAAAAGGCTCACATAAGATATACCTCACATGTAGGTCATCAATCGAACATATCATTTTGAATTAGCTCGCAATTCTATTTTGATTTTTCAATCGATTTGTGATTAAACATAGTAGGACCAAATCAAAGCTAATTATGATCTAGGGGAAAATTTTGTATCTCATAATTTAAATGGTCTTTCCCTTTACTATTAGAAAATACTGAACACTTATTATTAACATAAATAAATAAAATTTTATGGATCTACATTAATTATTAGTATTTAATTAGATTTTTAGCTCATTTTATTAATCAAATAATATCATTTATTGGTTTTTATAATTCTCACCACTACTTTTACCAAGCACTCAAATTCTAAACAACTACCTTTACAACTATCAACTCGCAGCTACTAGCCGATAGCTAACAGCTACCTCTACCTCTAATGTTGCCGAACAGGCCCTTAGTGTAGGGTTTAGTGTGGAGATAGGTAAGGGGGAGCTGGCAGGTTTCGGTCGCGAGGTGCGACCAGGGTCGCGAGTCGCGACGGCTCCCTGCCCCCTGTCCTGTTATTTGTACGTTGCGTATTTGCGAAGGGGTATAAATCGAACCACGTTTTCCCCAAAGTTCAATAGAGCGTTTTAGAGAGGACTTAACACTAAATTGTAAGTTCTAAGAGTGTTGTTTAGAGCTTGAGAGCACTTTGTGAGGGTTGTTTATGCCATTCATTGAGTGCTAGATTCACAATTTGTAATCCTAGTAAAGTTAGGGTTTGTGAGATTGTGTGTGTGCATTGCAATGGAATGCCATTGATGCAAGTGCTTGTGTTCATCATCCTCCTAGTGGTGGGTTTTTCACGCGAAGCTCGGGTTCCACTGGTAATCCTTGTCTTGCTTATTGTTCCTTGCTTATAGTTGGTTTCTTAATTTGTTGCTTGTTGCGTCTATTGTTTGTGTTGTTACTTAATCAATTGAAGTAGGTGTCTACCATCCTCTTCTCTTTTCCTAACACTTAGAGGCAATGATTTGTTGCATTTTGAATAAAATCGATTATGTAATGTATTTTTGCTTAGAAGAGGGATTCATTTTACTAAAGTTTTTTTGCACACATCACTTAGTCTTCAATTAATATAACAAGGTACGATTAAAAGTAAGAGCATCTTAAAAATTATATATTTCAAAATTAATATTTTCATTTTTGCCCCCTATATAATGTTTATGAATACTAAGTACGTAATATGTCATTTATTTGATCTTTTCTCAATATAAATTAAACAAGATTTAAATATAAAAATCATAACTTTACCATAGAACTAACTAATATATACGACTATATATCTTATCAAATTCATAATCACTTTATAACTAATGTTTTTTGTGCAAAACAGTACCCAAAATAAAGATTGTGGCATGGTTAATCAATCATTAATCAAGAATCAAGAAAGAAATTATGTAAGAATCTCCCCTTCTTTTGTACAAGATTAGTACAACTAAGAGGATGGCCTAGTATAGGAAAAGGCTTGGTTATTTCCCAAAAAGTGGGACAATTTCAATGTGCAAAAATCAACAAATGGGAGAGCACTCAAATTAAATTAAACCACTTCTTTTGCTTTCATAAAATGTTAAGTGGGTAGGAGAAGGAGGGACAATAGTAGGTCCCAATGTCTTTGTCTACAAAATAAACATTCTGATTTTTTGCCTTAACCTTCACTAACCAAAGAGGATGGGGAGGGTGTTTTCAGATCATTCTTTAATCCCTTCACAAGATCATATATGCACATATAAGACAGAACATAAGGCAGGATTTGATAGCGTTTTTGTTTGGCAAAGGTAACTTTTCTTCATATATATAGATACTTCCATCTTACCATCAAAAACAAATACTTCTGTCTTCCATTATAACTTAGATGTTTGTCGACTTATAACTTTAGGACCTGTTCGTTATCATTTTTAGTTTTCAGTTTTTTAAAACTAAAAATCAAAAACATGAAACCAGAAAAAGTGAGAAGTTAGTTTTCAAAATCATCATGTTCCCGATAAATTTGACTAATTTTTTTACATTATAGGATATTTATATCATATGACTTTGAAAATCAAAAAACCAAAAAACAGAAAACCACGGTGATATCGAACAAGCCCTTAATTATTAATACGGTTTTTCTAATCTATACATCAGGTGTATAGTATTAGTTATTTGGATTCCCCTTTCCACAACAAATAAAGTTGTTAATAAAAGTATAAGCTAATATAGGAAATTATCTTTACAATTATTATTTTTCCCAATCTCCCTCCTTAACCTATTTATTGTAAAGATAATTTTCTACATTAGCTTATATTTCTTTAGCAAGTTTGTTGTGCCAAGGAGAATCTAAATAGTTAATCCTATGCATCTGGTGCTTAGGTTAATCGTTATTAATATTATTTGTTTCTGTTATTAAAAAATACTGTAAAATAAGCTATACTGAAAGTAAACATCAAGACAAATTCTATAGGATATTACATAATAGCAATAATTTTTACATACATATAGAGTAAAAAATTGGTCGAAATGAAATAAGTTAAAAGTACGAATTTTCAAAGTGAATAAGTTAAAATACAAATGAGTGATTTTCTTTTAACTATCCAGACTTGAAAATTGAATCTTCAAATATCACAACTAGTGGAAGCGTTCCTTACTTGTTTTAGAGGCGACGACAGAACTTATGTCAATCTAATCGACTCAAATTGTCAAAACATGTCTCAGTGTTTGAGTTTAATAAAATCTATTTACCTCTTATTGAAAAAAGTAAATTGGAGATATGGGCTAGAATTATTGGGGATTCCATAAGTCTAACATGTAGACCAAGAGAATGTATGTCAAGAATGCTTGTGTATGTATGTGCTATGCAAAGAAGTGGTAGCAAGGTAAGCTTGGTATAGTGGGAAAGAAAACAGCTGACATCTCAAGGTGATACCTTTACTCTTCCCTTTCCCTTCCAAAGCGGTTAGCCCGTGAATTGGGTAGGGCTGTTTGCGAGAGGTTTCGCTCCAATTAAGTCCTTTGTTTTATTTACTAAATAAAAAACAGTTTTCCAAATATAGTCATTTCATTTGAATATAGATTAGGTCATTTAATTTCTTATAAGTTTTTCATGTAAATTTATCGATGAATAATTATGAATATTAGACAAAATTCTTGAACGGATTCAAATTTTCTGTTTCATTTATGTTGTTGAGCTTAAAAGACACCAAAACTGTATAACTAACAAGATGAAGTAGTATATGAATTATTAGGCTAAAAAAAGAACCTAGGTTACACATTAAAGAATCAAGGGGCTCGCCCAAAGGTGAGCCCAATGCATATTGATACTACTAAAACTTTCTATAGTAGTTATGTACAAAAGTTGGGATCAAAAAATCAAAACATCAATTATTGGTAGAGAGACTAAATGCAGCATACAGAAAAACCAACCCCACATTTATACCTATATTTTTGGCAATGACATTTTTACCTATATTTAGGTATAATCTACTAGATGATGATACAAAATAATGGTAGTAGGGGAACCTTTTTTTCTTTTTTGGCGATTAGGATTTCATAAAACTCCGTAATTGAATAAAGGAGAAATTTTTAGCTGGTAATTACGAATAACAATGTTTTTATGTATGTTATTTTTGTGTTTATTAATCTATAAAATACTTCATCCAACATATCTTCGATCATCGATCTTGAAAATATTGACGATAATTAGCAGTGTCAAAGATCAATCATTCGGAGTTATATATGTAGTTTTTAATCTGATTAATTAATTAAGCTTCACTAGTTAAATTTGATGTTATATGTTTTCTATTGGGTGGCTAGACCTAGTTTTGTTCTAGTTAATTAGTTTAATGCAATTAAAAAACATATGTATATGTGCGGAAAAAGAACCTACGGAAAGAAAAACGTATTTTTAGGGTGTAAAGAATATAAGATGTTTATATCGTTCTCCCTTATATTATTCATTCCTATATAATAACCATTTGGACCTAATTATTTATTATTCCTTCTCCTCCTTATTAACCAAATTACATTCATCATAAATCCGTTATGTTATTCATTCCTATATAACAACCATTCGGACCTAATTATTTATTCCTTCTCCTCCTTATTAACCAAATCTCGTTCATCATAAATCCAACAAATTCTACCATCATTAACCAATTGTCATCCCCAAATTATTGTTAATTAGTTGTGAGTATCATTACCAACCTTCTTAGTTTTGAAGTTGCAAAATCTAACTTTTTTTCCCTTTTCTTTTGACCATGCATAACAACTTTGAGAGCAATTATATGGATAGACCAAACATATCTCATGTGATCAGAAAGGATTCTAACCACTCAATAAGTGAATTGTTCATTCAATGTACTGCTCAACCTGAATTGCTCCATAACATTATCCCATTCAGTCCTCTCTAGATCATACTGAAAAATGATTAGACCACCCCATTGTAACTAAAAAATTGAAATAATAAAACAAAAATAAAAGTATTTTGTGTAAGAACAATTATACTTCATATTTCTTAAACTAGTAACGTAAACAATCTAAAGGCCTCAACAATTAACCCTCACAGTATGTTATCAATTACATTGTTTACAGGGTCGGACACTTGAAAGTAAGGAGGAAAGGTAAGGGACAGATCCACACCCGGACACCCCTATATGCCCTCATTTGGCAAGATTTCATAATATATATTTGACATTTCCAAAGGATTCTTTTGTGCCAAAAAAAATATAGCAAATGTTACCTTAAAGTGCACCATATGATTTTATCCTTTGTCAGATATCAAGAGCTAAGCATATGAAAAAAGAAAAAGAAAAAAGTGTTATAACAAAGGAAATCATCTCTTTCTATACATACTTGTATATGTATTATGTGTAACAGCAAACCAAGTGCAGGAACAACACTAAGAAATTGTACCTTTCTTTTGAAGCATATACCACTTTTGATGTGATTTTAAGGGAATCATCAACTATTCAACTAGGACATTTACTTAAAGACAAAGGTTTTGAGCTTTCTCTGCAGATCAGAGAAACCCATCAATGGGTTCTGAAAGCATGATATATATCCAATATCAATTGCCTTGGAGTGATGGATTTATTTTAAATTATTTCTAAGTTTTTTTGTTATATACTATCTTCGTTTTTTTTGTTCAACCATCTTGATGTCGTTTTAAATCAATTGTACCACTTCTGAAAATCCTTTCTCCTCGTGATTTTCCCAATATTATTCATCATAGGTTTTGTACCATTTCTGAAAATCCTTTCTTCTCGTGATTTTTCCAATATTGTTCATCATAGGTTTACCTATCTATCATATATGGGTGTCATTTCCTTTGGATACTAGTAAAAGAATAGAAGGAAGTACATAAGAAGCCACGAATACAATCTCTATGGCATTCAATCCTCGTTTGTAGACACCACCACAAAACTTAATCATAGAAACTATTTGACATATAATTTAGTATTCGATCCCAATTTATCGTGAAAAATTATTTTAGCGGTTGTGTAGTTGATATAAGAAGTATATTCCCACATCAAATGTCCTTTTATTAAATCATTTTCTCTATGAATCATTCATAAATAGGCGGTATCTTTCTATATTTGTATTTCTTAATGATGGTGAATTTTCCTATCTTCGATTCCGTCTTCTTTAGGCTATTCCCTATTTCACACCACCTTAGCCAGGCTGCCCAGCCAACTCCACCCCCGGCCGATGGCCCAAAGAAGGAGGTATGAAACCAAATGAATTGTAGTATTTTCTTTTAAATATTAACCGTTCTACTGAAAATGGTAATATATAGTATTAGCAACTAACTCGTAACGTAACAACTAATTTGAATAAAGGTATAATATCAGGGTTGGACATGAGCCGGCTTGCCCCATGGGCAGCCCCGGACCCGATCGACTTGCAATCGGCACGTCACAAGCCCAATAGGTAAGCCCGGTCCGGCTCCGGCTCACTAAACTACACCATCCAGAGCTGGAGGTACAAACCCAACCCTACTTTGACATTTGGATCTATCAAGTCAAGACATAAGTTGTTAGCAATTAGAATACATACGCGGTTTGGACTTCGAAGAAAATTAATTAACATTGCAACAATAGATGTGGTCCTTTATATTCATATTTTGTGGAGATGAACGAAGGCCTATGTCTAGCGTCAACTCATCGAGCATGTGTTGTAGACTAAGTACGCACTTGTATACTGTTGCAAGTCATACATTTCCAATTTAACATGCCCTACACATTAATTGTATGAGTGAATTAGAAGGACAAGTGGGTGTGGACCAAACTATACTTACTTGTATTTCTTTGAGAGCTCATGTATGATTAACACAAATAATGTTTTAAAATATGCCACCTCCCTTCTCATAATATAGCACTATGTGTATTGTGCTTACATGTCAAGAAGACAACATACTTAAGTACGTGTAATGCCCCTACAAGGTAAAAGAACATAATATAGATCAAGAATAACGAGATATGGTTTTTCAAAAGACTTACAAGAATATGTAATAAGCTAAAATTAGAAGAAGATAACAAAAAGTATGAGAAAGTATGACTTACGTAAATATATATTACGTAAATATATATTATATATATGTGAATAACAAACATGAACAAGAATATGGGTGAATGAACTTAACAAGGATTAAATATATTTATCAAATAAAAAATAAAAAAACACATAAAGAAGTAATAGTGAAATGATTATTAAAGGTGATATAGGTGAGTTTTCTTCACCGGAATTAGCTAAACTTATTAGATTTGATTGAATCTGATCACCTCTAACTTCACCTTATATTTAAGTAAGCTTGATTAGACAACCAGTCCTGATTGAACCTGATATGATTTTCAACCTATTTTTATAAAATTAAGAAAATGTATCCTAAATGGTTAAACCATTGGAGTACTAAAAATTTATACAAATTAAAGTCTCATGTATGGATATGAACTAGAACTCTAGAAGTCAAATTTCCACGGCAAGATAAGCTTGTTGTCATGTCACCAAGGAAAGAAAAGGAAGAAACATTTAAAGAGCACAAAGTTAGCAAGCTAAGCTAAGCTAAGCAAAGCATTGAATGAAAATTTACGTACTTTTTCTTTGAGGTGAATTCTACGTACTTCTCTAGCATGAAAAAGGAAAAGCATGCAATGGAAGACACTAGCTAATAAATTTCCTAATATTACATACTATAATTTGTGGCATACTTTAATTTGTTGTCACTAACATATGATTAAAGGATAATAGGATACATACTTGCCCTTACACCGTATTGTCTTTAATCTCTTCCACCTAATTCTTTCCATCATCATCATATTTATGATGACTTGACATTAGTGCCTTACAATTTACAAATCATACATTATTCTCATAATACAACGACTCTAAGATAGATAAGGTTACCCTCCCTTACAAATCATGCATTATCTTCATATCAGGTACATATCCGACGGTGCTTGGTACCATGTACGGCCTATGTGTTGTATGTGCGATCCACGCTTATATTTGTCATTTGGGTGTCAATCTGCCTCGCATGCATAGGTCTGACTAACCTTGTATACACCTTTGAGAGAAGGATTTCATAAGGTTTTTCTTTGTATCTTTCAAAAAAAAAAAAAAAAGAAGCCAAGTTTAACCGTCTAAGTTCGGAGTTCAATTTATTCAACTCGATTTGTAATACTTGCACTTAAACTTGAGAGTAGTCTCTAGTTTGTCGAGTTTAAATTTTTGAGTTTAACTAAGTTACCTTAAAACTTGATTGGAGTTTGAAAACTATCTATTATCACATTTTCACAACAAAGATATATTATGTACTTTGACCATTCGACCAAAGCCGCTTAATTATGTGTATAAATATTAAGTTCTATTGCTAGTATAGTACGACGATCTTATTTAGACAACATGTTGAAGTACTTTACCAAAATGATACACATGGGAAGAAAAATTGTCATAATAATTTCTTAAATATGTTCATTTGATGAATTACGTGACTGATTGACCAAAGAGATATATTGATAAGAGTCAATTGTAAAAGAATTGAGTCAAATCGAGCAAGTTCAAAGTTGTAAAAAGTAGCCTAATTATGCATTTAGACTTTAGAGCCTACATCAATCTTCCCCCGAATTTATAAAATTGAGTTGAGGCTAAGAAGCCTTTAAGCCAAAATCTTTCGAAATGGAATTAATCAAAAGTAAATAAATAAATTTTTGTTGCTGAATAAGCTATCAATTTGTGTTAATCGTATGCAAAGTAACTCAGATACAAGATCGAAAAAAGTACAGTCAATGCAATCAACATTTACGACTTTTATCTTACATTGATTATTGATTATTTGTGAAACTCCTGTTAAATTAAATAAAACTCACACTCACAAATTCGAAATAAGCGAATAAATAAGATATCATTAGTTATAGGATGAATGAACTCAACTAATATTAGTTTATGTAAATCATCAAATTAGTGCCAAGAAACATCATAGCCTACTCAATTAATATTCCCCTTTTTCACCCAAAAGAAAAACTATAAATCCAAAACCCTAGCCAAAACCAAGCTATAGTCTATAGAATATAGACCACACACTAAACAGAATCGGATTCACATGGGCCCCTTTCACTTTATTTTCCATCTTTTTCCAAGTCAAAAATGTTAGCCATTGTGGATTTTGAAAATTGAACGCAAATTTGCAATTAATATTAAATACAGCTACCCAACGACCCAATTTATGGGCCCATTTAGCGCCTTAGACCCAACTTCTTTTCTTCATGGGTCACTGCCGGCTTAATTAAACACCTACCTCCATAATCTTCACTTAATTAATATGGCCTCTTGACTTTCCGTACTAAAGTGTTTTTCTTCCCATTAGTGTATAGAGAATCACAAAAGACGGCAAATTTTATATGTCACCCTTTTGCAAAAATTTATTGTTGGAAATAGGTGATATCCACTTATGTTATGATAATCATCGTATCTCAGTCTGACCCAATACTATTATCATAAATTTGCTATCCAAATGCTCGGCTCTGCCAAACGAGTTGTCATCTTACCCTCAATTTTCTGACAACGAATGGTTTAAGTTGTTTACTACATGAATTGACGTGTGCATAAGGTGGTCATTGCATATTATTCACTATATTCATATCAATTGTCACCTCTTTCTCGATATTGGGCTTATATCTTTGCCGCCTACAAAACCTTTTGAACATGTATAAAAACCTATCCTTGATCTAAAAATCTCATATTTTACTATATTCATATCAATTGTCACCTCTTTTTCGATATTAGACTTAGATCTTTGCCGTCTACAAAACCTTTTGAACGATGTATAAAAATCTATCATCGATCTAAAAATCGCATATTTATAAATCTACATGTGAAATCTATCGAAATTTCCAACGCTTGCTATGTCATGCAACTGGAGGAAGACGAATTGTATTATCCTTTTAAAAAAAAATTATTTGGTTGAATAAAACAAGTATTGTTTAAAGTTTCACTTTTCTTAAGAGGAACTTGTAAACAACTTCCTCCACTTAATTAGAACTACATATTTCAAGGATTTACTACACATTTTTGTCAACCAAGCATCACATTTTTCAAAAACTTCGAGTTCATGTCAACTAAACAACCACATACCACGTAATTACATATTTAATGTCATATATATGTGCATGGTGGCAGCATCAAAAACCCACAAAAGAGAACAAGTCGGGTACTAAAAGTAGAGAATATTGGAACCACTCACTGTTTTTAGTATTTCTACTCCACATGCAAATCAAATAGATGCTATTTATACCAATACATCACACTATAAACTTACAGTATGAATTGAGACTCTTACATCATAACCACAAACAAAACTTCAGTAATAATTCGCTATCAGCGATAAACTCGGCACAGTTTGCGAAACCAGAGTACGTCTAACATGCGAACTGTATGATTCTGGGTAACCTGTAGGAAACCAATTCATAACTTTCATAAGGCGGTTCCCGTATAAGCCGTGATACAGTGATGTTTTCCTGTGCAGAACAACTGCCACACTCGAGCTTTAATTCCCAGCAATGGCACAGAAGATGACACATTTATGTGACAGTTAAGCGTGATCCAATTGGCCTCATTTCCTCTGTTGCTTCGCTTTGTTACAACTAATAATACATTGGATTTACAACACAGAATGAAAGAAAGAAAATAATTGTCCTAACAAGAAACCTACAAAAAGTAACAAAACTAATTTATACTGAGAAACTATAGCGTATTGTCATAAGATACTTGATTAAATAATAAATGGTCACTATAGAGCAAACGACGATCAACGAACATAAGGAACGCTCGTAGAACGCTCACGCTTTGTGGTGATATTTCTTCAGAGCTTGAAAGAGGAAAAATCACACAGATGGGAAATACTTGTTGAGGTTGAAGGGAAGAGAATAGAATTCCTCACTCCTTGTGTCTCCCTTGAAAGACCGGAACTTATCCCACCAATGCTTACCCCTGTCCTTTCTCACAGAAGCTTCTTTCCGGTGAAGGGTGTTGTCTAAGAAATATGCTACGATTCCCGCAACAAATGCTTCCGAAGAGAAAGGGACATTCACCATGTCATTAAACTGCCATTTATAAGAAGGCATGAGATTAGCATTCATCCATTGGTCAAGAAAGACTCAAGCCTTAAAGTAAAATTGAGAGACTTAGCAATGTAGCATTTACCCATCTTGCGGATGTATGAACGGGGCCAAAACCTTTAATTGCTTCATACTCATTGAAGTATTGAGGTATTGACAGGCCCAAGAAAATGGAGAATCCGAGTACGAACTTAGTACGGAAGCTGTTGAGATTGCAAAACTGAAGGAAGCTCAATCCGATAGAACCTGCATTGAATTTCAACACGTTAATTGGATATCTCATTGTGGTTTTCACTCTAACAGAATTATTTGGTTATGAGGAATATATTACCCCGCATAAGTAAATTTTTCCATATTCCTTTGTTTAGTTTGAAAAGGGGTGGAAAATAGTTTTCTCAGTAATGAAAAATTGCCCCCCCCCCCCCCAATGATGGGTATCATTTTCTTTTCGAAAGGAAGAAATGCCACATTTTCCTCCCTAATTCTAATCTCCTCCTTTCTCTCTCACATCCATCCTCTCCCCTTTAATTCTTTTTTTCGTTCCTTCTCCTACTAGCTTTTCTTCTAAGGATTCAACAAAAAACTAATCTGTAACCTCGTTTTCCTTTCGGGAAAAACATAATCATGGAAAATGATTCACTATGAGGAATGTTTTCCATAAAACCAAACAAAGCCTTAATGTGTTGATCACATATCCTTACCAACATAGGCAAAGAAAAGACAGTACAGAGCAGCGATAATTGGTGAAGGAATTGAAGCGAACACAGCTCCGAATTTCCCTGCAATGCCATGTGTAATTTAGGTATCAGATCTAGGAAAAGAGGGAATGAAACTGATCCTACTTCCATGACACAAAACAACTACACACCAAGAATGGAGAAGAATAACATAAACCCAGCTGATATCTGGACAACTCGTCTGCTACCAACACGTGTCAGAGTTAAGAGACCGGCGTTCTCGCTGCATAAAACACCACAGTGATTGCCTTACTAAAGAAAGTCTGTACTATGTAATTACCAAATTTTCACGCTCATTAGTGAGGTAAAAAAAAAGATGTGTTAGTCTTACACAGAAACGGAGGACCCAATCCCAGTTCCAAACAACCCGGACAACAAAATGCCAACTCCCTGTTTAAGAGAAGAGCTAGCTATTAGAAAACTAGTACTTACAAGCAGAACAAGAAGGATAATAGAGAACTGGAATTTCAATAAACAATTCTTTGTGTAAGTTGGAGGCAAGAACAATTCCTTATATTATACCTGCCAACCAACACCGCGACTAAGTACAGAAGGAGGCATCATTGTTGCACTAGCAGACCTTGAAACTGCGATGAAGGCACCAGTGGACTGCAGAATGAATAAGAACCATGGTAAATATTACAAAATGAGTTAAAAAGTCATATTTACGCCATGTGAACAACTGCCTTTAGATTAAAACATCTGTACCCACTAAGAAATATTAAGCTCTTAAATGGTTCATGGGTACAATCAGATTCAATAACTAGGATTCGATATTGTACATGCACTACAAAACACAACAAAAGTCCCGATAACGATCATAAATTCATAAGTATTTCTTATGTTTCCAAATACGACGGCAGAATGCATACCTCAACAAGAGCAACAAATGAAGTCAACATCATAGCAAAGGCTTCACCAGCATCAAACGTGGGAGCTCCCCATTGAAAGGGATATGGAACTTTAATCCTGTAACATGAGACAAGAAAGGATTAAGATGTCTGGAGGAAATTCAAATTAAGAGGGCTCACTTCTTTCTTTCCCTCTCAAACACTATACTTCCCTAGTTACTGTTCTCCCATCAAGACCAGTAATCGTTCTAGCCATATTAAGGGATCACACATTATTGGGAAAAGCATAAAATCACTCAGGAGAAAGAACTTCTGTTAAAGATAATTATTATTATTATACAAACATATTACCATGGAGCACCACTTATGAGACCAGATCGGTCAGTACGACATGTAATCTGTGTCCTTGGAGCTGCATGATTATATGCTCCCCCCACTGTCAGAATGTGTGCATATAGCCAAACTATAGCCACAGAGATCAGAACAGCAAAACGCTCAAAAATGTGCTTCCCAACTTTTGTTGCTTGTGATAGATACTGCAAAAAATTTCATGGCCGAATCAGTTAATTGAAACTAAATTATGGTCACATCATATGAGATAGATAATTGAAGTTTAAACTCCCAAGTTCAGCCACAATATTTGCCTACTGAGTTATCTTACCACTGCAATAAATATTAGAATGATAAGCTCAGGTAATCCAATCTCCACACACTTAGCCACCTAAAGCAACAGAAAAGCTCTACGTTAGTGATGATAAACGGCATATAAATGCAGCTGGAGAAAATGTAAACTATTCTTGGAAAGCAGAAGATGATTGAGAAATTGGCACTGTAATATTACCCCAGGAAAACCAAGTTCATAGAGTCCAAAGCCAACCAGAGATATCAAGGGAACCACTGATAGCGGGCTCAGAAACCTACAAGATACCAGAAGCTAATTGTAAGACTAGCAGAACATGCAAAAAAAAGAGAATTCTTGGATAGATTTCGAGCATCTAGGCAGCAACTTATGTCCAAAGGTAAATCCAGAGCACACTATATTTTCATCTCAAGCTAAACACCAATCCTTAAAATAAGAATAGCAATCCGTAGTAGTAGTTTTAACAATAGTGTTTAGCTAGTATATCAAAGTTCGACATTGACTTAAAATTCCAAATTAGTGCAATAATGTCAGGCTGTAAGCAGAAATTGAGCAAGGTGTCGTATATACTGGGAAATGTAGCCAGCAGAAAAACAGAATACTCGACATGAGAGGAACACATAAAGCTTTAATAAACAAGTCAAAGTACAAACCAGATTGTCAAGGTAAACATACAAATATACATGAACTAGAGAGATATAAATTGGGATGATTCTAAGTGTTTCCAGATAGTAATCTGAGTTTCAGCCATATAATCTTTGTGAGGATGGATATATTCTACAACGCCGCTTAAAGCAAAAGAAACTAGTTAACTGCAATGCCTATGATTTTTAGTAAATGAACAGAAGACAGTGAGAAAAGAAGCACCGATATGGTCAAACAAAAGCACTAAGATGAACCATGAAATCACCTTGTGACATTACGCCAAAGACCACTGAAGCCAAGAACAATTTGAAGGGTTGAAGCAACAATCAATGCCCCTTGTATTGCCCGCATTATTCTCTTGAATTTCTGATGAGACATGAAAACATTAACTGCATTAAAGCAAAGATAATGTAACAGTATCAAGCTTTCCTAATATGAGCACTGACATGTCTAAAGGCCTTAATTATCCAATTTCCAACATTCTTCCAACAAGCACCTGCCTTTCAGATCTAAGATTTTTCCTTCAATTGGATACTAAAAAGAGAATGAACGAAAGGAAAGACACAGAAGAACACAATGGCTTCTGCACAAAAGCAGCTATGCTTCCAAGATCTATTGTTAAGGGGGTGTTATCAGGAGACTGTTATCTGCAACAAAATACCAATCCACTTAAGAGTTGCCAATTCTCATTTTGCTTTCCCCTACCAGTCACATATCAATACAA
The DNA here is from genome assembly GCA_947645195.1 of Patellifolia procumbens. NCBI lineage: Eukaryota > Viridiplantae > Streptophyta > Magnoliopsida > Caryophyllales > Amaranthaceae > Patellifolia > Patellifolia procumbens. The sequence goes on from CANSGD010000225.1 coordinate 1,317,440, forward strand.
TCAGAAAATTAGTTTTCAAGGTTAAATCTTTAGGGTCGGCAGAGTTACAGTGAGAACCAGCCAGTAGAATCCACAAGTCAACATATAATTATGAAAAAGATTTTACAGGCACAAACCGTTATAGGATCAGGAATGTTACTGTAACGACCAGCCAAGATTATGGAAATAGTGGGTGCAACAAAGGTGTAGGATGCTCCAATCACAGCTGGCAATCGAGTCCCAAATGTTGTTTGAAGTAGTGTGTTCAAACCAGCAACAAAAAGCAATGTCTGAATAACCTCTGCTTTCTCTTCCTATTAAAAGATCCAAACATAAATAATGGTTAGACATTCAACAATTAATAATGTCAGCAGTGAAAAAAGCAAGTTATATCAAGAATTTCATTTTGTTGGTATTAGTTCATCTATCATCATCACCTACCTTTCCTCCTCCCATCTGAGGAACAAGAGCACTAGGAATGAGAACAGTTGTGCCAAGCATCACAATGTAGTGCTGGAATCCAAGAAGGATGGCCTCAGCTGCAAAAGAATCAGCAATTTCGTCAGCTGAACAAAGGAGCTACGGCTTTGCAACTGACATGCAATGCAAGGTTACAACAATCCATCGAAAGAAGCCTTGACGGAAGCAATCATATCATTGATGGTGCAACATATATATGCATTACGAAGAACCTCGTTTATGCTTGATACTAATACCAAATATGCGTCATCAATAAGCCCATTAAACCTTAGACATCATTATGAGTAACCTCATATATGCATGATGAGTAACCCATGTAGGCCATGTTGCACCATCAACTAAAAGTGTGGTGCTTCGGGAGTTAGCGAGAATAAGAAATCAATAAGATGTATGGTACACCACAAAGGACATAAATATTCGATTAATAATCGGAATTATCATCAACCAAGTTGAGGCAATAAGGCATGGGAAATGAAACTGTTTGCAGAATGGCAAGGTGAGAACGAATCCCACAAGCAATCCAAACTAGTAACTAACTACTAATACAGCAAAGAGAAGATGTGGTCAATAATATAATAAAAATCCTTCTACTTCCAACAAGGCCACCATAATTTTGACTCTCACCAAAATTTTCTAAATTAAAAATAAACCCTTTTTTAGTATATAAATAATTAATAAATAAACAAGCTAACCCACCAAAAAATAATAAGAGTATCAACATGAAAACAGAAAAGGAAAATACAGTATACTTTAAGCAAAAGAGATTCAATAATCCATGACAAAGTAGGCAAATTTCATTATTACAACTACCATAAAATCACCTTAATCACTGACATGAATCACCTTCACAAGACTGCTAATAACTTTCCATATAAACACTGGTCTAAACTCTAAACAAGAAAGAACACTAATTAAGAAATATAACCCAAATTTAGAAAATAAAGATAGATACTCACGCCATGGAGGAGGACTAGTAATGCAATAAGACACATTTGGAAGCTGATCTTTTGGTGGGTGTGGTGCTGGTTCATCTGCCTTTGCTGGTGCTGCACCTCCTGCCATCTCTTTCACACCTTCTCTTTCTTCTTTAACTTCACTCTACCCACTTCTCAGTCCTCACTCTACAACTAAAACAACACAAAAAAATCAGTGAATAATGCAAATCTTAACAAAACCCAGATCCAAATTCCTCCTTTTTTTTTTCAGAAACCCAACATGACAGTTAAAACCAGTGTTACCTAATTCACTAATCGCCCTGCGAATTGCAAACCGAGACAAGCGAATTATATGCCATTTTCAGCTACTATTAGCACATATTGGGCAAACCCCGAATTCAAAAAGCGAATTAGATAACACTGAGTTGAACAATTAGAAGCAGAAAACAAACAAACAAACACACACACACAGAGAACAGAACAGAACAGAAATTTCACAACCCAGAAAGCAGAAAACTCAAACTCCTTACCCCAAGTACCCAACTACTCAAAAAGACACTAACTTTACTTAAGGGGAACACACCCACATGTACATCCACTCAATTGATTGAAATAACCTCTTCTAAAAAGATAAAAACAGTAAGAGAAAAGACTGTAAAAAAATACACTAAATAATCAAATTAATGTGACCAAGAAAATGTTAACTTTTTACTAAACTTTTAAAGATTAAAGCAGCAAACTTTAAAGTACCCCACCTAAGATTTTCACCAGTTTAGTTCTTCTTTCTGGTGCAAAACTCTTCTAACCCAGAAAAATAAATTTGTTGCAGGTCACAACTTAACAATGTCCTCTTTCTCAGCCCTCAGCTCAGCTTAACAAGACAACACACCAACTTTCTCTCTCTCTCTTTACTCTTTTTAGTTATGACAAACTATGAAAAATGTAAATCCGAATCACTTCTCTAAGACATGTATCAATACCAATACGCCTTTTTTTAGTAGTGTAATATCGACCCTTTAGTACTCGCTCTTCACTTCACTAACATGTACCAATATAATTTTCGAATAGTGTAATATCGACCCTCTAAAACTCGCTCCTCACTTTACAGTTTCACACTCTTTCTCTCTCTTTACTTCACTCTCTTTCTCTCTCTACAAATAAGTAATTTGTTGAGGGTACTTTTTTTTGCTGAATTTGCTAGAAACATCCCATTTGATTTCTGCTTTCAACAATTTGAGTAATTTCACACCCAGAAATCAATAAAGCACCCCCACTAGTATGAAAACGACGTAGTGTTGTAGTACTACTATGAGGTTAAAGGAAATGACTTTGTTGCCCTTTGACAAATGAGTTTAACAAACTCCATTATTGGTAAAATCTTGACCCTTATGTCTGCAATTTTTTACTCCTGTTTGTACCCTTTTGGTCGTGGGAGAATATTTTATGTAGTACTATAAGAAATTATGTGTAAGCTTCTTATTGGACTACATAAAATTAAATATTTTCCTCGTTTTCTAAAAATTGCAACCGTCGTATTTTTGCGCGTTATAATAACGTGTAACTTTGATCGTTAATATTGTTAATTTTATTAAAAAGTATAGAAAGAGTTAATTTTTTGAAAATAAATATTAAAACATAGCCAATGACATATTACATGCAAACATTTTACTTAAATATTAGTCAAAAATTAGAGTTAAAATAAGATATATAAATAGTATAAAAGTGAAATAGTTCGAATTTAGTTTTAAAAATTGTGGAAGGAAGTAAAATGAACACTTAATAAAGTTGGGTAGTAATTTATTTTGATTAATTATTCCCTTAATTCCTGGTAGTTGCCCATGAATCCCGTTATGACACAACTTGACAAATGTAATTATGTATGAATCAAGTAAAGTCCTTTAAACCTAATCAACTATCATGTGATTTAGTTTAATTATTGTTCTTTGGTGTGGGTGATTGTGACAACATTATTCTATTTGTATTTAAGAATTATGGACTACTCCATTGTTATTCTTTGATAGGGAATTTATTTTAGCTTTAACACTTTGTCAATCAAGCTAGCTAACTAGACATGATTATAGTTTGTGTGCCTCAAAATTTTGATTATGTATGCATATTTGCAAAAAAAAGATCAACTGACTAATGATACACTCGCTTGGTAGACTGGTCTAAGATAATATGTACTTTGGTTAAGATTGGACTTGGTTGAAGAAACCCGAATCTCGGGTCAAGCCGCGAGTTGACTCGGCCAATTGCGACCTCTATTATCCATTATTGACTGAGCAAGACGATAGGAAACATGATCTGATGGTTGTATCATCTATTAGCTAAAACAAAAAGTAGTCGAGTTGTGGGGAAAAAAGTATAAGTATGTACAAATTTCTTTGAAAGTTTAAAAATCATTAAAAACTCTAAAAAATTAGAAAAATATCTAAAAATTAAGTGGTTCGACTAAAAAACATTCTATCATATCATTCAACATTGAACCAGCTCAATAATTAATTATTAAATGAAAAGTGTCTAAGTTGTGCAAGAAAATGAATACTCTATCATTGGACCTTAGATAGCTAGTGTAAAACTTAGTGATGTAATTTCCAATCATCAATTGACATACAACGATTATTGATTCTTTTAATTTCATCTCACATTAATTAATTGCTGGCACAAGATGAATATCACATTATAAACACAAAAACATTGATTGAAGCATAGATGTTTCTCAGCACACATGTATATTGGTTATAGACACCAATTAGCCAGATCATCACTTTTGTTTTGCCTCAAATTGTTATCTAGCTAGCTTTCAGACTTACTATTAGAGTAGTTTTACCAACTGTAAACAGAAGGATAAGGATTTGAGAAAAAAGTTACAAAGTCAACAATAAGTTTCTTTTATTCTTTGGGAAAGAAAGTCGATAATAAGCTAAAGACATGCATGTAAATGCTTCCTTTGCAACTTTTATCAGCACCTTGTATGGTGAGGATCCTAGGATACCCAAGTCTACTTTCTTATTTACAACTCGTTTGAAAACATTTGCGTAATAGAAAGATTTCCAGATATAAGTATATAATTGCATGTACTCCATGCATATAGTATACTCATCACTCGGATATATGATAACTATACTCGTTTTTTAGGTAATTCACATCATCACACTCGAGAAGGAGAATTTCCCCATGTCGTGTAAAACCATTCATTTTGTGTTTGACATATTTAACTTAAGCTACAAGGTATAGGAGTAGAAGGACCATTTAGCAATAAACTTATTTTTGTTGTAATCTTTTTATGATCGTACTAGCCTCTTTTTCCAAATAACTCTCTCTCGCTCTGTCTCTAACTATAGACACCGTTTTGTTCTTTGAGTTTAGAGTTTAAATAGTTGGATCGTCTCCCCAATATATAAGTTAAAACATAGCCATGTGAGAAATTTGCTAAATTCGTCTCAATATATATTTTCAGAGCTTATTCATTCTACACCTAAGTGTAAGATGAAAGGTCTTTTTGCTCATTTGAAATTCTTCCTATAATGAATTATGCATATTGCAATATGTTTCAAATGACCAATAGCAAGAAAACAACATCGGTACAAAATTAGGATAAATGTTCTACTAGTATTTTCATAATATCTACTTCTATACTTCACACAATTACAGATGTAGTGATTTAAAGCAAGATATTGGACATGCACAAAATCAAATAAAGCATACATTACAAATAGAGGTAGTAAATGGAGGGACATAATCAACTTTATCATAATTTGCACCATTGCCCTAATAGATTTCCTAAAGAACATGATTGTTACAATAATGCTCTCTCGTGAACTAAATTCAATTAGGCATTAATATGCAATACTACTTTGCCTCTTTGTTATCATGTGAAAAGACTAAAAGGCAGAAAAAGATTCTCTAACAAAAACAATTAGTGAAAAGGCAAAAGCCAAAGGCATAATCTTCAGAATCCGAAACCCCTCCTCCCTCTTTCTTTCTTATCCTGACACTTTTTGGAGAGCAACTTGAATTGCTAATCTTAAGGTAAATTGTCACTATTGTAATCACTATATTACGAATTGTTACATATTTAAAAACTACTTATTACCTTGGTTGTTAGAATGCTTTGAATCTATCGTTTCGAGTGATGTAAAATATTAATATAAATTAGTGAAAATAACGAACTAATCTAATATGGTAGAAATTAAAACATTTATTATCAAATAAAGTAATATTATAACTAATTTCAAACTTTAAGGTGTTGTAACTAATTATAAAAACGAAACCTACTACTCCATTTTTCAAAGAAAAACCAAGGACAATTTTGGCATTTTTTAATATATAATGAGGATATTTTAGAAATTTAACATCATTCTATAAACGGAAATATGAGAAACAAAAACAATATTTAAGACAAGTAAAATAGAATATAAACACTATATTATAAGGCGGAAAGTACCATAAATGAAAATAAGAGTAGGGGAAAAGTAAAGTTTTGATTGAAAGAACATCAAAACTATAGAGATCCAATGTTTTCCTATTCTTTCTAGGAGGGGGTGACGGGCATAGATTCGCACAATAAATGCTAATTGGTGAGATCAATGTTAAGTCATAGTCATTGATTAGCATAATTGACACTTACAATAAATAATCCAGTACACCTAAATATACACATTAGTAATTTTACCACTTACAAAACAAGTGTCTGTACTGTAAATAACACTTTGGAATCGTCAATAAATTCAAAACCAGTATCTTTTTTTAACATAAGATTAAGATGAGTGTCTTTTTAATACCAAATAAAAAGTACTAAAAACATAGCAAAAGAAAGTGATCGTTATCACTTTTCGTTGTTATATTCATATATATAATAAATTTGCCTTATTTGAATGGGGTGTTTGATAAATTCATAAAACTAGTTGTGGAATCAGAAAAACATAGTATACATTTATTTGTTAATTGTTAGTTAGCTATTAAAGTAGGTAGTTTTCAAAATAATTAACTTTTTATAAAACTAGCTGTGAATTCGAAATTAGAAAAATGACAAAATTGAACTACATTTAACTTTTGAAAGTTACGATTACTTACAAAATCCGTTTTTAATTCTTTCTAAAACACTACTTTAAGTCCTCAAAAACTAAAAGCTATTGCAAATATTGCTTTATACGTTAAAAATTATTTCAAACACTACTTCAACCACCGAAACTATCAATAATACTTCAACAAACACCACTTTCTATTATTAGTAAGTTTCATAGTAGAGGTCTGAGCCGTTGTACCGATCCAGGTCGGCCCAAATATAGTGAGAGATTTAGGAAACTCAAAATAGTAATTTTTAGGCCAAAGCTTGAACATGATTCGTAAAGGCCTACACTGACTCGTGAAATCTAAACAAAATTTGCGAGTTTGGTTTAGTAATATGTGGTTCGACCCAGTTTTCAATCAAGTCTAGTTTGAATGAAAACTAAATCTATAAATCTATCCTAAAAGATGGTCACCTATACGCCCTATACAAAAAAAAGCCTTAGAATGTGTTATAATCACATTAAGAAAATAAGATTTAGGTCTAATCAATTATCAATATATAAAACTAATCAAGTCCACTTATATGAAAACAGTAGTAGAGCTCAGAGATGATCAGATTTAATCGAATCTAATTAATTCAATTCAAATAAATTTAAGTGAAAAAGCACTCTTAAAAAATGATTGCATGGTACCTAATGCCTATGTCGAGATTTTTTTTAAAATTTTTTTTTTTTGTAAGGAGAAGTAGTCCGGATCCCGCTCGGGTCCTATTGGGGCGGACACTTTAGAGTAGAGGGAAAGGGTAAGAGAAATCCCTAGGGATGGCAGGCGGGTAATATTTGGTGGGTTTCGCACCGCACCCGCCCCAGTTGGGGCGGGGATGGGTATAGGTTTAGTGGGTGGTGGGTGGGTATGGGTATGAAAAGCTCTACCCGCCATGGGTAGTGGGTAGGTGGTGGGTATGAGAGTAAAACCGCCCCATACCCACCCGCCCCGCATCCGCCCGCCCAATACCCACCTATTTTAATTTTTAGAAATTTTATTTTTACCATATAACCCAAAAGTCCAAAACCCACCCATCATTTTAATTTTTTTTTTAAAAATTAAAGCTATACAAATTACAATTTAATGATTTGTAATTACTGATAACTCTCTTACTGCCTTATTGCCTTACTCACTTACTGCCTTTTCATTGTAGAGGATGGCAGGAACTTTTGGGTTGATGATTTCGGGCTTTTAGCTGAAATTGGCTTGCTAAAAAGCATAAAACGAATTAAATGTTCGCGGGTAACGGGCGGGTGACAGGCGGGTATGGGGTAGGTAAACCCAGATAGGTGGTGGAGGTGGGGATGGTTTTGGGGTCATACCCACGTGGGCAGGCGTGGGTATGAGATCTTTACCCACCATGGGTGGAGGGTAGGTGGTGGGTATGAAAATTTTAGGTGGGTATGGATATGGGGGAGGGGGTCCCCGCACCCGCCTGCCCATTTTGCCATCTCTAGGAATTCTTATCCTAAAGTGCCTTTAATGGAGTTTGGACCCCTAACCTTGAAATTGGAAGGGTACAATTCTTTTCACTAGACGAAGTATTACTTGATGGCTATGTCGAGATTGAGCAAAGCTAAATAGAGTGCTAGTTGGAGAGTACAATATAGCGGTGCACTTGATAATTGAAATGAGAAAAGAGAGAGTGAGGAAGCTGCACAACAACACAAACAATGAGGAAGAAGACAAAGTGAAGAACGTGGGTGTTGCTGTCAGTGGCTTACTAGGTACCCAAATCCCACACACAAATCCGAGGGAGTAACTTAAAATAGTATGACCAAATAAAAACTGGACGCTTTCATGCCTGCATTTTTTTATTTCTTTTCATCATTAATTCATTATTCAAATCCCTTGTGCTAGCTTCTTCCAGACTTCAAACTCAGTCTCCAATCCTTTGAGCTTTTCCATGAACGTGTTTGGTAAATAATTTTTAGATAATTTTTAATTAATTTTATTATTAATTTGAGAGGTTAAAATGATAAAAATAGAAATAAAATTCCAATCTTCATTAAGATTGTCGAGATAGGTGTTTTGAAAACGTTTTCAAGTTAGGCTTGGCCAAGGTGGCGACTCGGCCAGGGTTAATGATCTCTTGTATGCTTCTCTGCCTAGTAAGAGGGGTAGAATTAAATCTAATATAAAATTTATTTAATTTTCGCTAGTTGAACAAAACTTACAGAATCGTATAAAATCGTAAGTAGAATCGTATGGTCATATTTGATTCGTGGAATCCTATAATTCGACAGTAGGATCGCAATTATAACAACAATAGGGACGCGTGCGTTAGCACACACTCCAATAACTAGCTACTTAAAATTGAATAAGGGAATAATATTTTAGATGTGTGGGAAAGATTTGTTATGAAAATCGAAATGTCAAACTTAAACATTGTTGGGGAGTATACAACTACGAAAAACAAGAAAATTCAATTTCGTGGATACCAAGTTAGGTAAGTCCGTAACCGAGTAAGGCTTGGTCAGTGGAAAAGAGATAACCTTACAACCTTGAGGTTGGGGTTCAATCCCACTAGGGGCACTATGAGAATAGGATTTCCTTATCATTTTCCCCTCTCTCCAAGTACCTGGCCCATTAGGACACGAGCGAAACGGATTATTTTGAGTAAAACGGACATAGTTGAGATTATTCCAGTCAATTTTTCCTAACTAAAATAAGATAATTTGAGTCAATAATTACAAACATTAATAAATATGACTAACTTGAAAGTGAATAGCAAAACATTAGATCATAATGTACGAGTATTGTGAATGATTGGCTAACCTGTTTAGGTTGTCTGACACTATTATATATATAGAGGAATAAAATCGTCTTTACAAGACTAAGAGTCTAATTATCAAATTACCCTAATACACCCCCTCAATCTTTACGGGGGGAATCACGGATAGATTGGAACAATGTTTACAAAACAACTCAGAAGAAAGACCCTTAGTAAAAATATCAGCAACTTGCAACTGTGTCGGAACGTGCTTGACCTGAAGTCCACCTTTAGCAACCATCTCACGAACAAAATGATAATCAACATCAATGTGCTTACTACGATCGTGATGAACAGGATTGGCAGTAAGATACATAGAAGAAACATTGTCACAATAGAGAATGGTAGGCCGTCGATGAAAATACCCTAAATCAGCCAACAATTGACGAATCCAAATTGTTTCGGTTGCAGTGTAGGCAACAGCACGATACTCAGCTTCAGTAGAAGATTTCGAAACAGTAGGTTTCTTCTTAGAGCGCCAGGAGATCAAATTCTTTCATAGGAAGACAACATAACCAGTAGTAAAACGCCGAGTGTCGGGACACTCGGCCCAATCAGCATTAGGGGTGAGCAAAAAAGTTGGGTACCCGGTTCCAGACCCAGAATCGGTTGGAACCGGCGGTTCCGGAACTGGAACTAGATCTGTCGGGACTGGGTCTGGGTATCAAATATTAGGAACCGGTTGGAAGTGGGTCCAATTCCGGGTAGTGAAATTATATACCCGGTACCCACTGGGTACCCGTTTCAACCGTTTCAACGAGCGATTTTTTTTACATGAATGCATATGTAACGTATGCTTAAGACTTGAAGGTTTTTAAGACTAACTTGTCAATGAAAGTATCAAATTATGTTATGTATGATGCTTATATTTAGCTAAACAAGAAAAATATAGCTTTTGAATGTAATTGAGTAGCGGGTACCCGGTATTGGAACTGGCTAAATTGACCAAATAACAATCACTTTTGTGGGACTGGGTACCCGGTCAAGGAACCGGTCCCGGTTGGTTCCGGTTCCAATTCCAAAAATTAAGGAACCGGTCCAACCGGTTCCGGTTCCAAGTTTTGGGTACCCGGTCCAACCGGTTCCGGTACCGATTCCGAGCAATATGACCGGGTACCCGGTTATGCTCACTACTAATCAGCATCAGAGTAGGCAACAGTCACAGTAGGAGAGCCAGTACTATGAAGAAACAACCCATAATCAGAAGTTCCCTGCAGGTACCTGAAAATTCTTTTCCCAACATGAAGGTGAGTAGTACGAGGCGTATGCATAAATTGAGAAACCGAATTAACAGCATAGGCAATATCAAGACGAGTCATAGTCAAATATTGTAATGCACCAACCATACTACGATAATCTGTGGGATCAGCAAGAAGTTCACCGTCTAAGAGAGAAGAGTGACACGAGAGACAACAGGAGTACATACAAGTTTGACAGTATGAAGATGAAATTTATGAAGAAGATCAACAACATATTTGTTTTGAGACAACATCAAACCCCGAGTAGTACGCAAAACCTGAATGCCTAAAAAATAATGCAAATCACCCAAATACTTCATAACAAACTGAGCAGAGAGAACACTGATAAATTTTTGAAGCAAAGAGGAACTACGACCTGTAAGCACAACATCATTAACATATAGTAAGAGAATGATAATATGACCACTATTTTTGAGAGTGAACATGGAGGTGTCACAACTGCTGCACTTGAAATCAATAGAGAGTAGAAAGTTGCTGAAACGAGAGAACCAAGCTCGAGGAGCTTGCTTTAAGCCATAAATGGATTTTCGTAACCGACAGACATGATGTGGTTGAGAAGGATGTTCAAAACCAGGAGGCTGACGCATATAGACTTCCTCATTGAGGAAACCATGAAGGAAAACATTTTTAACATCGATTTGACGAATAGGCCATTTAAAAGTAGCAGCAAGGGTGAGAACTAAGCGAACAGTAGTAGGCTTAATTACAGGACTAAAGGTTTCAAAGTAGTCAATACCTGCCTGCTGATGATTACCAAAAACAACAAGCCTGGCCTTAAACCGCTCCACAGAACCGTTAGAATTATATTTAATCTTATACACCCACTTACAACCAAGAGCGTTTCTATTGTTGTTGCGAGGCACAAGTTCCCATGTATCATTCTTAATTAAGGCTTCATACTCATCACGCATGGCTTGTTGCCAACGTGAATCTTTAGACACTTGCTTAAGATTAGACGGTTCAGACTCAACAACATCGGTTTTTAAATTCATTAAATTTCTAGTTAAAATTAGACCCATGGCTTATTTTGTAACTAATGTAATATGAAGCGGAAGTCAAAAAAAATTCATTTTTCTTGCCACAATGAGAAACACAATCTTTCCATTAGCAATATAGTACGAGAAAACATGTTGTAAAAGCTGCAAAGTCCAAGTTTAGATGGGGCATGAAAAATGGGCCCCATTATCTTAGCCCTATATTTTCAGGCTTTTGGTTCTTTGGATGCCTCCAAAAGCCCAAAGGTGTATAAGTGGTCCAATACATTACAACTTTCAATGCACCCCTTTTTCTTCAATTTCTATTTCCCTTTTTATTCTAAGTTTTAGGCCTTTATTTTTCTTCAATTTTTATTTCCTTTTTCATTTTGAGTTTGTGACCTTAAAGGCCTACAAGAGTAAGGGTGCTTTGTGTAGTGTTGTGTTGTGTCATTTTCTGCATCATCAATTCTCTGCTGCGTCTCATCATCTCCAAAGGTAGAGTAGGAAGTTAGGAATGTAGGGTTATATGGTCTTGGTGTGGAAAGATGGAATGTAGCTAACTAGCTATGCTAACCTAAAAGTAAAACCTAATACACTCTATAGTTCGTACCTATTTCGGCTATTGAGTTTTGGTTATTCTTTTTAATTTCTGGTTTGGTATAATTGTTGAAAAACAAAAATGGTAAAACCAGATAGAAGCAAAGCGAAATTAAAGTAGTGTTCTTTCTGGTTATTTTTTACAAGGCATCTTGAAGCCCATCCAAGAATGGAAAATGAAGCGAACATAAAGCAGAAATGAGTACCTATCGTTTTTTTTATTAGTAGAGTAAAATGACTTGTTTGAACGTGACAAATGATTTACGATATCTTTATTTGTTTTCTAATAGTTAGATCTATGAAAATTTAGAAGAAAAAAAACTTTCTAAGATAGAGATTTTATAGCACTAAAAACTTTCTAAGATAGAGATTGTATAGTACTTCAGTTTTGTTCTTCCGTTTTTGTAATTTGTTGCTTTGAAATAATAGGGTGTTGCTTCTTTGTTAGTATGGGAGAGATGAATTCTTGTTAATGAAAGTTGCCTTTCAATCCAATGCTTCCTCTATCAAAATCCCACATGTAGGTTTGACACACTAATTCCTCTAAGTAATGAAGATTTCCGGGAATAGACTACAAAGTTCATATCATGACAAAAAACAAATTCAGATAAGTTATGCTTTACAAGTCATATGGGAAAGTTTATGCACGAAATATTGATCCATCACTTTGGAATCTCGATTCTCAAGTGGGTAAGTTTTAACAACTTTTAACATGGTCTTTCTAGCTTAAAAACATGTTTCAGAACAGGTCAATCAAGTGTAAGGTGCAAATACAAGATGTAATAAGAGCTTAACGCACCTTTAGGGGCGTTTGGTATGTCATGGGGATAGGGATAATGGTTGGGATAGGGATAAAGAATTTGTAAGTGGGATAAGGATAAAATCAGAGTAATCCCATGTTTGGTATGAGTTGGGATAAAATTAGGGATAAATAATGAAGTTACTTAAATAACCTTACTAATTTTCGCATTCTCTCCTCCTTCATCCTTTTTCATTAAGGATGTTTGTAATTTAACCTCTTATCCTTTTCCTCATCTCTTATACCCCCCTTAGGTATAATTTTGGTGGGATAACTTGAGTTTTTATCCATATCTCTATCCCACCAAAATTTACAAATCCCCCTAAACAAACATGAAATAAGGGTAAGGAGGGACAAAAAATCCTTATCCCTACCCCTTATCCCTAAACAAACAAGCCCTTAAAGTTAATAAATTTTGCGAGATTTCCTATGCTCCGCCTTGTGAAACATTGAGAATTGTTAACCCATCAAATAATTGGTCTAGTATCTCACTGCCTTAAAGTTGTGATATCAAACTAATTTGAGAGAAAAACTTCCCATATTTACCCTCATTATCAAGTGCTTGACCCGCAAATACAAGATCAGAAAAACGTAAGGATTCAGATTTAGTTATTTTTCTCCTTATCCTTTAAAAAAATGTCAACCCATTCGGAATAAAATTGACCAAAGTTCTTCAGTCTTATTCTTACAAATGTACCCAATATCAAAATTGACCACACAAAGTTGAAGCATGTCCTGAAATGCAGTAACAAGGTGCCACAACATTCATACAAAAACATATGGCCATTTTGAACAAGCAGAAATACGATCAAAATACTCCAAGAGTGAAAAAAGAATAAATCTACTATGTTGGAAGCTTATTTCTTCCCTAGCAACCAAAATATGACTCCTCAAGCCATTCGATTGAAACAATCAACCATGGCAGTCAAAATAACATCTGGCGAATAATTATTTTTCCAATGGGATCGACCCATATTCAATACATGGAAAAGAACGCTGCTCTCTAGTTGATAACATCAAGGACCAGCTTACGAGACTTGACGACAGACCACTTCAAACGACGGTAGTATGCGGCTTGAAGTAATGCCAGTGACAATACAAATATCCACTTGAATCCCATCTGCATAAAATGGCTCAAGATTAGACTAGTAGTTGGCAGACAATTCATTTACCAAAACCACTTGGAAGATTGCATACCAGTTTCCTCTCTTCCATCTCTGGCTCCGCTGCCCATGATAAGAATGTCACAACATCTTTGCCCATCTGCACCAATAACAACAAAAACTTAGGCACACTTCATGCAAAGAGTGGCCAACATGCTGCTGAGGTAATACGTTCACTTGTAAAAAGCAAACAAACTTCTGGGGAAGAAAAAGTACTACCTGAGCCTCTGTTGCAGGAACACCGTCCTCGTACTCAACAGCTCCATCATTAAGCATCTTAGGCATTGCAATTGCACCCCCAGGGAAGTATGGATTGTAGTGCAACCCTTCTCGGATCTACAAAACCAGTGAGGAAGCTCAATAGTGGAGATGAGAAGAAATAATCAAAACGCTGAGGAACAAGACAATAAAAACCCATCAGACCCCCTGAAGTGGGAGCCTCAAGAGGCATTGCTGTAATAAATGGCATTAAGCCCAGAACAACGGAGTTGTTTAGAGAAAAGGGACAGTGCACAGATCTACCACCAAGAACAGAAACAGTTATGATTCCAGTTTTGGTACCAGACTACTATACTGACAATCAGGAGTGTATGATTTTTTAAGACTAAGTAAGAGATTGCACTCCACAAATGAAGAGCTTCCTGCAAATTCGTCACAAACCATTACCGAAAAAGCTAGTGACTCTTTCTGAAACAGTCTCTACCAATTCCCACTAATTAGGTGTGTATCTGGAAGTCTCCAGACAGTTCTTCAGTGGGACTCCGGATTCTCAATAGTCAATTCTAGTTATTGCCATGGGTGTCATACAGCAAAGGGTTAAGGAAAAAAACTTAAGTGATATGTACTTGGTGGGCAATCACCTTTACTATCTTTTGGAGCATATAGGGAGTTAAACTCTATAAATTACAGTGCAAGTCATGCGAAGTCTAGCAAAGGCGCCACCAGTTGGGGAAAGACAGATCTCCAAATTTTCACGGGTGGATCAAAATCCAATTTTCACTCCTTCAAAATTAAACGGTATCCAACTACCTTAGCTCCATATAGCATTTTCACACTAGTCCAAGATATTATACAACTCAGTATTCAATGCAAGGAGCATGAAAAAAAGTGAGGTCAGAATTTTAGCTTTGCATGCATCTTTCATGTTCTAACATCCTAGTATGGTTGTATTCACCATCCTCACTCATTATCCACTTATCCAATAATCTCCTTTCCAACTACAATGGCAATTCAATAGTTAACCATCTGAATCATCCTCTCTTCTCCAAGGTACAATAGCTAAATCCTGATACCCTTAATTCCCAACTAACCGTCCACAATAAAATTCTTTGCTACAAGATTATGAAAAGTAAACCCTAAATGAGAAGACAGAATGGTAAAATACTTATATAAGGTTCAAAGTTCAAAGAGCACTGTGGGTTGGGAAGACAGAATACAGATTCATCTACTTGTGTGCTAAAATGGCTTTTACCGGGTCAACATTTAATATCACTTTAAGTAGGTCCCATCACTCAAAGGTAGTTAACTTTCCGCATGCATCTACCTTTGTTCCAATAAAATGTAGCCGAAGATATCAGCAAGCGATCTGTTGCTCTCTAGATCTAATCGCGAATCTGAAAGCCACCGGCTTATTACTCCAGCGATCACATTTTAGTAAGTAAAGCTCAAGAATTCTACACCAGCTGGTGGACTGAGCATCTTCAATGGCACTGCTGGTGGCTGGAGAATTATCTAAAGTTATAATCCATCAAGCACAGGGGGGATATCAACAATTCTCTTGATCTCGAGATTCATTCGACTTCCAAACCTATCATAATATTCTACCAAGCCTGTAGACACACCTCAACATTAGCAGGGCATGTTTGGGCAGGTTTACACGGGAAAGAGAAATGAAACCAACAGTTGCACAGGAACACGAGTTTCCAAATCATTTCTGAGCCATCAACCATGTGAAGGAACACAGAGAGTTCATATTTTTCTTTAAGAGGATACTATGCTATTTCCAATACAACTAATATGACTCATGAAGAAGAATTGGATTCTACACAAGCAAGCACTGTAGCTATTGATCAGCTACATTCCAGACAGTTATTATTAAGATTCATCAGACGGTAAAGCAATGAAAGTATTACACACCGCAACTCCTGCAGGTGGGTCACGGTAACCAGTTAGCAGAGCAAATACATAGTTCTGACCATTGTGTCGAGCCTGCGAGAAAAGTAAATGGAAAAATCATTAGCCACAAGCAAACAAGCAAACAACGATGTTATGTCGTCAAGAAGAATGAGAGGCAAATTAGCATACCTTGGTAATAAGACTTAAATCAGGAGGATATGCCCCACCATTAGCAAACCTAGCTGCTTGCTCGTTAGCATATGGCTGAGGAAATCGGTCACTGAGTTTACCAGGTCGAGTAAACAATTCACCCTCATCATTAGGTCCATCAACCACCTCAATCTCAGCAGCCATAGCTTTTGTCTCCTCCTCAGTGTATGCTACACCCACCAAATCACGGTAAGAAATCAGAGACATTGAGTGGCATGAGGCACAGACCTGCTGGTAAACCTGGTGTCCACGACGAATCCTAAACACAAACAAAAAAATAAGCTACCATAACAAAATACATTTTCAAAAGCCAAAATATTCTAAAAAGGTGACAGGAACTCACGAAGCATGGTCATATGAGCTGAGAATGCCACTGTGAGGCCAAGGGTAACTTGGGCATTCTAGGCCATGTTCAGCTTCATCTGCAGATGCGACAGTGGCAAAACTCAAAAGCCCTGTAGCACCTGCTCCAAGGAGAGCGAATGCTCTCAAGACTTTTGCCCCAGAAGCTCCAACGCCTTCTTGATCTTTCGAGACCACAGATGACAAAGCTGGAATTGCCTACAGAACCATGGAAAACAACAATAATAGCTCAAGAGTTGGCATAACATTATAATAAAGTAGCCAGCACCAAAAACTTCACAAATTTCATATATTACCCTTTCAGCCTATAACATTACACATTAAGCACCTATTGTTAATTTTGCCGTTAATTTTAGCACCATGTGCTTATGTGGCATGGTCTAGAATAATTTGAAATTAAGAAAATCCAAATTGTCACCCGTGACCCCACCACTAGTCCCATTTCAGAGGTGGAAAAAAAAGTATTCTGATAATATCTAAAATAATAGAAGATTTCAGAAAATGCTCAATATTCCTCCCACAAAGAAATCCAATCTCCATAAAACTCCACAAAACTTCGCACACATTGAACTAAATCCTCCTTCCCCCTCTTCTCTTTCCCAAGGCCTTGTCAACCATTAAACGGCTTATACTACACCCCCACTTTAAAATCCTCAATCTATCCCAATCCCTTTCTAGTCAAGCAACTAGCTCACAATAGCATGCAAACAAAGATGGTTCTGGCAAATAAGCGAACAAAGGGCTTAAAGATGAAAGTATAAAAACAATTCTGACCCCAGGAATTGCAACTTGCTATGGACAATTGCTCCCAAATGCCACACAGTGTCCATCAAGCCTCAGAAAAAAAAATCCCTCTATTCTACAATTGGTACTTTATTTAAAGCAGCAGCTTATGATCTATGATAACATAGGTATGCCCTTTGCTAGTCAAACAGATAGCTCACAGTAGCATGAAGGTGAAGATGGTTCTTGCAAGAAACAGAACTAAGGGCTTTAGAGTGAAAAAATCAAAGCAGTTCAGACCACAAGAACTGCGCAATTTTGTGTATGGTTTCACAAAAAGAAAACAGACAAATCAAGGCTCGAATAAAAACCCTTTATTGCAGTCATTACTACTATAATTAAAAAAAGGTCATTATTACTGAAAAACATAGGAATTCAAGCCAGCGGGAGGACAATAGAACAATTTGGAAGATAATAATTACATATCAACTAAAAGAGGGGAAACAAACAAGCAAGCAAAACAAAAGCAACATTTTATATATTACCTACGAGACAAGTTCTACAAAATGAGAGAAAATGAGCTACAACATATTGTACTTAACTACATGTTTCATAGAGATAAGATTTTTCATATGAATCAACAATTATGATTAAAGTAAAGTTTAGTTTCTTGACAGAACTTCGCAACCTGAATGCCACAACAAAGGCATACACTATAGGGGAATTTACATAATATTGACAAGCTAGGAGGAAATTTATGTGCAAGCACTAAATCTATATAAGAAAAGTTAGATCTTGTTTACGTATATAAAGAAGTATATGGGGGATCTTGAAAGAGAAGGAGAATATGATACATTTTCCAACCATTCCTAAAAATATTTCAGAGATTAACGCCGGAGAAGTTCAATAACTTTCCAGATAGCTAAAAATGGGTTATGAGTCAATTTCAATGTTTAGTCTCTTCAAAATCTATGATGGCCCATCCCATTTAGATAGGGATGAATAGAGGATTGGAGGGTGGTGGGATGGAGAAGGGAAAAAGATTAGAGCCGCCATGGATGATCAATTGGGTTTGGGTATGAAGTTGTATTTGAGCATAACCAACCCATTCCATATTCACCAACCGTGCCCTTACCCTCCTAAAGTGCCAAAGAGACCCTGCCTCAAGCATAGATTGAAAGACACTAAAGATAACAGAACATGGAATATGCCCATACATGAGGAACTATAACAATAACAACTAGCACAAACATCCCAGAGATTATTGGATAGAACAATTTCAGCATTGATGCATCATAGCTCACCGTCATAATCGATCGCATACACCACCAACAATCGATATGTCCACATCAGCGCATCCATAAATTTACATTTTTGTAACGATTGAATAAATATGATATACAAACCACAAAAGCACTACACTTTTCTCTCGCAAATCAACAATCATAAATCAAACCACCTTAATCCCCATTCCCTACTAATCAATAAAAAGAAATACACCATATGACCAGCTCATTTTTACGTAGGACTAATTCATACCTCCTCCGTTTTCTTTTTCTATTGCAACATTTACACCTTTACACTAATAACTCACCACTCACCTTTAACCGTCTCTTTTGATTAAAAAAATAAAGAAAAATATAGTCATCGTCAAGATCTCATTACATTCATCACGATATATCAATGGTTAAATTTATCGCAACGGTGATTGTGAAACTCTAAACAATATAGCAATAAATTTGAGCAACAATAAACAAGAAAAAGTTACAATAATTACAGTGGAATGAGAGTGGAGCTTCCTCTTAAGACCATCTCATTTCCACGTAGGACAAATTCATACTTCCTCCGTTTTTGTTACTTTCCTTCCTATTGCAACATTTAGACCTATGTTACTTTGACACCTTCATTTGCCTCAAAAATTGAGTGTCGTGTTGTGTCGGTTCTTTCTAAACCAAAAACTTTGACTTTCTCTACAAAATAGCCGAGTCAGATACTTCGACACTCGTATCCGAGTAGACACTTAATCCATGTCAACGCAACATAGATTAAAACCGTTCCACCATTCACACACACACACCTTTAAACCATCTTTTTCAATTTTCAAAAATAAAAATACATTCAAGAGCTTGTTAGCTTTGTCTCCATATATACTTCCAAAACATGAAAATTATATGCTATAAGTCTATAACCTAAAGTAAATTCAAGGATATTATTCATATTAATGATTAGCGCATTCGCAAACGTGAAACTCTAGACATTGCAATCGATAACAAAACAAATATAGCATTAAATTTGAGCAATAATAAGCAATAAAATAACGTTAAATAATAATTACAGTAGAATGAGAGTGGAGCTTCCTCTTAAGAATCTGCTGAAGCAATCTACCTCCAGCCATTATCGCAGCTAACCTACCTGCAAATCAAAAACCAAACCCGATCAAAATCAATTCAAAATCACGAATCAAATAACACGATCCATTTCGGATCCGATAACCAGATCGATGAACCCGAATTTTTCAGATCGGATAACAAAAATTACACAAAAAAGAGAAGGAATTACTTGACGGAAAGAGCGGCGGCGGAGACGGTGGTTGGAAGAGAAAAGAAGTCGTCGGAGAAACGGAGAGGTGGAGCCCACGGCGGAGGAAGGAAGGGAGAAGAAGAAGAAGTTTGCAAAAATGGAGTGATTTTGATTATTTTTAGGGTTCACTGGATAATATAATATGTATGTGCCCAATTTGGAGGAGAGAAGGTTGAAAATTTAATAAATAGGAGAAAATGATATAAAAGAGAGTGGTGTGAGATTCGAACTTGGGGTGAGAGTTTGGAAGTTGATTTAATGTGGTGTATGTAATGTAAGTAATTAGCGATGAGGAGGTTTTGTGCGTGGCATGAGCTACATCGCTAGTATGTAATTGTATGATTATATTTTCCATATGTATTGCTTAATAATGCCTATAGGCTAATAGGAGCAATTAAAAATAAATTATTGGATTTGACAGTAATGTATAATCTGTGTATAAGAGTATATGACTATAAAGAGATTATTATGAGCGACAGACTGATTATAAGAAATACTTCCTCCATTTTTTTTAGTTGACACGTTTTGACTTTTGACACTATTCACATAATCTACTTTGACTATCTTTTGTGATTTATACATAAGAGAAAATATAGTCATGTGGGGTCTTGTTAGATTCGTCTCATTATATATTTTCAAAATATCATATTTTTATAATATTTACTCATCAATTTTCCAAGATAAAAGTGATTGAAATCACGCGTTGGCAAACGTGATAAAAGAAACAGGTCAACTAATAAAAAACGGAGGAAGTATAATTATAGCAGGAATGAGAGTTTGATTTTAGTATGAATATAATTATACCACGTGTATTGCACGTGGTTTGTGATAAGTAGTTGTTGATCAATTGAGGATGTTAGAGTGTAGAGAAAATACTTAGGAAGAGACTAATAAGGTATGACTATCACTGATACCAAGCTCTATTGGTGTAGTTGGTTGGAGATTCACTTGTAACTTCAAGGTGATAGGATCAAATCCTCTTAACTGTGGTGCTTGGAGGTAGGGACTTCTCTTATCATTCCCCTACTTCTAAGTGTCTGGTCCGCAAATGTTAAACTAGGACACAAAACTGGTTAAGATTTAAACAAGATATTTCTCTTTACTAATAAAAAACTATACACCTAATTTCCAAACTTTTGGGTCTAGGACTGGAATCGAGGTTAATAATGTGCTTGAATAACCAATTTTGTGATTGGGATTTTGGGTGTTCAGATACTTTTGCTTAACTCTTTTCGTAGACACCTTGTGCTCTCACATTGTATTCAGACACCTCATGCGCTCACATTGTCATACAATGGAGGTCAGGTTTCTCTATACTCCTTCCCTAGTAACTCTTTTGCTTAATGTTTCAAGACATCGAGTGTTCTCATATTGCCATGCAATGATTGGTATACTCCTTTCTTTGTTATTAGTTACAACATAAACATATTGACTTACTATCTTCGATTGTATACTAGTTCAAGATATAACATTTGATATTTACGAGATGAAAGATTGACAAAGATAAAAAGAGCTACCTATATGTTGAGGAGAGAAAACAGAAAAAACATATTTACCAAAAAGAATTGTGTCGTAACAAAATTAAAACTTCCTAAAAAGAGAAGTGTTACAACTAATTTGAAACGAAGCATACAAATAAAGAAAACCTCCTCAGGGGGAACGACCTTAATCAGCTAGAACCTAAAATACAATCAAGGTCTGGACCTGAATATCACTCAATAAGCATAAAGGAATGAACAAGATGCCGCAAATCACCAAATACGAAAATGCTATAAACTTAAACCTAGTCAATTTCCTGATATCCTCATAATATCTAACTAGTTACATATCATGTAGTAAAGAGAAGATATACAAGGCCTTTCAGATATTCGACAATTTCGGATCCACCAAGTTTTGAACTTCCATATACTCTATCAACAAATGTTATGGGAACCTCTTCAATATGATAGCCTTGTCTTGAAGCTCTAACAATCATCTCCATTTGAAACACATAACCTTTACTGACACAGGAGCTGATGAGATTTTCAAGGACAGATTTTCTATAAAGCCGAAAAGATCCGGTCAAATCTGAGACCCCTGGCCAAAGAATAGTGTGAGCAAGTACATTTGCCCCCCTGCTAGTAAGCTTGCGCATAAGATTCCACCCATGTACACCACCATCCTTAACATATCGGGTTCCAGTAACTATACTTGCACCCGTCTCCATCTGTTTCTTGATGAAGCTTGGCAAGTACTTTGGCTGCGAGGGAAACAAATAATAGGTCAAGGCAGATTCAAGATTCTAAACATTATACTTCATAATCAATCAACACATAACGAAATTTGTCCAACAGCCAACCAGATATTACGCTTCCAACTGTCTCTGCTATTTGCTAGTACTTGTTTTCAGTTCACATTTTCCTTTATGGAACATACTAGAGAAGCCATACACAATCCACTGTCCCAAACAAGGTAAGTTTACACTCTAGCATGGAAACTCTAAATGAGAAGTTATAAGATCATGATCTAAGGGTTACAAACAAACTCCTTCCTAATATTAGAAGAAAGCAACAGAGCAACTTATCAGCTGTGGAATTAAATATCATCACATCCAAAAAGGTTAGGCAGGTATGCACTATCATTATACATTTGTATCCACATAGAACCGAAAGAATTAACAAATACATGTAGACGAGGTAAGGTAAGATTTAATACCAAGTCCAAAAAAAATTAATTTCAAACATGTTAAAGCATACATACATGATGCGAGAGATCAGCATCCATAATTACAACAAAATTGCCAGATGCATGCTTCAAGCCATGAGCATATGCAGTTCCTGCAAAATGACAGAAGATTACATGTTTTTCTCTCATTTCAATAAACACCAATCGTCAATACGGAAAAAGCATACCTAGCCCAAGCTTTTTCGGTCTAGCGGCCAAAATCTGAGAAAAAAAGGGAATGTGATCACGACAAAAATCTTCAACCAGTACAACCATGTAACTTGGAGATAGATGCTGTTACACTTACTATCCGATCATCCCCATATACTTGCTGCAATTGTTTAACAATTTCTTGAGTGCCATCTGGACTTCCATCATCCACGACTATAATTTCAAAGTCAATATCCCTATATAAAGTGATCAACAGACACTACACCATGAACTTCAAGTCAAAGTATTGATGTCTTTTGCTGTATTAAACTTTTCAGCAACAAAATTATGGCAATAGAGCTCATTTTACAATCCCTAGCAATTCCGCAGCAATCGATTGTTTCTAGCATTTTCACATGCAAGTAAACCATATTACAAATGCCAAATATGCCAATAAAATACAGACATGTATTATAAGAAAAGAGGTTAATACAAGAATTGGAAATGTCTTTGCTAGCTTATAGAAGGCTAAACAAGTATTCCATGGAAGCTTTCTAAATCTCGTGATTCTCATCTCTACCATTAAAAATATTAATGTGTTTTCAAAAAAACAAGTTAATGCATGCAAAATCCCCAGTTAATAACGCTTTCTATACCGTCTGAACCAATAAAGAAAGCACACAAGTCCAACAACAACGGTATACAGCTGGACAAGTTATGAGCTGGGTACTGTTGTGTTGTTGTGCCTGAAGCCCTGAATATTCAGATGAAAGATAAGGCTCAGGCAAGGAGAAATTCAAGATAAGATCTCCACTCTCCAGTGATTAGTACGCATGATTATCATGTCTTCTGAGTAGAAATTACTACTTGTTTCAAACTCTGACGCAGGGGCAACCTACATTTGTTGGATGTAATGTCTGAATTATTAAGATCCTTAAGAGCTAAGACGCATTCAGCTCTCTAAATATTGTGAATCAATTTGGAAGAGATCTCCCGAAAATAAATTAGTGCACACTTCCGTCAATTTATAGGAGAAAGATGACCATACTGAAAAGCCACAATTTTCCCTCAACTAAACTAAAGGGAATGTTAATACAAGCTCGTAATACTTTTCAGCATTATTTTCAGCTTTCAGGCTTTCACTCATGAAAAAGGATTATGGGAACAAAAGGGTTTAGAATGGATATGTTGTTAGCACTAACATGGAAGATTTACTAAAGGCTATTGGACTTCCTCCGCTCAACAACTCCCGCATGGCAACAAAGAGCAAAACACATGATCTACAACAGATAACTACACTTACAACAGCTGACAAGGATAGGCCAATGAAATTTAAGGAAATAAATTAAGAATTCCATGGGCATGAAACAATCAACCCACATTTGCTCTTTTCTTTAACTGGCCCAACTTTGACATCTGTAACTCTAATTTCAGATACGTATCAAAATTACAAAAACATACAAGTTTCAGTATCATCTCTCTCACCGTACTCTGGAATAACAATGAGCTTCTAACAAATCCAATTTCTTTTACAAAAACACTATCCTCCATAAGTAGGAAAGAGCAATTACATTACAAGTACTAAAATCGTGAGCATACAACAGCATAGTTACAAATGGAGCAACCAACCCCATCTTGCAAGCTTCAAAAGACCGAAGGCAAATAACTAGTACGATCAGCTCAACCCTTCAAAGATGCAGTAGTCTTACCTAGAGATCATAGGTTCACATCCAAGGCCACCTTACAACGCCTTGTTAGGAGGCTTCAGTTAAGAGTATCAATTCAAAAACAAATCCACCCTCTCAAGCACCTTAGTCCCTACACCTAACTCAATAGGAGTATGTCTTCTAGTTAAACTACATTGAATTACGGAAAATAGTGGCTGAAATTAATAAGAATATCCCAAATGGCCACAACCCTCGATTCAATTATTCAAACAGCTACAAAGTAGTGGCTTCCTTAAGATTTCACCGAAAAATTATTAATGAAATCATCTAATCGAACAAAAACAAGAAGGGCAAATTCATCAATGATCATGTAACAATCTAAAGTCCCTAATCACGTCATTTACCAAACCTACGTCTTTGAACAATACATAGTTTAAGCGTTTGACGTTGATCTATACAAATTTATATGAATTAGCGGCTTCCTTAAGATTTCGCCCAAATTTTTTTCAATGAAATCATCCAATCAAAACAAAACAAGAAAGGTAACCTCATCAATGATCATCTAACAATCTAAAGTCTCTAAGTACATCATCTACCAAACCTAACCCTTTGAACAATACATAATTCAAACATTTGAAGTTAATCTACAAAGTTTTACATCAATCAGACATTCTACAACAACTAATTAATAAATTTTGATTAATAATTCTGCAATTAAGATTAAATAAAGCCAATCAAAACAAAAACAACAAAGGCAAGCTCATCAATGATAATTTGAAAATCGAAAGTCTCTAATCACATCAATTATGAAACCTAATCCTTTGACCAACATATAATTCAAGCATTTGAAGTTAACCTAAACAAATGTACATCAGTCACAACTTCTGCATCCAATCAAAACAAAAACAACAAAAGAAAGCTGATCGATGATCATGTGGCAATCTAAAGTCACTTATCACATCATTTATCAAACCTTAGAACAATACGTAATTCAAGCAAATCTATACAAATTTACATCAATCAAAACTCCTGCAACAACTAATAAACAAATTTTGAATAATAATTCTTTAACAAAGGTCAAATAAAGCAAATCAGGAAGACGACGAAGAGAGGAGAGGCTTCCTTAAGATTTCGCCGAAAAATTATTAATGAAATCATCCAATCAAGACAAAAGACAAGAAAGGCAAGCTCGTCAACAATCATCTAACAATCTAAAGTCTCTAATGACATCTATAAAACTTAATCCTTTGAACAACATATAATTCAAGCATTTGAGGTTCATTTATTTAAATTGATATGAAGTAGTGGATTCCTCAAGATTTTGCAGAAAAATTATTAATGAAATCATCCAATCAAAACATAAGCAAGAAACACAAGCTCATCAATAATCATCTAATAATCTATATTCTCTAATCACATCATTTATCAAACCTAAGCCTTTAAACAACACATAATTCAATCATTTGAAGTTAATGTAGACAATTGTATATCAATAAAACCTTCCGCATCCAATCAAAACAAAAACAATAAAAGAAAGCTCATCGATGATCATGTGACAATCTAAAGTCTCTAATTACATCAATTATCAAAACCTAATCCCTAAAACATACATAATTCATGCATTTGAAACTAATCTACACAAATTTACATCAATCAAAACTCCTGCAACAACTTCTTAACAAATTTTGAATAATAATTCTACAACTAAGGTCAAATAAAGCAAAATTAGAAAGACGACGAAGAGAGGAGAGGCTTCCTTAAGATTTCACCGAAAAATTGTTAATGAATTCATCCAATCAAAACAAAAAACAAGAAAGGCAAGCTCATCAATAATCATGTAAACAATCTAACGTCTCTAATGACATCATTTATCAAACCTAATCCTTTGAGCAACATATAATTCAAGCATTTGAGGTTCATTTACACAAACTGATATGAAGTAGTGGCTTCCTCAAGATTTTCCCGAAAAATTATTAATGAAATCATCCAATCAAAACATAGGCAAGAAACACAAGCTCATCAATAATCATCTAACAATCTAAATTCTCTAACCACATCATTTATCAAACCTACGCCTTTGAACAACACATAATTCAATCATTTGAAGTTAATGTAGACAATTGTATATCAACAAAAACCTTCCGCGTCCAATCAAAACAAAAACAATAAAAGAAAGCTCATCGATGATCATGTGGCAATCTACAGTCTCTAATCACGTCATTTATCAAAACCTAACCCTAAAACAATAATTCAAGCATTTGAAGCTAATCGACACAAATTACATCAATCGAAACTTCTGCAACAACTAATTAACACATTTTGAATAATAATTCTACAACTAAGGTCAAATAAAGAAAAATTAGGAAGACAATGAATAGAGGAGAGGCTTCCTTAAGATTTCACCGAAAAATTATTAATGAATTCATCCAATCAAAACAAAAACAAGAAAGGCAAGCTCATAAATAATCATCTAACAATCTCAAGTCTCCAATGACATCATTTATCAAACCTAATCCTTTGAACAACATATAATTCAAGCATTTGAGGTTCATTTATACAAATTGATATGAAATAGTAGCTTCCTTAAGATTTCGCCCGAGTATTATAATAAAATCATCCAATCAAAACAAACACAATAAAAGAAAGCTCATCGATGATCATGTGACAATCAAAAGTCTCGAATTACATCATTTATCAAACCTAAGCCTTTAGACAATACAAAATTCAAGCATATAAAGTCAATTTACATCAATTAATTAACAAATTTTGATGAATATTTATATGATTAAAGTCAAATTAACCAGAATTTCGAAGACGATGAAGAGCAAAGAGAATTACCTGAGATGTTTGAAGATGAGGTATACAATAAGAGCAATGTTAAGACGTTCATTGTAAGTAGGAACGATGATACTGAATTTGTTCTTCTCTTTCTCCAATTGTTGCTCCATTTTAGATTCAAGTTGTTAGATCTAGGAGCTTCGATGTTCTTCAATGGCGCTACTTTTTATTGCTTCGTCTATTTGAATTGGCCGCCTTGTGTCAGTGATCACCAACGGCGGTGCGCACTCTTTATCCGGCTTCTTCTTCCGCCGCTGCAGCGTGTGGAATTCTCTCTCCCTCCTCCTTTCTTTCTTTCGATTAGTAGTTTTCTAGTCAACTGATCACTACCTAATATTAGACGAGTAGCGATTGTTTGGTTGACACGAGAAAATATAGAAAACATCAATCTTTAGTAATTGTAAATACTTCCTCCGTTTTAAAATGTTATGGCCCTGTTTGGCAAATAGAGTATAGAGTTTAGAGTTTAGAGTTTGCTGTTAGAGTTTTAACTTTTTGTTTAGAAGATTTGGCTGCTGATTTGAGTAATTGTGTTTGGTAACACTTAGCTGATTGATAAAAGCTGATTTGTGTAAAATGACATTTATGGGCATGTGTCTTTTGTGATATTTCTTTAACCTTTTAAAAATAAGAATTAAACTATGGGTAAACATGTCATATTACAATATAATTTGCAATCCTCTATCCAAAAAGTTGGGTTTTCCAGCTTTTTGTAAATTAGAGTTTCAACCCCCAAAACTCCATTAAATCATCTTTTTTACCAAACACCTTAAATAGAGTTTTGACCAGTCAAAAACTCTATTTGGGGTCCAAAACTCTAAAAACACCCCAAACCTCTCATTGCCAAACACAGCCTATACCTATTTTCTGTTTTAGGCCGTTTACTATTCACACTTTAGACTTTGATTAGTTTTGATGATTTATATTTTAGGAAAAACATAGTAATGTGGGATCTTCTTAGATTCGTTTCAATTTGAAGTTATTCACAGTTTAGACTTTGATTGGCTTTAAGGATTTATAGTTTAGGAATAACATAATCGCGTGAGATCTTGTTCGATTCGTCTCAACGTGTATTTTTTTAATTTTCTCTTTTTATAACTTTTACTTATTAACAATTAAAGATATAATTGTTTAAAATAATACATTGACAAGCGTGAAAAGTACAAATGATGCATATATTGTGAAACAAAGGAAGCAAATTAGATTCCTAACTCGGTGCGTATGTAGAGGAAGTGCTCATGATTCAAAATGTAATCAATATTGAATAAAACGATTTAAATAAAGGTGGTATGTGGAATGAACATATAAAATTCAGAAGAACTTCAATCCTAATTCAACGACTAATTGTCCCTACTTGTCTTACCATTTGTTATTTTACCTAAAGTCAATGTTCATTCACGATATTTAAAATATTCAATTATGAATATACTAAAAGTTTTTGTTTCTACTAAATTTGATATATGTCCTTTTACCTAATGACGATGTTAATGCTCAGATCATTCAAATATGATATGGTCAAAAATTTCACATGAGATTATAAAATAATAAGAACAAAAAAGTTCATAGTATATCAGATCAAAATCTGAAAAATTTAGATGAGATTAAACAAAAATAACAGACCAGTATAAATCAGAAGTGCAATGAACCTAAATCTAAATACAAAGAACGTCGTTAATATTTTCAATGAACGTTTTCAAAAATACTACTAGAGTGTAACAGAAACGTTAATAAAGGTAAGAATCGTTAACAGGCAATCGATCATCAAAGGTATCACAATGGTCATTCTCAGGGCCGTCTCACGGAAAGTGGGGGCCCTGTGTGAAATTAAAGATTGGAGTTAGACCCCTAAAATATTACACCAGAACAACCTATAACCTTATCAATTTTTTTGAGCACTTAGAATCATTTTTGCAATATTATATTTAAAATTATATATTATTTTCCCCTTAGCATACTAAATCATTAAATTATAGGGTACTATATATGCTAATATATATACCGTTTTTAGTCTATAATTATTATAAGTTGTCGAAAAAATAATTAAAAAAAACATACAGACAAAAAAGTACTTAGAGGAAAATCATAAGTATTCTTAGTTTAGAATAATGAAAAATGTGTCAAAATTAACATATACTAAAATTCTACATTTGACAAAGGTATGAAAAAGAGTGATAAATGCCTTGACAAAAATGATTGACAAGTGTAAGAAGAAGAGTGATAAAGCTTGAAAAATAAAAGATGCAAGAAGGGTTCAGGGAGGAATCGAACTCCAACCCCCCTGAAACTCATGCGTTGCAAGCATGTGTTATGGTGCTGCCACTGAACCAAAGGTAAATTGGTTGAAGATACTTGCAGCATTTATATTTTATAAGTGGTATTTATCTGGGCCCTTATAGATCCGCGGGGCCCTGTGCGGGCGCCCACCCTGCACAGGGCCTTAGACGGGCCTGGTCATTCTACTTGTTAAAGCAAGGGGTCCAAGTCGTAAAAGGAACACATAAGCAAATGCAACACACGCACACGTCTGAGCCAGACAAGCACAAGCGCATATTTGTGGATTTACCAATGTGAGACTTGGTATTTTTATAATTTTGAAGTTAAAAAACAAATTGGGGCTAATAAACTCCAAGATGCCCCTGCCAGATAATCTCCAACTTTGTCTTACTATTATTTTGAAGTAAAAAGAAATATGGCATTAGCGAATCAGATTTAGTGTGAATGTTTTAAGTATTTGAATTCGTATCTAGTGCATATGAGCATGCCTTACAATCATAATGTGTAGATTTCACTTTGAACCTTGTATAATGTTAGTAAACATATTTGTGAAATCAAGAAGCGCTATCACAATTTGTAATTTTTGTGACCCACAATTTACTCAGAATTTCACGATAGTCTAGAGGTTCTAAGCCTTTGGGACACACATAAAGCATTTCGTGCCAACTTCGTACTGACATAAGCAAGTTCATCAAGTTTATACAGTTATAAACCATCTCAATAAAGCAATGGGCTTATCATGAAGAGCCTTTGGCTTGTCCTTACACATATAACAATAAATGAAAATTCTACACTCCTTGTTATACAATCGTGAGTTTTTTGCAAATTCGTTTGACCTTCTAACTTAGGAATTTCTTATGAATATCCATCATAGTTACTCCACAACAAGCTTTAAGCCCCTTTAAGTTACTGACTCCAATACATAATACACTGTTATATACAAAAGGATTTTGGTGATACTTTACAAGATCAACAATATTCCTCTCTATGGAGTCGGATTGCAAAGAAGCCGTTGGAGATGGCTTCTCCTACAGTGGAACATCAACAAGCAAACTCCTTAGTCATCTAGCTTCGTATCTTGTCAATTCTTAAGCAATCAGTTCGATCATATTTCATTGTATATTTGACAAGATTTAGAGGAAATATACAAAAGGTGGATTATACATTGGGTATAATAACACAATAAAAAAGAGTCTAAATTATTAAGAGGTGAAGCCCTCAATACCAACAATATCAAGGATGTATATTCTAGAAACGAAGTCAAAAAAGCTTCATACTTGTTGCCTACAACATACTTTTGAGTTTATCTCATATGATGAAGGAATTTGAGATAATGATATGTTATAAGATAATTAAGGTGCATGAGATTCGAGAAAAGACGTACCGACTCCAAAATTCTCAAGTAACGACTAAAACACTGAATGATCGATATTGTCATTAGTGAGTTGTTGCGG
This sequence comes from Patellifolia procumbens, assembly GCA_947645195.1. Classification (NCBI taxonomy): domain Eukaryota; kingdom Viridiplantae; phylum Streptophyta; class Magnoliopsida; order Caryophyllales; family Amaranthaceae; genus Patellifolia; species Patellifolia procumbens. Next base: position 1,348,537 of record CANSGD010000225.1, read on the forward strand.
AAAATCAAAGTTTTTGCAATTTTAAGTGACAAGATTAGAGTTTCACATATTATTTGTAACCTATCTCTATTATATAAGTGAAGAGGTGGGGGTGGACACCAAAAAGAAAAAAAAAATAAAATACATCAGTGAGTTTATTAAGTAATTAAGTTTTATTTCCAAATTTAGCCATCAGATTTTTAATAAAAGATGTTCAAAACTTCTAACTAAAATATCTAAAAACCTACAAAGTAAAACAATTTTAAAAAATATCAACGATTATATTTTCTTGAGATCTATAGATAGACACCCACTTTTCTATACTTTTATATACTTTTGAAATTTTTTATTTTGAAATACATGAGTAATTGATTGTTCTTGAGTGAAGGCACATTTGATCAATTTGATCATGATACAATATTTTAGCATGAGTGAGAAATATGATAAAGTATTTTCAAGTACTTTTGAATTTTTTCTCATTTGGACAATGAGCAAAAAATACCTTATATGCTGTGTACCTTCACATTTTATCATGTTACAGTAGCCAAAACACACATCGTATGCAAATAAATTTTGGATTTTTTGTTCAAAATCACCTAAAATTTTCATGTTTTTAGAAATTTTCACCTTAATGAATTTTTCTTTTAAATTTCCACCTATCATTCTCAATTTTATTAGAAACTCCCACCACTTAATGATTTTTGTTAAATTCCGTTAACAAAACCGTGAAGTGGGCCCCACATACGCATTTATTATTAGTTTAAGGGCAAATCCTCAACAATTTTAGTGCAAATTTGGAACGAATTACAACTATTTGGAAAGAATTGCAACTATTTCAAGTTTCATTTTGTTAACAAAATGTATATGTGGGACCCACTTAACGGTTTTGTTAATGAAATTTGACAAAAGCCATTAAGTGGTGGGAGTTTTTAATAAAGTTGTAAATGGTAGGTGGAATTTTTTTTTAAAAAAAATTTATTAAGGTGGGAGTTTCTAAAAACATGAAAAGTTATGATAAGATACGACTATCCATAAAATTATCTATCGTAAATTATGAAATTTCATAATAAAATTATTGTCGCACGCATCGCGTGCATAGAATTCTAGTAACACTATAATAGAAGCCACTTAAAGAGAGTTCCATAAAAGGCAAAAATTGCTATTTCCATTGTTAAATCATGTAAGATCCAAAAATGAAAGCATTGGTGAAACAACACTTGAAAAAAACATCACAACAACTTCTCCCATGTGGACAAGTTTTTTACCACTAAAAACCACAAGAAAATAGTCACAATTAAAACAGTGAAGAGATGACCAAAAGCACTAAACAAATTCTCCAATACACCCAAAATGTCTCCAAATTGGTGAAACCAAATTTCCATTATTGTCAAGAATTGTCTTTTGTCAATCAATCAAAAATGGACAATGAAAGGTGTTAGAGCACAAACTACCCCAAGCTCCTATAGAAAATGACTTGTGTATTATTTGTCCAACCCTGCATCAACGGCGGGTACTGGTTGAAGATATTACTGTCAACTGGCAATAGTTTGGCTTTGTGGGACAATGAAAGATTTGCATATATTCATATTTCTTATTGAAAATGACTTTACCCAAAAACTTCAATTATATTTTTGGCAAAGTTATGTTCCTTTCCTTACTTCTTTGTGGATTGACTGATCATAATGGATTTCAGCATCAAAACGTTTCATGTTTATCTTAGATACTACTCCCTCCGTTTGTTTTTAATTGTTACACTTTCCTTTTTGGAACGTTTCTTTTTAATTGTTACACTTTCACTTTTGCTAATTTTGGTAAACTTCACATCTTCATATTCCAATTTCCAACACTTTTGGGACCCACATGTCATCATCTTTTCCCATTAAATACCCAATCACCTTACACTTTTTACTTTTACAACATTATCTCTCTTACTTTATCTATTCTCGAAACAACTTTATCAATTCCCCAAACAATCATTTCATAGATTTCATCAATTTTCTTGGTTATCCCCCAAAGCAAAGTGTAACAATTAAAAACAAACGGAGGGAGTACTTCATATGTTTTTTTTAAATACGGAAAGAACTTAACACGTTTATCATCGTATTTTGAGTGTTAACATGTATAATTTTGTATAGTATATATAAATTAAATATTATGACGAATCTAACAAGGTTTATCATAACTATATTTTTCCTAATATATGAATACTACAAGAAGGTTTAAGTGATGGATGTAAATAATGTTAAAATTTCATAGGGTACAACCAGAAAGAAAGCGAATGTAATATAAAATTCAACTACATTTTCTTATCCTAACATTCTTTTTCTTTCTCAACCTTTTGATACCACTTTTAGGAATGATGTATTGATTTGAAATGAGTTGTTGAAGGAGTTCAAGTTAGACAACCTAAGCTCTCTCTCACATGTGGATAAAGTAGAACAAAACCACATCATATACTATAATTCATGTGTATAAAAATCAAATTTTATTCAATTATTCACTCATACTAATACCTATCAATACATAAACTAGTACTAACGTTACTAGTCCATACTTTAACCTAAATTCTTTTCCTAAACACAAAAACGGGGAAAAAACCCAATAATGGATATAAATTAATAAGAATAAGGGTGTATTTTTTTTATCTTAAAATATATATCTAGGTCTAATCAATATTGTTACACTGTGAGTACAAGGTAAACTAAGGGCGATTAGATAAGTTCTATTAATACTAAATTCAGGTGAAAATAATACATCTCAAGCTATATGAATAATTGCGATATGAAAAGAGCAAAATATTTGTTTTAAAAACAACACATTGGAGATGCAGGCCCGTCCCTGGGGCGGGGCAGACGGGGCGGCCGCCCAGGGCCCACGAAGGGAAAGGCCCAGTTCTGAGTTTTCCATCCAAAAATATAGATTAAAAGGATACTACGTGTTTGATAACCAATTAGTTGATGGGAGCGCAGTGGTAGTATTTTGACGCTTACATGCACGGAGTCCCAAGATCAAATCTCACTTGCTACTGACTTCTCCTTGCTTCGTTTTATGAAGAATTAAGCTTCATTTTCTAATTTCTTTTTTTTTCCTTCCTTTTTCTCAAACCGTTGACCACATGTCTTTTTCCATGTTCTATGAGAGGATTAAATTTAATTCCTTTTCGTTTGTTTAAACAGTAGACCTCTTTTCTCTGTTTTCAGGTATAAATTTCATTATTTGTTTCTATTTATAATATTTGGTTAAACCTTTATTTGATTGCACTTAAAATTGACAATGCCTATTTTTGTTTGTGACAAATGAAAAAATATAATTTTTCTTTTCTTATCAAATTTAATTGTATCCCAAAAGTGATAACTAAGTAAAAGATTGATTAAAAATCATGATATAAATTTTTAATTATACATATAAATAAAACTTAAGCAAGAGTTGATATTTGACACGTGTCACCATCACACTTTTAATAGCATTTTATCCAACCTCAAGTATGGAACGAAGAGCTTCAACCATCATGCCACCATACTATTATATATTGATACTTCTATAAAAAATAATGATGATATAAATGAAAACCATGGGTTAAGTAGTCTAATTTAAAAAATATTGACGACTTATTATTTTTCTTTTTTTCTTGATATTTTTCATGTTATATTACATTAGTTATCCATAGTAACTAAAAATCCCGGGCATTGTCGGGGATTAATACTAGTAGTATTATAATAAGATGAAATGCTTAAATGTATAAAAGAGGAGATATAGTCTTTTATTAAATTATACAAAACAAATTTTGTATTACTCTAAATTTTTTATATGAATTTGGAAATAGGTATTACCGTAAACTTGTTTGTTTAGCGTAATAAAAATTACACTTGAAGCAATTTTTATAAATCATATGATTAAAGGGCCCTTAATTATTACTTCACCCCGGGCCTCTAAATCTTCAGAAACGGCCCTGTTGAGATGTTTAATAGAAGTACTACTTTAGAGGGAAGGGTAGGTCCGATCAAAAAAAGAGGGAAGGGTAGGTCCATGCAACTATACAAGTGAAATGACAAATTTACCCTCAGCAATTATGTGGGACCCATACCTTGGAGTTAGATGATGCAACCCATTACCCCACTTCCCATATATGTACACCTGCAGGATGGAACAAACTTGATTTGGTTTCTCTTGGCCCAAATTTAAGGACCATAGAATTTCTCCAGTTTTAAAATTCACATTTTACAATTTATTTTTCACATTTAATCTTTATTTAATGTAATAAAAATAGAAATGAGTCAGAATGTCTCAGTCAACTGCCCACGGGGCTATACCTTCTTGCCGAGGGAGCAATACGACAAAAACAAGTCACATTCTGTATTGTCTGTCACTTGAAGTTGCGTACTTCCACCGGTGACATTATCACTGACCGTAAGAACTGCCCGAACTGCCCGGCTTTACCTTTAACGTAGATTCAGTAGTGAAAGTATGGTGGCCGTTGACCGGTGGCTTTCTATCGTGGCTTGTGTAATCAACTTTTTTTTGGTAATTTGTTTGATCGGCTGTATAATATAATTGTTAGTATTAGTGGTTTAGTACAAACTAATTGAAAAAGCCACCAAAAATCTAATGAAAAAACTCTTCTAAAGGAAGAAAACTGATATGTCGTCAGTCTTCCCACTCCTTGTCATTTCTTCTTACACAAGGAGATTATATCAAACACATGTTACTAAGAATCAATTTTCAACCAAATACCTCCTTTTTTCGATTCTTAATTTTAAAACCACATTATTTAAAGAACCAATTGAAAACGAGGATACCAATATACAATATCAACTCAAGTCTAATTTCTTCGGCAATAATGATCTGAAAAAACCGAAAAACAACTGAACTAAACCCCCCCAAAAATAACTAAACTAAAAGGAATAATAAAAACAAGAATAAAATTATCGTCCACAGCTAAACCAAACTGGAAAATCTGAATCAAACTGCAGATAAGCCAGAGAGAACGATCACCAACCCTATTAGGCATCAGTGACAATAAATCATTAACTTATTCAAATAACAAAAAAGTTCGACTCCATTACCGAAGTAAACAACTCCTCGATCACATAAACATCTGTTCTCTTCGCCTGAAAACAGCTCAGGACGATAACGCCTTACGCCTCTCTTTTTTGCCGCCTAGCGGGTCCTCCTCCTCCTCCACTCCTCTCCACCAAATTTTTCCCTTTCCTTCTCTCCCTCACTTTACTTCAATCGTTTTTAATTTTTCTCTCTCCTCTCTTTTCATTTTTTTTCTCTCTCCTCAACTTTCACTCTCTCTCTCCTCATTTTCTGGTAGTAGTAGTAGATCGGCGTTTCCCTCTCTCTCTTTTGCCGTGTGTCGTACTTTCACTCGTCACTCCCAAGCTTTCTCTCTCTTCTCTCCCCCCAAACTTTCTCTCTCTTCTCTCATCTCAAAAATCTCTGTCAGATCGTCGATTTTTGGAAAATTCATCCTTAATCTCTGCTATTCTCTCACTGGATCTGACCTGTCTCTATCCAATCCCTAATTTATTCCCCAAACTCAACCCTAATTTCATCCTTCACCTCAAAACCTAGGGTTTCGAGATTGTTGATGTGCTGAAGTGACGAATTGGATGCGAATTCGTGAAAATTAGGGTTTATGTTGAGAAATTAGGGTTGAAATTTCATGGTGGAAGCTGAAAAAGGAGAAAATGCAAGGGTATTATTATGCATGGGGAAGAAAACGGCGAGGATAGGAAATTGAGTTGGCATATGTTGTCAGTCCCTTCTACGACGACTGTAGCTGCTTCTGTTGTTATTGATTCTAATGGTTTTTCTTCATCTTCTTGCTTTGTTAAGGTATTTTTTCGCTTTTTCGAGATTCGACGTGCTTTGAGATTGCAGGTTTTTTCATTGATTTGTTGTGATTATGGGAGTTTTCGTTGATCTAGGTTAATATTAAGTATAGGATTGATTGGATTTTGATGTGAATTTAGAATTGTTGGTTATATTGTTATCGGCTCGTTTGTGTAGGGTTGTATGTTAATGAAATGAATGTGTGTTTTTGATTGTTTGGTGTGGAAATTAGGACTGAATCCCCCCTTCCCTGAAGAAATACAACAACAACAACTAAGCCTTATTCCCAAAGTGATTTGAGGTCGGCTAACATGAATCGTCTACTGAAACCGTCTCCTTAGGAGATGGCATCGACAAGAGTGATAAAAAGTTTTTAAAAGGGTTTAAAGTTTTAATATTAATCATTCATGTTTGTGGTTGTTGATTCTTGTTTTGCAACCGTATTGTTCGATGGCCTGCAGTTTTGATGCCTGGCGGGAGTGGTGTAGCTAGTTTCTGTGCCCTTTAAGGGGGGCTATCGAGTTAGTGTTCCATATCTTCGGTGCTATAACATGATGTAATAAGTGAGCTGAAGGTCGATTTTCTTTTATATTGTTACCTATTGATTTATCGATTTCAGAAGGTTGAGTTTCTTCTGCCACTTGTGACAAGTGAGGAGTGAGGACAAGGGGTTCTATGACCTAAAAGGATGCAACTTTTGAATTGCAAAAGCTGTTGATAACAAGAGATAGATAAGGCCCTAAAGTTTGACGTGTCAGGTAAAGAAGATAATTAGTGACGCCGTAGAGGCTCTGTAAACAAAGACCATTTCTTTTGGGTGGATTGAGTAAAGTGGTGATTAGTTCTTGTCTTTCTACCGCGAGGGTGTGCAGCATGAAAACACAAATGGCGAAATCCAACAAAGTGTGTGAGTGTCCGAGGATGAAAGAGTTTCAGCAGGGAATTTGAACACCCGGTTTGAACACCATTTATGATCTGCCCTTTCGCGGAGTTTCACTCGTTAATACAGAGGGGGAATTACAATTTCCAAGCTTCATAAAGAAAATATGAATTACTGTTGGCCCTTCCGTTGCTTGTACGAATGAGAAAAGGAAACATCCATGCTGTCGTAAGCTTGAGATTCAAAATTTTTGGTAGAGAGTAGAATGGTCCTATCAAAAGCCATGGAGTGAACTTTCTCGGAGCACTATCTCTTCCTATTCCTCATTCTCATCTAGTAACATGTGCTTCGTAGGTTCCGGTTTTTATATGGTCTGGACTCTCACGCATGGTGAACATTTTTACCATTATACATCGCTATCAAACTAGTGCTTGTACTAATGTTGCAACTTACAACCAAAGCAATCTACATTTGCGGGGTGGCTCTTTTTGATGGAGAAGGGTTTAGAAAAACTAATAAGTTGCGCCGCTCATTCTAAAGATAAGTTCAAGAGATGGACATACACATACATAATGGACAAACGGACATGCTTACTGAGCACTTATTTCCTTTTGTTAGTGGCTTCTGTTATTGAATACCGGTTACTTTGTGGGTTATAAGAAGATGAGATGCCATGGGTATTGTGGTCTGCTGATTTTTGTTGTTCTTTTGAGTTTCATATAGGAAAGACCCGGAAAATTTGGAAGTAGATGTTCACATCAAATACTATCTTTGCGTCAAGTTTTTTTGGATGCTTCTAGCTTCAAGATGGTGTCTGTTTGTGCTTAGTTTGGGGGTATGAGTATCATATAATAAGCTACATATCGAAATATGAAGTACGACTATATCTGTTAATATCTTCTTGTATGCATCATAGCTGTTGAAAGACAGGGAATTGTTGCATATAGGCTGCTTCTTGTGGTCTTGCCTTTTAATTTCTATTGAAAGTTAGACAGTGTTTTTCTCCACAAAGTTACTAACGAAAATAAGCTCTCTTGGATTGCATAGCCCCTTGACTACACCTTACATTGCAGCAGCCTGTGACACACACCACTTGAACAAGGGGAGAACGGTTTCTGCAGCCACCCTTTAAAGCATCTGATGGGGGAACATATTGGTGTTTGGGTAGTTTAAGGAATGAAAGCCCCTTGGAGTGTGCTGTTATTTTTTTCGAAAATAAAAAGTCTAATCTTATTCCAGTATGCATTGACAGAGAAAAAGATTTTTACGAACTGTATTAACCCTATCATGTACTTAGTTGTTTTGCTTAAGATACTCACTCATCATGAGGTTTCAGGGCTCCATTTGGCCAACATATTGAGTGATTGTCATGCATTTCCACATCAATAATTCTTTATTCCCCCATCCCCCAACGTGGGTGCTTGGAGTGCCTATGTGCAAAGATGAAGCCGAACTGTGACTATTGACTATACTACTATTTGACATTCGTAGCACTTATGTACAATGTAATGTTGGTTTGGAAGCCTAAAAAACTTTTGGATTTAATTTGAGGTATTTGGTATTATTATCTCAGTTTATGCTTTATGTTGTGATACTTAGGAATGAGTCCCAAACGTGTGTCCAGGTTTTGTTTGTATAAAACGCTAATGGAGAATCTGCCTGAAATTCATTTATCTCCATGGCTTGCTTTGGGGCAAGGAGAGAGGGGTAGTGAGGAGGGGAGCTTGGAATGTAGTTCAAAGAGTCAGGGGAGGGAGGGGAGAATGTCTAGTCCTGTTGTCGGTTGGTAAGGGATGACCAGTAATGGATGTCTGTCAAGCGTCTTGACGTGTTTGGGTGAGGTGAGGGGGAGGAAGAGAGAGAATTACTGAACATTTTTCCTGTTTTCGATTTATTCCATTTTATGAGAAAACCTTTACAGCCAAGCATGACTTTTCTTGCCTTGCCCCTTAGTCGTCCTTGTTAATGAAGTTATGGCTGATGATATTGTGTGATGGGAATCAAGGTTTAGGGAGTCCCTAATTTTTATTTTTTTGGCAGTAAATTATTTTAATTTTGGTAAGTACTTGTTTCTTGTTTTTTTTAATAATGCTTCAAAATGGTCAATTTATTTGGTGAGATTTAAGTTGTAGTGATGTCATTATTTGTTCAATGAATTTTAGAATGCATCATGTCAACTTATATAAGAGGAAGGTGACTTTTTGTCTTAAAGGGGTCATATATGGTAATGGGATCCTTTAGCTTTAAAGATGGCCTGTTTAACTTTGCCAGTGACCTCTTTTGGCCAAACTTAATATCTCACATTAATGTTAATGTGCACTCAGATATATGCAAGGTTTGCTGGAACTGGATAGAAAGTAGGTTTTCTTAGTTACGACTTACGATGTTGGTTGCATCCATTCTGTGTTGAGGATTTTGTTCTTCCCTTATAGTGATTATGTAGCTCTGTGAAGCGTACAAGTACAATCTTACCTATACCTGTTTCCACTGTCCACTGGTGCTTCTAGAATAGAAGTTCTAATATAAAGTTCAACTCTGTGTTTCTTTCATTGGTTTAGAAGTTTGATTTACTTACTCAATAATTTTAATTGATCACTAGATTGCTTACAATAATTGATGGGTGTTAACCATCTATATTCCAGGTGATTCTATCTCTTCTTATTCTTTGGTCATACCTTCTGATAGCCACCATATAAGTTTTATCAGCTTCCACGCACCTTTTGCAGCCTGTTCCTACCTGTTAGTGGTTTTTATCTTCACGATGTTGAAAAATCATGAAAATCTACTTAGTAATCAGAAAAAATTGAGGTGGTTACTGGTTATAACCTTCACTGTCCCACCCAAGTGACAGGAATTCGATTTCTATTGGAGTCTTGGAAAAGGTGGATCTTGGGTGGGTCCTTGAAATGGGCTGTGTTGTAACCTCAGATAGGCGCTCTCACGGGTTCCATCCAGGGCCCATGTGTGTTGACCCAATAAAAACGAGAAATTTTCAAGATAAGACCTTGGTTTCGTTCCTTTAATGACAATCATCATTTTAATAGAAAAAAGTAAACTGATTTCCTGTTTCTTTTGGATGTTTACTCTTGTCATCCTTTGTTCATGGAGATGACGCGGTGGTTTGATTTAATCACGTCATATGGGGAAGATAATAATCATTTTGATCGATCTTCCACTCAATGGATAAGGGGTCAATTTCTCCAAGTGATCATGTATGATTTGCTATGGTTAAATCTGCTTACACTGCCATTAGATAAAAATATGTGGTCCGCATATTATGGTTGCTAAACTTCTTTAACATTCTACTATGCTACTCCTTGAATGTTCTACGAGTTGCCTTTGGATGAATTTGCTGTGTGGAAGTTCTTATTGAAAATGTTCTAAGACCTTGTTGTTTTGACTTATGTAGGATGGTCGCAAGATCAATGTTGGTGACTGTGCTCTTTTCAAGCCTGCCAAAGACTCTCCACCTTTTGTTGGTTTAATCCGTTGTTGTACTTCTGAAAAAGAAAGTAATCTAAAGCTCCGTGTTAATTGGCTTTATCGACCTGCTGAAGTCAAACTTCTGAAAGGCGCTGCACTTGAAGCTGCGCCAAACGAAGTTTTCTACTCATTTCACAGTGATGAGATTCCTGCTGCATCACTACTTCACCCGTGTAAAGTTGCATTTTTGCCTAAAGGTGTTGAACTTCCCCCAGGCATTTCTTCTTTTGTGTGTCGGCGAGTTTATGACATTACAAACAAGTGTCTGTGGTGGCTGACCGATCAGGATTATATTGATGTAAGATTCTTGTTGTACTCTTTTGACAATATAATTGAACTGCTCGTTTTGTTTTCTGATGTTGTGTTTGCTTCCTCTTGTTGCATGGCAATTAACTTGTCCTGGATGATATCTCCAGGAACGGCAGGAAGAAGTAGATCAACTGTTGCATAAATCACGAATAGAAATGCATGCATCATTAGAACAGCAGCAAGATTCTCGTTCTCCAAAACCCTTAAATGGTTCAGCAGCAACCTCACCATTGAAACACAGTCCGGACAGTGTGCAGAATAGCAGCTCTAACCTCTCGTCTCATAGAAAGGGAAAAAAGAGAGAACGAGGTGATCAGTCTTTTGACGCTGTTAAACGAGAACGATCTATGCGGCCTGATGATGGCCCCCCTGTTCAGCTGAGATCAGAAGGCTCGGTGAACTTAGAAATTTCCAAATTTACTGAGAAAGGAGGACTTACGGATTCTGAAGCTGTAGTGAGGCTGGTTCGATTCATGCAGCCTGAGAAGTCTGAGAAAAAAGTTGACTTGACAGGGCGATCCATGCTTGCTGGTATTATAGCTGCTACGGATAAGCTTGATTGCCTCAATCAGTTTGTTCAGCTTAGAGGGTTACATGTATTAAATGAATGGCTGCAGGAAATTCACAAGGGTAAACTAGGTGATTCGGGAAACTTGAAAAACAATGATAAATCTGTGGACGATTTCCTCTTGGTGTTACTTCGTGCACTTGATAAGCTTCCTGTGAATCTTAACGCATTACAGATGTGTAACATTGGAAAATCTGTAAATCATTTACGTTCGCACAAAAACCCTGAAATTCAGAAGAAAGCGAGGAGCTTGGTTGACACATGGAAGAAACGTGTTGAGGCTGAGATGAACATCAATGATGTAAAATCTGGTTCAGGTCAGGCTGTTCCATGGCCAGGCAGATCCCAGCATGACACGTCTCATAGTGGAAATAGGCACCCAGGTGAATCCGATGCCGCCGTTAGGAGTTCTGTCACGCATCACACTTCCTTGAAATCAGCTTCAGTGAAGCCTGTGTCGGGCGATTCTAATTCCAAATCTGCATCTGCACATCCTGGTGTTGCAAGATCAACATTATCACCTACTTCAACTACTGATAACTATAAGGATGGGCAATCTAGGGTAATGGCTAATGATGGAAGTTCTGAGCCTCAGACAGTGGCCAGGGAGGATAAAAGCAGTAGTTCTAGCCAGTCTCATACAAACAGTCAGTGCTCTAGTGACCAGGCTAAGTATATGGTTCCATCTGGAAAGGAAGATACTAGGAGGTCTACTGCTGTGTCTAGGAGCATGAATAAAACTGTAGGCAGTAGTTCCAAGCATCGTAAACCAGCCAATGGTCCTTCTGCTGGTGTTCAGAGAGAACCTGCTATAAACAAAAGCTCATCCGTGGCCAGGAATTCTGCTGTAGAAAAGGTATCTCCTAGTCCAATTGATGCTTCTGTTCAAGAAAGCAACAATCATAAGCTTATTGTCAAGATCCCTAACCGAGGCCGGGGTCCTGCACAAAGCATCACTGCCGGCTGTATGGAGGATTCCTGCAGAAATAGTAGAGCTTCTTCTCCCTCTCTTTCAGAGAAGCACGACCAGGCAGATGTCTCTGTGAAGGGTAACAAATATGATAGTCACCAGTGTCCTGCGGTTGACGGATCTTCAACTTTGGCACACCAAAGGACAAGTGAAGCCAGGAGATCGCCGGATGCATCAAAGATTGCCTGCTCACCCTCCAGAAATGAAATTAAGTCTCGAAAAGCATTTGATTCTTCTTTCAGCTCCATGAATGCTTTAATTGAAAGCTGTGCCAAGTTCTCAGAAGCCAAAGCGCCTGTATCAGCCGGAGATGATGTTGGAATGAACTTGCTTGCTAGTGTAGCTGCTAGAGAAATCTCAAAGTCTGGTATTGTTTCACCTGCTGTCTCTCCTCACAGAAACTCCAAGATGACTGAAATGTCCAGTAGCAACCATGTTGGGATTCAAAAGCAGCTGCATGTTGAAGATGTCATTCAACAAGGTCAATCAACTAATGTTGCTGACACTGACAATCATATTAATGTTGCAGGTGTTTCAAAGGTTGATGGGGAAGGTAATGAACTGTGTGTTATGACTGAGACTATACATCAAAGTGCGGAGGGCTCTTTGAAGACTAATGGGACATTGGACGAAAAATTAGGCACTGCTTGTCCACCGGCGTCTGTTACAGAAAGGATTGTAGGCGATCTTGGTGTTGAAACTATTGGTGAAAAAGTTACAGCTTCCAAAGAAGAGAGTCAGAACGAGCTTCCAGTTGCAACTCAGGATTTTGGTGGTTCCTTGGAAGCTGAAGATAAGGTCAAGGCTGCCTCTTTGGATGATGGGTTTGAGAAAAAAGCTCACCGAGATACAGTATTATGCCCTGTTTCTAACGATGATGGTGGAAAAAGTAATGTTAGTCAAGGGCTTCAAAACAACATTGCCTTAGAGAAAAAATCACTTGTGGCATTGCAATCTGATCCTATGAAAACAAACGAGAAGCTGCCATTGGTTTCTTCCGGTAAAAGTCAACATTTGGCGGCAGAAGTTTCAACTGAAGTTAAATCCGGAAAAACTCAGAGTGTTGCTTTTTGTGATGTTGTCAGTCAGGCAGGTAATAGGTTGTTAAATAAAGAGTGTGATCGTTCTTCTGTGCCTGAGAAACTAAGCGAAGCTGTAGTGTGTAGTGCTGACGTAGATCCGGACAGAACCTGCAAGGATCAAAATTTAGAAAACAGAGAGGCTCCTACGCAGCAACCTGGCAGTTCAGACTCACAAGTAACCTCTGCAGTTTCTATTTTGGAAAAAGAGTTACCTTCTGCAGAAATAATTAAGTCACCTGCTTTGGAAGAAAAGAGTAAAGAGAAAAGTGGACCTGTTACAGAAAATGTTGCTCTCTCACCTGCTTCAGGGTGTCCACATGTAGGTACAGTTGCAAAGCTTGGATTTGATTTGAATGAAGGCTTCAATGTAGATGAGGGGAAGAATGGGGAACCTATGGACATGGTTTCTGCTCCATGCCCAGATATTGTTTGTTCAGTCAACCCCTTACAAATCCCTGTCTCCTCTGCGTCATGTGGTCTTCCAGCATCAGTCACTGTGGCTGCTGCTGCTAAGGGAGCCTTTGTACCGCATGATGACTTGCTGTGGAATAAGCAGGAAGTTGGATGGAAAGGATCAGCCGCTACGAGTGCATTTCGTCCCGCTGAACCTAGGAAAATTATGGAAGTGCCTTTGGGTCCCAGCAAAGCCCTTCTTTCTGATACCGCTGCTTGCAGACCAGCTCGGTTTCTTTTGGATATTGACCTTAATGTGGCAGATGAAAGTTGTGGTCAGGAGTCCAATGTTCGGAATAATTCTGTATGTGAGCGTATGACTACATCATCTCAGCGTAGTTCTGGAGGACTTGACCTTGATCTGAATAAAGCTGATGAAGCTCCAGACCTCAGCCATATGGGACGATTCATGGATAGCAACATTCAGAGAGTTCAAGTTTCGACTCAGCATGTCAAACCATCAACATCCAATGTTTTTGCAAATGGTGCAACAAGTGGTAGGCGAGATTTTGATTTAAATAATGGTCCTGCAACTGAAGAAATTCCTTTTGAGCAAATACCATCTAGTCAACATAACCGTGGCAACATTCCTTTTCAAACACCTTCAGGGCCTAGAATCAATAGCTCTGATGCAGGGAATTGCTTTTCTTGGTATCCTCCAGGAACTAGCTACTCAGTAAGTGTGACACCATCAGCTTTACCTGATAGAGAAGCTTTTTCGATTGTCGGGATAGGAGGTGGTCCTCAGCGTGCTGTTGGTGGTCCAACCTCAGCCTTATCGTTCAATCCCGACGGCTATAGGGGATCTGTATTATCGTCTTCTCCGGCTCTGCCTTTCCATCCAAGCCCTTTTCAATATCCAGTCTTGCCTTTTGGAAATAGTTTTCCTCTCCCCACATCTGCCTTGGCTGCTGGGCCATCTGGATACATGGACCCGACTGGTGGTGGACGGATATCTGCTATCCCTTCTCAGTTGGTTGGAAGTGCAGCTGCAGTTTCTTTCCAGTATCCTCACGCGTATGTTGTTTCTCGCTCCATTCCAGACGTCGGCAATAACAATGTAATTGAAAGCAATCACAAATGGGGAAAGCAAGGTCTAGATCTCAACTCTGGCCCAGGAGTATTGGAAGTGGAGGGTAGAGATGAGTCACTGCCAATTGTATCCAGGCAAGTTCCCAGCATCAGTTCACAGTCCCTTGCAGAGGAGCAAGCAAGGATGTATAGCATGGGAGGCCATGTGAAACGGAAGGAACCCGAGGGAGGATGGAATATAGATAAGCTTAACTACAAGCAATCATCATGGCGATAGAATCACATGATGCTACCATATTATAGTGACCCTTGCGAATTGGAAGTTGGTTTAGCTATGTAAGTCTCCCTTCTGATATCTGTACAACTTTTGTGCTTGATCAGTGTTAAGAATTATCTTTTGGTTAACTTTATTTTATCCTTTTATTTATTCTTTTTTTTTCTGTTTCCTTGCAATCTTTGCAAATTGCATTTTGTATAATATCCATGTTACAATTTGCTTGTGTGTGAAAGAACCGTTAATTCTATCAACAGACTGGCAATGCTAGTCGATAATAGACACTATGTTACTTATAGTTTGAGTAACACGTGGAAGAATATTAGAAGGTAGTGTGAGGTTGGGCCTGTGTTCCGAGTACATATAGATTGTGGTTAGCTTCTTTGTACTTCCATGGAAGATACATTGTCCTGCTAAAGGTTGTTGTTTGCCTGTGGAGCTATGATGATTTGCCCTAAAATAATGCATCCCGTATAGTCATATAGTTCCGCAGCCGTGAAATAGTACTTATGGAAGATTTAACCTCCACGGCAGCATTCTAACCCCTTTTCCTGGTATGGTGTATCAGCTGCTTCACCAGATATTTACGTGAGCTAATCGCGGACACGTGGTCCTAATCCACATGATAGCCAGAAGGCTCCATCTTGGGAATTGTGGTTGTCAATCATCCATTCTGGCACCATGCCAATGGTTGTCTAGTTTATAATGGTCAGCAAAAGGGAAGAGACTATGGATTATGGAAGGATGTCAGATTTTGAGGTTAGACACCCTGTAGTGATTTAGTTAGCTAAGTCACAAACCAATTGTGGAAGTTGTCCCAGCCTGCCTGAATTTTATGGAATTTATAAGACGTGTTAAGATCGTATCTGGCTTTTATTGGCTCTATGGTTAACAGCTTAATTTTATGAATTCTGGGGTTGGCTTCATGTTTCGGGGATCTTGGAAATTTTTATTAGTTTTATCACTGTTGTAAATAAATTTGGTGCTGTATAAGTGTTCACTTTTTGCTAAAGTAGGCTTGCCTTACCCTGTGTTGCCGTTCTTGTTGCGTACAGGTTATCATTTTTTCTTGACCTAGGAATGGCTTCAAAACTTTTATTTGAAATATAGTCCGTGTCATTGAAAGTACTCAATCCTGTTTTAATTTTGGGTTGGCCAGCAATCATGGCTAGAACACCGACAAGTGTCATTTATTGATGCCAAAGTTGTATCTTATTTTACCCTATTTCTTGAGCATACAATCTTTTATTTTATACCAGTCATCTGTTGCTTGGCTAGAACCTGCATCACCTGATTTTGATCTCTTTCATGTTTTTTTTTCTGTGTTCCAGTTTGTAGAAGATGGACCCAGGCTAACTACCAAGAAATCATCCTCTTACTCTCTTCATAAAAGGATGGGTGGTAAGTGAGTAACTGATGTGTTCATAAGTCTCTGACCCCATCTCCTGCTGTATCAATTCAGTTTACGTCAGATAGAAAAAATTATGTTGGGGGTTCTGCTTTCCGTGGGGTGGCTATTGGTTAGTTTTCCTTCTGTAGATAGTTGAAACTATTGAGATAAAATGCCTGTATAGCTTTGATACCATTTGTTCTTTTTTCAACCTCCCAGCAATGGATGTTGAATGTTTACTGCTCTGAGCAGAAGTGTTTCTACGCGCATTTTTCTTAATTTATCTTTTCTTTCCCTGATATCTCTCATTCTAACTACATACGATTTGTCTTTCTACCACAAATATAGTTATTGACGCTTCTGTCGACGGTCCAGGTTTTTAAGATTTTGTTTTTGTGTCATATCTTCTTCATAAGCTGTAAGTCACCCGTATCAGCTAAAAGCGAAATGATTGATCATATCTCATTCTGATGGGTATATTTCTGGTTGATCCATTCCAGCATGTGCTTCCCATCACTGATTTGAGTAATCTCCTTCATGCATGCCTTCAAGTTTTTGTGCAAGTGAATGTATGCTGTATCAATTTATTAGATCTGCTTTCTTCTCGAGTATTCACGCTGAGTTGCAGAAGTTTGACATCAGTAAATGTAGAGTGCACTTTGTAAATGCTGTTTACATGAACGCTTCCTTTCCTCCCCTTGGGGTAGTTGTGTGGATACATTACTGAAATGTGATTGCGATCGCCGTGTGTTTCGGGGGACAATTCCTGTTTCAATAGATGTATGTCCACCTCTCACAGTCTCACCTGTGCAGAAACTCTATCATAATGTTGACTTACTGGCGGCTGGCCCTGTGTTTCTATTTATTGTGCTACTATATGCAGGGGAGATCTTTCATAAGTACAAACTTGACAAAATAAAGTTTAGTTTGGAAAGCCTACTGAATGACTTATATATGCGGCCATGCGGGTTGTACTTGATTTGTCGTTCTGCTTCTCTCATTAATTTGTTATGGCAATGCTCATGTAGACTAAATTTTCTGGTTTTCAATTATGTTAAGTCTTGTCTAGTGTAGTCAATTCAATCTAATTAAAAGCCAAATTCTAGAAATGCAAGGTCATACTCTCATTCTATCCCCAACTTTTATTATTTCTGATCTTTTTTTATTGAATTTCTCGATCAGTTTCATAAAGATTGTTACAACTCTTGTTTTCACGCATGTCAATGTGAAAATTTGAGCGTTTATTCTTTAGAAGTATATTTGTAAAATACTAAAATCAAAAATTAAAGATGAATCAAAAAAGATTCCAAATGAATGTTTCTTTCCTTGCATATGAAGCACAAAAACTATCAAGGCAAACTTTAGTGTTTACTAAATAAATTTAACAATCTTTTCTAAACGGAGAGAGTGTGTCTTCTAGTCTAGAGTATGTTTTTAGCCTCGTGGATAAGGGGCATTGTCCTTTTACATCTGTTACGTTAATCAAATGACATTTTTATTTATGTGCTTTTAAATTCAAAATCAAAGAAATATTAGATCAAAAGTTTTTAGAATAGCGGACTAACTTATGTTAGACCAATCCGTGTTTGTATGTTTGCAACAAATCCATTCCAATTTACAAGATCAACTCATCTTATATGATAATTTTTTATTAGTAGATTATCATTTTATCATATCGAATTAATATATAACTTTTAATACGTACTTCCTCGTGGCCTTAGCCCTAAGTGTGTGGTCCACTTGATTTTTCATGGTCTCCAACTCCAAGAAACTTGTCTATTCTTAATATATTTACGCATTAGGAAAATAATTGATACAAAGGTTATGATGGAGCTAAAATGAATATTTTTTTTCCTTCTATATTGACGGGACCTTGGAGTTTGCAGCAAAATTTGGTTAATTTTAAAGGTAGAAATAAAGCAAATCAAACATTTACGAACAAAGGCCTATACATTATGTTACTCATCTTGCTATTTATTATTTTATATAATTTATATGATAATCAAGTAACTCCTTTAAAGCTTGAAATTGGTTACTCTTTTTTTAATAATCACATAAACTTTAATAAATATAAAATATATAAACAAATATGACAAAAATTTATAGTATGTAACTTATTCATATTTCCCGTTATGAATGAGTTTGAGTCAATTGTTCTTTTTCGTTTAGTTACTTTTTTAATATAAAAAGTTCATCACATTTTCATAATATTAGCAGTAAAATAACCTTTTGCTCTAAGTTGTATATTTGAATTACATCCATAATGGCCATATCGTGCTAGAAAGCTCATATTTCATCTGTGTGACTCTTGTAAGGGCGTTGAGACCATTATTATGCATTCTATGTTTGATTGTTTCTATGCAAAAGAGATTTGGGAATATAGCAATGTCACTTTGCTCTTGGAAGAAGCTCTCACTAACTTGAGCTTCTCACCTTTTCCTCCCTCATGTGGTTGCATAATCGTGCGGATTGTGTCTCTTTTTAACCAGCCTCATTCTAACGCGTAGTAAATGGCAGTGTTTTTTCACGACTAGTGGCCTATTTTGCGAAGCTGGTGTTATAGGCGTTGTCTTGTTTGCTAGTAAATGTTTTCGCCATATCCAACACGTCTATAAAATATACTCGGACGTTTGTAAACTAAGAAGTGGCTATAGCGTGTGAATGAAATATCTTTTCACACGACGAATATCAAACAAAGTCGGAATATCAAACAAAAAGGTTTATTTACATTTAACTAGTTATATTGTTCCTATAACACAAGAAAAGAGATCATAAACGAAAATCAAGGCCTAAGGTGATACTTGGATTGAATCCCATCTAATTACTACCCTATGTGATGCCCTATAAACTAAAAAAAATAGACATTTCACATACTTAGGCCCAAACTAGTCTACTACTAACATTTATAACTTCTTGTTTCACTAACTGATGTCTTGAGCATCATACCGTCTCGTCTAAGACTTGCTTAAATCTTAAACATAATCATCCGACTAATAGACGTACACCAATCTTCTAAAGATACAATGATCAATTGTCCTTCAATATAAGTCCTGCGCAGCTGCGGTGTTTAGCTACACTTGCATAAGAAGTGATGCTTCACAGTGTCAAAACGCTTGCAACTACTACAAACTTTATAGCAACCAAACGAATACTGTATCTAACCGTTCATGACGGATAAGTAACGAATTAGATACTCTTTTCACCCAAATGAAAGCGAACATTGTAGACATATGAATCTTTCATCAGAGAAAAGGCAAGAAATGTTTATCATTCTTCTAATTTAAAGAAGTAAACACCTAACAGTGTTGCTTTCTACAGAAAACAACTACAATCACAAAAACCGATTAACTATGAACTATAACCCAGAGTAGATTTACAGGTGTAAGATGTTGCAAGGCTCGACTACTATTGACAGCATCTACAAATCGAATCGTGGTATTATAGAAGAAAAAATTACAAAGATAAATAGTCATTGGGGGGGGGGGGACTAGGGAACTAGTGAGGAGGTCAGAGAAGGCCTGAAATCTGAATGTGAGAAAAATCCGCTTCAAATTGTGAGAAAGTCATACTTGTCAAGAAACAATTTCATTTGAAACACATGAAGCTCCTTTCGCCAAAGATATTCCTGCGGAAACAAGTTAAAGAAAACTTCTAAGAGAAGCAGATTTTCAAGTCTTGATGAAAAAATATGCAGCAGAAAATAAACGGGCAACTGGTGCTGCCAGCCAACAGAATATACCGACTAATTCAAAGTTTTGGTTAAGATGCTATAAGAATTAAGATAAAATGACAGTAACGAGAAGATACAGAGATTTTCCTTCCTACAAAGCCAACAGCGAGTGTAAAGTGATACGTCGGATAATTAATCCAAACTTAGCAAGCAGCGGGGTGGCTTTGGAAGACGCATGGCCTTATATTATTGATACGGCACATCTCTAAACATGTGTTTTTCTTCACTAGTTCCCATTACCACTCAATACCACCTCTAAAGTGGTAATACCCTGTAAGGGAAATCTGTGAAGGAAATGGAATGTGTAAGGATGGACAAGCATTATACTGGATATTGGTATGGGATTTTCTTCACAGCATGAGCTATAAGTTCCTAACTGTTACTACCATATATTCTACCAACCAAACAGGTGGTGAGTGGATTATCGAAATTTAGTTAAAACTGATCAACATGCAACTGTTATAAGGCTAATCATCTTCACTTCTAGTAGTTGATCACACCAGAAGCAGCTTTCGGTTTTTTTAGATCAATCAAACATAGGACATACAATGAACACAAAAGCTATATGCAAAGAAATACAAGATAGAGGCACTCACTTTGTACACCCTCGTTTTGACTTTTTTTTCTTCTCTTTTTGTTTTTGAGGAGGCTTGATGACTACTTTAATGGCAGAATCAAAAACAGCTTTCACATTCTGTAATTGAACAATGAACAAAGAATCAAATGAAGGCCCAAATCAACACAAGCAGATAGTCACACTGTGACACTGATAAAGTGGCGTTGCTCCACGGGAATGTTAGACACAGAACATCCTACTACAAAAGCATGTACTACAAAGCCATGCATACATCAACTTAATGCATGAGAGTCGATGTCAAAGCTCAACCTACAGGAAGAACAATGGCAGCTCAAATTACTTCATCTACAGTGTCTCATCGCCAATTTTGTTTAGTAAATTCAGACGTTTGCAGGCATAGCTTCACAAGCATCAATATCATAAATCATGAAAACTTTTGGCCCACATTGGGTTTTCCATATATTCGTGAGTACAATTTTTTTTTAAACACCATTACAGCACACGGGGATAAGGTATCAAGTTCTGCTTATTAAATTTAGATCCCTTTTCCAATCAAGTAGGAGAGGTGAAAATGTTTCGTGTCAGGTTGAGGTGTGTACAGTGGCCATGATGTGATAGGGGTGCGGATTGAATCTTCAGAAGAGGCAAGGACTTAGTCGGGACTCGGAGAATACCAATTGTAGTCTTAAGGACATATTGCACCTACTATTGTCGCCTTTGTGGTTGTTAATGTACACTCGATACACTGATCGTAAAATTTCCATTTGCAGTGATTCAAACCACGCCTTTTGCCTTAATCCTTGTTGGGGAGCTTCACACATAGTATAATTGTTGTGTTCTATGACAGTTACTCGATGCTAGAGTGCAAAAGGCACATCATTTTTTTAAACTCTCCTAAAATGCAATTTTTTTGAGGCAGCTCATGCTTTTCTTCACATAGAACAAAAACAGAAAGCTATACACATACTGGTAAAATTGTCAGCATAAATGGGAAAACAATCACTCAAATAACAAGTTCACTACACATAATTACCTGTTGAGTCTTGGAGCTGCACTCAATGTAGTATGAAGCACCGACCTGCTTCCGTAGTTCCTCTCCCTAGATGAACAGGATATATCTTATTTCATACAGTTCAATGTTTAGTTCTAATAATTGCATATGACAGGTGATGAGATATTGTACCTCTGATGTGCTGACTGGCACTACTCCAGGATGATCAGCCAAGTAATGCTTGTCCTCCCGAAGATCTGAATGCACAATTGGAAAACTAACCAGTCACAAAAAGAGACAAAAAAAGGAGATTCACAATTCAGGGTATTAAGCAGGAAAGGAAATATCTTTTAGATAAGTATTTTCGTATACAACGGTATAGTGGACAGTAGAAAAGTATCGGCTAATGTAGAGCCTATTAAGGTCGAGCTTCTTAATTAAGAACACTGTGATGTTATGATTCTCACAAATTCACAGCGACACCACCACATACCCCTATCGAGTATTCTACCTTTTCATTCGTAGTTTGAGTCAAACAATGTCACAGCAAATACCTGCCCTGGTGACTAGTATTTCTTTATAACATGGGGGAATTCAGGAGATGAACTTCCGTGAATGATAAAACAAGAAACTCTTACATGATTGTCACATTAAAAGAGTAATCCACAATTACTTTACCAAATTGATACTGCAGCTGTATGCGAGAGATACACTTTCCAGATCACAGGGAGAAATATTTATGACACTAAAGAACACTAATTCCGTAAGATTTTACTTCATACGGAAGAATTCCAGGATGACCAGTTGACAACTAATCACCAAAGAATAGCAACTGGTCTAATGAAGGCTCATTAACCTGTCAGATCTAAGCTGTAAAGCAAAGGTCTATGGCACCAACAGAGCAGAATGGATAATAAATTCTCCATGAATATAGTTGTCTTACCCAATTTCGTGCCGACCAAAACCATTGGTACTCCAGGAGCATAATGTTGAAGTTCCGGGACCCACTGACCAAGAAATTGTGTCAAAGCTTGCATAATCCAGGTAAAAAGCATACCACACAATACCTAAATAACTTTCAAATCCATTGTACAATGTATAGCTAGCTACATTGCCTTCAATCTACCAAAGACTCGTAGAGAATGTACCTTCTTTAGCACATTCTCATAGCTTGCACGACTGACCAGGGAGAAAGCCAAGACGAAAACATCACCCCCTCGATAGCTCAGTGGCCTTAGCCTATTGTAATCCTCTTGGCCTAAAACAGTTTAATTGATATGAGAGTTCTAATAATTCAGTTCATCATCATGTGATTATTACATCTCATCTCTATTTCTATGTACCCTAAAGATACCAATAGCAACAACAGCAATAGTAAACATCAAAACATAGTGATCAGTGAACTAAAGGCAAAACTCACCAGCAGTATCCCATAAGCCTAAGTTCACAGTAGTACTTTCCACAACCACATTAGCACTGAAATTGTCAAAGACTGTTGGGATGTAATCCTGAGTACACAAAAACAGCTCCATACATTCACTTAAACAACCTCGCAGAAATATACTTCTTTCGCTCCATACTTCTTGCAACACTTGCACTTTTATAGTCAAATTTGACCTCAATTTCTCACCATTATTGGTAAAAAAAAAATCATTCATGTAGGATCTTATTAGATTCGGGTCAATGTATAGCTTTAAATTATCAAGTTTTCATTTTTCAAAAATTACTTCCTCTTTACTAATATATATTTGAAGAAAATAATGGTCAAAGCAGTGTATTGGAGACTACAAAATGGCGAGTGTTGCAAGAATTATGGAACGGAGAGAAAACCATATAAAAAAAGACTTAATTCCAAGAGAACAAAGATTTCTTCTTGATGTGATCCTTATATTATTAGACAAAGTCAATGATAGAAACTTTTAGGTTAAGGAACCAAACTAAAGGCAAAAAACAAAAGCTGCAATACCCAGAAAGCTAGTGACATTATAATACAAAAAAATTCAAGATTCACACCAAAATTAACAGACCCAGATAGGAAATTTAGTAACTTACAGTGGGAAATTTGTTACTAGTGTAACAAATTAGCATACAAGTCTTGCCAACAGCACCATCTCCAACAGTCACACATTTGATGAACCTTGAAGTATTTGAAGCCATAACAGTACAGTATTATCCAAAAATGGAAACCCAGAATTATTTTAGAGAAAATAGAAGATCTTCCAATACAAAATTGCTAGATTTTTTTTCAGTGATTTAATGATGTGGGTAAAGGTGGTATAATTGGGATATTGAAGAAGAGAGAGAATTAAAATTAGAGGTTAAAGTCACAAGAATCTCACTCCTTTCATGATTTCATCACAACAAGAACACACATAGATACACTCTCATCTCCTATATGGTGCTAGCTGTTAGCTTGTTAGGAAGCGTTTTGTGCTTTGATCTTTTTTGACAGTTTGCCCTGCCAATAATAAAGACTACCACCTTACCTGCTCAGCAGATTACCAAAACACAAATGAACATAGCACATTAACATTTAACACCCCTAGACTAATAGTAGACGACTATATGACGCCCTGTATTTTATAGGTTACACTGAATAAAAATCGTTTCTTTGGACCAAATCTGACGACTATATAACGCCCTGTATTTTGTAGGTAAAAGCTGAATAAAAATCGTTTCTTTGGTAAAAAATGAAACAATTTTTTTTCTTTAGTTGTTTGGCTGCATCTGCATACTATGAAGAGTGTGAACTAAGAAGAAGCTTTCTTTTTTTAATTTATTTTAGCTAATTGTACGTTTAATTTGTTGTGGAGAAGAAAAATAGAGTTTTGGCGGATGTTGGGTGTGTATTTATTGAGGTGGGTTGCTAATAACTTGCTAGTTGCTAACTTAATGGTGGTTTACATTTGGAACCGCTAAAGGGGAGAATACGGTTCATCCGTGATTCATCATGTACTAAAACGGGTAGACTTTTTATTGTTGTCAATCAAGTAGTATGGGGTACGCGGATCAGTGGATGGCAGTTAGTTTAGTTGGTAAAGTTTTGTGCCGATGGTATTGAATGTTGACTATATCAGTGTGCTTTGTTGCTCTTTTATTTGTCACCAAATAGGTTTGACCAATAGCCAATCATCAAGAATGTGTACTCTTTTCTTATGAACTATCTCGGGTCTAATTACGATTGATTGGTACAATCATTACTCAACTTATATAGAGAAAAGAGAACACAATAAGTTCAGTTTAGATAAGTTTTGGTGAAGGAACACACTCTTTAGTCTTAATCTTTGTCCTAGTTTATTGGCTAGAACTAGATTTGCTAACTTAGCTTGTTTAACCAACTACTTGAATCAGATTTTAATCTTTAAAGTTTGAATAAGATGGATTTAATCAATTGTCGAATGTCATGACTATTTATAACAAAAAAAGACAATAGCTAATAATAAGAGAAGGCTATTAGTTAAAAATCAATTTCCAAAATATTTTTGCTAGTTGTCTTAATACTACCTCCGTTCCATATGTATTGCAACATAGGGAGTTTTACGACTCCCAACGCACTACTTTAGACGCTAATATCTCTAATTTTATTAAGTAAAAAATTATAAAAAGTTGATATTAATTAAGCATATATCGAGACGAATCTAACAAGATCCCACATGGCTATATTTATCCTTGTGTATAAATCACAAAAGAAGGTCAAAGAATTGTGTATGAATAGTGCAAAATGTCAAAGGTTGCAATACATGTGGAACGGAGGTAGTATATGTGAAAGGAAAAACCAAAAATCGGCAAAAATCTAATCACCAAAAGACTTCTCTATATTGACCGTGAACAAAAAGATAGGAGTACCTCATAACTTTACCCAATCGCTATCTACCTAAAAGTATCTCTATTATATAAGTGAAGAGGTGGGGGTGGACACCAAAATTAAGAAAAAGAAAAAAGGAATAAAATAATCAAGGAAGTTATTAGGTTATTAAGTTTTATTTCCTATCTTAGCCATCATATTTTTAGCAACATATGTTTAAAACTTCAAACTAAAATATTTAAAAATCTACAAAATAAAAATAATTTAAAAATATGTCAATGTTTATGTTTCCTTGAGATCTACAAATAGACACCCACTTCGCTATATTTTTATATGTTTTTAATTTTTTTATAAATACATGAATAATTGATTGATTGCTCACGAGTGGGGGTGCATTTGATCAAATTGATCATAAAACATGATAAAGTATTTAAGAATGATTTAAAAAGTGGTAGAGGGAGAGGGTTTTTTTTTTATCTCATGAGTGATGATGCTGATGACATCTTCCATGAATATTTTGTAAGATTATTCTCTTATTTGGCGTGTTGTTTTTTAAATCACTATTGCTGTTTTACTCTTTAATATTTAATACACTTTTTTATGTATTCAAATTATTTCACTATTTAAACTCTTTTGAGATTACAGTTACACCCTTTAAAAAAACAAAATTACTAAAACTTAATAATTATTTTTAATAGTATGAAAACTATATATGTATACACTTAATTCACTGGAGAATTTACAATATAGTTTCTTCCAAATCTTTACATATTACTCTTTTACACGAGGCACGCATCGCGTGCATATAAGGCTAGTATTCCATGATGAAACTCCAAAATATACATAGTGATAAACAAATGCCCATTATAGTACTAGAAGAGAAGTGTTCATCACTTCATTGTAATAATGGAAAGAACTAGGGCACACACATAGGGGTCTTTAACAATGTAAAAAGGGATGATCAAAGTGATGTGTGGAAATTAGGTACAAGTTGGCCATGCCACTTTTGTAATTGGCATCCTCGGCTCAAAACTATGTCCAAAGAATGTAAAGAAACATAAATTCCAATCAAGTTCAATGATTTGAAACATTTAGTTTAATAAGGAGATGGTGTTAATGTAAAGATTAAGCAATATAATTATAAAGGCCTACTTGGGGACCCGAGTTTATATGTTAGCAAAACAATAACAACAGGAAAAGCAAATATCCAGCCCATCTCATCATCATTCTTAATTTAAATTTCAAAGCAATTGGTATAAGAACATAAAATTTAATATTGGAATAGCTTGGATTAAATCCAAGACGAAATTCTTGTCGTAATTTGGTGATATAAGGGACCGATGTTATTTGTTATTTAAAAGCGAAGACTGATGAGTTGGCGAACATGCCGGCTACTTATTTTAAAACCAATGAAATTTCGAGTCGTTTTTTCGACATTGAGACGTATGGAATGTTATAAGTTTTCGTGATTTTCTATTATCTTTGGAGCTTCTTCAATTATTATTATTACTAGTTTGAAACACCATGCAATGTACAAAGTAAATATAACAAATAATGTATTTAACTTAACTAAAAAATCTAAGTTGTGCATTTATATATGATGTCTTCGGCCAGTTTTGATCTAAGTGTCACAAGTAAATAAAGGGAGGATTCCCAACTAGTTGTTGAGCATTCCGTATTACTTTGATCAATCCATATATAACTATTATGTTAGCCTAAGTGTAGATCTTAACAATCCAATCCATTCAACCTATGAGATGTGGGTTCATCCACTAATTATCACTTTCGATATATTCAATACCTGTCTGCAAGTCATCCGTGCTAGAAGATGACATGAACAGATGAATTTCATTGGATGGTATTTTATTAAAGTTAACAACACAATCATTTAGAAATTAACAATTTGCATGCTTAACAAATTACCATTTTAACCGTTATCAATTATGTATTGAAAAGTTGTAGGAAATTGATATTTTGACATCATAAATTATACGGATCTAGTATCATTTTATCTAATAGCAGTAATTTATACATTAGGTTATATGAAGACTTTTGGTATACATTCTTTTTGTAAGCATATGAACAGACCTTATGGAATTTTAAGTTAACATTACGAAGTTTAACTTAACAGTTTAAGGTTTTAAAATTAACATCTCATTTAATAATTGAGAAAATCAAGATTAGGGTGACAACTTTTGAGGATAAAGATTTACAATTTGTTTACACTTTTCACACGTTAATTGTGGTGGTTTTACTTCACTATCTCTTCGACTTTCATACGAATCACTATACGATGGTAGCACTTTTCAGTTGAACCATCCAAGTAGGAATGCCAATGGATCGGACTCGGATCGGACTTACCAAACTCTAAGTCCGCTCCATTTCAATCGGACTATGATTTTTATACTCCTATTATGATTTGGACAATATATTCTCGGATTCGGACTCAGACTTTTTCCTTCGGATTGTTTCGGACTCGAATCGGATTCGGATTAAATTACCATATTAAATACCCAAAACACATCTTTAGTATAAAATTTTTAATGTTTTACTTGATTTATTATAATGTATATTTATTGATTCTATTAAAATGTACTCTCAATCTATTAGTTGACGAAGTAACAAGTAATAATCGGACTCTAGTCGGATTCAGATCGGATCTTACCTAAGGTCCAACTCCTATCGGATTTCATTCAGACTTTTATGTTTTCGGATTCGGATCAGACTATTTCATCCGGATTGAGTCGGGCCCGGGTCAGAGTCGGACTGAATTTGCCATCCCTATATCCAAGATGGTTTTAAGTTAAAACCTCCAAAATTTAACGCGGTCTATCAATTATGAATAAATCGTTTATCCAAGATTTAATCAAAAATAAGAGTGACTAACAACTTAGCTCGTTAGAACATCTATCAGTTCTATACTCTCATCCATAGGGGCTCATAGGCACCAATATTCTTTTAATTCAAAAGTTATGATCAAAATTACGCTACTACCTCGTATCGTTAGGGATGGCAATTCAGTCCGCCTCCGATCCGAGTCCGACTCGATCCGAAGGAAAAAGTCCGATCCGAATCCGAAAACATAAAAGTCCGAATGAAATCCGATAGGAGTTGGATCTTAGGTAAGATCCGATCCGAATCCGACTAGAGTCCGATTATTACTTGTTACTTCGTCAACTAATAGATTAAAAGAACATTTTAATAGAAATAATAGATTTACATTATAAGAAATCAAGTAAAACATTAAAAATTTTATATTAAAGATGTGTTTTGGATATTTGATATGGTAATTTAATCCAAATCCGATTCGAGTCCGAAACAATCCGAAGGAAAAAGTCCGAGTCCGAATCCGAGAATATATAGTCCGAATCCTAATAGGAGTGTAAATTCCATAGTCCGATTGAAATGGAGCGGACTTGGAGTTTGGTAAGTCCGATCCGAGTCCGATCCATTGCCATTCCTACGTATCGTAAAGATTGCAATAATTTGACACTTTCTACTATGTCAGATCATTGCAATCGTACTTTACTTGTTTCCCAAAACGTGGTCAATTTTTGTTTCTTTGTTGGTTATGCAAATGGGAGATCAGGCCATTCTTGTTGGAACTTAGCGAAGGTGAAGCTTCTCCTCTACTTCTCCAAAAACATGGTACTCTTTCTAATGATTAATTGCTTGTACATGTTCTGCAATTTGATTCCTAAATGAAAGATTAAATAAATCTTCTCTTTCTGTGCTCTTTCCTATGGGAAATTGCTAATTTAGCTGATGTAGGCTTAGTGTGTTCTTTCTCAAATTGTTTAATGGAGTATCAATTTTTTTCCCTGGTAATTTCTCTGCAAATCATTTTTTTTGCTCCGCAACGGAGCCACATAAAGTGTTTTCAAAAGTACATATGTGATTATTAAAAGGGCATACGTGTTTTCACTTCGTAATCAAAAATCATGTACCTTGGCGGAACAGTACCCAGTACCCACTAGTCCTGTACTGCTTTCACATTGATATTTATTAAGTTGAAGAAAAGGAAAGAGTTAGTTAGGTGGGTTGAACACGTTTCATATTTAGGAAAAAAGAAATGAATTTTTATGCTGGTTAAAAGTGAAAGAAAGCAGCTTTAAGAATTTGCAAGGAAGTGGTTAAGCTGAACTCTTGTACTTTACAGTGCTACTTTTTATAGTTAATGTTGGTCTTATAATGGTATCTGATGAAAAAGATAAAGCTGTGATTTCCTTCAAATGTCAATTTTTTTGTAATAATATGATATGTTCTTGGGTGGTAAGTAAGAAGATTTGCTTACATTTGTGAATGATATGAATATTGTTCACACATTGTAGTAATGTGAAAAGACCAAGACTTGTATCAGTCCACTTTCACCAACCTTCAGAATATATCAGTATATATAACTGTTTAAAGTATGGGTGGCAACCAATTCAAGTATCTGAACCCAAAGGAAGGTCCTAAACCCGGTATCGTTCTCGAAAAAATCGACACTTTAAACTCCTGCACTAGTACTGTGTTTGACCCTGGTGCAGATAGTGTGGAAAAGTTCAATTGTTATGGAGAAGAATGGTAGTGGTGGTGATCACAATCTGGCTGCAGTATCAGCACGTGTTGGGCCGTTGATGGACTCAGTGGTGAAGGTGTTCTGTGTTCATACGAAGCCGAATTTTTCTCTGCCGTGGCAGAGGAAAAGGCAGCATAGTTCCTCTAGTACTGGGTTTGTCATTGCAGGGAGGAGGATACTGACAAATGCTCATTCAGTGGAGTACTACACTCAGGTTAAGCTTAAGAAGCGTGGCTCTGATACCAAGTACTTGGCGACTGTTCTTGCCATTGGGACTGAGTGTGATATCGGTATGTTGTTTGTGATCGTTGATGTGAATGTCGTTTTGTTTTCAACCCGTTGTTGTATCTTGAACTTGCTTTAACAATCCTCTGAAGTTATTAGTGTTATTTTGTTTAATTTGATTGCTAGCTGTTTTAGGAGCATTGCTTCTTTCAACTTCCCTAGGTGTCTCTTTTGTATGCGATGGGTCGAAGACTTGAAAGAGTAATGGGTACTGCTGAGCTAAACAATTATATTTTGTCAAATGACTGCATTTGTATCTCTAACCAGAAATTGGTAGTGAAACTGTTTCTCAATGACCTACAAGAAAACACTTTGTAGAACAAAATAGTGAAGAATATGCTCAGGCGAACATTCGCAGGTTAATGGCATTGACAAGAGTATAATTAATTGCTTGCCGAAGTAGTAGCCATAGTATTTGTGATAGCAGTGAAAGTGAAAACAAGGGTGGGAAGGTAGTGCTATTCATCTGTCTAGTAGAAACTAGTGAAAGACCATATGTTATTGATATCTAGTGTAAATAGAGGGCATTAGGAAGGAAATTCCATGGTGAAAATCGTTAAGTGTTTCGAGTGGATTGAACACTCCCAAGAACTAACTAAAACTCTTAACAATTTCCCCCCTGTCTTCTCTTCCAAATGTCCTCTATTTATAGCACTTAAACTCCTTTCTCTCACTCTGATTCTCTAACTTACTCTCTACTGTAAGAAACTCATTTAACAGATTATCTATGTAAAGGCCTCTCTCCATCTGGCTAATTCCTGGCAGTTTATCAATGTCAACTTATCCTTCAAAAAATACCAATATGAACAATTAGTTTGGGGATATCAAAAACATTTGTAGCTTATCTAGTGGAAACATTAACAATTTATTGTTTATATCTAAATATCACGTTTTTAATGAAACGATTCGGCATTTCTTAGTTTTAGATTTGCTTGTTTCCCCATTCCTGTTTCTGTTGTTATGTAACCTTCATGAATGTTTCTCTCATTGCTTCTCCACTTCTCATGTACCCAAAAGATTCGTTATTCTTAGACTTTGGATTACGACGGGCTAAATATAATGGCTTGTTGAACTGTATTATAGAGTAGCACACAGTTTTTGGAGGGGTTTGTTGCACACTAGTCTTCTAAAGAACCCCATTACTCTGCCATGGAGAGGAGTCTTTTTAGAGGCATTGAGGTTACGTTGACGGTGACTATCTCTCGTTACCTTGTTGCCTTTTTGTATCATCATATGAAAAAGTTTCCTGCTAATCTGCTATCACTTTTATTTGCTGACTACTGTAACTTTTAGTCCTTCAGAGGTTTTGAAGTTTTGATTGTTTCATGTTGTCTATAATGGGCTTGGCTTTTAGAATTTTATGGATGATATTTTGTGTTGTTTATGCAGCTATGCTTACTGTTAAAGATGATGAATTCTGGGAAGGTGTTTCACCAGTGGAGTTTGGTGAATTGCCTGCTCTCCAAGATGCCGTGACTGTTGTGGGTTACCCAATAGGAGGGGATACTATTTCTGTGACTAGTGGAGTCGTCTCACGTTTGGAGATCCTGTCTTATGTTCATGGATGGACTGAACTACTAGGCTTGCAGGTATGCATATAGGATTCTTTTCATGGCCAACTTTGGCCTTGCTCTCATATAACTGGCTTCCTTTTCAACGATGCTATTGTAGGTAGATGCTGCCATAAACTCTGGAAATTCTGGTGGTCCAGCCTTCAATGACAAAGGCAATTGTGTGGGCATTGCATTTCAGTCAATGAAGGATGAAGATGCTGAAAATATTGGTTATGTCATTCCTACCCCTGTCATCACACACTTTATTCAAGATTTTGAGAGGAATGGAGCATATACTGGTAGGTCCAACTGAAAATTTTGGCCTTTTTTTGTCCTATGGTGCTGTGCTATCAATCTCTGATACACCTGATAACTGTTGAAGTGACTTCATTTCTGGTTTATTCTAGTGTCTGATTGTGTTTATCTAAGACGCAAGATATGTATTCTGCCAGGGTTTCCAATTATTGGGTTCGAGTGGCAAAAGATGGAGAATCCTGACTTGCGTATGGCAATGGGAATGAAATCTGATCAAAAGGGTATACGTGTAACACGAGTTGAAGCTACTGCTTCAGAATCTGCGGTGTTGCAGCCGTCAGACATAATCCTGAGCTTTGATGGGGTTGATATTGGAAATGATGGAACAGGTATGTGTACTACTGTGTGCATTTTCTATTTATATATGAATGCTGTGCTCTGCCCTTTCATGAAAAGTACATGTTCTTGCGTATAACTTAAAGTTGCCTAATTTTCTATATATATGCAAGTATGGTCAAGAATTCAACAAGTCTCTTATGTGAGAGTTGTTGTAACTTGTAACTTCGATGCTCCCACACTTCTGATCAGTTTTCTTATCCAATGGTGTCATGCCTGCTGGCAGTGCTCTTAATCTTCATTGTTCCAGAGTAATTTGCTCTTTACATAACTCCCTTAAAGTAAGCATCACTCTGTTGATGGTACAAACTAAGTTACCGGGGGTAGCTAATTGGTCCTTGAAGGTGTTGTAACCAAACATTTTGTATTATCTTTTATCCATAGTGGTTGAAGTTTGCATAGCTACTTGCACTAAACAAACTAGGTGTTGGTATTGTGCTTGGTAATTATGGATCTTAGAAAGTGCAATGTCCACCTCTATTCCTTCCCCCCCACCCCTAGTAGGCACATGTCTTATACTAGATTACTAGGTTGCAAGATGCCCTAAGGCTTCTCTTTGCCTTGTGAAGTAGAGGAGAGAGCCACTATGTGTGTGAGAGAAATAGAGAGTAGGTATTTTGAGTCCGAAATTCGAAAGAAAAGTTTAAAATTGCTGGACACGATACCCACTTGCACGAGTTCCTGCATATGGGAACTTCAAACATCAATAATGCAATTTCAATGTCAGAAACAAACATTTATAATTAGCTGCATTTTTGAAATCCTAGTACTTCCTCCGTTTTTTATTAGTTGTGACACTTTTAATTTCACGGACTCCTAGACAATTTTTGGAGAGGAAAGAGATAGAGAGAAAGAAAGAAGGGGACCCATGTGATAGGAGAGAGATAGAGAGAAAGATTTGCCCAAAAAAGAAAGTGCCACAATTAATTCCAAACTTCCTTATATAGAAAGTGTCACATTTAATAAAAAACGGAGGAAGTATATTAATTGATGCATGCTTTTCTAATCTGCTGCTGACATTTGCTCCTGTTATCTTGGTATGACTTGCAAAAATTACTTCACCTAAGGAAACAAATTCAAAATTATATCGTGAAAACACTGATTGGAAGGGTTAAAGATTGTATTCTGTTGATAATACCAAAATTTGACTTCTTTATAAAGCTTACCTGTATAATTAGTGTATGGTTTATGCATTTATAATTCTGTATCCATTATCAACCCTGTGTCTACCTTTTTGCAGTTCCTTTCAGGCAGGGAGAGCGTATAGGTTTCAATTACCTTATATCCCAGAAATATACTGGAGATACTGCAAAAATTAAGTTACTTCGTGATTCAGTGATGCATGAATTCGACATCAAACTTGACCCTTACAAGAAGCTCATTCCAGCGTGTATTGAGGATAGACCTCCGTCTTATTACATACTTGCAGGATTTGTTTTTACAGCTGTCACGGTCCCATATCTTTTTTCAGAGGTCTCATTCCACTCTCTTCCCTGCCATCCTCTCCCTATCTTTCTGTGTAGGTGTGTGCGTGCATATATAGTTGTACACACTCAAAATTTTCTGCATATATATCTGTGCGTGCATATATATCATTCTATGGCTCTGGGGGTTGAAGCAGGGAGAGTAGGACTTTATTTGAATGTGATACCCGACCTTCCTAAGCAAGAAAGGGTCTCATTGCCATTGGTAATTCTTTCATCTTGCTGCTTGAACCCCCTACCTTTCTTAACATGCCATATTTCTACGTAGTCGTAAGTTATTCAAGTGACTTATAGATGGTTGATACATTTGATTCTTGCTCAACGAAAATGGAAGATTTTGGAATCTGCTGCTTGAACCCTGAGCTTTGTTAACACACCATATTTTCTACATAGTCTTAAGATAATCACGTGAGTTGTAGATGGTTAATACATTTGATACTTGCTCAACAAAATGGATGATGTTGGAATCTGTTACATTCATTTAATTTCAAAACAGCTATGCTTCAGATCATTGGTTTTCTGCTAGCTAAACAAGACCGAGTTAAATCTTTTTGTGTTTGATCTATGACTAAGCTGACATTCTGAAATCTGAACAAATCTGACATGCATGTGTGATTCTCTCCCCCAGATCGAGTTAAATCTTTTTCTGTCTGTCTTTGATCTTAGATAATGTTAGTTCTAATTTGAACAATACTCTATTTTCATGACATAGCCTGTGTCACTCTTTAGATAATCCATTGTTGAGTTACTATCTCAAGATTTGTGTTTGATCCTGACTTTTGTTTCCCCTTTCAATGAAATGTCATATGAACTCGTTGATTCCCTTGTTGTGTCATGATGACCTGGGTTTATGGTAATTGTGACAACCTTGTTGTTTTTGGGTATGTCACTAGAATTGCTAATTTTGCTGAAATTGATGTCTGCTCAGCTGGTTGATACAATTGTTGCTGGATTTTAGCTCAAATTGTAGAAAACTATGGGAATCTCCCAAAATTCTATTGTTAGCCAACTTAAGTTGTTGCATGTCAGATTAACTATTCTTACTTCGGTGTTACTTGTAAAGACTGCATTTTGATGTCAGCCAGGTACATCATTTGTTTTCTAAATTTACAGTTCTTTTGATTTATGAATTAATGGCAGTATTCAAGTGAGAGTGATGTTCCTGTCGAGCTTATGCACAAACTTCACTATTCAATGGCACAATCAAAAGATGAAGAGCTTCTTATTATATCTCAGGTTCAATATTTTCCTCCTACCATCCTGAAGAAAAATAACAGTTATATGTATAGATTTCTTACTCTAGAAGCATGTTTGGCGTCACCCTTGTAAATTTCATAGTAACTAAGTTTTTGGTTGCAGGGAACCATTTAGTGCATGAAACCACCTTAGCAAAAGGGGAAAAAAACTTTTTATTAGATTTGTGGGAATTATCTTATGAATGGGTTTTTCACGTTAAAAAACACAATTAGAAATATGATCTTGAAATACTTGATCTACCTTTGTTTATCATAATGTATAACTCTATTGGAAAATGGGTACATAAGTCATATATGATTATCTCAATTCATGGTTTTGGTGAAATTTTGACTTGCACAGCAGCACTTGAAGGACTTTAGAAATTTCAAGGCGTTACTGAGTAACTGCATTAAGAACTAGTTTTATCCTGGGGAATACATGCATTTTTTATGTCCCTGTAGTTCTTATGTGTTAAATCATGTTAAATTCTTCTGTCATATTAGGTTGTTGACTCATCGTATAGTGAGTATACACTTAGAATGTCATTGAAAGAGGAGAGGTCTGTCAGATCTTAGCAAGTGTCCTAAATTTGAGTTATCTTCCACTTATTGTTGATATATATCAATGATATTTTCATCGAAAGCTTATTTGATGGAAAAGAACAGTGAATGACTCTTATATTGAAACGATAGGATATGGAAGTAACGCAAGCTAGAGAAGCACAGTCGGGGTTGCATTGATTTGCAGTCGATATTATCTTTCAATTTATAACTTTTTATCTCATATCGATAGATTTATGCATGAGCTGCCACATCTAGCACATGACAAATTGTAGGCAAGATGCAAATTTCGAATATAATCCTTATTTTTTCCTAATTCATCGTAGGTTCTTGTGGCTGATATCAACATTGGATATGAAAATTTAAGTAATGTTCAGGTACGTATTAGCTTTCCATTAGATATAAAAGTACCTCAAACTTATATCTGGGATGTTCTACTTAATCGTTGGTTTGAAGTCTCTCTCTAAACAGTGGGCGATTTATGTCATCATTTTCATGTTGCTACTTCTCTGTCAGGTTCTTGCTGTCAATGGTAACCCAGTGAAGAACCTAAGAAGTTTCACTAGTTTGGTGGAATCCTGCAATGATGAATTCTTGAAGTTCGATTTAGAGTTCAATAAGGTCTCTTTTTCCCTTCTTTTAAAATATTGCTAGTATCACCGCATCCAGTTATACGTATAACTTATTAGCATGAACACGTGAGAGCCGAGAAGAATAGACCTGGTTATTTGGCGGGGTGGGCCAATAGCGGGTAAAACCTAAATAATACGGTTATGCATGAATTTTCTACCATATCTAGCTTGTAATTCTCTTACAAACATCTCTAGAGGCATCCCAATTGGAAGCAGTTCACAGCTGATCATTGTGTTTTTCTTGGACAGATAGTCGTGCTTCGGACAGAGACTGCTAAGGCCGCTACTGCAGATATCCTTGCGACACACTGCATCCCTTCTGCAATGTCTGATGATCTTAAAAAATTATCTGAAGATTGAAGCTCTCCCCTGCAGTTTATTGCACAGTTGTATACTCCCCCTGTTTATCATGTATTTACCAATTAACACCCCATCACATGTCTATATCACACTATAATTTGCATGTCATCAGCCTTCACTCCACCACCATATAAGATCTTCACAAATGTAGTGTATATTGTGATTTGTGAGTATTACTTAAGTGCAGCCTAATCAAATAGTTAAGGTCTTATGTACTGTATATATTTATTGTGCAGTTGATTAATGTACTTATTCAGAGAGTGAGGATCACTGGATTGGTCATTTTTACTATATGTTTCCTTTTCTTTTTACCTGAATCAGTTACTTTTATGTTACTTCATTCATTTGATTTCCACTTTATTTGACAAACACATAAACATGTTTGACAAACAGTGATGGGGTGTTTGATCTATGGCCAAAGAAAGGGATGGAAAGAGATGAAATCAATTGAAGTTATTTTGACTGAACCGAACTTTAGTATACTAGGTTAACTACTATTTTCCGATACCCTGTGAGATGCATGTGCCAAAGCTGAAAGAAAAGTGATAGATACTACCTTTAAATCACTGTTTTTGTAAAATACTACCTTTTAGCCAAAGTCTAACTAAAGAAGTCATTTGACATGCAATCAACCATGTAGGATAGATTATTGAACTAGAGATTTTGTATAACCAATTAGACGAAATTGCGAAAAGAAGGTGAGAAAATTCCTTAGTGAAACACTTTAAAATAGTGAAAGAACTGGAAGATTGCTTGTTTTGCTAGATTGTAAATGCGTTCACAAAATAACTATATTGTAAGGTTGTTTTTCACGATGAAAATTTAAAAGGTAGATTCTTGCAGAAATTTCAATACATAATGCAAATTTCAGCATCAAAAGACATTTGAGATTCTAAAATATTGACATGAGTTCCTCTTTTACAAAACAATACAAATTTTATTACCATTATCATTACTACCTTTTACTAAATGAGGTGAGAGAGAAAAGAGAGAAAGAACTTTATGGGAGCTATATCAAATTGATTTACCACACATAGATATATAATTATTTATAATAGTCTCACTCTAAGATATAGTTTAACAAGTTGAATGAAATTTCGTGTTCATCACAAAATTGTACCTTTACAAGGACAAGCAAAGTAGCAAACAATTAAAGAAGGTGGAAACAGTTGCATAAAATCAAATAATTTTCCACCAACCAGAAACAAAAGACAGCGTACAATTATTATCCGAAATTAGTTTGAACACTTTTCTTTTCCATCTGTCACACATATTTTTATACAACAGAACTTTCATTGAAGTAGCTACATACTTTTTCTGAAACTTCCTAGTTTATCATGGAGTTTATCACTTTTTAGTCCAAGCTACTTTAACAAATATTGTGTATTAAATTCCAAAAGATCAAAACTTGGTAGTACTAAGACAATCTAGCAGCCATATCAACCCACCAAATCTTTTCAAAGTTGGAAAAAACCAATATGAAAACTTTGAAATATGCAGTAGCAATATAACAACAATACTAGTTTTCTT
Source organism: Patellifolia procumbens (assembly GCA_947645195.1). Lineage (NCBI taxonomy): Eukaryota > Viridiplantae > Streptophyta > Magnoliopsida > Caryophyllales > Amaranthaceae > Patellifolia > Patellifolia procumbens. Next base: position 1,386,750 of record CANSGD010000225.1, read on the forward strand.
GTTACAACCCCAAAGAAATATATCAGTTGAGCTGATCATCACAGTATGGAGAAGAGTTGCAAAGGCGATACTCGGTCACTGATGATGGATGCAGTATTGAAGGTATTCTGTACACATTCCATGCCAAATTTTTCACTTCCATGGCAAAGGAGGAAGCAGTATAAATCTTCAAGTAGTGGGTTTGTTATTGAAGGGAAGAGAGTTTTAACAAATGCTCATTCAGTGAGTTACTATACTCAAGTTAAGGTTAAGAAGAGGGGATCTGATATCAAGTACTTAGCCACTGTTTTAGCCATTGGAATTGAGTGTGATATTGGTATGTTCTTTATCATCTCTTTATTGTAGTTGTTATTTGTGTTAGATCATTTGTAGTAGTTTTGTTTTCCATCCTTTTGTACTTTTGGACTTGTTAAATTTGATAATGTTTTAGGTGAACATGACTTATGCTGTTTAGAGATGCTAAGCTTGTAATGTCAGTTTAAAATGACCAAATTTTATGTCCCCGCTTGTTTAATGTAGAGAATTTTTTTCATTCACTTATTAGGGTGGGTCTTTCCAAAACCGTGAAGGGAAAAATAACAGAAATAATCCCTACCATTTAGATTACATCACGAGGCCACATAAAACACAACATTAGACAACAAGAACCATTTACAATGTAGAGAGCCAGGTTCTCTTTTTATTTATTTAACGATCTTGTTGGGATGTTGGAAATATTGGTGCCAGAGAACTGAATTTCCGATGTTTTGTTAAGTTTCTATATAATATTGATAATTTATTGCTAGTTATGTTAGGAATTAGGGGGTTTTGTGCTTGGCTTGAACTAATTTGAAGGATAACTAAGGGCTACTAGTCAACAACAACACTACTTTATCAAGTCTTATTCTTTTGAACGCTTTTAATAAAAGGAAATATTCAGACTTTAGCGAACTAGCTAACTCGATCAAGAACATCTAGACTTATATTTCAATCATACATGATATGTATAGCTGAATTTTGATCAAAAGTCAAAACCAAAACCAATTTTATTGAGCTAATTATGATTCAAAATTCAATATGACTTAAATTGAATTGGTTGTTCTTTTCATAATATACTACCAATAGCATAATGTGAAACTTATTGGAGGCATAAGCATAATTTAAATTATCTTATTGACATTTACTATTAGGAGAATATAAAAAGTTAACTTGAGTCATACATGTGATGCTTATTCGAACAAAAGTCATAGTCATTTACACACACTTGACACTTAACACTTAACACTTGGTAGTATAATTTATATATATATATTTTAAGGTCCTCGACGTTGACATTTGTGAGTAATTAAGGCAAAGAGAATATATTACTTACTTAATGGAGGCATAAGGATAATTTAAATTATCTTATTGACATTTACTATTAGGAGAATGTAAAGTTAACTTAAGTCATACATGTCTTTAGTGATTCTCTATTGAATTACACCTATATTTATAGTAACAATTAAAACTCTAATCTTCTGAGGATGATTTTCGATTCTTTAGATATGGACATAAAATTTAGGTATAATTTAACAATTTCTTAATGTAAAATGGATCAATTTACATCCACATACCGTTTGAAAAGTTGTTTATATTATTTACCACTATTCTAAAATATTGAGGAAAAAACAACTTCTTGAGTCTTGAATATTAGAAGTATTCACTTATTCCTATACTACGTTATTGATTATAAATAATATGTTTTAATGAAGGTTCTCAACACTTTCGAGGAAAACTTTTACAAATTAGAAAAAATCAACAAGTTCTTCCTTCCATCTTTATTCTTTCAGTCTTATATCGGGTACAATTCATTATAGACTTGAGCGTGCATATAAATAATACATCTAAAGTTACTGTTTTACTTTCTCTCATCTAAAACTCTTCCCATCATACAAATTCTACTCATATAAAACTCTCCTCCACTACATGTTCTTTGCTTATCTAGCAAAACATCTATACAAATTCTTATATGCGGCTGGTCACATCATTAACTAATGGTGTGGAGAATCTATTTAGTAACTCATACATTAATTTTTCACCCCCTTAACCCTCCCAAAACAGTCGGTAACCCATTCTCTTAATAGTCAGTAACCCCCACCTCCATTTAGTTAGTAGTTCCGATCCAAAAAGTCAGTAACCCGTCCCCAAAGAGTTAATAACCCCTAAACTATTAGTAACCCTCGAAACAATTAGTAACCCCCCTAAAATAGTTAGTAACCCTTAAATAGTCCGTAACCCTCCTAAACAGTCAATAACCCCAAAACACTTGGTAACCCCCTAAAATAGTTGATAACCCCCCTAAAATAGTCATTATGTGTGCGCCGCACGGTTTGTCAATTACTCGGCAAGCTGCACATAAGACTTCCTCAAACATCTAATAGCAGAAGTCACATCACTCCAAAACGGACTTCTACAAGCAAAAATTTTACAAATCTAAAACTTAGTTATTGAAGTTGATAATCTCGTCATCATAAATATCCTCACAGGATTTACAATACCCCATGGTGCATCGAGACGTTTATTGGTGGCATCCTCACTTCCTTCCAACGACGTCAATCACACATATATTTTGAGAATCAAACTTGGTAGCTAACTTCCTCTCCTAACAACGACACCACATACTTGACAACCTTGCTCCTCAACATTCACTCTTAATAGAAGGATCTCCTAAACGTTTCGTGTACCTTCATGATCATGGTGCACTCTATACTATAAAACTTTATATTTTTATATAGAGAACGACAAAAGGCAATCACATTTACGCGATAAAAGTTGTCAAGTGCATAACTCACCTTACTCCATTTAAACGCACTTACTAACTTACGTTAGTGTACAAAATACCTTCCTAGTTCCTACATCCTCCTCTTCACCATTACCACCAACATGGGCGACAGCAACAGAAAGCGAAAACGCGCTCGTAAACCCAAAACCTCCGAAACCCTAGAAACCACCACCACCACCACCGCCGCCGCCGCCGCCGCCACCGCTACAACCACCGCACACGACCAAAACGACACCGTCGCAATCACAATTTCCAACGACGAACTCACAAATCCATCTCCATCCCACACTCAACGCCGCCGCAGCCGCCACCGCAAATCCCCAAACCCTTCCGACACCAACAACGACACCAATGGCGGTGGTGCTGTTACGGCGGCGGGATGGGAAACAGTTGCGCAGCGTGTTATACCTGAAATGGATGCTGTAGTGAAGGTGTTTTGTGTTCATACTGAGCCGAATTTCTCGTTACCATGGCAGAGGAAACGGCAGTATAGTTCGTCGAGTAGCGGGTTTGTGATTGGTGGTAGGAGGGTTTTGACGAATGCGCATTCGGTTGAGCATTATACTCAGGTTAAACTTAAGAAACGTGGGTCTGATACTAAGTATTTGGCTACTGTTCTTGCTATTGGTACTGAATGTGATATAGGTATGCTTTATTTTATGATTTTATGCTATTTTAATTGTTGTTGTTGTTGTTGTTGTTGTTGTTGTTGTTGTTTTATACGAGTTTTATCATACATGTGGTTGTCGAATGAGTGTAGGATGAATGAACTCGGAGTTATGTGTTTATATAATTTGTTGGTGTATACTGCCTCCGTTTCCTAAAAATTGTTACACTTGCAAAAACACAAGAACCAAGGAAGTGGGTATAAAAGCATGACAATGATAGGAAAAGTAACTTTAGGAGAGAGAATAAAGAATAAAAAATTAAAAATAATTAGAGGTTAGCATGACAATGATAGGAAAAGTAACTTTAGGAGAGAATAAAGAATAAAAAATTAGTGGGGCTATATATCCCAAAATGGTGAAAGTAAAATGTAATAATTTTTATGAAACGTATTAAAAAAGAAAGCGTAACAATTATTGAGAAACGGAGGGAGTATATACAATTGGTTGAAGGAGGTATGGATGTACTTTTAGGGGTTGTTTGGTTCGAGTTTTAAAATGGAAAGGGAATGATAACAACATTGGTTACTTGTATTAGGTGTTTGGCGTACGCCATGTTATGGAAATGGAATGGTAACTTTTAATAACAAGAGATTTTGTTCCTTGAGGGGGAGGGAAAGGTGACAAATTGGGAGAGTCCATTACCACCAAGTAATGGTAGTGAAATGATAAAGGGTCAAACCAAACAAGAAGAAAGTGAATTGGTTATTGATTCTGTTTCTTGGAGTCCAAAAATAGTGAACCAAACGACCTCTTAGTGTTTCATTCTAGGCAATTGACTCCTTCGGAGTGTCTATGTGTGTACCTTGTGTGTTTGTAGAAGACATTAGGAATAACAAAATATGGTGGTGGGTATGATTTAGGGTTGTCGAATGAGTATAGGATGAATGAACTCGGAGTTATGTGTTAATATAATTTGTTGTGTATATATACAATTAATTGAAGGAGGTATGGATGTACTATTAGTGTTTCATTGTAGGCAATTGACTCCTCCGGAATGTCTATGTGTGTACCTTGTTGTGAACGAGTCGAAAGTCTTGGTGAATAGGCTTGGCTTGAGCTCGATTGAAACTCGGTTTTGTTTGTTTTGGTGCTCGGTTTATAATCGAGGTTGGATATGAGCGTAGTCATACTCTTAGTCATGTTCATGAATAACTCGTTTATTGTAGCTTCACGAACATGCTCATATGTGAGAGGAGAGTGAGGGATAGCTCGGTTGGTTAGAACTTCCTTTCCAGTTCAAGAAATTTGTTTCTCATCCCGCCTTCGTGGCTTTCTATACAACAAAATATTGAATAAATTCGTATATTTTCATTAGAAAAGCTTGTTTATTTATGTTCATGTGCAACTCTTTTATATATATGTTTATGAACCACCAAGCAATAACAGACAAAGAATATAGGAATACATAGCTCTAAGGAATTACTATAGGAATACATAGCTCTAAGGAATTACTATGTTGATGGATACCATTTCATACGGATGAGATGGGTAATTATGACTACAAAGAAATTTATCACTGTATAATTTTATAATTTTTTGTCAATTCTTTTATTTATTATTCGCAATTATACTTATTATTAGCATATACAAAAATGCAAACTCATTGAAGAACTAAAGCTTGTTTATGAGCTAAATCTCAACTTGTTTACGAACTCACTTGATTAATAATTTAATACACGGTAGAACACGACTCGAACCCGAACATGATATTTCCCAAACGAGCAAACTTGAAGAAATTTTTTAGCTAGATGGATATGAAGAAATTAGTTGGTAGTAGAAGAGACGATGTTGATGATGCAAGGAGAAAGGGATGGAAGACTGGAAGGGGGAATTCATCCCCCTCATTTTGTGGGAGTTTTACATTATTGACGGGGACAATAATTCCCCCTTTCTTATACGATCAATACCTTTTCCCATCCACCACAACCTCCACTCACCTCATTCTCTTCAATATTTTCTTCTATTACCCTGTTCACACTGCTTTTTAAGCATACCCTTAGTAGGAAGATTTTTTGGCCTTCGAGCAGATAGTTGGACCAATAATGGGTGATTGTTGTTTATGGATTTTTATGTGCAAGTTGAACTTAGTGCAGCAGTAAGTAATGGGAAGTCAGTACCATGTTTATTTGTAATCCGATTTTTGCAGACCAGACTATGAGTTCAAATTCTTGAAATGCACTTGTTCAGTAGTATCAGGTTAGTAATGAGTGTGCGAGTGATTGATGCATTCATTAGCACGGAGGAAATAACCTAGAAGATGCTGACATAATATAATTTTGCCTTTCGGAGCTTGATGTTAGAGCATGGAACTAAATTTTTGGACGCTCATGCCCTAGAATCTGGTTGGTATCTTTCTGACAAGTTATTGATGAGCCTGTATTTGGTACATGGATTAAAGCCATATTTATAGAGAAGAAATTAGGAGTGTTGTCAGAAATTTTTTTGGTCTTTTGGAGCTTGGTGTTAGAGCATGGAGCTATAACTGAGCTTCTGTTACCATATGACCTGGCTCAAAATTTGCGACTACTTTCTGTCTCTTCTCTGATAGCTTGCCACTATGTAGTTGACTTTTATTTTGTTCATATTACCTCAACAACCCATTTGGTAGGCGGTAATATATGCTGACTATAGTAATAAATTTATAAGTTTTCAATGAAAAATTAGATGTCCATGGTAATGCATGTTCATCTCCCAATAGCCTTTTCATCTTAAATATCTATTACCATCCCGTACCACTTTAAGGGGGTGTTGAGTGGTAATGAAAATCTATGTAAAAACTAAAAACATATCTGGAGATGGAGTTTCATTACTCTTGTCATTAATACTTCCTTTAAAGCATTACATACACATATATCACTATTACCACTGTTTATTTATATTTATCAGCTACCCAGGGGACCAGAAGTCCGTGATGATCCATTTGGTAATAGAGTTTAGAAGTTCTATTTAACAAGATGCTGGGATCAGTAATAAATTTGTCCTCGATTTGGGAACTTTGCCTTGTGACTTTAACAACTAGAGTTTGCACTACTGATTTAATTGATTCTTTTGTTTTTATTATCATTTTTTGAGAAGTTAGTGGGAGTGAATGTGACAATGATAGTTAAGCAAAGCAAATGGTTGTTAGTGGAGATGAGGATTCTTGGATCTCAGGTTCACTTGTTGAGTTATAGTGCATGTCTACTTGTAGGCAAGCAAAGAGCTGAAGCTCTTTTGCCTTATTTCTGTCAGGGAACAATTAGAAAATGCATATGTTTATAATTTGTTAATCATGGCCTCATGGGAACTGGTATATTTGGAGATTTTTGAACATAGAACATAGCCGACATATCCTTCCAAAATCCATTTCCTCTCCCATGCAATAAGCCTATAGAATGGTCATCATCAGGATTCATTGACACCGTAGGCAACCATAAATAGCAGTCATAATCATTAGGAAGTCTAGAGAATGACAAGCCCCATTACATTTGTGTGCTTTCCAGAACACCACATTACACCTCATCCATCATTGGCTCTTCAAGGGATGCCGCTTCGGTAAAGAGTTAATAAAGCTTTCAAGGGTCATTCACTTTACCAATGTTACGTGCAAAGAGCATTTTAGAACCACTCTTTACTCAAAATCATGGTTTAGGTTTAGATTTCGGAAACGGGAACGGCCGCGGTTACGGGGTAATGGAACGCTTACGTTGGTCGCGGACCGCGTTGCGGTTGTCGCGGCAGGAAGTTAAAATGAGTCTTTTTATTTTTGGTCTTTTTTCTCAATTAATTTTAGATCTTAGTGGAGTTACATAGGGTTCAATAGTGCGGTGTGCGGTGGTGCTTCTTCTCTTTTTTTTTCTCTTGTCTTTGAGTCATTATTGGAGGTACATCGGTGCTACTGTTAGTACTGTATAAGTAAAGATAAGAAATCTCTAAAAAGATTTGCAAAATATTTGCAAAATGACGTTTTCTAGAGGAAAAACCGGCCGAATCCTTGTTGTCACGGGTGATACGACCGAAACGATCAAAATATCGGGCTTTTTAAATTCATCTTGTTGAACCAGTCGAATTCAGTTCGCCAAAGTTAAAAACCGTTCAAATTCTGGCAAACCGTTTTGATACGGCCTTATTTTTGCACCATGCTCAAAATGCTACTTTACGTTTCAAATGCTCCTAATACGGAATAACTTTCCAGACACCAAGACCATGAGTTTAAGAGTTGCTTTTGCTCCGTCAACCCACTTTCCTGCCTCATATTTGGCCTGACTGGTTCTCTTCCTAAGAGCTTCATCTTAGTAAGTTTCTTAAGTTACCTCATTCTGAGGGCTTTACTTATAAGTTATAACAAACAGGCAAAAATCATTGAAACTGACCCAATGAAACCCCTTATAATTCTCAGTATTATTCTATGAAAACAATCTTTTTTTAATCCTGGCGAACTTGCGATGCAATCAGTTGGCTCATTTCTTTCCTTCTCTTGGCTTTATACGCACTATCTATGCGCCCAAGGATTATAGAGACTAGCAGCACTTGATTTCTTCGTTACTTACTCATGCAAATTTTGTGTACCCTGCTGTCATTGACTGTATGTGCTCAAAAGTAATGCTAATATTACTTGTGGAGAAAAGCAAGCCAGTGACATGGTCTGTTTTGTCCTTTGCAATTTAAGTGGAAAAATGATCCTTTGTAGGTGTTGGAAATGTACAAATGGGATAGAAGATCATCATGGCAGGCTTCATTCTTATTCGTACAATCTTTTCATTATTAATCACTTTTCTGTATGTAATTGTAATTGGTTTAGAGATCCTGAAGGTAGATGAATTTGCCAACATTAAGAAGCGGTGAAGTACACCAGTTTTTGTCGTGAATGTGGTATTGAGGCTGCTCTAGAGTAGATGACTCACTTAAAAAAGTGATGGATGAGATTGTATTAATGTATATGGTGGTCCGTTTTGATCTTTGCATGTTGTATTGAAGTGGGATGTCAATAGTAATTTTATACTTTTGGACCTGGTCTTGTAGTTGAATGTAACTTCCAAAAACTTTGTGACTGTGTTCTCTGTTTGTATATATTGAAGTCATCAACTATATGAACTTTTTCACCGCTTAGGAAATCTCTCTTTTTATTGTTGGAAACAGTTGGGCTGACTATAAAACATTGGTTCTGAGTGATTTTGGAGTTGTAGAAAGGGATTGGTTAGCAGCAAGGTAAGGGGGCATTTGGTTCTCACGGGGTTAGGGAAATGGAATCACTAAAAGGTTAGGAGGGGAAAGGAAATCAGAATCCTTTGATTAAAAATGTTGTTTTATTTTCCCCCCTTCTCTCCTCCCCACCTCCCCCTCACTCTCTCTCTTCTTTCTATTCTCCCTTAGACTCTGCCGCCGCTCCACCCTCTCTTTGACCCCCCACCGGCGTTCCTTCCTTCTCTCGGTTATGCTGTGGTTCCTTTAGTTTTCTCTTTCTCTCTGGTGTATGGATGTCAGATTTGCCTTTTCCCGTGGTTCAAGAGGATCAGGGGTGGGATTTCGAAGAGGGTGGGGTGATGGGTTGGCTAGGTTTTCGAGGTCGGGTTGGGTTTCCGGTTGGTGGGGAGTAGATTTTGGGAGGTTCTGGGTAATCTTTTGGGTGGGGCTGCGAATTGCAGTGGGTGGGGACTGGGGAGTGAGTTTTAGGTGGGGATGGTTGTTTTGGGGTGGTCGAAGGGATGGTGGTGGTGGTGGGTGGGGATGGTGCAGGGGTTGGTCGAAAGGGATGCAGTATAGTGGTTGTGGAGGTGGATGGGGTGGTCAAATTGGTGGGGGTGGGGTGGGGTGAGATGATTGTCAATGGGGCTTTCCCTTACATCTATTTCTTCTTAAGTGGAGGGTGAGTGGGGAATCAAAGTAGAAGCATTTGGGGGTAAGGAGGGTAGAAAGGGAAAATTATAATCCCCAACCAAACAACATATAAGGGAATGCTTACATTTCACTCTCTTTCCCTTTCCTGGAACCCTCCAAACCGAATGCCCTCTAAATATCTGCGTTTGGCTTGTGATAGAAGGCAGAGAATCACTAATATATTTTTCCCATAAAATTGTTGCAACATGATATTACTGATGTTTGTTGTTGACTAATTTTGCTTATTTTTATGCATTTATAAATTTAATCACTAGAGGATATCAATTATCTCATCTGTATAAACTGCCTTTTGTTTGGTTATTTATGGACAACTTTTGTGCATATTGGTTGTGCAGCCTTGCTTACAGTCAGTGATGATGAGTTCTGGGAAGGGGTTTCACCAGTGGAGTTTGGGGAACTACCTGCTCTTCAAGATGCTGTGACTGTTGTAGGTTACCCAATAGGAGGGGATACAATCTCAGTTACCAGTGGAGTTGTCTCACGTATTGAGATCTTGTCTTATGTTCATGGGTCCACTGAGTTACTGGGTTTGCAGGTATGCATACAAAATTTCAGTTTTCTGGTTAGCTTTTCCCCTTTGCTCTCATATTGTTGATTTCTTCTACTTCGATGATATTTTAGATAGATGCTGCAATAAACTCTGGAAATTCTGGCGGTCCAGCTTTTAACGACAAGGGCAGTTGTGTAGGCATTGCATTTCAGTCCCTGAAACACGAAGATGCCGAGAATATTGGTTATGTTATACCCACACCTGTCATCATGCATTTTATTCATGATTATGAGAGAAATGGAGCATACACTGGTAGGTCCAGCTGGCAAATCTGTACCTTGTACCTCGTTGCTGTTTTTGTTTGTCTCAGACGTACTTGATGATTGTCCGAATGATGTATCTAGTTAGCTTCCCAGACTCTTACCTCTCATGATTGTTATTCTAATTCTTGTTTAGGATTCCCAATTCTTGGTGTGGAGTGGCAGAAGATGGAAAATCCGGACTTGCGCATTTCAATGGGAATGAAATCTGATCAAAAAGGTGTACGTGTTCGACGTGTTGACCCTACTGCTCCAGAATCCAAATTTTTGCGGCCGTCGGATGTTATTCTTAGTTTTGATGGGGTCGACATTGCAAATGATGGGACAGGTAACACTGTAATCCCTTCCCTGTAGAAAATTTTCTGTTCGTATACTTGTAGGGTCAATTGTTTGTGCTGTTATTTTTTTGTTAGGCTTATGTCACCTACTAATTTGGGCTTGCCTGCAAGTAATGTTTATAATTATTTGCTCACCTATTTTGGGCTTGCCTGTAAGTAATGAGCACGGTTTTGTCGAGGTCTTTGTTTTGGCCTTTTGTTTTAAATGTTTTTAGCATAACTTGAAGTGGTGAGTGCCCATATATCTGGCATAGTAGTCAATTATCCATCTTGCTCATGTAGGTACGACTTACTAGGTATGACTAAATGTTGGGGTCCATATCATGTAGACGCTCGTCAATCTTACACCTTTTCATGAATTTGCTTTGTATTTGTATTATACAAATTGAGGTTTATGGTTAAATATGTGTTCCTCTGGCCCCATTGTTGTTGATGCCATTTCAGTTGGAATAATTTGCTTGATTGGGACTCCAGTAAACCCTGAAAAATTACTTTCCCTGGAATAGCTGAAGCTTCAGTTACCCTGTTTTTTTATTTGGTTGCTTAATGAGCCTATAGCTATAAAAGCAGCAAAAGTAGAGTGCATTAATTATGTATTGGACCAGTCTTCTATGGGACTAAAATATGATATCGTTGTGGCAGTTTTCATTTTTGGTTTAGGATTGGCTTACTTGTTTGGTTGCCGCATGATTGTCTATTCTGCATTGAGTAATTAATGGAATTTCTGAAGCGAGGATAGAGGAGGAGTCCGTTGAGCTTTTCTCATGCTATATGTTGTTGCTCCCCAAAAAAATATTATGTGGTTGTTTGCTTCATGTTCCCGTTCTTCTGCATATGAATCATGACCACTTGACCAGTTTCAGCCTGATGATGAGACTTGATAAGAGTGTTTTTGTTTGGGCAGAAAATTTTAACTAGGAAATTTTTCTGTCTGATGTTGGGGGTTAGCTTAGCTGGGAAGTTGAGTTTAATTGAGTTGCTGCTTATGCTTGGAGTTTAGACTTTCCAGGCTAGCTTCGCGGGGGTGGGGGGGGGGTGTGTGGGTGTGTGTGTGTGTACATATTGCTTTTCCATTTTACCTAATAGTTATCATGCTTTATTAGTTTAGTAAGTTAACCAACAAATCTCTAGGTTTAGGGAAGTTTTTCTGTAGTGACAACCTGTGTTTCATTGTTTCTCTTTTATATAACGTTGTGTGTGTGTATCTGTTATCTACCTTTTTTTGCTGCTGCTCCTGAATTATTGAGCTTTGGTTGGGTCTAGGATAGTTTTATCGCTCTTATGCCATGCCAAACCAAACTCATGGACCAGGCCTGTAGAATTACATCTGGGAAAAAAATGATCAGCTATAAATATTATATACATAAAATAGTACTCCCTCCGTCCCATAATATAAGTCCCCTTTCTATTTTGGGAGTCAAATTTTAAAAACTTTGACCAAATATTATTAATATATACAAGAAAATATATCCGTGCGAGATCTTGTTAGATTCCTCATAATATGTACTTTCTTAATATAAACTTTTTATATTTTTTTTATATTATAAAATTGAATATATAGAGGGTCAAAGGTACTTCTTGAAGACTGTGCAAAATAAAATAGGACTTATATTTTGGGACGGAGGGAGTAGTATGTTTGTAATTGCACAAGTAATCAATGCTCAGAAACCATGGTATTTTGGTTAGAAAAGATATAGTTTGTCACTTAGAGCCTCAAGGCCCTCAATAAGTGTGTATCTATAAACCTTTGATTTCATCCAAACAAACTATCAACCTTTGTTTTTGTGAAGAGAAATTAAATTCCATTGGTTGTGGGGTGGATCTACTGAGCGCTTGAGACCCACACTCGAATATTTGATCAACCTTAAGGCGTTTAATCATCACTTTTTGCCTATTTCCAATGGACCCAAACCCGCCTAGAACTTTGGGTATAGAAATTTAGAGCCTTACCTAAACCCACTAGGTCTAGCGAGTCGCAGTGTCAAACTTGGGTTTCAAATGGGCTCTCACTTACAATTTTATTAATCGCTCATTGGATATTGATTGTTTTCTTATACAATTTTAGTCTTAATTTATGCATATATATTGGAGTTACGCACAACCGCTAACTACCAGCTCAAGGAAAAACCTTATAACCTAGTTCACTTATAAAGTTTACACAAATGTCTTAAACTTACAATAATTGTGTATCTATTTGGATTGGACCTAGATAGACTTATGAGCATCTAGACCTAAATGCTACATGGGTCGAAAAAAGGTAGACCCAAACCTTTATAAATGGATTTGGTCTAGGGGGTAAGGGTAACTCATTGCCATTTGAAGACAATCCCTCCGTTTCTCAATATCGTACCCACTTTTCTTTTAGGGTTGTCCCAAAATATATTAGGTTTTTCTTTGGGAATATGGATTTGATTTCAATGTTTTCAATAGTTCAATGTCATTTGTAGAATTGTAGCGATTGAAATCCCTACATTCAGCTCCATGTGATTCTTTGTTAACTTAAATGCACAATTTCAAATCTACTTGTTTGGAGAGTCATTTGAATTTTCCAAATTTAAAGTATTTCAACCATTGATACAAAATAAAAATTAATCAACATTTTAACAAAGTCACTCAATCTACAGTAAGTCGAAATGCAAGTGTAGATGATTTTCGGATATTGCTGTTGATTAGCAACATATGGTATCGAGATACGAACCCTAATAAAAAGCATAGAAGCAAAATTAAAGCAAATCTCCGAAGTTTATGATGTTCTCGAACCCTACCATTATTTCCTCCTCATTCTTCCTCCTATGCAAGGGCTCCAGGCTCTCGCCGTCTTCATCGCCACGACAACAACGGAAGTCCTAATCCTAATTTCTCGTCATCTCGATTTGACTCGAGGGATCCTGATGATATTTATGTCAAGTTGGGAAGCGAACGCACGCTGAGCCCCTCGAGTACCATTAAGAAGTTTTAGTGATGGATTTTTTGGACGTCTCATGGTGATGTAAGGTGGCGTTAATGGCAACGGTCAGTGTTATAGAGGAGGAGGGAAGGAAGAGCCGAAGAGGTATTAATACTGGCCTAGGCTTCAGTTGAAGGGTTTTCTTTTTGAGAGGCAAAGAGGACTGTGTAGCGTAAATGGCAGTTATTAGTTTTTCGATTTGCAAAGAAATGGTGGAAGGAGACAGCCTAAGAACACAATGGAGAACAATTTTAAAGGAATTGTAACTTTTGAGGCTGGATTTCAAACCATCTACATCTGACTAATTGCTCAAGAGGATTGGATTTGGGCCAAATCCAAAATATTAATAATAAGGTTTCCCAAGGTGGCTGATTCCAGCATTTCAAATAAAATGCTTCTATACAAACGGGTCATAATGGGCTGTGTCGACCTAATATGATTAACAAAGAATTACGCCAATCCTTATTGTCAACCCCCACAACCTACAAAGTGGTCACATAATACGTTCTCTTCAATATTTGTGCCTCATGATATGGGTAAAGAATTGGCAGACAGTGGAAGTATTGATTTTATAAATGGTGTAGACGACAATTTTTTTATATACAAAGATGAAACTGGTTCAAATCTCAATATAAATTAGTTCCTATCTCTTCAAGCTGCTTTATAGGGTATATCTATTAGACTGAGACTGGTTTTTGTTTATCGTTTGTCTTGTTAGTTGTTACTTCTAGAAGTTCGTGGTTGGTTTATACTTTGTACGTATGGCTATCTCTTGATTGTTAGTTCATATTCAGTACAAACTGTAATCATTTGGGAGTAGGACTAAAATACTCAATTAATTGGTCGTATATAAACCTCAGTATTTGTGCAATGTGGTGGAGGTTAGAAGTAAATTTCAATGGACCACATATCTTTCATGATCAAACTTTGAGGCTTTGCTATCAACGTTTCTCAATAATATTTCTATTAAATTATAAAATTTCACTCCCTCCATTTTGTTTTATAATTGTTCCATTTACTTTTCCGTCGTCTTCTGGCTCATCCTTTTCCCATCAATATCTTGAAGCTAATTTTTTACAAATAATGTGCATTGGAACAATTTAAAAAACGGAGGGAGTACCTTGTACAAAAGTAGTTTCTTGAATCTAACAATATCACAAGTGTCTATAATTGGCAATATATTTCGGAGAAAATTAACAATAAAAGCTAATAGTTGAAAAGCGTGGATATTTTATATTCTGAAACAGAGATATTTTGAAGTGTGTAATATGGCTATTAATATTGAATTTATCGAGTCTGTCAAAAACACATGGCACAAGGAGAAGGAATTATATAGTTGACAATTGTTAGTGTCTGTTGAATGAAGCATGCTGCTGCTTTAATTTGCGTTAATTAGAAGTTGTGCGAAAATGAAGCAACCTTATTTGACTTGTCTTCGACAGTTCCTTTCAGGCATGGAGAGCGTATAGGTTTCAGTTACCTTATATCCCAGAAATATACCGGAGATAAGGCTGAAATCAAGGTATTACGTGATTCGGTGATGCACACATTTAAAATCAAACTTGGTACTCACAGGAGACTCGTTCCAGCTCATAGCAAGGGTAGACCTCCCTCGTATTATATAGTTGCAGGATTTGTTTTTACAACAGTCTCGGTTCCATATCTCCGTTCTGAGGTTTGACTTCAATTTTTCCTTCTCCCTACCCCCAACAACTATGTAATGTTGCTTAAGAAATTTCGTTATTTTATGGGTAACTTAGTTGGAATGTGATGATAGGTTCTTCCAGATCAGCTTTTTATTTCAATTCTTGTGGATTGGCTTGATCTTTATGTTATTTTTGGACTCAAGCTCATGGAATTTTCCTTTCTGCTGTGACATGGGATTGAATTTCGCTTTGCAATGAGTGGAATTTATTTTTCTTTCTGCTTGATCGTGGTGGACTTCTGGTACTTGTCAATGTATCTTATCTACGTGCAAAGCAGATGCTTAGTGGTGTTTGAGTATAGTGATGGATATTGTTTCAAAGCTTAATAACCTATCTCCATGGCCTTTCCAGATCCATGAATCTTAGGTCACCGGACAGTTTGAACCAAGATAATCTGAGCATGATATTTCTGCTCCCTGTCTTGCAATTTGATAATGGAACTCGGTACTAATGCACATGTGCTCTCTTATAATATATTGCCACACGGGTCATCACCTTGTCTGTAGTTCTTGTGCATTGGGTTTTCGTAATTTGGTTTTCATCTTACACCTCCTTCGTTTTCTTGTTCCTTCATTTTTTGTTTATGTTTTCTCTTGTTTCACTTGTTATGGAGACGATACCTTAAGACGCATCATGTTAGTGGACCCCAAAATCATTTTGGAACTAAGGCTTTATTGTTGTTGATGTTGTTGCTGTATTGTTCAATAAATTTTTGTTGGACTGTAGGTAAATGCTCATTTATTATTGACTTCTGCCAACTTTGTTGGTCCAACACCTCCCTTTTCTTCTTATATCTAAATTTCTTTATGAACTAAAGTAAGATGTGATATTTTACCAAGTTGGTGTTGGTATGACACTGTCACTATACACTTGGCTACGCCTACCTGAAACTCATTGCTTTCCTATGTTATTTTATCAACCCCCTACCCCTCCATATTTTCTGTTGAATTATGATGAATTGTGTTGCTTTCTGTATATTGATGTTGTTCCATTCTTTTTTGATATCATGACAGTATGGAAAAGAATATGAGTTTGACGCCCCAGTCAAGCTTCTGGACAAGCTCTTGCATTCAATGCCACAATCAAAAGATGAAGAGCTTGTTGTTATATCTCAGGTTCCCTTTTTCACCACTCTAAAGAAAACTAATACTTCCTCCGTTTCACTAAAAATGTTACACTTTCCATTTTAGAAAGTTTTAAATTAGATGTTACACTTTCCTTTTTTGCAAAAAGTTTCTCTCTATCTCTTTCCAATCACATGGTCCCCACTTACTTTTACTCTCTACTTCTCTCCTACTCAAAAACTGCCTAGGAGTCCGTGAAAAAAAAAAGTGTAACATCTATTCTGAAACGAAGGTAGTAGATGAATCTTTTCTCTGTATATAGAATACACACACAAATTGATATGATGGTGGAAAAAACCGCAGACCTACTTACCTTATGTATATATTTCTCTTGCTATTAGGTTCTTGTGGCTGACATTAATATTGGATATGAAGAAATCGTGAATACTCAGGTATATATATCAGCTGTTTAGTTGTAGCACTTTGTTTCTAGGGTGAACTCTTTGTTCATGTGACTATGTGAGCTATATCTATTGGTGCTCGCCTCAGGTTGTTGCCTTCAATGGCAATCCGGTGACAAACTTGAAAAGCTTGGCCAGTATGGTGGAGTCTTGCAAGGACGAATTTATGAAGTTTAATCTGGATTATGACCAGGTCTCTTTTCTCTTTCTCTCTGTTTTGTACTGCTTAGGGAGAGTTTGGTTAGAAAAAAAATCATATTAATGGATATATGGTTTTCCCCATTTTCTTTTGTTTGATTAATAAAGTGGGATAATTTACTTTCTCAAGGATGGGAAACAGTTTTTCCAAGTCCTAGGATATGCCACACATTCCGACCAGCAAGAAGTAATGCCAAATTACCTTCGTTTTTCTCTTCTACCGACCATCCTTTCACCCCCTTTTCCATGCTCTCTTGTCTCTTCTACAATCCATCCATTCACCTGCATTTTTCATATATATTTTCCACTTCTCTTGTAAAGAACCAAACAAATGAAATCTGATATAGATTTGTGTTCTTCCTTGGAAGATGTTTCCTGTTCAAACAAACATGACCCGACAAATAGTGGTTTTTAACATTCCACCACTTCATATCACATACTGATTCTTGTTTGCAACTGATATTCTGCAGATAGTGGTTCTTCGGACAGAGACTGCAAAAGCGGCTACTCTAGATATTCTTGCAACGCATTGTATACCCTCTGCAATGTCTGACGATCTTAAAACTTAAGAGTTAACACCCCAATCTCCTTCTTGAGGTTACAAGAATTTTGCCCGTGCCGGAGTTAACAGGGGGAAAGGAAAGCTGCTCATGCAGGTTGAGAGCGGCATTCAAGATTTTGGAAAAAAGATTGATGGGCAGTCCATAAGTCATATGGAACCTTTTATACATCTCATATCTCTAGGTGGTAGCTGTCTTCCTCAGATTCTCGCCATTTTGAGGTTTTAAAGGTCCTAATGTCCTTCACAATATTTTTTCTTGTTTTTTTGGGGAAGAAACTGGTGTATTGGACCTTGAGAAAAAGAAAGTGATGGCTACGGTTCCGTTTTCTTTCTATTGCATCACAATGGGTTGGTGACAATTCTTTAGAAAGGTCAAAAAGCAGTGGAGAAAGGGGATCACGACTAGTACTTAATTATAATAACGAGAGAACTTTTCATAAATGTAGATGATATCCGACTCTTTTGCATTCTCTTCCATATTACTGTATGAAATTTGGAATATATTAATATGAGTAGTATAATTATCGTGATTAGATTATTTTAAAATGAGATAGAGATATCCTCTAAGAGGTAAAGGAGGGATATGCTAGCATATGATTCTATCTGCATAGTGATGGTAGTATGTAGTGTAACTTGAGCTTTTCCATAATAATTATCTATGTAACTTATGTTGCCCTCTCATAATTTACTTAGCTGGAGCAAGCATTTATATTTTCCCTTTATTGTAATTATTTTATTTCTTTGGACAGATTTTAATACTTCCCCGAAATAAACGCAACATTTGTTTGGGCACGCATGACAAGACAAAACTTTAAAGATTTAATATCACTAATTATGTATTTGTAAAAACTATAGACATTTAGATCATAAAAAATTACAAGTTGAGACCAATCTAACGAGATTTGTTTTCATAATATTTGTTTTTCATATAAATGCTTGCTCCCTAAATTGAGATGTATATTATTGAGCCCTAAATTGACTACAAATATCATGAGCTTGCCCTATGCAAAATAATATACTTGTCTTGTGGCTCAATTGATATATTTGTTTTTCATAGTTTTCGAGATGCAATTTCAAAAATAAATATATCAAATTAGGTATAGGAAAAAGTTACAATAATTATATTTTTGGAAAATACACAATGAAACGAATCAGACAAGATCGCGCATGAATATATTTACCATTACGTATATAAATTCAAGACCATTAAGGCATCAACGCTGCAACGAGAATAGTGATCAAAGTCAATATCGAGCAAAAAAAGAGACGAAGAGAATAGTTTATAAGAACGTATTGTGTCAGACGCGTCTGACCATAACATTTGGTCAGACCACTTCAGTTTGTTTTAGTTTTTTTTTCAGTGGAATATATTTTGATTTTAGTTGTTTAGTGGATCCTTCTATTCTTTCAGTTGCATGTGTTTTAGTTCAATTGGACCTTCTATTCATTCAGTTGGAACCAACTGAAAGAATAAATTAACCAACTGAAAGAATAAAGTGACCAACTGAAAGAATAGACCAATGAACTGAAACAATAAATCAATGAACTAAAATTCAATCAAATCATTCACAATCATTACTAAAACCAGATTCAACAATCAAACACACAATAAAATAAAAACTCACAGCAGGCTTTCCATTTCCAACACCATTGATGATATTTCTAAACAATGCTTGAGTACATAGAAACACGTAGATCACCGTCATCACCACCATCACCATCATCATCATCATCGGTGGTTTGAGAAGCCATGACTTGAGCTAAACGCTGAGCAGCAACTCTAGCAGCGAAGTTTTGAGTGCGCTTAATGTTGGACATTCCGGTGGCGGAGGAAGTACGAGTTTGATGAATGTGCGTCGGCAATGCGGTGAGGGAATCAATTGTTGCGGCGGAGGAAGTGCGGACATGGTGGGGACGGAAAGAAGTAACATTGTTTGGCTCAGAAGTCCAGCGACGAGTGTAGCTCGGGCTTTCAGTACGTCTGACCATAAACATTGGGTCAGACAGTCCGACCCAATAGTTTCACATAGTTTATTAGAAATTAAATTCAATCATTCTATTTACTCTAAAATCTAATTTGTTTATTGATTAAACATAGACTCTACAAACCTTGGTATTTAAAGTTTATATTTATGCATAAACACACCTATGTAGTTATAAGATTCAGGGCCTACAAAATTTGTATAAGCTTTGTAAGAATATTTCATATATTGATTTTATTTTGAAATATTCTCGAAGTGATTTCAAAGTTACATACATCATAATATTTCGAATTATGAGACAAAAGTTATTATTAATTTATGTATGATGATCGCAGTCACAATGGTATTATTGAAACTTGCTTGAACATGAATGACACCCTTTGTACGGACACTTTTAGGCGAACTAAGACGTCCATTTATACGTGAACCAATTTTTGGCATAGATTTTGCCATATTTTATCATCTCATAAATATGAGTCAAAGATGTATGAATATATCCATTTCATGTCAAAACAAAGTCTTTCTTTTTTTACATCAATCCAACATGAATAATTGCTTTTAATAATCCTACCTTTTGGCCATTTTTAATAAATAATCCAACCTTTTGATTATTCCCTAATAATCCAACCTATATACCTCAATTTCCTGGAGTAGACCAAAACCGTAATTAACCTATTAAACCGGTCACCTATGCCACGTGTCACGTTTTGATTGACTCTCTAAACCATATTAAAACGAGGCACGCAAACGAGGCACTTCAAGCCGTCTTTTGGCGTTTTCGACATCAGATTCGACTCTTAAAGGGATTAAGTTGACCCCGAAAACCTATCCGGAGACATAATTTTTTACACGACACGCAAATCGAGGAGCAGAACGGACGCAAAACCAGGCACTTCGAGCCGTTTTTTGGTGTTTTCGACATTAGATTCGACCCTTAAAGGTTTAAGTTAACCCCGAAAACCTATTCGAAGACATATTTTTTACACGGCACGCAAACTGAGGAGCAGGACGGATGCAAAACCAGGCACCTCGAGCCTTTTTTGGCTTTTTCGACATCATATTCGATCCTTAAGGGGTTAAGTTGACCCCGAAAACCTATCCGAAGACATTTTTTACACGGCACGCAAATCGAGGAGCAGGACGCACGCAAAACGAGGCACTTCGAGCCGTTTTTTGGCGTTTTCGACATCAGATTCGATCCTTAAGGGATTACGTTGACCCCGAAAACCTATCCGGAGACATATTTTACACGGCACGCAAACCGAGGCATAAGACGCACGCAAATCGAGGCGTAGGACGCATGTAGAACGAGGCAATTCGAGCCGTGGTGGCTAGGGAATTATTACGAGAGAATGGGCCAAAGGTGAGATTATTAAAAGCAATTATTCCCAAAATAAATTTACCACTTCAACAGATTATAGGTCACCTTGGTTTAGTGTAAGAAATGGAGGTATAAAGGTTGGATTATTAGTGAATAATCAAAAGGTTGGATTATTTATTAAAAATGGCCAAAAGGTAGGATTATTAAAAACAATTATTCCTTTTATTTAAAACTAAATTTTATCTTTGACTCTATCATTTACTCATTCTTTATAAAAAAAAGTTATTGTTGATATATGTTGACATTACAATACTATTTTTATTGTTTGGATTTCTCTATCTCTCTCAATGTCAAAAATTACCTAGCAGTTCATAATTTCACAAGTGTGGCATTTAAAAAGAGTCGGATAAAGTATATTAATTGATTGATTATCGGACCCGGACTTTTACCTACTTAGGGCCTGTTTAGATTTACTGAAAACAGCTGAACTGAACTGAACTGATTGGTGCTGAACTGAACTGAACTGATTGGCGCTGAACTGAACTGAACTGAACTGAATTGAACTGAATTGAATTGAATTGAATTGAATTTAATAAATATATAAATAATATTTAAACAATAATAATATGAATATTATGATGATAGGTAATAATAATGAATAATTATTGATGAATAATAATTATTGTATTTTGGATATTTTTAAATGATAATTATAAATAAATAATATTAATAATCATAAATTAATAATAAAAATTAAAATTAATAACAATTATTTTATAGTATTTGTATTAATATATTAATACCTGATGATGATTATATAATAACAATAATATCTAAGAATTAAATTAATATTAATATTTTAATAATTAGATTAATTATATATTAATATTTAGTAATGAAATAATAATTAGGTCGGACCTGCAAAATTACATCATAAATCGTTTTGACGTGATTTGATTGGATTATGAGCTGAAAATGTGGGTTTATTTGTGCCTAAACCATGTTCCTCCCTAATGATTAATAATAATAATGAATAAAGCTATAATAAACAAAATAATATACAGATAATAATAATAATACTTAATAATAATGATATAAAAATAAATAATAATAATATAATAATAATAACAATAATAATAATAAGAGCAATTCGTAAAATAAATTAGACCAACATAATAATATTTAACAAGATGGTTATAAAAGAATGGAGCTGAACTGAATTGAACTGATTGGAGCTAAACTGAACTGAACTGAACTGATTAAAGCTGAGCTGAACTGAAATTAAGCTGAAATGAACAGGCCTTATTAGTTTCCGGATATATATTTACATGCAAAGTCCTACCAAACTTGCGAGTCCCATATGATCAATGAGAATATGAGACGATACACCAAATTAAAAACCCTAACTTCTCACGCCCTAATTTCTACTGCAATGAGATTTACGAGTAGCAACATGCGAATAACATTCGGCGAAACATCCGTCGATTCGCCGAAAAACAAGTACTTTCCGACGGAATTAGTGAGGGAGGTCCTAGTGAGATTGCCGCTAATTCCGCTACTAAGATTGAGGTGTGTTTGTAAAGCATGGTGCTCTCTAATTGATTCACCTGATTTCATTCATATGCATAAATACCACTCTTTTGTTACCCATGGTGTGGTTGAAACCCAGGGTTTCAGATTACACAAATTTTGGTAGTGGAACATTCAAGAATGTTGATAATTTGATTACATTATTTGATATACTTCTCAATTATACGAGTGCGCCGGTTTGTGGAGGAGATGTTAGCGGTATGGTTTGATGTATGTATCAATTATTCCATATTCGAGTGTGCCGGTTTTTGGAGGAGACATTACAATTTGATATACATACCAATTATACCATATTTAAGTGTATATACGGACTCTTATTGACGACATCTGACAGATTCTCACTGTCAACAGGTGTACAACGATAACTTATATTTTCGGGGAAGTTAACAGGGTAGCCGACTACCTCTCCAAACAAGGACATCGCATAACTCAAAAAGGCCCGGAGTTTGATGTCACGACGGATAAGATATTGTATCATTTTTCTATTTTTTAGGTAGCTTAGGTTTTCATCCTAGAGAGAGGTCAGCTAATGCTTCTACTTGTATCCTATTCAAAATTAATAGTAAAATAATATTCAAGTGCACCGGTTTGTGGAGCAAATGTTAACAATATGATCTTATGTACATAGCGATGTAATTATACCATATTCAAGTGTGTCAGTTTGTGGAGGAGTCGTTAACAAGATAATTTGATGTGTCTATCAATTACTACCTCCGTTTCACAATAGATGCAACATTTCTATATTGGTCACTATTCACAGTTTAGACTTTGATTGGCTTTGGCGATTTACAGTTTTGGAAAAACATTATTATGTGGGATCTTGTTAGATTCGTCTTAATATGTATTTTTTTAATATCCTCTTTTTATAATTTTTACTTATTGATAATTAAAGATATTATTGTTTAAAATAATGCATTGGCAAGCGTGAAAAGTACAAATGATGCTATTGTGAAACAGAGGAAGTATATATCATATTGTGCGCCAGTTTATGGAGGAGACGGTAAAAACCGTATATAAGTAACCATACTTGAGTGCGCTGTTTATTGTGGAGGAGACGTTAACAATATAATTTGATGTACATATCAATTATACCATATTCGTGTGCACCTGTTTATGGAGGAGACATTAACAGGATACTTTGATGTATTTAATATCATATTCGAGTGCGCCGATTAGTAGAGGAACCGATAACAATATAGT
The DNA here is from genome assembly GCA_947645195.1 of Patellifolia procumbens. Classification (NCBI taxonomy): domain Eukaryota; kingdom Viridiplantae; phylum Streptophyta; class Magnoliopsida; order Caryophyllales; family Amaranthaceae; genus Patellifolia; species Patellifolia procumbens. Next base: position 1,410,274 of record CANSGD010000225.1, read on the forward strand.
TTGATGTACATAACAATTATATCATGTTCGAGCATTCTAGTTTGTAGAGGAGACGTTTAATAGTGACCCGTTTCTCTGTATTAAGGTAAGCTTTTGCAATCTCAACTTTGTCTTTAAAATTAGGTTTCAGTTTGTTTTAGCTCTGAATTTTGGGTTTTTATGGGTTTTGTATTGTCAAGAAGTAGGTTTGTTTTGTTGAGATATATTACAATCTTTAAGCGTTCTTTTAGAACTTATGTGTTGATTTCTATGTATTAGTAGCTTCCTCTTACTTCTAGTTTGTTATTTATGTTTCGGGAATTGTTTTGGCCTGAGGGGATTCGACAAGGCAAATAGACTAGTTTTCGGATATACCATTGTATTTTCCCAATTGACACGTATGAAGGAATCAATGTTGGACTTGTTGGATACCAAGCAATTCATGCGAGGATTTGTCCTTATTATGAAATTTCTGAGAGATCAATATGGAGTATTCCTATGATCTTTATACTAAGTCATGTGTCATATGATGCGGCAACACAAGCTTTTAGGGGTTACAGAGGACCTAAGAGTGCCAGATGACCCATGGTCATTACTCATTACTTGAGGATAAAATTGTGAAAAAAACCATGTGAGGGTTTCCATGGATAATGTAATGCGGCCATGCAAGTTTACGGAGGCAAATTGGACCTTTGGGGGGCTAGATAGCAAATAATGTCGGGGAGACCCATGCCGAAAAATTGTAAAAGGAGACACCCATAGTCATTATTTAAGGCTAAAATTGGTCATGGGACATCTAGAAGCGACTGCTGACACGTGGTAAAAAAAATTGGGCAAAAGCGAGACTATTATGAAATGACGATCTGGACGGCAATAAAATTGAACCCCACAACTCATGGTTTTTAGCTTTACAGGACCCAAAAAGGAAAATGATTGAAAATCATGTGAGATATTCCGCGGCTTATATAATGTAATCACACAATTAGAGAGTGTTGAATGGCCATAACGCCGAGGAGACCCATATGAGAAAATTGTGAAATGAGACCACCACAAAATCAATTTACAAGCAACATTGATCAATATCACCAAAAAGATAATTATCACAACTCGCACGAATACTTAAGATTTAGAAATTACAATGCTTAAAAGAAAAACATGATGCCTGTAGATTCAAACCAAAAAATTATTCATTATGATGATACCAAAACGACAACACTTTGACATGGTCTGAGCCACAAACCAACATATACAGAAACAGGAACAGAAAGCAGAGTCACAACTTCAAACACCACATTTCCAGGTAAAATAGTTTCCAGCCACATTCTACAAGCAGTTCAATCACTTAATCCTGAATACTCAAAATTACTGCAATAAACATTGTGCATTTGATATTATAATAATTAATAAAACTCTAGATAAGCTAGAAATCAAAATTACTCCTCCTCGGACTCAGACTCGGCACTCTGGAGCCACTCCACAAACGGTTTGACAAACTTCCAAACAGGCGAACCCTGGTTGTTGCTAGTCGATCCCTTCTCGTACCACTCAACAATAGCCTCTTCCTCCAGAACATCGGCATCATAAAGAAACTTAAGAGCTACAGCAACCTCCTTAACAGCATCAGGACTTGCCTTCCCACAGAAAGACTCAATGGCATGCAACAAGATTGGCTGTGAATCTTCAGCGTGAACTAGGGCAGCAACAATATAATTCTTTTTCTTATTCACCTCTTTAGCAAAACCCTTTTGCAAACCATCAAAGAGAGCCTCAAATAGAGCATCCACTACCGCTTGGGGTGTCCCTGAGCATGAGGCCAGGATGTTTTTCAATTCACTTGCAGTAGAACCCTTCTTCAAGAATTCCTTCAAGTACTTGACAAGAGTCTCTTGTGGGTCAGAAGAGAGAGTGTCATTGGATTTTTCTTTGACATCAGGTTCTGGTTTACGAGGCGAGGACTTCTTTGGAATGGACTTCTCTTCAGTCGAGAGCATAACCATGTCCGCAGTCACAGCACTAAGCTGCTCTTTGATCCTTTTCTGAGCTGCCTCCATAGATGTGTCAGTCTGCCATTGAATATCGTCCTCCCCATCATCATCATCATCATCATCATCATCAGGTGCCACAGGTACATTATCCTCTGCCTGGCTAGCAGTAGGAGAATGGTCCTCATCAGAACCCTGGGTCTTTTTCTTGATTGATTTAGATGCACCTTCTTTAGAGGACTTTTTGTGATTGGCTGCATCCTTTTTTAACATCTTTTTGTGTTCCTCATCAGCAGCCTCCCCTTCCTTGAGACGTTCCTTCTCAGCCCTCCTCATGGCCTTCTTGTCCTTGGATGATTTCTTCACTTCAGGTGGGTTCTTAAGAATAAAGGTTGTAAGCTTGTCCCTCATATCCACGTCAGACACAAACCCACAGGCAGCACATTTGAGTTGCAATGTCTGTATCCTGGTTATGAGAATTTCTGTCTCCGGGTTGCCACATCCATAGCATTGAACATACTTCTTGATGAAAATCTCAAGAAGTGCAGCAAGTTTTGATGTGTCATGAGCTCCATTGACAAGTGAGATCCCTGTTTTTCATCAAATTTGGATTGAGCTCTGAGCTCACAACCAAAGTACTTTGTGGTGTAGGCAGCAGGCCTAGCCAAGGCTTTTGCAATATCAACCATGTTGACAATGTTGGTTTTAATGCCATTTCCCCGACCTTCAATTTTTGTGATCATCCTTGGCATCTTGTACCTGTAGAAGGCGTCATCACGGTTTCCAGCACCAATGTTCTGCAGTGCCATCTTGCCCTACTCAGAGTAAACTTGATAGGAGTTTGTCAGGAGGCAGCGGAAGCAAGACCAGATAACGGAAGGGAAGAATGCTGCAGCAGCACCGATTAAAAATAAAGACCTCAATATGCCCAATATGCATACAAATTAATCTTCCTGAGATATGACTATCCTTTTTTCTTGACGTAGGGCAGTATTCTCCAAGCAAGCCAATTGATGACAAGAAAAGAGAGGCTCGTTCGGACATATAAATAGACTTGAACTCCACTTTTGCGAACTGCAGCTACAACAGGGCTAATGCCAGTCCTATAGATAGGAACATGAAGATATACAAGTCACGAAGAAGAGTCTATTTAATTGAACATCAGCAACCAGTATAATTAGCCATTCAACACTGAACCGAGAGGAACATAAAGATACAAAAGAACTTATGGCAGCAGCATAAACCTATGTCACTTAAGACACGGATTAAGGAACATAATATCTTACATAGATCTAAAGAAAACTAAGCTAGGAAACCACCACGGACAGGACGAAGTAAATACCAAAGATTGGTGTAATTGTTATCATTGTCGAATTGGAATTTAGATGTTGTCTGCAAGTTGGTTTATATGTGCCTTATAACTCAGAGAGAGCGGAAGGAGACACTCGTTGGTATCAAAAAAAAAAAACGTTGTTGGTCTCTTTTACAGACGTATCTCAATGTTTAGTAAATTTTTTATTCTCATGTTAGCCTCGGAATTGATTAAGCAAAATGAAAGAGAACAGAGGCACTAAAGTCACTGCATGAAGAGTTTTGTCACTTTGTGTGTCAAAAGAAAGAATGAGGGAGAAGTGTTTATGGGTGAAAAGAAATGAGGGGGAAGTGTTTATGAGTGAAAAGACCCAGAGTGAAGCGCAGAAAACCTAGCAGATTAGTAGGTCGGACCTTAAGCTTCAGGACACTCCGGTTAGACACAAGCATGCAAATTCCAAAATGCATTAGTTTGGGTAGCATACTTGGATCACATGGTCACATGATTTCAGCAAAAGGAGTTTCACTGGATCCTAGCAAGATACCGGCCATGGTTGATTTGCGCTTTAAAATTGAAGGATTTACAAGTCTTTCTTCGTCTCTTTGGTATTATGGAATGTTGTTGCTAGGTCATGCAGTTGCCTTACCTCACTGAGGATTTCAAAAAGGATAGCTCCTTGGCTTTCAATACTCCGAGAACTGCCAAGACCACTACTCCTACATTAGCCATGTGCAACTTTGACCTTCCCTTCTCCATAGAAACTGATGCCTTTGGTTATGGCCTTGAGAGCTGGACATCCACCTACTTCAAATTAAGTGCTAGGTTGAAGTCAATTTATGAAGAGAAATTAATGGAAATCGTGTTGGCTATACATAAAAAGCCACTATGGGGAGGAAAATTTTGAAATAAGAACTGATCAAAGAAGCTCGATGTTTTTAAATGGAGCAACATGAACTGGGGATGATTATCAAAGGTGGTTGAGTGAGGTAATGGGGTTCACATTTGACATACACTACACATCTGGAGCTGCAAATCAAATTGCAAATGCTCTTTCTAGGAAGACAGTTGCTAACATGGAGTTAGGGGCAGTGATAGCAAATTGTGGGGTGACTTGGGAGAAGGTACCAAAAGGGTACCAAAAGTGTTCACATTTAACACTTACCTGCAACAGTTCGAAGCAGCCATTTCATCAGAAACAATTGCAATAACAACTGCATAAAACCGCTAAATAACCTTAGAGGAACTAGCGGCGGAATAGCGGCTCTCGAGAAGGTACCAAAAGGGTACACAGCAGAGCATGGGATACTGAAGTATAAAAGGGAGGGTTATCTTGCCAAAACAATAGTTCATAGGCCCTGACTTGCTCAAGGAGTATCAAGACTTCCCAGTAGGAGGGCGCTGCTCAGGGACCTTAAGACATATCAAGAGGCTAGCAGGGAATTGGAATTGGGCCTGGAATGAATAGAGTGTGGCGCGATAGGTGCAGGCCTGCAACGTTTGTCAACAGAAAAAGCATGCCAGTCAAGCAGGTCTTTACAAGTTACAGCCCCTACCTATCCCTAGCTAGGTGCGAGAAGATATAAACATGGATTTGGTGGAAGGAATTCAGATTCAATGTTGGGTGGCAGGTTAACCAAATATGGTTATTTTATTCCCCTCATACACCCTCACACAGCTCGATCTACGGCTCAATCTGCGGTTGCTCTTTTTGTGCAAGAATATGTGAGGCGCTCCCACTTTCTATTCCCTAATACGGACAGACTTTCTTGAGCCTCTTTTGGAAGGAGCTATTCAAACTCCAAGGAACATTCTTGTGCCGGAGGCCCGGAGTACAGCTTACAAAACTAAGCTGAGGTGGTTAATAATTGCATTGAAGCCTATCTTAGATGCTTCATCAATAGGTAGCCAAGAACTTGGTTTAAATGGAGTTTGTTGGGCTGAATATCAGTACAACCCTTCATACCATACTTCCACCCTTGAAAAGCCCTGGGGGTGCTTGGTAATTAATTGGTAGCTTTTGTGGTGGCTAGTTTTACCCGTTGTTTCATTATTGGATGTTTTATATACGACTAGTAAAATTGGTTGATACTTGTTATTGTTAGCTGTTCAGTACAGAATATTTGTTACTTTTTATTCAAACTGCAAAGAATTATACCAGCCTTTCCATACACCACACTTACACTAGAAGAGAGAAAGGAAAAGCTCCCTTAGAATGAAAGGGATTATAGGTAGATACTAACTCATGTATCCTTAAAGCCTACATAAAGTTCTTTTTCCTTCCATTGGCGCGTGCCTCTTCTTTTTTGAGCTACTATATCTGTTTTCCACTTCTTTTTTTGGCCAATTATGACAAAGTAACGGACATAACGGTGAGAAATAAATGTGAAGTTCATTGTAGTGTTACGAAACGGCATTTTGCATAATAGCAAGTTCAAAATCCATTTATAATGTCATACGGTTAAAAAACAACCGAGTTTTGATTCCATGGTATGGATACTGCAACACTTCATTTTGGGCCAAAATCAAGGAAACTATTCGTTAAGTGAACGAAACGGACTCTTGGTCCGACATGGGTACCCAAGTCCGAGTAACATAGGTCCCCGTTAAGCATACATAAATAAGACTACTTACTTCAAAAAAGTTTGCATATGCTTGTCTGAGATACCTTATTAAAAAGTTGATATGTTATGTCTTCAAAGTAAGCAAGACATCAAAAACATCATGAGCTTTTCTATTGAGTTCTTAATTTGATTTTTTCGAGCTCTCGTTCAACTTATTCAATATAAACCATTGTTACCTAATTAGCTATCTAATTCACCATTTCGCTATCTAATTCGCCCAAAATGGGTGAAAAATAGCCCAAAACCTACCATAACTCGCTTCTTTCAATTCTCAGTTCTCAATTCTCAACTCGAAGGAGATTACACAAATTAAGTAACAGCAAACCATCTATCAACTTATTCAACTATAAACCATTGTTACCTAATTCGCTATCTAATTCGCCCAAAATGGGTGAAAAATAGCCAAAAACCTACCATAACTCGCTTCTTTCAATTCTCAATTCTCAATTCTCAACTCGCAAGGAGATTACACAAATTAGGTAACAGTGCCGTAATCACTTGAAATTAACATAATCATCGGAAAACATCTAAAGCATTAATGATAAGATTGCGTTTAGTTGAAGAAACAACCTAGAAATTCAGGAAAATCGTACCTGTAGATTGTAAAGTGCAATTGTTCACCGTGGAGAAGCAAATCTAATTTGAATTTCTTCAGATTGTTCTTTTAATCTTGACTTGAAACTTTTTTTTGCAGAATCTTCTGATCCAAATGCAGGCAGTAATCGTAATTGTGAATGACTGGAGGAGGGAGAGATGAGAGTGGAAATTAGGGCGAGGTAGGTTCAATGTTGGGCTAGGAATTACAAATTGCGTTAAGTTATGCACCAAGACTAAGGCTATGTTCTCTTCGTCTGAATTTTTCTGATCGGGTCTGGTCTGATCTGAACTTTTCTAATCTGGTTTGATCTGATCTGAACTTTTCTTATCTGGTTTGAATTTTTCTGATCTGATCTGAACTTATTATAGTTGTTTTTTGTTTTTATTATTTTCTGATCTGATCTGAACTTTTCTTATCTGATCTGATCTGATCTGAACTTTTCTGATCTGAATTTTTCTGATCTGATCTGATCATTTTAGAAATAAGCACTAGAGTGCTTAAATAAGTTGAAAAGCGCATAGCCTAAGTAATCGTATAGTTCGATTTGATCATAGTTTTTGACCAATATGAAGTCACTTCAAATGTTAAGGTCCCTCCGTCTTTCTTAATATGCATATTTTACCATTTTTGAGATTTTTTTTAATATGTACTTTTCTATCTATTTCATAAATGAAGGTTGCCCACCTAATTGTTACACTTCTATCCTACTTTTTCTTTCCTTCTATCCATCTTTTTCACTTTTCTTACTTTTACTAACCTTCTCTCTTACTTTTGCACTTTTTTCTCAGTCCGCACATAAAAGCAAATATACATATAAAAAACAGAGGTAGTAATATTTTTACTCTCATAATAAATATAATTATGTGAGATTTCGTTAGAATTATTTCGATACATACTCAATTGATACAATATTTTAGAATTTTTACTCAAACACTTTAGAAATATTTCACATTTAATTAAAATTGTGCATTGGAAGTGTGAACTTTTATATGTACCGAGTAAAAAGAATGTAGAAATTATTGTTTAGTACTCTCTCTTTTAGTTACACCCCTTCATATACTCTATCATATTTTACCCCAATCATTATATATATTCGATATTTATCATTAAAGTATATATTCAATAACTAATTCCATACAAATTTTAGGAATCATCTATGTGAATAACAAAATGGAAAATTGCAATCTATACAATATTCTCGACTCAGTTTTGACACAATCAACTTTATTTATTAGACACTATATAATACACATTATCAAATTTTTATTCCATGCTATATTTATACAAAATCACGGGATACTTTATTTAACAATACATCAACATGAACTCAAACATACAACGTGTGAACACTAAATATATGGAGCAAATTACCAAGCCATGATTGATCAACTTTTTCGAGTCAACCATATTGTAACATTGACGAACACATTTTTCTCTTTTGCCATTGAATCTTGAACGATATCCCTATATCTCTCAAACAATTCTTCAATGATAGATTCACCGAAATGACTTACTAGTAAGGGTTCTGCAACGGATCTCATGCATCTAACAAAGTCATAATGATCGAAGCCCTTGTGTGATTTATTACGATAATGATGTTCTTTTGATGTCCAATTGACTTCAGACATATGAACTTCATTGAGAGTAAATGATCCTTCTTTTTTCACCATAAAACCTAACTCTCTTGCTGATGGAGCGTATTGTGGGATGTTCAATGTGTTTAGCTTATCCTCCTCTATGAAACCCTGCACAAATTCATAAATAAAGTCACTTTTCAAATATTATTAACATGCTTTTATCTCATCTAAATTGTTTATTAAAAGTTTAAAACCATGGTTAAGTCATACTGTAGCGCCACGTGTTGCCCCCTCTTTATTCCTAACACCATGCCACTTGTGATATTCAACATATGATTAAGAGCCGCGTATCGATTACTATATTCTGTTAAAGTTTTAACTTATAAATTTTTAATAGTATGTAAAAAATGTAGTAACGAATCTGCGTATGAGAATTCTTTTACAATGATTGCGGAGAAATTTAATTTTTAAATCCTATTAATATAAATTAAATGTAAGTGGCTTATTGAAGAACGAGGAAGTTGACCAGCATATAAATAATTAATTGGTAATAAGATAGAACAAACTTTAATGTGTGTTTAGGCTGATTAAAAGGTTATCATTAAATCATATAAAATATGAAAAGCAAGATATTAAATACCTCAAGCATCATATCGTTGAGGACAGTAGCAAGAAGCTCCCATTCGTAACATGATTCCTTACTATAAATTTCATCGGTTTTCCTTCCCAAAATTGTTAGGACCATCATCCCTCCTGCCACTACTTCTTCTGATCGACACCTTAAGAACGTCAAAAAATCCTTCTCAAATTGATCATAATAAGCTTTAAGCACATTTGGTGGACTTGTCCTTGCTATGTAAATGTTTTTCTTGTTCTCCTCTATTCCTTCTGGTACCTATTCAAACATTATCAAACACCAATCTCGATCTAGTGCACGCTTAAGAATAATATCATTAACTATAGATATTTTACTTATAATTTTTGCTCGACTACCTAATTTTTTCTCTCTTTATAATTAGTCACCAAATTTTAATTCTTTACACCATTTATAACTTGAACCAGATGTACTTACTTTATTAATACATGAAGAAAAAAATGATGTGCAAGATGTTTGATATCTTTATCTGGAGTGTTATCAAACTTTGATATAGTTAGACTACACATTGAGATGAATATATTTAGAGTTAAGTCATATATTTTGATCCCTTCAAAAAAAAAATGTCTAGAATGTGAAAGAAGACAATTATTTGAGGATGGAAGTGATTTTCAGTACTTGAAGTAATATTTAAAGATCTTAATTATTAAGGTTGTGCCTTAATGCATATAAAAGTTAAAGTGTTGCAAATACTAAGAAATGGAGGAAACTAAAACAGTTCCAATCGTATTTGAAATAGATTACTCCCTCCGTCCCACAATGTTCTTCCCACTTTATTATTTTATACCTCACATATATTCAAGAAGTGGGAAGAATATTATGGGATGAAGGGACTATTTGATAATATTGACTTGAGCCAAAGTAAAGTTGACCTAATCAAAATCTTATCAATAATACCTAATATTTTGAGTTGCAACAATTTGATTTTTATACTATTCATGAATTTCACTTTGACTATATTTGGTTATTTAAATATTTTGAAAAATATCATCGTGTGGAATCTTTTTAGATCTATCTCAATATATAATTTCAACATATGAACTCTTTATTATTATTTTTATCTATAGAAAATTAAAGATATCATGATTTACGTATTGTATTGACAAACGTGAAAGTCAAACTGTTGCAACTAAATGAAATAGAACTATAGAAGAATTATAATTTCTAAGATGCCCATATAAGAGATGGAATAGGTTGGTCATGTGATGAACAAAAGAAATGATAGTAAGTTAATGATATTACATGCATTTTGAAACTTTCAAAAAATTAGAAGATTGAACCATCACCTGAGATAACCACATGAGGCTATATGAAGAATGAACAAAATGCAAGTGGTTGCTTGGGAAAAGCCTTCCATAAAAGGAACCAGGGACACCATTCACAAAACAATGCCCAAAATCATCTCCCATTTGCAACTTAAGGTTATCCTCAAATTTTGTCAATGACCTAAAGATTGTGTTGAAATCGTTCCCTGGAAGATCATTCAGATAAACTTGATACTCTTGATTCCTAATTCCGAGCTCGCGACGAGCGTTTTCGACGGTTTCTATGAGGTGAGTGATAACACTCAAGGTGTTGAGCTCAGCTGAAGAACAACCCAAGTCTGCTATACATAAGGTTGTTGGTCGTTCTTTGTTATATAATTCCTTTATGGCCTTTTCTTTTATGGATTTTGTCAATGATAACACCTGCTTCTGTTGCATCAATTTGGAATTCTTACTTAGTAATTGATTATATCAGTTACTAAATTTGTGGATATCTGATGATATAGTAGAAACCAGTTAATATGAGAAGTATTATGCAATTATGTGCATGAAAAGTGAGAGGAGCTGTACTTTAAAAGAAGTGATGTTACTCTAACCTAGAAAAACATATTTGTGATGTGAATCAAACCTATAAAATAACAAAATTTGTTACCCTGATACTTCTATGGTGTGACTCTAAGTGAACAGCGTTGTGACAATACTTCAAAGACTCAATCCAGACCACTACTACTTGTCCTTAAGGTCTATAACTTTGATGTTACCTCATTTTTAATTATATGTATAGAGAATATCATTGTGTACAAAATATATTATCGATCTCAATGTATATATTTTTTTTAAAAAAATCATCTTTTAAATTTCACTAATCTATATTTGATATATTTGTGATCAAAATTTTATAATAAAAGCATGTGAAAGACAAACCGTTCAATTAACAAGAGACTGGGACAATTTACTTATTACCTCGCGGCTAGTAAAATATATTTCTTCTTCTATTCTTTGCATAGGCATGCTTAATTTTCGATGTGAATTGGAAAAATAGAAAATTTCTTTCTATGAACTTTCAAAATATATATTCATATAATAATTTCATTATTTTCTGGACGTTTAAACATTTTAACCATTCAGTTTTTATTGGCTGAAAACCACTCTCTACCATCACAACTACTTTTTTCCCCCCCTTTTCTTCTAGACACAAAATTACTTACTATTTTAAATCCCTAAATAATATACAAAGAATTGAGTTAGACGGTCTATCCATCCAGCATATTGATAGATCACATGGAATTTTAAGTTGAAATTGTACGGTTTTAGCTTAAAATCTCAAGGTTTCAAAATTTAACAAAGTTAAGACCTTACACAATAAGATTTTTAGTTAAAACCTTATTCATGTAGATTAAAACCTTATATTATTACCATGATATATCCATAAGTATCTAGATATATGGACCATCTACCCCAAAACATACTCATCTTTGCTCTTGTATATAACAAATGGGTAATGTATTTTGAGAGGAAGAAGTATTTTTACAAATATACTAGCGTCCAACCCATTCTTGCACATAATGTTAGACATGTCATTTAATCGCTAACGATATTTACGAATTGATAGAGTCTTTACATGCCAAAAGACCATTTGAAAATCGATGCGCAAAATAGATGCATATAAAACCCTAAAACTCTTAACCTTTTTCTTTATCTAGCAAAATCGCGGCCAAAGCCGAGTGAACACCTAAAAAAAGGTCACCGTAGTACTATATATAGTACTTCCTTCGTCCCACAATGTTCTTTCCACTTCATTATTTTATACCTTATATATATTCAAGAAGTAGGAAGAACATTGTGGGACTGAGGAGTAATTTTTCAATAACCTACCTGGATGTACGATGTTTTTGCGTAACTGGTTTCATCAGTCCCTTCCTTCATGCGAAGCACCTGCTTTACCTCCATTGTTGTTATCTAAACCTCTAGCAGAACCTGAAGCAATGAGCTTGGCTAGTGCATTTGGTTAATCATTTATAGTAATATTAGTCGTCAATCAGCACCGGCCACTGCACAAATAATTAGTCTAAAGTCCCTCGAGAAGCATATGTACATATATATTATTTGTGATTCCACAACTCTATTGGTATCTTAATATTGTATATTGGAACCCATCATAATCACAATACTTAAGATAAAACTTAGGAGTATTCATACTTTACCATAGACAACATATTTCCCAAGGTTTTTTTAAACTATTTTGGTACCAAAATTAATTTCATTTCACATTGATACTTATTGTCTAAAATATTGTACTGTTTCGTCCCTTAGGTCTTCTTTTACTTGCTAAATTTTTAAAAATAAAAATAAATTAGCTAATGTCAAAAAAAAAAGTGAAATACAAATAACAACTAGAAGTGAAAAGGTAGGAAGAACACAAAAATAAAAGGGAATATAGACTTTTATCTAGGTCATGCATGGTTACTTTAAAAAATGTAACAAGTAAGACGAGACATATATTTATTTATGAAAAATATAGCGAGTTGAAAAGGACGGAACGATTGTATACTATGTATAGACAACAATATTAGTGTTCCTAAATCTTTCTTTTTTCTTTTTGAAAATGAAAGAAAATAAGGCATGATATATAGTCGAGAGGTCAGCGTAAAACATCCTAGCGAATAAGGAGATAAAGATTGACATTAAAAAGGGAAAACAATAAACACTAGAAACACCAGTGTTATTGTTCTTATTGCTAACAACCGGAAAACAATATTAGTGTTCCTGAATGGACCTGACAAGAACGTGGATTGATCTGATAGATAGGTAAAACAAGGAGTGTTCATATTGATAGAGTTTAAAGCGATTCTTGAGCCTTCAACCATTAACTTAGTCTTTTAGTTGAGTTGGTTCCTTCACATGGATCAAGAGCTAGTGTGACCACAAGGTCACGAGTTCAAATCTCATCCACCCCTAGCTCCTCTCTGAGTGGAATCTATAGCGCCAGGTTTGAGGGAGACTTGTGTTGCGTCCACATTTCAAGCCCAAATGACTCTTGTGTGAGGGGCGTGATAGATTATAAAACTATTTTTGAGCCTTCAACCATCAGCTTAGGCTTTTGGTGAGATGGTCCTTGACACATATATCATATATGGTTGACCGTACTGTTATATAAATGCAAGGAGTTTGGACTTTGGATAGTCACACAGTTAAGCTAAATAGTTGGAATAATCGTATTGTTGAATTTAATGGTTTGTTTAATTCATGGTTATAAAATTATACTACTTGCATGTGAGGTGGTGAACAAGCCGTTAAGAATCGGCCAGCTCCATCGCCGAAAAGATCTAACAGACTAATCCCTTACCTTGAAAAGGAGATGCTAACAGGTGATCATGATACATGTTTGTTATGATTCGATGATAATTGATGTTTTTTCTTTTTGGTGTATAAAGAGTTACGAAGGTAGGGTGAGAATTGATCTCAATATCTCTCAGAATCAAGAAGGAAACTTTAACTAACTAAGCTATCCTTCACGCTCATAAATTGACTTTGTAATGTAACCTAATTTTATGGTCTTTTCAAATGTTAAAGAGTTAAACGCTAGCTAAATATATCATCAAAAATGTTTCAACTTTCAAACAATAATGGAATCAAATTAACGCAATAGGATAATGAATATTACTTCACGTTTTCAATGACTTTAGTCTAACAAAATAAATTTTGAGGACTTAAAGATGCCCATAAACAAAATAAAAAAAGGATTAGTCAATTATTGTACCATGTTGACAACTTACAAGTGACAACTTTTTTACCAGACCTTTTATATGTATATATATTAGTGGGTTCATTGTTAATTTTAAATGTTTTAGTGTGCAAATGATCAAAATTTTGCGAAAAATGCTAAGGAACTCTGTCAACCAAAGTTTAAGTTTATGCATTATGGTTGAGCCCACGATACTCTATCACGCCCCCTCATCATATAGTACTCCTTCCGGCTCTTAATAGATTTTTCATTTGCTTTTGTTTTGAAGTCAAACTTTGTAACTTTAATTACAAATTTTCACCAATATATTATATAAGTATTAATCACATGAGATCTTATTAGATTTGTCTTAATATATACCTTCAAAATATCAACAATTTTAAATTAATACATAATATGATATGTAAACGATCAAAAATGTGCATTGGAGACACTGCAAAGCAAATGAAAAATCTAATAGGGGACGTATTTTACATGATCACATAGAAAAGTTAAAATTCAAATATAGTCAAGTGACCCAACCCTCGAAGCTAGCTCCGTCAATGCGCTTAACTCAATCGGTCACTCCGAACCTAGATTCATCCTCTTGCGTTTGGGGGTGACGTATGCATATTCATGATAACCATAATGGTACTGATTTCGTTGTTGCTTGCTTCACTTCCATCTATAGAAAACTTGCCCGGATAATTACACAACAACAAACTAAGAACCAGATCAAATTAACGTGATTGTAAACTATATGTGCAAAACAAATAGAGGTGATTTTTGCATTAGCAATTTCGCATGGGATCATACTGATGACTTTCTTAGAACAATAAATTATAAATCACAACGTCAGAATATTCCTATATGAAATTATTAAAACTGCAAATGTCTACCATGATCATGAAAGATAGATGAATAAATGATTAAGAACTACTTCTTTGCAAATTAGTCTCATTTACCCTCATTATGATAACAATCAGTCAATGATCCAACATTAGTTTTTCTCTTAATTCTAACGAAAGGACAATCAAGCAATGAACCCACGCTGCTTGACCTCATTCTCACCCCTAAATCAAGCTCCTAATTTACGGAATTTTACTATTCCTTGCATTCCGGCAAACCTGCACGCTAATGCAATTTGGTGGCGAAATCAGAAAAATTTCTATTAGGAAGGCCGAGTCTATATAACTCTCTAGTGATACATAATGTTGGAGTTTGTGAGAAGAGTAATACAAAAACTCTTGAGTTGCTTCAAAAGAATATGAAGAGTTGGGGATCCCATATAGGAAGAATAAGAGGTGAGTGGTGAGTTTATTAATAGTTATGTTCCTAGTATCTATTGAGTTGGTGACTTGGTAGGCTTTTGTGGTTGGGCTCTTGATTGGGCTAGTCCACACACGCGCCGCCGCCGCCCGGATCGGGCCTTGGGCTTTGGGCTTTGGGCTTTGGGAAATAACTTAACTTAACTAAATTTTTACTGGAAAAATCTGTCATGCTTATATGACTGTTATGGAATCAGTCAATTCCTGAATCCACTCCTTATTGACTGCTTCCACTAGCCGTTAGTGGGCAGTTTCCTTTGCCCATTAATTACCGTTTTTAACACGGTTTTAGGGGTCAGTTTTTCCCTTCTTCTATCCCTATATATACCCCCTTCCTGGCACAGTTTTTAACACACAGAAAATTATCCTCTCATACTTCTCTCTGTTAATCTCTCTCAAACACTGGGCAATATTAAGAGCGTTCTCAAACTGTCTCTCTGTACTTCACCAGCGAGTCAGTGTTGTGTTAACCCTGGAGGTTGTTTGCCACGAGTCCGTGTGTTCGTAGCGGGCCAATTTCAACTTTAGGGCAGTGATCATATCACGGCACAGCAATTTCACAGATAAGTTTTATAATCTACCAGTCATACTTCCTACAATCTAAAGTTGAAAATTTTTTCCGTTTTTGATACTGTTATTATGGCTGGTATTCCTGTTGCTGTTCCTCTTAATTCTGTCAACCCCTTTGTTCCTGATATGTCGAAATTAGACCCTTTGGATGGGAAAAATTATATTATGTGGTCTGATAAAATGGAATTCTTTTTAGGTCAAATTGGGGTAGATTACTGCTTAACTATTGATGCTGCTCCTGTTGACGCAGTTAGGGATTTTGAGAAAGATAATAAAACATGTAGGGGAATGTTATTGCATTATATGACTGCTCCTTTATATATGATTTATAGTAAGTCGAAAAAGGCAAAGGATATTTGGGATGCACTTAAGGTTAAGTATGGACTAGATGATTTTGGGACTAAGAAATATGCCTGTAGTCGTTGGTTAAAATTTACTATGACTGATGACAAACCTGTTTTAGACCAAGTCCATGACTATGAACATTTGTGTGCTGAACTTGCTGCTGAAAGTATGGTTATTCCTGATTTATTTCAAGCTAATTGCCTTTTAGAGAAACTGCCACCCTCTTGGGAGACCTATGTTCACTCTATGAAACATAAGCAAAAAGACTTCACCCTTCAGGAATTAGTTTCCCACATTAAGGTTGAGGAGCAAAACCGAATTCAGACTAAAGGAAAGACTGACCATTCTTCCACTTTAGCCAACCTTATTGAGTCTAAAAATTCTGGAAAAGGGAAAAAGGGTAAAAGTCAGAACCATGTTCACGGAACTAGGCAGAATGGTAATGGGTTTAAGGGTAAGAAGCAATTTCAGGGTAACTGCTATGTTTGTGGTAAATTTGGACATGCTGCTAGGGATTGTAGAAACAAACAGGCTTCTTCAAATGCTGCTGTCACTAAACCAAAAGACAACAAAGCACAAGTCAACCTTGCTGAAGATGACATTATTGCTGCTGTGGTGTCCGAGGTGAACCTGATTAGCAATATTTCTGAATGGGTCGTGGACACTGGAGCTACCCGCCACATCTGCTCAAGCAAGGAAATGTTCCAGACTTATGATAAAGTTTCAGAAGGAGAATGTGTCTTCATGGGCAACTCAAGCACTGTGAGTGTGTTAGGCAAAGGAAAGGTTTTTCTAAAGTTAACCTCTGGAAAAACCATTGCTTTGCAAAATGTCTTGCATGTTCCTGATATCCGCAGAAACCTCATATCTGGTGCACTTTTAAACAAGGCTGGAATTAAATTAACTTTTGAATCTGACAGACTTGTATTAACCAGAAATGGTGATTTTGTGGGTAAAGGATTTTGTAATGCTGGACTCTTTGTTTTGGATGTAATTTCTGATAATAAAATTTCTACTGCTTCCGTTTATATTGCTGAGTCTGTTTCTTTATGGCATTCTAGACTAGGTCATGTGAATGTTGCATCCATTAAAAGGCTAAAACGACTTAGTCTTATTTCTGACTTTAGCAATACCTCTTTTGACAAATGTGAAGTATGTGTAGAGGCCAAACACCCTAAGAAAGCATTCAACAAGAGTGTTTCTCGTTCCTCGACCCTATTAGAACTAGTCCATAGTGACTTAGGTGACTTTAAGAACTCTATGAGTAGGGGAGGGAAGAGATATTATATTACTTTTGTTGATGACTTCTCACGTTATACTAAGGTCTACTTGTTAAGTACGAAAGATGAGGCTGAAGAGAAATTTCTTATTTATAAAGCCGAAGTAGAAAACCAGTTAGACCTTAAGATAAAGAGAGTGAGATCAGATAGGGGTGGAGAATATGATGGACTTCCACTTAAGAAATTTTGTGAATCTAATGGAATTATACATGAGGTTACAGCTCCCTATACACCTGAACAAAATGGAATAGCTGAGCGAAAAAACAGGACTCTTAAGGATATGATGAATGCTATGCTTATAAGTTCAGGGATGCCTACTAACATGTGGGGGGAGGCAATTCTTTCTGCTTGTTATGTGCTTAACCGAGTTCCCCATAAGAAGTTAGATAAGACTCCCTATGAATTATGGAAAGGTTTTAAACCTAATTTGGGTTACCTTAAAGTGTGGGGGTGCTTGGGAAAATTAGGACTTCCTGACTTTCAAAGGAGTAAGATTGGACCTAAGACTGTTGATGGAATCTTTATTGGGTATGCTTCTAACAGTGCTGCATATAGACTTATTCTTAAGGATGCTTCTGGCTTTGGTCCTATTAGAGAGTCAAGGGATGTAGAATTCTTTGAGCATATTTTTCCTATGAAAGTTAGTGTACAAACATGCTTGCCTGTTGCATCTTCTTCTACTTTGCATCATAACATTGCATCATCTAGTGAGACTTTAGAACCTAGAAGGAGTAAAAGAACTAGAACTGAGACTAGTTATGGACCTGACTTCATTACTTCTTTCCTAGCTGAAAAAGGATTTCTAGATGAGCAAAGAGTAAGTGCTTTTATATTGGAAGAGAACCCTAGAACTTTTGGGGAGGCCATGAGATCTGTTGACTCTAGTTTTTGGATGGAGGCTATTAACAGTGAAATAGAGTCTATTATGAGTAACAACACATGGATTTTGACTGACCTTCCTAGGGGTTGTAAGGCTTTGAGTAGTAAGTGGATTTTTACTAAGAAGTGCAAGCCTGATGGGACATTAGACAAGTATAAAGCTAGACTTGTAGTTGGAGGACATCACCAAAAGAAAGGTCTAGACTTTTTTGACACTTATTCACCAGTGACCAAGGTAGCCACTATTAGAGCATTAATTGCACTTGCATCCATTCATGATCTTGTTGTGCATCAAATGGATGTGAAAACTGCTTTTTTGAATGGTGAGCTAAATGAAGAGATCTATATGAAGCAACCTGAAGGATGTGTTGTTCTTGGTCAAGAGGACAAGGTATGCAAGCTCATTAGATCCTTGTATGGTTTAAAACAAGCACCAAAACAATGGTATGATAAATTTCATCAAACTATTACTTCAAATGGTTTTTTAGTAAATGATTTTGATGCTTGTGTTTATTCCAAAACAGATGGTATTGGTTGTGTTTTCATATGTCTATATGTGGATGATATGTTGATTTTTGGGACCAATATAGACATAGTGAATGCAACTAAAAGTTTCCTAAATTCGTGTTTTGAAATGAAGGATTTAGGAGAGGCTGATGTTATTCTTGGGATAAAGATTACTAGAACGTCATATGGCATATCTTTAAATCAATCTCATTATATTCAGAAAATTTTAAAGAAGTTTGATCAATATGATTGTGTTCCTATGAAAACTCCATATGATTCTAGTATTCATTTGAAAAAGAATAAAGGAGATAGTATATCACAAGAACAATATGCTAAAATTATTGGTAGTGTAATGTTCTTGATGAACTATACTAGACCGGATATAGCTTATGCTGTTAGTAGATTGAGTAGGTATACTCACAATCCTAATCAGGAGCATTGGGGTGCTTTGATTAGATTGTTGAAGTATTTAAAAGGCACTATCAATTGGCGTTTGCATTATCAAAGAACACCTTGTGTTCTAGAAGGATATTGTGATGCTAATTGGGTGTCTGATAATGATGAGATTCAATCTACTAGTGGCTTTGTTTTTACTCTTGCTGGTGGAGCTATATCATGGAAATCATCAAAGCAAACTTGTATTGCCAAATCTACTATGGAATCTGAATTTATTGCTTTAGAATTGGCAGGACAGGAAGCTGAATGGTTAAGGAGTTTGCTAGCTGATATTCCATTGTGGGGGAAGCCAGCTCCATCAGTTTCAATGCGGTGTGACTCACAAGCTGCAATTGGGGTCGCGAATAATCAAGCCTATAATGGAAAGAGGAGGCATATTCGCTTGAGGCATGCTATAGTTAGAAATCTAATTAGAAATAATGTAATTTCACTCGAGTTTGTAAAGTCAGAGAGGAATATTGCAGATCCTCTCACCAAAGGCCTTTGTAGAAAAATGGTGCTAGAGTCGGCACAAGGAATGGGTTTAAAGCCTATTGTGGAGTGAATTATGATGGATACCCTTCTTAGAAAGTTTCTAAGTTCAAGGGTCAAACTAAGTCATAAAAGAACTCGAGTAGTAGATACTACTACCATTCCTATATTAATAAAAGTGATGTAGTATTTGTTTTTTACTGTAAAATGTGTAAGGATGAGTAAAATACTCTTAATAAGTTCATAGCCTTGAGAAGGTGGTTTGAAACAGTACAAACTTGATGAACTTACCTATGTGAATGTGGGGGTTACGCCCAATCCCCTATGAGATCCCTAAGGCTTAGGATCTCTAGAGCATTCATGAAAATCCAGGTATTGTGGGGCACTTATATATATATCGCGAGAACGTTTCTTATTTTGAAAAAGGTTTAGTGCGCAAGTATTGATTATGAACTCCGTAGAAGGTTCAAAGAGAAATCTACCTAATACGACAATATGACATACTTGTATGCACTGGGTATCAATTCAAGTCTCTAAGACATTGATGCTTACAAAACTGAGTATCTATTGCCCAAATCTTCTTTTTCAGCCCTGTTTCTTTCTGTCTCTTCTTTTGAATCATGTGGGGGATTGTTGGAGTTTGTGAGAAGAGTAATACAAAAACTCTTGAGTTGCTTCAAAAGAATATGAAGAGTTGGGGATCCCATATAGGAAGAATAAGAGGTGAGTGGTGAGTTTATTAATAGTTATGTTCCTAGTATCTATTGAGTTGGTGACTTGGTAGGCTTTTGTGGTTGGGCTCTTGATTGGGCTAGTCCACACACGCGCGCGCGCGCGCGCGCGCCGCCGCCCGCCCGGACCGGGCCGTGGGCCTTGGGCCTTGGGCTTTGGGAAATAACTTAACTTAACTAAATTTTTACTGGAAAAATCTGTCATGCTTATATGACTGTTATGGAATCAGTCAATTCCTGAATCCACTCCTTATTGACTGCTTCCACTAGCCGTTAGTGGGCAGTTTCCTTTGCCCATTAATTACCGTTTTTAACACGGTTTTAGGGGTCAGTTTTTCCCTTCTTCTATCCCTATATATACCCCCTTCCTGGCACAGTTTTTAACACACAGAAAATTATCCTCTCATACTTCTCTCTGTTAATCTCTCTCAAACACTGGGCAATATTAAGAGCGTTCTCAAACTGTCTCTCTGTACTTCACCAGCGAGTCAGTGTTGTGTTAACCCTGGAGGTTGTTTGCCACGAGTCCGTGTGTTCGTAGCGGGCCAATTTCAACTTTAGGGCAGTGATCATATCACGGCACAGCAATTTCACAGATAAGTTTTATAATCTACCAGTCATACTTCCTACAACATAATAGCTAGTGCGTTTAACACCAACTTTGAGAGGTATCCAAAAGGGTCTTTGAGGCCATGATCATGACTTATGTCAACCCGTTTTGCAGTAGATGGCATAGGAAAATTAATTAAATTGCTCAGCTTGGTTTTACGCATATGCGATATTATATTAGGTATATATTTTAGGATACTAAAGATATGTTTAATATTTTGAAGATATATCGATATGTTACGATATAATATTATCATCAAGATGAATATCAACCCGTTGTTTCAAATTCGATTCGATTCGTCTTGTCTTGTTCGATTTTGAAGTTGAAACATTCCAGTCTGTAAAACTACCTGAAGATAGGAAGAGAAAAATTGGGTCAAAGTCGCTCATTTTCATGTTTGACGAGTCTTTAGCTCTTTTCAGGTGCCAATTTACGAAGTTTTTGCAAACTGATGGTGGAAAGGATCCATGGAAAATAAGGTATTCAGGAGATATGAATTATGACACATTATTGGCACAATTCATTCTTCAGAATTTCATATGTTCGAAAAAACAATAGTCTTTTGATGAAATGCTTTGAAACATTGTTTTTTTTAACATTACGATTCTTGAAATGCGTAAATTGGAATATTCCTTTTTTTTATTTATTTGGATACATATACGGAGAGCTTGGTGTTGCACAAAGGATGTTAAAGGGCAAACTTTGAAATATCTTCCATATATAACATTTCGAATCATCAATCCACCTAGACTTATGTAGTATAGTTCCATGCCAAATTCCTTACAAGAGTTTGGAGAGTACTTTATTTCACAACATCAAGGTACACTCTAACATAAGACGTACGACCACTGAATTGAAGCAAATTGAATTATCAATCTATCGATTGATCACCCTTTTCGAGTAAGAGATATAGTAACATTGACAAAGACATTCTTCTCTTTGGCCATTGAATATCGAACAATTTCTTTGTATCTATCAAACAACTCTTCAATAATGACTTCGCCGAAATGACTTACAAGTAATGGCTCTGCCACAGATCTCATACATCTAACAAAGTCATAATGATCGAAGGACTTGTGTGAATAATGCTCTTTTGTTTCCCAATTGACTTCAGAAACATGAGCTCGATTGAGCGCAAAAGATCCTTCTTTTTCCACCATAAAACCTAACTCTCTTGATGTTGGAGTGTATTGTGGAATGTTGAATGTTGAATGTGTTTAGCTTATCTTCCTCTATGATACCCTGCATAATTTCATAGATATGGCCGTCTTTTAGATTTTTAACGTACATTCTAATTTTACTATTTTATCCAATTCATATCTATCTCTATTCTATAAGTGAAGAGGAGAGGACACCAAAAATCACATTTATTTTTTTTTTAATTCCTAATTAAATAGAACAACTCTTTCCATAACTAACTATTTTCATATTTTTAAATTTTGAATAAAGAAATACAAAACACCCTAAATAAACTGAACGTTATATTTTTATGTGAAATTTCACCTGATTCCGCACGCATCGCGTGCATATAAGTCTAGTATTATATAAGGGAAGAGGAGGGGTGGACAGCAAAAATAAGAAAAAGAAAATAAAAATTATAATAAATTAAGTGTAAATGGGATAACTAATTTCTTTAAGGTAATATATTACCCTACATTTTAGGAATTTAAGAATTTAATTTGACAATTAATTTTACTTTTTCATGTTTTCCCACGCATCGCGTACATATGAGGCTAGTATTATTAAAACGTGGCTAAGCCACAACATGATGCTATGTGTTGTCCCCTCTCTATTCCTAACATGAGGCCACATTAAACAATCACCTTCTATCTCATTTATGAAAAATCTAGTATGATATTTTAAATTTGTATGTTGACAATTATATCAACTAAAATCACATGTTTTAAAACACGCGATACCATTTATTAACTATTGTTCTAACTTAAAATATTTTTTAAAAAAATAGTAACAAATTTTGGTCTGCAAAATTATTTACAATTTCTACAATGATAGGGGAGAAGTTTAAATTTAGAATCATGTTAATATACATTAAATGTTAAGGAAAATCCACATATAATTAACCTCCACATCAAAGAACGAGAAGGATGTCTAATATATATATATATATATAAATTAATAGGATACTCCATATATATCGTCAATTGATTTTATGATAGAATCTCACTAGTGAAAATCATGTGTGTTCAATGAAATCATATAAAACTTGACAAGAAAGATACAAAATTACCTGAAGCACCATATCATTGAGAGCGATAGCAAGAAGCTCCCATTCGTAACAGGATTCCTTACTATAAATTTCAGTGGTTTTCCTTCCTAAGATTGTTAGGACCATCATCCCTCCTTCTACTACTTCTTCCGAACGACACCTTAAAAATGTCGAAAAATCCTTCTCAAATTGCTTATAGTAAGCTTCAAGCACATTTGGTGGACTTGTCCTTGCTATATAAATGTTTGTCTTGTTGTCCTCTATTCCTTTTGGTACCTATTTTACATTGCCAAAATTTGACCATTATCCATTACACTATTTTACAATTCAGGCACAACTACATAATATTTTATGTATTTTTTTAGAGTAATATTTTGATATTTTCACTATCTATATAATAACTTCAATTGGGGTTTTTCAAGTTTTATACTCCCTCCGTTTTTTTAATATGTACATTTTTCCATTTTGTAGTTTTTTTAAATGATACACTTCTACCTTTTTCCATAAATGGAAGGTTGACCCACCTAATTATTACACTTCTCTCAAACTTTTTCTTTCCTTCTCTCTACTTTTTTCACTTTTTCCTTACTTTACTATCTTTCTCTCTTACTTTCGCACTTTTTCCTTGGTCCGTGTGCAAAAGAAAATGTACATACTTCCAGAAGTATTAAAAAAACGGAGGTAGTATGAGATAATGTACTTACCTTAATTTTATTTTCTAGATGTTGAATTTTATACTCAAAGCTGTGTGTCGAAAAAAAAGTAAAATTCATAATTTTGGAAATAAATGGAAAAAGTTTGAATTGTTGCAATTATATCTAAAATGAATTTGAAATAGGATAATCTCATAACTCAAACCAAAATAAATTTGACCCAATCAAAGTTTAAACAATAAATTATCCTTCTCGGGATTTGTTACTTGGAACAGGCCATATGGGGACCCACAATTGAAAGCCCATGTCATCAAAGAGGGATAATGCTATATGTAGCTCTTAAGACGATATATAAGCATTTAAAACATTTCTAATAATAATAAAGGAAATAATTTGGTAAAACAACACAAAATTACACAATAATCTAAGTGATAAATGTTTGATTTAATTTTTTTAATTCCAACATAGCCCTAAAGGCTATGAATATCATTTTCCGTAAAAGACAATAAGAGAAAAAAATTAAATATGTTCAATTAAAATAACGTAACATCCCAAAACCACATGGTGATAGGAGGAGTAACTCCTAGGCATATCATTGGACACTCACATGCGTTCAACAATGGGGTTCAAAAGATAATTAAATATGTTCTGAAGTTGTTTTAGGATATGTTTTTATTGGCTTGTAATTAGCGACAAAGTACGTAAATGTAAGTCTTGGATATTTTCAGAGATATGTGAATAAGATTGAAACATCTTTCAACAACAAAATAGGAAACATACACAAAAAGACATAATTGAAACATTACCTGAGATAGCCACATGAGGCTATACGAAGAATGGACAAAATGCAAGTGGTTGCTTGGGAAAAGCCTTCCATAGAAAGAACCAGGGACACCATTTACAAAACAATGTCCAAAATCTTCTCCCATTCGGAGCTTAAGATTATTCTCAAACTTTGTCAATGACCTAAAGATTGTGTTGAAGTCATTCCCTGGAAGATCATTCAAATAAACTTGATACTCTTGTTTCCGATTTCCGAGCTCTCGACGAGCCTTTTCGACGGTTTCTATGAGCTCAGAGACCACACTCAAGGTGTTGAGCTCAGCTGAGGAACAACCCAAGTCTGCTATGCACAAGGTTGGCGGTCGTTCTTTGCAATATAATTCCTTTATGGCCTTTTCTTTTATGGATTTTGTCAATGATAACACCTGCTTCTGTTGAAGAAAGTTGCATATGAAAGCATATTATACTTCATATATATATATATATAGATGCCCACGGGCCAAGTTTGTGCTGGTTCAATGCTAGGTTAAGCATGGGTCGGTTCACAAAAACTTGGCCCTGAACCAGCCTGAGACAACTCCGGGCCGGTTCAGGGTTGGTTTAGGGTTAGGTTTTTCTGAACCTGAACCGGTTCGTGGACGGTTCAGTGCCGATTCAGGATTATTTCATCTATATATATATTAAAAAGCGTAAGCAAGCAGTGCAGTCCGCCACGTGGCGCTATCCCCTTTTTCAATTACGTTTTATCCATGTCATAAGAAAAATTATAAATGTTGTCAATATGGAGTTTTGAACCCATGACCTTCGCATATGAAATAAAGAGTTTTAACCATTGTGCTACCACACACTTCATGCTTTGTTATCATAATAAGAATAGTATTATGTGGTTTAAATGACAACAAGAAAGAAAAAATAAATTATAAATGTTGTCTATATGGAGTTTCGAACCCATGACCTCCGCATATGAAACTAAGAGTTTTTACCATTGCGCTACCACACTCTTAATGCTCTCTTATCACAAATAAAAATATGATTATTGGGTTTAAATGACAATCAAGAAAGACTAAATTATAAAGGTTATCAATATGGAGTTTTGAACTCATGACATCCGCACGTGAAATAAAGAGTTTTAATCACTACTCTACCACACTTTTAATACTTTTTCTTATCACAAATAAAAATATTATTATGGGGGTTAAAATAACAATCAATAATTAAACTACAATTAAATACATAATATAGATGAGATGAATTATTTCATTTTCTTACTCTTCATTTCCTTTTACCTTAATCTAATTTTGGGAAAAAGTAAAGAAATTTCTTTCATTACAATCTTTCATAATCCTTTTAAATTGGTTAATTTGTTATAAAATTATGCCCTTAAATTTTTATTTTTAAAAATAAAAAAATTATCTTCAATGAAGATATTATCTTAACTCAGTTAATATGAAAAATGAACCCGGGACATCGCCGGGACAACAAACTAGTTTTTTTTAATACTAAGTTTGTTTGTCGCATTAGAAAAGCACAGTAAAAACAATTTTCTTTTATTACATTTAAAAAGGATAATTCTTAGAAATAATAACTCAGAGTAAATCAAAAATACTAATTTCATATAGAAATTTCACCAATCGCAACTCCAAATAACAAAAGCTCATTAATCATAATCATGATTGTATATTATAGTTTATTAATCATAATCATAATTATAATTACAGTTTATAGTTCATTAATCATAATTATAATTTAACGTTTATTAAACATAACCATAGTTCAATTTCATTGGTCATAAATCATAATCATAATTATAATTCATCTATCAAAATCATAATCAAAATTTATCCTTCACTAGTCCACTAGTCATTCATAAGAATAATCATAATTTTTAAAATTTTAATTAGGGTATAGGGTTTAAGGTATATGGTATAAGGTTAAGGTTTAAGATTTAAATTTATGGTATAGGGTTATAGTGACGGTTTAGAGGCAGTTCAAGGGCCGATTCAAAAACGGGCTGGTTTACAGGCCGGTTTAGGGATAGGGTCGGTACAGGATTAGGATCAGTTTAGGATCGGTTCTGAAATATGTAAACAAGAACCTGAACCGAACTACTTCCTTAACCGGACCGAGCCGATTCAGGGCTCATTTTTTCCGGTTCAGGGTCAGACCATTTTTCACCGGACAGATTCAGGACTGGGTCAGGGCCAAGTTTTTTTTGTGAGGTGGTGCCGCTAGCTATTAGGTTAGGCTCGGTTTGAATAAACCCCCGAGCCTAGTTTTTTTTGACAAAAATCCCGGCCAAGGTTAACACAAGAACTATGATCACTAGTTCTTAATATTAGTATTCATACCTGGATATATGATGTTTTTACGTAACTAGTTTCATCAGTCCCTTCCTTCATGCGAAGCACTTGCTTTACCTCTATTATTGCCATCACTCTCTCTTTTCTTTATTTATCAAATGCCTTTTTATAAAAAAAGAAAGACCTCTTGCAAAACTTGATTCAATGAGTTTTAGCATGTCACTGGTTCAATTTTTATAGTAGTAATGTTTCTTGTCTTGTAGAAATTATTCAGGACGACCACAACTTTCTCATTATGAACAAACCATCTAGAATAGACTCCTCGACCTCGCACAAAGAAAGACCACAAAACAAGGCCACCATACAACAGTGACATACCACCCAACTACCTATGCTTCCACATTATTAATACAAGACATAATAAGTTATCATGTTTTATCTATGGTTGAAATGGAGTTTCCATGTACCTAGAAGTAGAAGACACATATATTGTCATCTGAATTTTGTCTTTAAAGTGCTGATAGGAACCCATCATAACCTAGGACTTTATGTTGATACCAATTTATGTTCATACTCAACCAAACAGTAAATGTATTCACATTGCTACTTTGTTTGAGCAACAAAAAACGTTGTGTACCACAAAAAGCATTGCTATTTTGTTTTCTCAAAAACTGTGTACATCTAAAAATAAAATTCTTAAGTGAGACAAATTTACAACAATAATTCCATAAGAGCTTTGTCAAAGTAATAATAGGAGATATGATTTGTTAAGAGTAACAATAAGCGATATGGTTGTATAGGAAATATTTTGATCTTGACCCAATTAGTAAGGGTTTCCAAAGTTTACCAACAACTCCTTGTATATATTGATTATTGATAATCAATGAAATGTAAGTTTAACCTAATTATTATTAGCAAGGTATCGGAGCCAAACAATTTTGCAAACCCTAAAAAGAACAGCCATGACCATCGCCACCTCTACCACATAAAAACGAGCCTAACTCTTCCTTCTCCCCCGGTCCACGAGACAAATTAGGAGATTGTATCATTCTCGTTCGACTCAAAATAGATAATTGTGGATCTAGAACGGATTAAAACCCTGATATTTAATTATGTCATTAGTTTCATTTAGTCCTGAAACTCCTGATTTTATTAGTTAGTATAGTAGAATAGTTCAGTTTAACTAGTACCGATTTCTCCCTGTAGATTCGACCCTGTTTGCTTACTGCATTAGTAGAGATTCATGTACATTTATTTTTGATTCTCACCTGTCACCATGCTAGTCCGACACGAGTAATGTCTAAGTGTTCGATTCGTCCATGTTTTACAAAAAAAATCCTTGATTTTGACAAAAAAAAATGAGGTGTCCAAGTATGCATATGCATGTCGAGTATCAAGGATCCGTCACTCGTACTTGGTTAAAAAACGAAGAGTACGAGGAATATGTTTAAAAATAAAGCCTGATATTTGGGATCAAAGTTTGTTCGCGTAAAAGCATAATAAAAGATCAAAACCTTTGCTCAATTTGCACAAACTCAATGAACAAAAATCACATACATAGAAAAAATCCACGACAAGTTCTTGCAGTAGACCAACACTAGGAAAACAGATTCACAAAACAAGAGAAAATGAAGGTGCAAGTCTGTCAATCACTGGATTAGTCTGCTTAGTTAGTCCTCAATATTCTCAAAGTTTGTGTAATATAATTTGAGCACCATGTTGAGGCTGTAGGAATATAACAGTCATGGGTGCATGACAATAGTTCGGCGAAAGCTCAAAGGAAAAGCGTTGCAATATCATGGATAACGCCATTTTAGCTTCTGTTATAGCAAATTTTTCCCCTATGCATGTTCTTGGTCCCCAACCAAAGGGAAAGTATGAGTTATTCCCCTTCGTTGCTTTCGATATCCCTTCAGAGAATCTCTCTGGCCTGAAATCATCGGCATCATCACCCCAAAAGTCCTTATCCCGGTGAACAAGGAGTATTGGGAAAGTTATCAATGCACCAGCAGGAAGTGATAAGTTTCCTAGTTTCGTGTCCTTGTAAATCCTCCGATTCAGCTGAATTGCCGATGGATACAACCTCAAAACCTCGTATAGAATCATGCTCATCTAAAACAAATGTACAATTTTGTAAGATGTAGATTAATACATATTAGTAGTGGAACCTCGAAATCATTGAATTGGAGATAGACTTACTGTCTTTAAACGGCTTAGACCTTCAGAATCTGGTACATTGTTCTGAAATGTCTGCAGAACTTCTTCTCGTGCTCGTGCTTGCCAATCTTGGTGCTTGCTTAGCAAAAGCAATGTCCAAACTAACAGTACTGAAGTAGTCTCTTGTCCAGCAAAGTAGAATAGTTTACACTCATCAATTACTTCTTGAATACTCATTCCGAGCTGCTGATTCTTAATACTGCCAACGGATTTTGGGTTCTGTTTCAGATTGGAATCCATCAGTATGCCCAATAGGTCAGTGTTCACTGATTTCCCAGCCTCGATTTCCTGCTTCCGCTTGTTGATGATTCGTCGTAGCAAAGTCTGTATTTGATCTTCAACTTCTTTGAACCTCTTATTTTTTGCTGTTGGAATGTACCTGAACATTAGCAGTAGTAGTATATAACAGTTCTCTGGACAAGTAGTAATATAGGAAATTAAGCCTGGGCCAGTGCCCGACTGCCAAGGTACCGCCAACTCAGTTAAGTCCAGGCACCTTAAGGGTCTCGGACTTGAACCTATGACATTGAAGTCATGAGATCAACCTCTAGCCACTAGACTAAACCAAACTTTGTCGATTTCACATATAGAAATATATATATATAAACAACTGGTTGCTATCATACGATTTTTGTGCTCCGTGCCTAAACATATTTTGTAGACCAACTTTTACTCTATTTAACTTGGGACATACCGTCTGATACAAGAATTTGCAACTTAGTACAAATTACCGGAGTCCTGGGATGTATACTGATTGTAAAGTAGCAAGAGCCATGCTAGTCCGCTCCTTGAGAAGTTCGAAAATTCTTTGTCCTTCTTCATAGCTACTACCAAAGGCTGCTCTGGAGATCACATCAGCAGATAGTGTACAAAGATTCGGCCATATGTCTAGCTCGCTAGAACCGCTTTCAGCTACAATCTTCTCCCATTGATTGATCATCTCAGCACAACTATCACAGAATGCAGGCAACATAAGCTGTAACAAACACCAAAACGTTAAGAAAAATGATCATAGTAAAAAGAGTAAGCTCAATTGATCTAGAACACAACTTTTAATGTACTTAGTTTTCGTTTTCTAACTTCAGTCCTAGTGAGAGTTGAGAGGATGACCTTCAACTTGTCCATATGAAAGGCGGGGCTTATCATTTTGCGATGTTTTGCCCATTTCGCTCCTTCATAGTTGACAACACCGGGAAAAAGCTTGTCAACAATCGGGTTCAACCTTGGTTTTCGAAAGTCTTGCATATTTGTTAAGGCCGCTCTAATCAACTCAGGGTTTGAGATGTTTACCATTGGTGTAGGACCAGCCCAAATGAAATATTCTTTTCCTGCATTGATACCCAAAATCATCTAAATGTTATTGATCCATTTCTCAGAAATTCTGCCATCGACTTAATCTGCTCATTTTCGAGTTCTTCCCTTCACCACAACCAAAATAGGACCTTCTTAGATAATATGATCATATTAATCATCTCTTTAACTCACAAGGAAAGGGGCACTCTTCATGAAATATTCATATGTACAACTTTTAAAGATATTATATAGGAGAAATTGATGGAAATAATCCCACTCGTGTGCTCAAAATAGTCCACCACTCCACCCTTTTAAAAATTTAACAATAACTCGGAATACTCTTTGTATTAAATTTAATTACTAAAAATAGTTAAAAATTCATCACCGCTAGTATGTTAGCAAGATACTTCACTTGTTCCGAAATTCTTGCAACACTGACTATTTTACAGTCTCCAATGCACTACTTTGATCATTACTAGCTCCAATTATTTATTAGTTGAAGTTATAAAAGTTTGATACATTAAAACTATATATATTAGGATAATCTAATAAGGCTCACATGACCATTTTTCTTTTTACCTCGTGAGAACTCGTGATCAAAGTTTATAAAGTTTGACCTTGAATGTGCAAGTGTTGCAAGAATTATCGAGCACAAGAAGTATTTCAATTTGAACAAGA
This sequence comes from Patellifolia procumbens, assembly GCA_947645195.1. Taxonomy (NCBI): domain Eukaryota; kingdom Viridiplantae; phylum Streptophyta; class Magnoliopsida; order Caryophyllales; family Amaranthaceae; genus Patellifolia; species Patellifolia procumbens. Next base: position 1,441,315 of record CANSGD010000225.1, read on the forward strand.
ACTTCAACAAACTATACATGACAATCTAATGCTCACTTTGGGAGTTCCATGATTCATTAGCAAAAGTACTTCAAAATTAAATGATCAAAATTCAAAATCACCCAAGAATTCAAACTGTCAAGAATATACAGGCTATACACATACCAAATTTGGTAACTAGCTGATGACGAAGCGGTTCGACACGTGGGAAGTAATCATTGGAGAAGCCATTAATGGGAACTTTCAAAGCTTGAGCAGACATGGAAGAGTAGTCTTTCATATCTCCAAAGAAGAGCTTGTAAGAAGTACCAGAAATACCCTGCTGTCTTAACCATTTTTCTAGCTTCTTGGGTCTTAACCATACCCAGTTTACCACTTTCAGTATGCTTGTCACAACAACTATACTAAATATGGAAATTAAGATTGAGTTCGTTGTTGTTTCCATTTCTGAATTGTTTTTTTTGCTAATTCTGTTCTTAATTCTAAATATTTGTTACAAAAAAGGAAAGACAAAGATACATTATTAGGAGGGGATAACATTATTGGAGCCTAGCAACTTGCTAAAATTGCTTGATTGGATATACGATAATACTCCCACCGTCTCAAAATACGGAGTATATTACTTGCTTCGTAACAAAATGATCGCAATAAGTCACTTTGCACGCATTTTAAGGAAGCGATTCAATGGTGTAAACAAGCAAATTAGCCAAACCCATTTTAAGACTAGTAGTCTGTAATCTCATTCTTACTTGTGTTAAAATTATTTTGCCTAATTTGCTAGTTTATACCATTAAATCTCTTCCTTAAAAAGCGTGTAAAATGACTTGTTGCAAACATTATGTTACGGAGGAAGTATTTATTTTTGGGTGTCCTAAAATTTTTGTGAACTATCAAGCAAGGCTTGACTTAGTGGTTAAGGATTTGACCTCATAACTTCAAGGTCATAAGATCAAATCCACTAGGAGCATTTAGGATGGGGATTCCTTCACCATTCTCCCTACTCCCAACTGTAAGACCCGCAAATACCAGATCAAGAAATTGTGCTAGTTGAGATCTGGTCAGAGTCCTCCATAATACCTAAAAATTGTGAACTTTCCTTCTGAGAAGTTTGCCTATAAAATTAAACGAATTGACCTAAACGAAATTGTGATCTAATAAGACACTTCTATTTACATACTAAAAAAGTTCGGCATAAATGTGTGTCAAATACTCTTCCGATTCTAGCCCAAGTGTCATTTTAAATTTTGGTATCGTTGTAATTCTGGCCCAAGCGGTGAATCCAATCACGTAGCTTAGATTATTACACATCTCATCTTCAACGTTGTTCTTCTCTCTGCTTCCTCAAACGTATGCCCTAACCAAGATGTCTTCCATGGCTTCCGCGATTCATCTTCAACGTTGTTCTTCTCTCTGCTTCCTCTACATTTTCATTCTTTGAGTATATGGCTGTTGTTGCATGCCAACACAGAATTCCATTCACATCCCAATATCTACATGCACACACCTTCTTATCTAGCCTCACGGCAAATGTCAACTTGCTATTGTCTACATGCTGGACTTCGTACACATTTTTGCTGGCCTCTATTGCTTTCCAGTTAGGGCATACGTTTGAGGAAGCAGAGAGAAGAATAACGTTGAAGATGAGATGTGTAACCCAGATGACGTAATGTTTAATGTATAAGGATTGTATTTTTGATGTATTTTTTATTTTATAAAATTTATAAATTGATTTGTATTAGAATAATTATACGTATTTTTAATTATGGGGCTTAATTTCACGTTTTGTAAACTTATGGGGGGTGAAATGCTACAATAGAAAGTTAGGGGGGTCACGTTGGAGCAAACTTAAGGGGTTAGTTTGTTACTTTCGCGGTTTTGTGTCATATTTTTAGCCATATTCATGTTAGGCATTTTAGAATCTAAGTAAATTACAATATCTCTTTCAACAATTTATCGCAACACTTAGATTTTTCACATAAGTGAATAAGATACAACTAAATATCACAAAAATAAAACTAACTGGTACTTGTTCACAGAGCTAGAGTTCTTACAAATACATTATTCTCATCGAAATTTCCTAATTGTATTTGCTTTGTTCATATATATATTAACATAACTTTGAAAACGAGGATAAATATATCACGTGATTTGATATTTGAAGCACGTAATTTTGAGATATATTGACTAACAAGTAACAATACATCAATATTTCGATGGGCAGTGGGCGAGTATGGATGCAAAATCTCATAAACCTTCATGAATAATAGGAAGATATAAAAAGGTTTGTCTTACTATTTGATAGTTGTTGGGCCTGTTGGACATTTGGCCTACTCTCTTATATTAGGAAGCATTTAGGTCGTAAAGCTTGTTTTCTTAAAATTTGTTATGATAGCTTAACATTTAGAGTGCGTTTTCTTAATTGGATTTCATTTTCAAGTGTTCACTTGAATTCATCTAATTAACATGAATATATTAAAAATTAAAATTAATTGGACCTGATCAACTTGGTTTCACTTTATATTCACACCTTATTGGACCTAGTCAACTCTTACAGTAATACTATAATTATATCGGTATTATAAAGTCTCATTCCTCCATTATAGAAAGTTGTAATAAAATCATGGATCCGCCATTGCGTGCGTGGCCACCATATTCTGGAAGGAATTGATGGCAGTAAGGAGAGCAAAGTATGTCTATTCAATCATCAAACAGAATCTATAATCAAGCAGCAAGTTTAGCACTGTTGTACATAAATATTGTTACTCTCTGTGTATGTGACACAGTAAGAAATTATAGCCTGTGTAAAATTATATGAGCACCATGTTGAGGCTGTAGAAGTATAACAGACATGGGTGCATGAACATAGTTTGGCGAAAGCTCAAATCGAAAGCGTTGTAGTATCATTGACAATGCCATTTTAGCTTCAATCATAGCAAACTTCTCACCTATGCATATTCTTGGTCCCCAACCAAATGGGAAGAATGAAATATTCCCTTTTGTTGCCAGAGAAATCCCTTTAGCAAACCTTTCTGGCTTGAATTCTTCTGCATCGTCGCCCCAAATTTCCTTATCTTGGTGAACAAAGAGAATTGGTAAAGATATTAGTGTCCTAGCAGGGAGTGATAGCTCTCCTAGTTTCGTGTCTTTATATATCATTCGCGTTATTTGTATTGCTGGTGGATACAACCTCAAAACCTCGTTGAGAATCATGCTCATCTAAGACAAAACATACATATTTAGCTTAGAGTTTTAGTTCATCACAATTGACACAAAATTTTACGAACTCAGCTAGCTGATATCCATACAAAAGTTTCTTAAGGGGGAAGATTTTGTGAGAATACGGTATATATTTAAACTAAGAGCTTTCGGTACAAGGTATGCTTTTTCTTGGTAAATGTTACTCCCTCCAGTGCATTCTGAAAGACATTTACATTTGAGGTTGATATTGACTAGTAACTACTATCAAATGGTACGGTATGATTTCTATCATATTATTTGTCGTATTATAATAGATATTAATGGTCAAAGCAAGTTTTCTAGAAGTGTAACAGAGTAAATTTGAGCTAGGGAAAAGGGAGTACAATAGGAAACATGATATGGAACTTTGAAACATAAGAATATGATAGGAAACTTACTATCTTTAGGTGGTTTAAACCTTCAAAGTCTGGTACATTATTTCCAAATGTCTGCAGCACTTCTTCCCTTGCTTGTGCTTGCCATTCTTGGTGCTTGCTCAACAAAAGCAATGTCCATACGAGTAGTAACGAAGTCGTCTCTTGCCCAGCAAAGTAGAATACTTTACACTCGTCGATAACCTCCTGAGAACTCATCCCAAGTTGTGCCTCTCTCATATTGGAAGAATCCAAGAGTATGCCCAAAAGATCAGTCTTCAAAGCTTCCTTTTCCTTCCTTCTCTTGTCGACGATTTGTTTCAATAATGTCTGTATTTGATCCTCAGCCTTTTTGAACCTCCTGTTATTTCTTGTTGGGATGTACCTAAACATAACCACGAGACATCAACGACAACAACAACAAAGCCTTAATTAGTCCCATTACAATCGTAAACTAAAACATGTTGAAAGTAAAATAACAGTAGTAAACTAAAACATGTTGAAAGTAAATTGCGCAAGGAGACTAAAACAATAAATGAGAACGATCTTACTTGAAGTATGGAAAACGTTAAAGAGATGAGCACTGTGTCGTGGAAACCTCCACTGTCCTTAAAGGTGATTTCGCCGCAGCACGGGTGCAAACTTCCTCCCGGCGACCACCCTCCAGGATTAGCACAGTACCGCCCGTTCGTGTGCACTCACAAGCAGACGGTTGGAGTGACAGATACAACCCGAATTGAGAGAACAGATTTTAGAGAGAGTAAAAATGAGAGAAGTATTTTTTCTGTGTCTTTTGTGCTAACCAAAGAGGGGTATATATAGCAGTAGTGGGAAATCAAGGAGGCAATAACGGCAAGTCAAACGCGGAAACAAACGCGTCGCGCCAACGCCACACGCCCCGAGCCCGAGCCCGGCCCGCGCGCGCGTGCGTGCGTGTGGTGGTTCCTAGAGTATAGTCTCTAGTATCCAAACAAGAGTTACAATGGCATGGGGATAAATATACTAAGCAATAAGCCCACTATCTTCCTATGTGGGATCCAAGTGCCTTACAAACAAAGGGAAAAATGTTGGCATTGAAATACTAAGGAAATAGCTCTAAACTCACCCATGTGGGACATAAACTTTGAGGCTTATTTCCAACAAAACAGATATCAAGTACAACTTTTATTATACATCCGGGTGTACGAAGGCTATTTTTTGCTCATTTGTAGATCTAATGTTTGTTTATTTAGAGACATCCAAATGAGCATTGAGCAAAAAAATAGTCTTGTACGTACCATGTTCATAGTACACCCGGGTATATGATGAATACTCTAGTTACCAAGGCATTAAAACTGTAACCATCAGGATAAGATCAACACACCGTGCATTGTTACGAGCTGATGACGGAATGGCTCAACACGGGGAATGTAGTCGTTGGAGAAAATCTTCATGGGGGTTTCCAAGGCTCGTGTTCGCATCGAAGAGATATCTTTCAAATCCCCATAGAAAAGCTTGTAAGAAGTGCCAGACATACCTTGCTGTCTGAACCACCTCTCCAGCTTCTTTGGCCTTAGCCATACCCAATTTAGTACTTTAATCAACCATGTCAAAACTATTATGCAGACTAGTGAAATAAAGATGGAGCTTGTTGTTAATGTTTCCATTTTTGGTGTTTGGGTTGGAATATGTTACATTTATGAAAAAGGAAAGGTAGACGAAGTAGAGAAACACTAGTGATATGATAAGTTAGTGGTCCATAATTGAAACTTTGAAAGTGATTTTTCTATAACTAGTTGTCTTCTATTGTGATACTTGTTGCCAATAAGACTAGTTGGGAACTGAACGTTAAAAATATGTATAGACTTGCATGGAGACGTAAGTCGAAAAACAAAATTATGTGGTTCGTGCATGTTTATGATGGACTTGATGATTTTATCTCTCTCAAATTGTGCCCAACAAATTAGCTTTCGAATGAGTACCAAGTACTAACTACTAACTACTATTGGAGCATTTGGTAAATGAATTTTGGACGTGTGTTATTGGCATTTGACTTTTACATGGTTAAACCGTCAATTCTCAATTTTTTTGGGTACCTAAAAAGTTGATACCCACTTTTGCGAATAGTTGAAACTTTGGCCCACAACTTGACACGATAAAAAACCAACCATTTTCTTTGTTAGACTTTGGGTTCCCAATTTTAAGTGTTGCATTTGGGAAAATCTGTTCAAAGGTGGTATATAGGTGATGTGGTCGCGTATGTGGAGAGCTTGGTGCTGTGCAGAAAACTCGTATGACAAACTTGATACCATTCCCTGTGAAAAGATGAATTGTTTGAGTTGGTGAATTCGTGATAACTCACAGGTAAATACCATGCCTATGAAATTACAACCTCTATGCAACGAGAAATTTTACCATTCGACTATATCCACATCCTTCACTAAAACTTGTATTTCATCAGGAACAGCATTGCCTAGTTACTTTATTACTAACATGTCAAACCATTTTTTATGGCCAGGAGTTTAGGCATTATACCAAATTTGGTGGCATGATGATGGCCGAGAGGACCAACACGCGAAGAATAATCATTGGAGAAGCCATTCATCGGGTTTTTTAAGGCTCGAGTACGTATAGCCGAGTAATCTTTCATGTCTCCAAACAAGAACTGGTAAGAAGTACCAGATAGATCTTGTTGTCTGAACCATTATTCTAGCTTCTTGGATCTTAACCATACCCAGTTAAATGCCTTGATTAACCCTGTTACAATAATTATACATACTATTGATATCAAAATAGAGCTTGCTCTTAATGTTTCCATCTCTTGTTCTTTCTTTAATATCAATCTCAAAGTTCTAATATAAGCATTGTTTTATGTTTTGTATACTTCTATTTCAACATTGATGAGAAACAAAATAGAGGACACAAGGAAAAGTCAACTTTTTATTATTATTATTTCCTGTTTGGTTATCTTAGAAAAGAAATAAAGATTTTGATTTTATCAATAATATTTATTGTGGAGTTGCTGCAGATCAGAGTTGCAGATCTGCCGATCTGGTTCATGGCTTCATGCATCCTACTGGTACTTGTGTAATTATAATTTATAATTTGGTGATTTTTCTTGTAAAAAAAGCATTGTCACGTGGAATCTTGTTAGATTCGTCTCAACGTGCTTTTTTTAGTATTAACTTTTTTTAATTTTTACTTACTGATAATTATATATATTAATGTTTAAAATAATACATTGACAAGCGTGATAAAATGAAGTGTGTCACTTAGGAACGGAGGCAGTACTCGTGTAATTTTTTTTAAAAGTAAGAAGTTGACCCATCTAGGAAGGGGCAGCAAGGTCACTTATTTGAAAAGAAAGATTGAATTGTCCTTCAAACGTAAGTAAATAGAAACGAAACATGATGAACTTGGTGAGATTCGATAAGAGCTAGCCATTTACTTAACCGTCTTTCTCATCTATACTACTTCTTCCGTTTCTTTTTAATTACAACAACTGCCAAAATGGAAATATCAAATTAATTGCAACAAATGTTTTCTTTTCTTTTTTACAAGTCATTTCTTTCTATCTCTCTTTATCACATGCCCCACTTTCTCTCTCCATCCCTTTCACACTCACACCAAAATTTTGCCTAGAAGTCCACCCACTTGAGTTTGTTGTAATTAAAAAGAAACGGATGAAATATATATCTTGTGTAATTTTATTCTTAAAGTAAAGAAGAAAAGCCGCCCTAGGAAGGAGGCCGAGTAAGGAAAATCCTTTCTGTGATGAGCTTGGTGACATTCGAGTAAAGCTAGTCAGTTAACATCGTATCTCATGAATCTTGTATAAATTAAATTGAGAAATTTTGTTGTGAATTAGCCTACAAACTTTTCTTCTTTCTTGACATGGTTTTAATTTTATGAACAAATATTAGGGTGGTTGATACAAAGGATATTTAATTCAAAACTTTAAATATTTCCAAAATAGGCAAAACATTAATTAATTACTACACAAAGGAGAGAGTAATTAACATCTTTAATTAATTAAATATTAGTAAAGACTATAAAAGCTTGATACTCTTTTTTTCTGCAAAGGGTGAAAAGCCCATAACAAGTTTATAATTAATTAAAAACTGCATTTGGAAATACTTCAAATATGTGGTTTAGTTTTATAAGGTTAACCCTAATCCACATTTTGATAATAAGTCCATATTCATCTTATTTTAACCTAACACTAGACATTTCGCACCAGCTAGTCGTCCTTCTCTTTTTCTTCCCATAGTTTCTATGATTCTCGAATTATGACAAATAAAAAAATCAAACAGGCTTAACGCATTCCTTAAACTAGTCATAAAGGAATTAAATTAGTTATTGACTTACTGATCAATGAGAAAATGATTAATAAATAGATTAAATTTGTCACTAAATAAATTAACCTAGTCATTATATTTGAAAGACAGTTAGTTCTTTGTAGCTTAATCTCTATTATGTAAGAGGGGACGGACACCCAAAAAAGAAATAAAAAAGACAAAATATCCTAGTTGCTTTACCTATCTGATAGCTAATTGTTTCAGTAATTAGATTTTTAAGCTTTTTGGCACACGTTACATTTATTTGAGGCTAGTTTTAATTTAATTATGTGAGAAACATTCATCAAACACCCGGATCTACCGAAGTATGGTACATATAGGCCATGCTTAGTGGCTTTTTTTAAACTAACTCTCAAGCCAAAAGTTACAAGTTACTTGGAGTAGCTTGTCACCATTGGTTGGTAGTTGTTCAAGGCCAAAATTACATTATTGCCCTTTTATAAATCTTTATTATCAAAATAAGTGGTGTAAAATATAAATGTCCAATATAGTCATTTTGCACCATAACAGCCAACCGCCAATAGCTGAATTTACCAAACATGTTTTTAGATCAAAAGACAACAAAAACAACCAACAGCTAACAGTCAGTCAAACTAGCCAAGTTTAATAACCAACATCTAGCAGCTACCAGCCAGTTGTCAAACAAGATGATAATTTTTTGCTCATTATTCATTTAGACATATCCAATGAGCAAAAATTAGGCGCCCAAATAGGGGTGTAAACGTTCTGAGCCGGTCGTAGAGCCCTCGAGCTTGGCTCGGTCAAGACTCAGCTCGAGCTCGGTCAATTTCGAGCACGAGCCAAGCCCGAGATCTACGTTAAGTTTACGAACTCGAGCCCGAGACTAGCAAAGCTCAACTTGGCTCGGTTTTTTTTTAAATTACATTTGAAACGTGTGGCTATAAGAAAAATAAAAAAAATAGCCCAAACATGCAAAGCCCATACAAGAATATAATATTATTGGATTTAGTTTTCATATTGCATTAAATTTATGGATGGTGAACTATTGCATATTTAGTTTATGTAAGAAAGAACAATAAGGCCAATAACCAATAAGCGGGAGAAAAAAAAAGCCGAGCTCGAGCTCGAAGGTTTGTAAACGAGCCGAGCTCGAGCCTCACCTTGGCGAACTCGTTGAGCTTCGAGCCGAGCTCGAGCTCGACCAAAGTGACTTCGAGCCGAGCCGAGCTTGGTCGAGCTCGAGCTCAGTTCAGCTCGTTTACACCCTTACGCCCAAATGAGCGATGCTCAAAAAAATAGTCTTGTGTGCACCAGCCTCTCAAGTGATTCACAGACAAAGAGGTCACTGTCCTCCACAGAGCTCCGGTGACGATGACTCGCCGGAAAAGTAGAACACCGAAACTTAGGTCGCTGGAAAACAACAACTTACCACCGAAATAATGGACTGAGATCCGCACAAGAATTCCGGTGAAAACTCTACTTCAATTCAGGTCGTTTTTAAAACCTTCTGTTAATTCAGTCATCGAAAACCCTAATTTCATTTCTATGCATCTTCATCTTTACAACAACAATGGTGATAATTACAATCGTTTACTAGTGATGAATAGCTTGAAATGCATGTTCACAATTCGTAATTGCGATACTTTTTAGACAAATTGCCCTAATTCTCCAGAAATCCGAATCATACAAGCTGGTTGGACATTGTAATTGGTTGGTGTTATTGCTGTAATTGGAAATTGCTTGAAAAAGGCGATTGTGCAACACTTTATTTAGAAAAAGTTTGAAAGTCTCCCCTTTCCGGCTTACGTTCCGGTCCGAGGCATCTCAGCGGGGAGCAACTTGCACGACTGCTCAGGATCTCATTTTGAGGGCCCCTTCACACGTAAAATGAACAAAGTAATTTAACATTCTTAGTAACCCTATACGAACTCTTGTGACTAATTCTATTATAACTCTGTATTTTTCGTAAATGTTCACTTTCTTATGTGCATAGGGCCCCACAGTACACTATTTGCTCAGGGCCCCTCAAAAGTTCGAGAGGGCTGTGGTTCTGGCGTTGTACTCGATTCTTTCTACGGTTTTTGCCGATCATAGGGCGGTTGAGTTTGGTTGTGATGAGAACCCTTGGGATTTAGCGCAATTGGTTGCTGTTTATTCGCTCCGGGGTAACAATTGGAGTATTAAACAACATAAGATGGAGATGGATTTAGCTTATATGTTTAGTTCTGGGCCACGGTATATAGGGATAGTGTACTGGAGTTTATATGATGTGAATTTATGTTCAAAAAGGGCTGTTCTTTCTATAGACGTTGATACTGATGAATTTCGCAATGTATAATTCCCGGAGCCTGGGGAGGAATGCTCAACACCTTTTTGTTCTTGGTGATTTGCTAGCTGTTTTCGGTATTTCTCCTGTACATAGTTGCATATGGGTTATGAATAATGATGGTGCAGAGAAGCTGTGGAGTTTAAGGTTCTCTGGAGTTTCTAGCTTAGAGGCTTGCACGCTCTTTCGGATATCTACGCAAAGATCTTCTTTGATGAGAATAGGAATACTTTTGTTGTTGTGAGTTCACTACAGAAACCAATGTCTTACAACATGACAAGTCAGCTATTACAACATTTGGCAAAATCTATCAAGAATGTTGTACGTGACGGGGATGCTTATGTGGAGAGCTTGGTGCTGTGCGCAGAACTCGAAGGACAAACTTTGATATCGTTCCCATGAAAAGGTAAATTATTTGTTGCGAATTCCTTAAGATCAGAGGTTTATAGCATAACTATGAAATTACAAGCTGTTTGCATAAGTTTATGAAAGGATTGCTTCATTGTGAAGGAAGGGATTATGTGATGTGGTAGTATTTGTGTTTTCATTTAATCTTTTATTATTCACAATGCATTGATAGCCCTCATCTATTCTTGATGTTAAACTCCATTGTTCGTCATCTTGAGCATGTATAGACTGAAATACCTTCAAATTTTACCATCTGATTATGTAATCGGAGGAAACCAACTTGAAGATGAAAGACTGCAACACTTGCAACATGTCTGTCTTTGTAGGCAAATATTGAGCCTTTAGCTGCTTGCAGTTGCCTCTATGCAATTTTATGAGTAATACTTCTATTGGAATTTCCAACTTTAATATTCTCACAGTTTTAGCAGGTGTCCTCCATCTTTCGGTCTTTCCCATTCCGATGGTTTTCTTTCCTAGCTCGTAGAGGCAATGCACTATAGCGCCTTACCGGTGCCAAGCTACTAGAGTAGATGCTTGCTCTATTAATTGCCATTGCTTTATCTAAAGTGTTCTTTTGATATAGAGCCTTATGATAGAGAAATCTCACTCGTTTTATTTGGCTTTGGCAGTGATGCATATCTATAGAAGGCAAAGTTTGTGGCTGTTGGTGATGGAGGTGATGCTTTTGGTGTAAATTCTTTTGTCATCAATGATCTTTTTAACTAGATCTTTAGGAAATCGGTGTAAATGATGGGCCCTAGGGATGATCTGTCGAACTTTCGGTTTGAGTGCCGTCTTAGTTATTAATGAAACTACTCTCCGGTGCATCTGATTTAACACCAGTTCATCAAGAGGTGAGGAGAAAAGAAATGTAAAGATAAGATAACATGAAGATATTCATTTACTAATTACTGGTACCATTTCCAAATACAAACAGGAGATGAACTTGCGATCCGATCAAATACTAGCACTGTGTGCTTCTGAAATTGGTGCTTACACACTTTTTAGAGATAAAAACTAAGTTTCTTTAGATGTGGGATACTATGACAGAGAAAACTTGTATTACTTGTCAGATAGAGGGAGGAGCATTTCCTCTTGTTTTTCTCTGCCCAGAAACCTTACTTCTTGAGATAGTGTAAACAGATTTGTGGCGTTAGCTGGTTTTTAAGACTTCAAAGACATATATAAGGTAATTGGTTGCTACAAGTATGAAGTTTCCATATCTATCGGGCACTAGTTAGCAGATATGTAAGAGATAGATGATCTAGTTTACTGAACTTCCATTGAATGAAATCAATTGTGCCGTAGTAATAATATATTGTGGAGAAAATCAAGTTACTATTTCGTTGTTTTACCTTCAAATCCTGTGTAAGATTATCTGGGCACCATGTTGAGGTTGTAGAAAGATGACACTCATGGGTGCATGAGCATAGGATGGTGAAAGCTCAAAGGAAAAGCGTTGTAAAATCATGGACAACACCATTTTAGCTTCCGTCATGGCAAATCTTTCCCCTATGCATATTCTTGGTCCCCAACCAAAGGGAAAAAATGCATTATTCCCTCTTGCTGCCTTGGAGACTCCTTCAGAGAACCTATCTGGCTTGAATTCTTGTGCATCATCGCCCCAAATTTTTACATCTCGATGAACAGAATATATTGGGAAAGTAATCAATGTGCCCGAAGGAATTAATAATGCACCAAGATTTGTGTCCTTATAAGTCATCCGTGACGTTTGATATACCGGTGGATATAATCTGAGAACCTCGTAAAGTATCATTGTCACCTAAACAAACATACCCATATTGATAAAATTTTAGATTGATGTCATTTTGAAAATGTTAAAAACTAGGTTTTAGCAAATTGAAGGGGGGACGATATGTTTTCGTGGCTTTTGCTTGTGTATACTTGATTATATAGATAACAGAGAACTTACTGTCTTTAAATGGTTTAGACCTTCAAAGTCTGGCACGTCGTTCCCAAATATTTGCAATACTTCTTCTCGTGCTCGTGCTTGCCAATCTTGGTTTTTGCTCAACAGAATCAATGTCCAAACAAGTAGTGTCGAAGTAGTTTCTTGTCCAGCTAAGTAGAATAGTTTACACTCCTCAATTAGCTCCTGAAAACTCATCCCAACATGCTGGTTCTTTTTATTTCCAGCAACTTGTTGGATTTCTTTTAAATTGGAATCCATGAGAATACCCAACAGGTCACTCTTTACTTCTTCTCCAGCCTCAATTTCCTCCTTTCGCTTGTTGATAATTCCATGCAGTGAAGTATGTATTTGGTCGTCTAATCTTTTAAACTTTCTATTTCTTGATGTTGGAATGTATCTGAACATAAGCGGCAATATTGAAAGTTACGTTGCTTAATAAGTCAGTAAATGATAAGAATGCAGGATACTATAGTAAGAGTTACCTGAATCCTGGGATATAAAGTGAGTGCACCATAAGAAGAGCTAAATCAGTCTGCTCCTTGAGAAGTTCAAAGATCCGCTGTCCCTTTTCATAGCTGCTGCCAAATGCTGCTCTAGAGATCACATCGGCAGTAAGTTTTGTCAAATCCAGCCACACATCTAGCTCCCCTGAACCTGCTTCATCTACTATCTTCTCCCATTTATTGATCATCTCTAAACAACTGTCGCGGAATGCTGGCAACATAAGCTGTAAAAAACATCGAGGATAAAAATTATTTTTGGTTCCCCTAAATTTAGACTTCGAATTGATTTTCGATACTCTCCTTATTTTTGTTTGGATAGTAATTATGGAGGGAAACGAACGGAAGGGGAGGACAGAGTACTTGTTTTTTTCTATCAAAATCTTTCTAAGCTGTGAGAAACATTGACAATCTATCTCATTCAAGTCTTTAATTCGTAAAACGGTTAATTGTCGAATTAGTTAAGCACCTATGATTTTTTTTTGTGTCCACCCCCTCTTCCCTTATATAATGGAGATTATTTCAGATATGGGCGAAGAAAGAAATGAGTAGTTGTATAGAAGATGACCTTTAACCTCTCCATATGGAAGGTAGGATTGATGATCTTCCTGTGTTTGGCCCATTTCTCTCCCTCATAGCTGACAAGCCCTGGAAAAAGCTTGTCAAAAACAGGGTTGAATTTCGCTTTTCGGAATTCCTGCATCTTTGTGAAGGCCTCTCTGATTAACTCTGGCTTTGCGATGCTTACCATCGGCATTGGACCAGCCCAGAAAAAGTATTCTTTTCCTGCATTATCAACATCACCATGAAACTAGCATGTTACTGTACTTCAAGCTTACCTCTATTGAATCAGGATTACTTCTGTCATGATCCAGATTTTAAGAAGTTACATACCGAATTTGGTGGCATGATGATGGCCAAGAGGATCAAGGCGCGAAAAATAATCATTTGAGAACGCATCCATGGGTTTTTCTAAGGCTTTACTGCGCATTGCCGCGTAATCTTTCATGTCCCCAATCAAGAACTGGTAAGAAGTACCAGATAGACCTTGTTGTCTGAACATTTTCTCTATCTTCTTGGGTCTTAGCCATACCCAGTTCACTACTTTGATCAACCCTATCACAATAATTATACTGACTAATGATATCAATATAGAGCTTGCTGTTACTGTTTCCATCTCTGGTTTTTTGAATAAATTTCACTCTCAAATTGATAATCATTTATATATATATATATGTTGATGTTATGAATGTTTCATTTCTTGATGAGGAGGGAGATGTTCATATTCATTGGCTCCAGTTTGGAAGTCAACTTTCCATTTCTTATCATTTGAATTATTATTTTGATTTCCTTGGTAATGAAGTAAGAATCTTGATTTGGAAGAGGAGACCGACTACTTTTAAATAGAATTAGGCAGAGGCTCGGACTCGATATTAGGGAGAAATAGAGAATATAATATCTTTTTGAATATTTTGACCGGTTTTATCCATTAAGTGACTACTACCATTCATTAAACCCGTTTTAGTAATCGCCTTTATGAAATATCTCCGTTTGAGATTCAAAGGGAAGTAGAGGGAGGAGAGGAAAAGGGAATGATTAGGTTGGTTCGAGCTGGTGGTTTGGATGGTAGTAAGTGTTAGTAGTAGTATCGAGTTGGGATGGGCTTGCTAGTAAAATGGGGGTTTGCGTTTAGTCTAGTCTAATAGTATTATATTTTTTGTGCCCAAGTATTAATAATCACCCTGAAGGGGACCAAGTAGTTGCTTGCTGCAGACCTGCCGATCTGACTTTTATATCTTATTGTTTTGGTGTAAATGAAATACTGATATTTTCAATGGCAACTTGGAGATTAAATTTAATCAAACCCCCTTGTTAACAAAAAAATGATGATGAACAGTAATCACAATTCGTGGCGAATTAATAGGTATTTGTACAACCAGTTGCATTATTCTTATACCCTAATGTTTGTAGCCGGTGACATTTTCATATATATTTTTTTTGATAAAGAGAAAGACCATGTGCAGGTCTCAATTAGCTCGTTGTCTTGGTCTAGCATTTTGACAGTAGGAATGTTAGAGGAATTCATACGTTCAAGTACCGCAGTTGGAAGGATTCAACCCCGCGACCTTAAGATTACAAAGTGAATCCCCAACCAACTGTATCAAGCAAGCTTGGTCAATGACATTTTCACATTAGTATATGAAAGTAACATTTACACCTATATGGCTAAGTGGTCTTTTTTAGTATCTATTGAATAATCCTATAAACTTTTAATTAAATGACGAGCGATACCAAATGTGTCCTCATAAAAAGTGTCACTAAATAATATTACAAGAAAATTACATTACAAGAATATGTTTAGGTACTTGCTGGTGTGATTATGTGAGATGGCTGCATTCTCTTAGGATTTTTGGCTGAAAATATTGATCTCAAGTTGCTACCAAAAAGCAATAAGCAAATAATCTTCATTCCAGTTAACTTCTTTTTTTTTTTATTTGGAACCATAACAATTCCAATTACAAAGTGAAAAACTGGTGTAAAAAAAGTTGGAGCAATTGCCTCGACAAATAGAAGAACTGTATGAAAGATCATGTTATGAAAGCTTGTGTATGATTAACTGAGCGCCATGTTGAGGCTGTAAAAACATTACAGTCTTGGGTGCATGAATGTAGGATGGCGAAAGCTCAAAGGAAAAGCGTTGTAGAATCATAGATACCGCGATTTTTGCTTCAGTCATAGCAAATTTTTCCCCTATGTATATTCTTGGTCCCCAACCGAAAGGAATGAATGCATTGTTTCCTTTTGTTGCCTTTGAAATCCCCTCAGAGAACCTCTCTGGCTTGAATTCATGTGCATCATCACCCCAACAATCCTGATCTCGATGAACAGTATGCACAAAGAAAGTGAGTAATGCCCCTGAAGGAACTGATAGCGCGCCTACATTTGTATCCTTATGAACATATCTCGACACTTGCAGTGCAGGAGGATAGAGTCTGAGGACCTCATACAATATCATGGTCACCTACACAAACATACTATACCGTTTAAAAGCTTTTTTTATTAGTACTATCACTTATCAGGCTAAAACAAACAGAAAACTTACTGTTTTTAAGTGGCTTAAACCTTCAAAGTCTGGCACATTATTCCCAAACGTTTTCAAGACTTCTTCTCGTGCTCGTGCTTGCCAGTCTTGGTACTTGCTCAACAAAATCAAAGTCCAAACTAACAGTGTCGATGTAGTTTCTTGTCCGGCCAAGTAGAATAGTTTACACTCATCAATTACCTCTTCAAGGTTCATCCCAACACCACGATTTCCGTTAATGCCAGCTTGTTGGATTTCTCTGATATTGGAATCCAAGAGTATACCCAACAGGTCAGACTTTACTTCTTCTCCAGCCTCAGTATCTGCCTGCCTCTTGTTGATAATTGCACGTAATGAAGCATGTAGTTTATCTTCAACATCCTTAAACCTCCTGTTTCGTTTCGTTGGAATGTACCTGGACACAAGCCATAGTTTTGAACCTTAGTTTGCTTAATATTTCCCTCGTTTTCAATTAGTTGCAACATCCTGACTCACACTTGTCTATTCATAGCTTTGACCGTAGATTTCTTTAGTTAACTACTAGTTAAATTATACTTTCTTTTTTCTATATTAATAAAAGTTTCCATTTACGGTTAGTGCAAAAGTTCAGGTGCTGCAACTAATAATGTACGGAGGATAACAACTGATGCTGTAAATATTACTTGAGTCCAGGGAAATAAACTGATTGTAGCATCAGAAGAGCTATTTCAGTCTGTTCCTTGAGAAGTTCAAATATCTTTTGTCCTTCCTCATAGTTGCTACCAAATGCTGCTCTAGAGATCACATCTGCAGTGAGTTTCATTAGATCTGGCCATACATCTAGCTCACTCGAACCTGTTTCAGATACGACTATCTCCCATCTGTTAATAATCTCTGCACAACTGTCATGAAATGCCGGTAACATAAGCTGTAACAAGCACCAACAGTGAAGTGTCATCGAAAAAGTTTGATTCTATCTGAGTCAGTATACAAGCTCCAGATTATTAGCAATCTATAGGATACATATTCATGTGGATGAGATTGCTCGAATCACTTCCTTATCAGAGCTGATAGGCTTAAAAAGTTGCACGAAAGCAGGATATGGATACGGAAATAGGAAACAAGAAATGAGCGTTTGTGATGATAATATGTGTATGAAGAAGTTTCTTTCTATGACACGTGACTTTCATGAAGTTTCTGTGCAACGTGCTGGACTAATACAATCGACACTAGGTGTTGTTGATAAATGATCACTACTTCACTAGTAAAAGAAATGAAGTTACAGGGAATGACCTTCAACTTCTCCATATGGAAGGCAGGGCTGATCAACTTCCGATGTTTGGCCCATTTCTCTCCCTCGTGACTAAAAAGCCCCGGAAAAAGCTTGTGGAAAACAGGGTTGATCTTCGGTTTTTGAATTTCATCTGTCTTGGCAAATGTCTCTCTGACCAACTCTGGTTTTGAGATATTTAGCATCGGTATAGGACCAAACCAGATAAAGAAGTCATTTCCTGCATTAATGCTAACCAGTTTATCATATTCATCATGCTATGTAATATCCTAACAACGACAGATTCGAAATTTTCATAGGCATTCGAAAATAGTTCTAATAATATGTGATAAAAATTATGAAATAGTTGAATATTTTTGAAGTATTCATTACTACTAGTCCAGTAACAACACATAATATTATTTGCTTCATAGTTTCTCTGTGTCTTGATCTTTGCCCTCTTTTTTCTCTTTGGGACGTTCTTAAATCCTATAGATTGTCTCATGCTAAAATGATGGGGTCTATCACCTTTCTCGTACACTCTCTAGTCTAGTCTCTACATCTGATCTCACGAGTTTTGTTCGAATGTGAATAGCGCAAAAGTAAAACTCTGAGATCAAAAAACTGCATATTAACATAAACTACATACCAAATTTGGAGGCAAGCTGGTGGCGGAATGGTTCCACACGCGGAAAATAATCATGGGAGAAGCCATTCATAGGTGTTTCCAGAGCCTGAGCACGCATGGAAGTGAACTCTTTAAGATCTCCAAACAAGAACTTATAAGAAGTACCAGAAAAACCTTGTTGTTTAAGCAATCTCTCGAGTTTCTTAGGCCGCAGCCATACCCAGTTTAGCGCTTTGATTAACACTGTCACAACAATAATACAAACTACTGATATCAAAACAGAACTTGCTGTCACTGTTTCCATTTCTGGTTCTTCCTGAAATAGTAATCTCAAATCACAAAAGTCAACGCTCTAACTTAAGGAGGAGCAACAGATGATTCAGGGGATGATGTTGTTGATATGAGCTTAGTAGCTCTTACTTGAAAGTCAACGCTCTCTGATCTTTAATGGTGTAATAAACCATTTTTCTTCTTATGGTGTACAGATAAACTGTGTGATGCAATAATGTAGAAGGAATCCTATTTTAAATTTTGGGTATCACTCAAAGGGTTGGTTGGTTGACTAACTACATCGAATCGAGTCGTATTTGTTGTATAATTTACTCTCTTCATTCTAAATTTATAATATTTTCTTCTTCAATGGTGAGCTATAAATATTGACTGTATTGTTTACATAATAGAAAAATACAACTTTTATGTAAAGCCATTACTGGTTAGGTTCACGTCTTTACATTCCTTTTGTTATCAGTATACCGATATATTCACCAAGGGTCTATTACGACTGCTCTTGCTGTCGTGCTACAGTTTTTGCGAGTCTTAAAGATAGGTACTAACTACTAATCATGCTTATAAACTTGCTACAGTTTTTTGCTGCTCCCATTGGGAACTCCCCGAGTTTCATCTTATGTATTACTGCGTTAATTGTGTTACACCACTCGATTTCTATTAGTTGTGAATTGTTCATGAGTATCCGAGCACGTTTGGACCTTGTTTGCCTTTGCATATGTGTAGTTACTTCCCCAGGAATGTCAAAATTTGCAATCTCAAATCTTCTGACATGTTATCTGATTTCCTGCAATGTTTGTGATATTATGGTTCATTTTTTCCCCTAGATTTATTATATTGCGAACGCCTGTACTCTAGCCTTGTTCTCTAACCCAACATCTGAGATGAAGTCAGATATGGAGTTCGGATGATAGTAAATGCTGTTACTTCCTTAACTGAAGTAATGTCAAATTACTTTCTAGATATTGTATTTGAAAGTTAGAAACTTGAGCATAGCGGAGTTAGCTGACTAAAAGACGAGCTCTACGTAAGTAGTAGATGATGAGGAAGATTTAAGTGCGGTAAACTTTGCTAAATCAGTAAGTGTCCAAGCACATATTTGTGCCAACAGTAGGAAAAATTGTGAATTATTATTTATCAAATAATGTGTCTGAACACTCTGATATGCATACCATTAAAGCCTGTGTAAGATTATCGGAGCACCATGTTGAGGCTGTAGAAAGATAACAGTCATGGGTGCATGAACATAGGATGGTGAAAGTTCAAACGAAAAGCGTTGTAGAATCATGGATACTGCCATTTTTTCAGTCAATGCAAATCTTTCCCCTATGCATATTCTTGGTCCACATCCAAAGGGAAAAAATGAGTTACTCTCTTTTGCTGCTTTGGAAATCCCTTCAGAAAACCTGTCTGGCTTGAATTGTTGTGCATCATCACCCCATAGTTCCTGGTCTCGGTGAACAGAATGCACCGAGAAAGTTATGATTGCGCCTGAAGGTACTGATAGTGCAACTAGATTCGTATCTTTATTAATCGACCTTGTCAGTTGCATTACAGGTGGATACAGTCTGAGGACCTCATACAGTATCATGGTCACCTAAACAAACATAGCATTTTAGTAAAAACTCCATACTAATACCATTTTGCAGTGTCATGTAAGAATAACAGAGAACTTACAATCTTCAAATGGCTTAAACCTTCAAAGTCTGGCACATTATCCCCGAATGTCTGCAAGACTTCTTCTCGTGCTCTTGCTTGCCAATCTTGGTACTTGCTTAACAAAATCAATGTC